>JAZKJV010008684.1:0-1200000 GCA_037367405.1 Ottelia alismoides
TACTAATCGAAGCTTTGAGCGGTCTGGAGATTTTGGCGCTCTTCCCAGGTAAATCAAGTGTTGAATCTGTAGCCTTCAATCATGATGGCACGCGACTGGCCGCCGCTGTCGCAGGAAATGGTTACATACGAATCTGGGACGCGCCCCATCATCAAGAAACCGCGATCCTCAGCGCACATTCCGATACGGTGACAAGAGTGACCTTCAGCCTCGATGGTTCACGAATCTACTCGGAGTCCGAAAATGAAAAACTGGTCTGGAATGTGGCGACGCGAGAGTCGCTTCCCGATGCAATGTGGGCACCACCGGAAGTGATCACCAACACTTCTCCCGACGGTCGATGGTTTGTGACCACCGAATTAAACAACGTCGTGCTGGTCGATCTGGAATACAAGAATGCCCCCGACGAAAAAGCAAGGCGAACTACTAAAGCGAACTTCGATTCGTTCTGGCATCAAGAGCAGGCAACATCAGCCACCGCAGTGAAGAACTGGTACGCCGCGACATTCCATTACGCTTGGCTCTTGCAGAATGATCCTGGCCAGGCGCCGCTTTACGAAGGACTGCACTCTTCTTTTCAAAAGCTAGCAACGCAGTTTGAGCTGGAGAAACGCGACATCGATCTCCACCTTCCAATGGTCGTCAAGGAATCTCTCAAGCTACCACGTGGCAATCAATCGCCTGCAATACCCTCTTACGAAGCCCAAAGAATCAACAATGCCACTTGGCAAAAAGTTGGTACGCTTGATGCGTTCGAGCAAACACCGATCACGGATTCAGAACTGATTCAATTCCGCGAACTTGTTCGACAACATCCGAGCGAAATCTACTACAATACGCTCGGCACGGCCGAGTATCGTATGGGCAACTACCGGGAAGCCATTGATGCAGCCTTGAAGTCGGTGGCAATGTCGCCTGAGGCTTTTCCCGGCGATTTCGCTGTCCTAGCGATCTGCTATTCAAGGCTTGGCGAGTTTGATGACGCAAAGAACTATCGTGAGAAATTCAACACCTCGATGGGACTCGATCAATTCAAAAACGACAAAGAGTGTATGTCATTTAGGCTCGAAGTAGAGAGCATGTTCGAATCCATTTCAAAGCCCTAATAACACGAAGAGCGAGCAAAGCATCGACGTCCTTCTTGCTGATCACGTCAGCCTTTGGGTCGACGTTGAATGTCGAAGTCCGCTGACACCCCAAGTGCAATGGCAATCTTGACCAACGACTCTAAGGCGATCTTCCCAGTTCGTTCAAACAGCTTGATGGAGCCGAGGCTGACGCCAGAGCGTTGCCCAAGCCCAGCCTGGGTTAAATTCTGGGCAAGTCTCAACGACTTTGCCCGGTTCGCTAGATCGAGGATCGTTTCGGTAGACGTCTTAAGCATAGTGGCTTAAATATTAGACACAAAATCGCCAACGTTAAGCTAAACGATATTGGGATAGCTACTAATGTAGCAAGTATACCGTCGACGGTACGGGATGCAGCAACGGGTTGAATCGAAGACGTCATCGCGTAGTACATTTGGCACGTAGTAGAGCTGCCATCGATTGCAACTCTTCCAACTTCTTGCTCTCTAATTCGGCTTTTGCCGTTACAGGTTCATTCAGAATCTCTTGCAAAGTCTGAATCAGCTTGATCTCGCCTTCAATCTTGCCTTCGATCTTACCTTCAATCTTGCCTTCATTCTTACCTTTTGCCTCGCCATCGCGGAACGAAGCGTTCAAAGCCCACTGTTGATCTCGAATAGCTTTCTCGCGTGCGTCGTACATTTTCTTGTCCTCGGTGATGTCTGCGATCCGAGCGATGGTTTGGGTTGCCAACTGTATTTCCCGCTGGGGGAACAGTCCCAGTAGCTCCGCAGTTTCATACTCGTGAGCATGAAGCAACCAAAATAGCCAACAATCAAGGATACTGGCGTTGGCCAAATCGCCTCGCTTTAGATTATACCGTCCAAGCTCCAGCGTGTGAATTTCCAGCGTACCAGTTAGGGTGCGATTTGACTCGGAATCAGTCAAGCGAAATGCATGGTGCACTTTTTGACTATCCGGCCATAGCGTTCCGGCGATAATACAGATTGAAAACGCAGGCTTGAGTTCAGCATAATCCTGTCCAGCCTTGAGTTGTCCTGCATAGATTTCGCAACCGTAGAAAACGATGCGTTGGACCAAACCGGTGAAAATGGTAAGTTGCATTTCGACATCGTAAATCGCCCCCGACTGGTCAACCGCTTTGATATCCAAGATCGACAGCTTGTCGTCGTGAAAGTCTTGCAAATTGTATGGGTTAACAATGGTCACATCGACGATTTGCGTGGGTAGCTTGAGGATAGCGTTGAGCAGACTGATCAACGCGGCAATGTTCTCCGGAGAGCCAAACGTCTTCTTAAATGCGAAATCGTTGATAGGGCGAATACCGATTGGCATATGCGTCAAGCTCGTAAGTGCTGTTGGAGGTTACCTGCGCGAGAAAACGTTGAACCCACGATTGTACAAAACTACTCTCTTGCCAAGGTCAAACGATGTTCCTTCTCCGAGCCTTAGTTGTTTGGCTAGTCATTATTCTGGTCGAAACCGTACACGGTATTTTGCGGACCTTGTTGCTGGTGCCGATAATGGGCGATCTTCCAGCTCGGCAATTTTCCGTCTTCACTGGTTCACTCTTGATCTTCGTGGTAACACTATTGCTCATTAACTGGATCACAGCCAGGACAACCGTTCAACTGCTGATCATCGGCGCTATCTGGGTAATGCTTACAATTCTTTTCGAGATTACACTGGGACGTTTTGTACTTGATCTACCGTGGGATCGAATTACTGAAGACTATGATGTAACCCGAGGTGGATTCCTGGCATTCGGGCTAATGTTCATGTCAGTATCTCCGCTTCTGGCAAGAGTGCTTCAAAGTGCAATGCAAACGGCCAATTCACGGCCATGATTTGCCAAAGCTAAATGGGTAGAACTAATGATCGAAGCGAGGTCGTTGCGATCTGAATAATCTATTGAGACTATTCTGGTCACAAGGCATTCCGCAGGTTGAGCAAGTCGGCACCAACGATCGCGGGCAGGTTGCGGCTGATCTTGTCCATTGGCCAATCCCACCACCGGATAGAAAGAAGTTCGCTTACGATTTCATTTGAAAAGCGCTGACGGATAATGCGAGCCGGATTTCCACCGACAATCGAATAAGCAGGTACGTCACTGACAACTACCGATCGCGTTGCGACAATGGCTCCATCTCCAACTTTCACGCCGGGCATCAACATCGCATCGTAACCCAACCAAACGTCGTTACCAATCACCGTGTCACCTTTGTATGGCAAGTCACCAGGTTGGGGCATGGATGATTCCCAGCCACATCCAAAAATGTAGAATGGAAAGGAAGAAAAACCACTGACTTTGTGATTGGCACCGTTCATGATGAACTTGACGTTTCGTGCCAATGCACAGAACTTTCCTATTACTAGTTTGTCGCCAATAAACGGGAAATGGTAAAGGACGCAATTGGATTCGAAGTGCTCTGGGCCATCGGGGTCGTCATAGTAGCTGTAATCCCCAACCAGGATGTTCGGGTTCTTAATAAGTGGTTTCAGAAATGCGACTTGCGGAAAGCCTGGCAAAGGATGCAGTTCATTCGGTGAAGGTCCATTCATGTTTACTCTCATTTGGTAGAGACAGCGCGACCTTCCAATGTATACTGTTGTGAAGTGCGGTTCCAGCGCCAGAGCGGGGTGCCAAGCCGAAGTGAAACTCACAAATGTGCCTGCGAGGGACGGACCATGCGATGCGTCATCATATTCGTCCTGATAACTTTCTCGCTCGTTTTTCAAACTGAAGTGAGAGCTCAACAGAGCGCCCGCCCTGCCGGCAAAAATGCAAGTTTGCGAATCAAGTTCGAATATGTGGGCAAACCACCATCACTTGGTTTGATCGATGGTTCGCGTGATCCCATATGTGCAAATTTCACGATTCCCGACGAACGGTTAATAGTCGATGAGGCTGGAGGAAAAATAAAGAATGTGGCTCTGATTTGGGACGAGCGAAAGAATAAAGAGCATCTACCGCGTGAATTCGCCAAAGTTGACAAGGTGCGAATCGATATTGAGCTCAAGCAATGTCGATTTCAACCGCACATCGTTGTCGCGAGAGTTGGACAAGAAGTAGCTGTACTAAATCGCGACGACACGGGACACAGCGTCGGTTTCCAACTGTTCAACAATCTGCCAAGCGGCCTGCTTGTTCCAGCCAACAAAACCCAAATTCAAAAGCTCGATAAATCTGAGCCTGCTCCAATCACGGTTGAATGCAACGTTCATGCTTCGGAGCGAGCCTACTTGATCGTCAAGGATCATCCCTTCGTTGGGATTTCAGATTCCAAAGGGCAAATCGAGATTGAGGATTTACCCGTTGGGAACAACTGGTTCAGAATCTGGCATGAAGCGTCTGCCAAGTCGTTTGAGTACGTCGATTTGAACGGAGTGAAATCTCCCGTAACGAAGGGATTGATTCAGTTCAAACTAGAGCCCGGTGTAAATGACCTCGGGACCATTAAGCTCGATGAAAGGCAATTTCTTATTGCAGTTGGGCCGCTTAAGGAGTAAGCAAGTACGAAACTTAGGCAAGTACGAAACGTAGGTCGCATCTTCTGAATCCGACTCGGGTGTGCCAGTTGTCATTGGCGGTCGTCATTCGCGTCGAATCGCAAAGCGTGATGCTCCGAAACACTTAATGAGTTAAGGACGATAGCTGGTTTAACACGGTCACTTCCGGCAGAAGTGACCCACCCAAATCAACCAGCCTGAATATCCCATAACGCTGGCGTTTCCCAAGGGCCGAAAAGATTTATTGGTTTTCCGCGAACCGATCGTCAAGCTTTGTGTCTGTAGTGTCCAGCAGGATAAAGAAACATGTATCAATTCAACGACGACCGTTCAAACGCAAACGACTCATCAGACGACTGGTGAGGCGGTAAGGGGTTGTTGTTCTAATACTTGACAATGCCCAAGCCCGCCAACTCTTCCGATTTGGTGGGCTTTTTTCGTTAACACATCCAACTTTTTGTAAGGCATGTCGGCTGATCTGGCGCTGCGAGTGCACGAAAAGATTGCAGAGGCTGCTCACCTTTGCGATTGGCCAGCGGGCGTGTGTTTCCTTTTCAAAGGAGGTCTAGAGCTATGGTTATTAAAACCCATGTCAATGTTGGAACTATCGGTCACATCGACCACGGCAAGACGACGCTGACCGCAGCTTTGCTGCGCGTCCAAGCCACTAAGGGGCTAGCCAAGGTAAAAACGTATCAAGAGATTGCCAAAGGAGGCATTGAGCGCGACAAGAACAAAACCGTGACGATATTGGCTTCGCACGTAAAGTACGAAACCGAGAGTCGTGTCTATGCCCATATCGACTGTCCCGGCCACGCCGATTATGTCAAGAACATGATCACTGGCGCTGCGCAAATGGACGGAGCAGTGCTATTGGTCTCGGCTGAGGATGGTCCGATGCCGCAAACTCGCGAACACATCTTGTTGGCACGTCAAGTTGGCGTTCCGCACTTGGTTGTGTTCATGAATAAGTGCGACTTGGTGGAGGACGCTGAATTGCTCGACTTGGTCGAACTGGATTTGCGAGATTTGCTTACTCAGTACGGGTATGCAGGTGCAGACGTGCCCATCATTCGGGGTTCTGCCAAGTTGGCTCATGACAACCCAAGCAACGAAAGTTCGAATCGTTGCATCAATGAGTTGTTGCATGCGCTGGATACCAGGATCCCTGATCCGGTGAGACAGATCGACAAGCCCTTTTTAATGCCCATCGAAAATGTGTTTTCGATCGCTGGTCGCGGAACAGTTGTTACCGGCAAGATCGAGCAGGGCCGAGTTTGCTCTGGCGATCCGATCGAAATCATCGGATTGACGGATCAAACGATCAGCGATGTGGTCACTCAAGTCGAATCGTTTGCCGAAGTCCTTGAGTTCGGTCAGGCGGGCGACAACGTTGGCTGCTTGTTGCGTAAGACGGGACATGACGAAGTCCATAAAGGCCAAGTGCTTGCTGCACGAGGCACGGTGACACCGCGTCGACATTTCGAAGCCGAAGTGTATGTGCTCAAGAAGGAGGAAGGCGGACGTCATACTCCGTTCTTCGACGGCTACACGCCGCAGTTCTTCTTCCGCACGACCAATGTCACTGGCAAGACACACGTCATTGGTGACATTCAAATGGCTATGCCTGGCGACGGCGTTCAATTGCAGGTCGACTTGCTGCAGCCAATTGCGGTTAGCGCTGGCGACCACTTCGCGATTCGTGAAGGTGGCAAAACCGTCGGTTCTGGTGTTGTTACCAAAGTAACAAGTTGAGCTTAAAATCAAACGCCCGCGAGTTGTTCAAGCAATCCGCGGGCGTTTTTGTTGAAAATGATGTCAGCAGCATGCGTTAAGTCACCAGATCAACGCGCGCCAAGTGTTGTGATCATGAGGAATCTACTTACCGCGAAGCTTTTCTGATTGTTCATCGCGTAACTTCATGATTGCTTCGAGCAAACCCCAGTCCAACGAAGTTCGCTCACGCGTTGCTATACGCATGGCGTCTTCTTGAATCTCAGCAGCCGATGGCGATTGAGTTCTTTGATGCCACTGCGAATAACGGTCGATAAAGAGCGTGCTCAGTAACATCCCAACTCCACCCACCAAGACCCACTTCAACGTCGACTGCTTGGACCGCCTGTCATCGCAAATCTCGCGGGCAGCCTCCAAAACGCGGGGTCGGAGATCTTCGGAGGGTTCGATATACTTTCCAGCCGCTCGAACGATCCGCTCGGCGCGGGCAATGGCTTCCGGTGATTCACCTTCGCGTCTATTCATGAGACACCTCGGATTCGGCGGGTCGCAACAACCTTGCCAATTTCTCGATAGCGTACCGATAACGACTGGCCGCGGTCGCGGGGGCAGCTCGAGGATCTGCCCAATTTCGGCGAATGTTAGCTCTTCCCAGATCTTTAGTACGACGACCTCGCGCTGCGCAGTGGGTAAGGCTCGCAAGGCCAACCACACGGCTCGATTCTCTTCCTCCTGCTCAACTTCATCGATGGATTGGCGAGTCAGCAGGTCGGCCAAACTGTGGAGAACAGCCCAAGGGCGCCGCTTGCGTAGGATGACCAGCGATTCATTACGAACCATCTGCAGGAGATAGGGCCAAGGCGAATCGGCACGATAAAGCAGTCCCGCGTCGCTTACCACTCGCGTTAATGTCGCTTGAACAGCATCCTCAGCATCATGTTGATTGCGAGTAATCTGTACCGCGTAGCGCACCAATCGCTGGCCAGTTAAATCGTAGAGTCCCGCCAGACCATGCGCGCCGTTTTGGGCCACGCACCGGGCGGCGTCTCGAACGCGATCTGTAAAGGGACGAATATGCATGATCCTACTAGGATGCGCAGGGCGGAGGCAATTGTCTAACTTTTTCGAATTTATTTGAACTTCATCGACTCAGCGTCGATCTCGACTCCTTCATTACCTTGAGGGGTAATTGCAGCATCCAGTAATGCAAAAGGCATGTCGTCGGGCAACCAGGCGGGTGTTCCATCGGCAAAAACTGCCGTCGCTCCGCCTGCGTGCGTACCGCCAATCGTAGTCGGCCCTGAGGCCCCAATCCTGGCGTTCATTTTGGTGACATCAATATCAAACGGCTTCGACCATTCATTGGTGCCGTTGTCTGTTTCCACTAGCAAAAGCGTTTTGCCTAATCCATCCGTAACTTCGCTCGGCTTAAGCGGTCCGCCGGGTGGGAAAAGAGTGCCTTTGCCCGTCAATAAGACATAGTTGCATTCGGTGATTCGTTTGCCACCGATGGCGGGACTGATATAAACCAAGGGACATTCGGGAATCAACTGGGAGTTGGAGGCCGAATCCCACGGTTCGTTGAGCTTAAAACGTGCATGCAAACTCGATTCACCCAAGTACGGCAATATCAAGACTCGCCAACTGTAAAGTGGTTTTCCTGCCGCATCGGTCACGACCGGTGTTGGATAGGTGCCATGATCGGCTGCATAAGAACGAAGGGCCTCGGCGATTACCTGAAGGTTATTCATGCACGCAATCGCATCTCGACGGGCCTTTAGTCCTTTCAATGAGGGCCAAAATATATAAATCGCAATGGTGGCGGCCATGCCAATGCCTAATGCCAATCCCAAGGCTCGAAGCATCATCAACAGAGACTTGGTTTTGTTGGACCTTAGTGCCTCAGGACGGACGACAATAGTATCGACAGGTTGGGCGACATCCGGTTTTCGCGGTGGCTCGGGCACCGTGACTACTTTTCCACATCCGACACACGGCCCACGCTGGCCCGCCAATGTTTCGCTGACTAGTGTGCGTTTAAAGCAATATGGGCATGTGAATTGAAATGGCATCTTTGATAAACAGCAAAACGAGCTCGAACCCGCGAAACCGCTCCCATTATCCAGCCGCTGTTGTTTAGCGTCAAGTTTGCATCGAGCCGCTGGGGGGAAGGTAAGGAAAAGATGTTTTTTCGCGATTTGTCCTCCTATCCTAGTTGAACGTGAGGCAAAACACGATGTTCAGGTTTGGGCATACGGCAGTGTGCTGTTTCTGATTTCCAATGTCGGATATTCTTGCGTTCCAACAAAGGAGTTTCCGAGCACGGATTGTCCGCCCACGGAGTGCCCGGCGACAGGGTCAAGTCTTCCCTTACTGGAGTCCATTCATGTCAGAAGTTTTTCGGATCTCGCCCAGCACACTTGAGGGACTTCCGAATGCGATCGATGAAGCTTGCGAACGGATGGAAAAGCATTATGCGGAAGGGCGATACTCCAAAGTAACCGTACTGCGACATTGGTCCAAGCACAATCCGACGATCTCGGGCAAAATCGCACGGCCCACTGCGTATCGTTGGTATCTTCGTCGTGAATTGCTCAAGCTAGCCCAGCGTGGGGCAGAGATCGAGATCACGCCATCCCAGTTGCGCATCGATCTCAACTCGCCAACATTGCTTGCTGCAATTGATGAGTCCAACTTCGATCTGACTTTGAAGAAGGTTTTCCTGTTTGGTCCCGAGCGCGTTGAATTGTCGTTAGAACGTTTGGAACACTACACCGGAACGCGAGCGGAGGATTTTCAGCGGTATGTTCTGCTAACGAATTACCAGATGCATATGGACGCCTTTCGGCAATTGCACCCGCAAGCGATTGCTTCCTCACGCAGCGACGTTCAAATGCCGACGTTGCATTCACCTGAAGCGGAAAACAATGGTGTGACCATTGTTAACATTGGCGTCGGTCCATCGAATGCGAAAAATTTCACGGATCATTTGGCCGTCTTGAGGCCTGATGCGATGCTAATGGTTGGGCATTGTGCAGGAATTCGAAATCACCAGGAGATCGGCGACTTTGTTTTAGCGACCAGTTACATGCGCGACGACTTGGTGCTCGACGATGCACTACCAAGATCCGTTCCTGTTACACCCAGTTTCTTGCTCAATCGGAACTTGGCGCGGGTATTGGAAGATCGCGGGTTGCCTTATCGAATGGGAGTTGTCTATACAACTGCCGATCGCAACTGGGAGTTAGTCGTTAGTCGCAAGATGAATGACCTCAAAGCCAGCCGTAGTATCGGTGTTGACATGGAATCAGCGACAGTAGCGGCCAATGGCTTTCGCTACCGAATTCCATCGGCATCTTTACTGTGCATCTCGGACAAACCGCTGCACGGCAGTCCGAAACTGCCAAAATCGGCGAATACTTTTTACCAGTCGACCAAAAGTCAGCATTTACTGATTGCTGAAGAAGCCATCAGCCTAACGCGGGCGACTTACCCAGAAGGATTGCCAACGACCGATTTGCGGGCGATGGATGAACCTCTACTTGGTTGCCCCGTGCCTAATCCTCGTCCGCGAACCTAGACTGAGGCATCTTCCGAGGTTGAGCGACGAATTAATGAAAAATTTTTCTTTGTTTCAAAAGCTGTGACCAAAGGTGTCCGCAGGCAATGGAAGATTGTTTATGCGATTGGCAGTGGTTTGATCTGGATGGAATCACGCAGGACAACGGTCATGGACTGGCGGATGGGATGCCCACATCGTCAGGAGTAACACTCGGTGGAAACCGAAGATCGACCACTGCCAATCGTCTTTACAATCGTGGGTCCATTGATTCGATCGCGGCAGTCGCATTCGCGACGTAGTCACCCCAAAAAATCACAGACTCTACGCGACGTTCAACTATACCTTCACACCTACCCGGATTCACATTCGATTGAGAACTCTCGTCAAAGGCTCTTCAGGCAATGGGTTGGCCGTCAGTCGGTCGTAGGGACGATGCTGTAAATAGTAATCGAGTACCTCCTCGAAGTAGACAACTCCTTCGGGAGATGCCGAACCGTGACTGACTCGCCCTTCTTCCCAATCGCGTTGGAAAGGCCGATCTTCTGGATGCGCATACAACTCTTGCAATTCCAAGCGATTTTTTGCTCGGCCTTTCGAAAACTCCCAGCCTTCTACACTAGACAAAATTTTGCCAGTTTTCTTCCAACCAAGTATTCTGGCTCGTAACACGATTTCAATTGCATCCAACCATTTCGGCTCGGGCCCAAGGCTTCGGCAGGCTTGGCACAGATGCCACGCGTGTTCTGGTCCGAAGCTGCAGAGCGTTAAGCTCGATCGTGGATGCGGATAACGCCAACCGCCGGCGGGATCGACTGTTTCAGCAAGAAAATCGGCCACAGCTCGAATGGTCTCTTTCATATCAGGCTCATTTGGCGCAACCGCTAGTAACTCGGGCAATCCAGCTAGTGCATAACCAATGATATAGGGTTTGGCATATCCAACCGTCAAACCGCGCGCGTCATCATCGATGAAGGGAGGATGTGGATCGAGCGGCTTGCCACCCTGATCAAAAAGATGACCAGTCGAAAGTTTCGAGCGGAGTTCCCGAAACAAACGCAACGCCTCATCCAGGTAGCGACGCTCGCCGCTCATGCGATACAGTCGAACAAAATCGCGCACATCTCCGACATTGCGACATTCGCCTCGATCGCAGTGAATATCGTCAGCAGCGTACTTGACCTGAGAGTCTAATGCGAAACGCATCCGCGGATCCCCCGTTTCCTCCCATGCGAGCCAGAAAGAGTCATAGCCTTTTGTGCAAAAATGCACGGAGTCGTTCGATCGCCACATAAAGTCTTTTGACAGTGGCGTCTTCTGCTGTGCAATCACGTTGTTGTAGCGAGTACCTCCGAACTTGGGTTGGCCCCACCAAATCGATTGATCAAAGAAGTTGTCGCACCAATTCAATGCCGTCTCTATTAGTCGTGGATCGCCCGCTCGCCATGCCTGTTCAAAAATGGCCGCGTTGTGATTGAGTCGATTCATTCCAAAGCTACCGCCGTGGGGTGATCCGTGATTGAACCCCGTCACATTTCCATAGTCATCACCAACAACACAGGACGCGGCTATTGCTTGTCGGTGATAGTCGACAATCTCAGTAAATGGTTGTGTTCGAGCATGCTGCGTTTGCCAATGAGGATAGAGGGACGCCAAGTCTTCGGACGCGAATTGAACACGATGAGGACTAGTTAAGGAAGCAGGCAGTTTCGGAGCATCCGTTGGAGTGATCACCATTTCAACGCGTTGCCATGCATAAGGTTGCATTGGAACACGATCCTCTCCGTGGCATCGTTGATAGCGATGAGTCTTCATGTCAGTGCCGCTGTCTTCGATTTTGCCACGAAGATGACGTTTCGAAAGTGGATGATTGAAACACCATCTCCCATCCCAATCACCTTTGACGGTCCACCCCAGATCCGGTGCATATCCATCTTCTTTGGCCACCCGCTGCAGATGAGCGACCAGTACCACTGTACCTAGGCGATCCATTCTCAACTCAATCCAACGCGGCCAGTGCGGATCTGGGAAGTAAATTCGTTTCCAAAAAAAGTGAGCGTTCGCTTCGATCACTTCTTCTGGTTCGACTGAATCGACGATTCTGGCTGGGGCATCGAACCGACAAAGCATCTGTTGCCCCGTTGCAAACGTGAGTTCTACATCCTGACCATGCATCTTCGATTTAACGGGCCAATCGACGCCGAAGTATTGCTCGGTACTGTCAGGATGAGCCTCAGACGCTTGATTTTTCGACGCGTTGTCATCGACGGATACACGCACAAGTTGAAAGACAACAGTGGACCGATCAAGAAAAGTATGTTCAAAGGTGAGCATGACTCGCCGCGGCCTGAACGGCGAAGGGGAATCCTTTCCATACCAACTAATGATGCGGACGCTCGCATCCGTTTCGCTGTCATCACTGAGACATTTAACTCGAACAGCTAAACTTCGATCGCCTGCGGCAGGTAACCTTGGCGTCTGACTTTCCGTCATTTCGCGAGCACTCATGCGCAGGAGTTCATTGCCCTTGACATCCTTCGGCCATGGCATCGAAACACGCACCAATTGCCTGCCTGAAGCGGCGGGAGTTAGTGTGAATTGAGCGGAATCGATGGCCTCGCTACGATTGGTCAGAAATATCAATAATGGGATTACTAGCACTCGAAGCATCAGGTC
This sequence comes from Ottelia alismoides, assembly GCA_037367405.1. NCBI lineage: Eukaryota > Viridiplantae > Streptophyta > Magnoliopsida > Alismatales > Hydrocharitaceae > Ottelia > Ottelia alismoides. The sequence goes on from JAZKJV010008684.1 coordinate 12,568, forward strand.
TCACCACGATGAGGATTGGCGGAATGGGGTTCCAGTATCTTACTCCAAATTCGTCATAACCCGATGCGCGGGGCGAATCCCATTCCCTCGCTTACGCGATTGTCTTTACCCCAAAGTTCATATGAACCGCAAGGCGCTAGTTTTGTCATTACCCAGGTTTTCAATTGAACCGCAGACGCTAGCCACCGTCTGGAGCGGCATTAGATCTTCCAGTTGTCGTACGCTTGAATCAAGTTATGTCTAGCTGGAAATTGCCTGTTGGAAAGCGCAGGCAATTGCCAAGCGAGCTCGTAATTCGCTGCTCGAAAAGGAACGGGGGGGCAACAATGGCGTACTCCTTCGTCCGACGGCGGCTAGAGCGCCTGCGGTTCAAATGCTGCAAAGTCTCGCTGGTCAGACGGTAACTTGTGGCTAATGACAAGCGTTGAAACGCTGGACTACCTTCAGCTAGTCGCTACGCGACAGCCCTATCCCAACTGGAGGAAGCGCCTCGCCCTCCCGAAATCCACAGACCCTCCCGCGCGCGAGGAGGTTGGGTTATGCTAAAAACTTCATGCAACTTCGGTGATCTTCACTCTTTCATTAAATTAAGTCATTCATTATGAATCCCAGCGATGCGAAGTTTGATCGTCGAAGATTTCTTGCGGAGTTGAGTGCAAGCTCGCTGGCATTCGCGGCTTTATTCTCAGCGAAACCAGTTTGCGGGCAAGATCGATCGCCTACAAAATCGACGGTTGCAGTAGGACCTCGAGGTGCTGTCGCTACCGTCCATCCATTAGCCAGTCAGGCGGCCATGGAGGCATTCGAACGAGGAGGCAATGCCTTCGATGCAGCCGTTGCGGCATCGCTGATGCTGTCCGTCGTTGATGGACATAACTCTGGATTGGGTGGTGGTTGCTTGGCTTTACTGAAGAATGCGAAACTGCCTGCATTTGCGATTGATGGTCGCGAACGAGCTCCTATGAGCGCAACGCCAGAGATGTTTTATCGAGACGGAAAACCGGAGCCGATGCTCAGTCAAATTGGCCCGTTGGCCGCTGGCGTACCAGGGCTAGTTGCTACACTCGAACACATTAGTTCGAAATGGGGAAAGCTAACATGGAATGAGGCTCTGCTTGGCGCAGCCAAAGTAGCCAAAGAAGGGTTTGCAATCGATGCTACGTACGCCGGTAACCTTCGATCATCGGCCAACGAACTTCGTAAGTTTCCCGAGTCAAAGCGGATCTTGTTGGACGCCAACGGACAACCGCTCGCCAAGGGGACAATCCTGAAGCAACCAGATCTTGCCAATACTCTTTACAAGTTGGCCGAAGATGGTGCCGAATGGTTTTACAAGGGAGATTTTGCTAGAACCGTAGACAAATTCATGAAGGAAACGGGGGGCCAGTTAACTGTCGAAGACTTTGCCCGTTACGAGGTAGCGCTTCGGGAGAGTATTTATTCGAAGTATCGCGGACACACCGTCGTGGGCTTTCCGCCACCAAGTTCTGGAGGCATTCATATCGCCCAGATGCTGGATATGTTGAGCGGCTTTGACGTTCGCAAGATCTTCGAACAATCGACCGCAACGGGGATTCACCTCTTGTTGGAAGTAATGAAACGGGCGATGGCAGATCGAGCTTATTGGTTGGGTGATTCTGACCATGCGCCGGTTCCCGCCGGTCTGCTGGATGCCGATTACTTGCGACAGCGAGCCAGCGATATCGATTTGGAAAAAGCCACTTTGGTTTCCAGTCATGGTCAACCGCCCAATGCGACAACGAACCTGATCGGACGGCAAAAGCACACAACTCATCTCACCGCTGCTGACGCTCAAGGTAATGTGGTGGCAATGACACAAACGGTGAATACTTCATTCGGATGCAAGATGATTGTGCCTGGAACCGGCGTGATCCTTAACAACGAAATGGATGATTTTGCCATTGCCCCAGGGGTTCGCAACGCCTTTGGGTTGGTCGGCGCGGAAGGCAATGCCGTGGCACCAGGCAAGCGTCCTCTGTCCAGCATGAGCCCAACGATTGTCTTGGGCGTAAATGGAAACCCCTTGTTTTCTTGTGGTGCTGCTGGCGGCCCCAAGATTATCACGACAACGTTGCAGATTCTGGTTCGAGTTCTGGATTTAGGGCAGTCCATCGACGAAGCCATCGCAGCACCGCGTTTTCATCATCAATGGTCGCCAGATAACGCAGTTTGCGAAGAAGCCTTGGATCAAAGCATCGTTGGCCAGTTGGAAGCCAAGGGGCACGTAGTCAAACGCATCGGAACAGCAGCCATCGCACAAGGCGTCGCATTCAACCAGGATGGCACCATCAAATCCGCATCGGATCCCCGCGTGAATAGCGCTGCCATGGCGCGTTAATGGTCTTGGTTTGTACACAGGCCACGGAACAGTTAGACTGGAACCTTTGCTTGATTCGCGACCTTTTGCAAGAGTTCTATTCCTGTGAGCACTAGCAAACGTTTTTTGACGATAGCCGTGCAGCGTTTTTCGGCGCTGTGTTTTTCGGCGTCGCTGTGTTTTTCGGCGACATGTGCGGAAACACTTAAAGCGGAGGATACCCAAGCCCCTACTCGAGAGCAGGTCGAATTCTTTGAAGCGAAGATTCGTCCCCTGCTGCATAGTCGATGCGTCGAATGTCATAACGATGAAGAACCCGAAAGTGGTCTGAGTCTCGAGTCCCGTGATGGCCTGTTGCGTGGTGGCAAACTCGGTGCGACTATCGTTCCTGGCAAACCGAAGGAAAGCCTGCTAATCAGCGCCGTGAATCACGACGAATTCTTGAAGATGCCTCCCAAGGATAAATTGAGTACTGCTGATTTGGCATTGCTGTCCAAGTGGGTATCGATGGGAGCCCCATGGCCGGAAAACAGAGCGGTACCCGCGAAAACCAATTTGCCAAGCGGCAAGATGGAAACTAGCGATAAAGCGCTGACGGACTTTACGGAAGAACAAAAGAACTTTTGGTCGTTCCAACCGTTGGCACGAGTGGATGTTCCGCCAGTCAACTCAAATTCGGGAATCTCAGGATCACCGATCGACAACTTCATTCAAACCAAGCTCTTAGCCAATGGACTGCGTCCGTCGCCGCCAGCATCGCGTCGTGATCTGATTCGCAGAGCGACCTACGATTTGATTGGACTACCGCCAACGGAAGAGCAGATCGAGGCCTTTGTCAACGATTCTTCACCAGATGCGTTTGCAAAAGTTGTCGACCGTTTGCTCTCTTCGGTGCGTTACGGTGAACGCTGGGGCCGACATTGGTTAGATGTCGCTCGATTTGCGGATTCCAACGGGCTGGACGAGAACATCGCCTACGCGAATGCATTCCGGTATCGCGACTATGTGATCAACGCACTTAACCAAGACAAACCTTACGATCGATTCGTTCAGGAACAGATCGCCGGTGACTTGCTCGGCCCCGACCCAGCTAGTCCAGAACCACTGGACCGTTTTGTCGCAACTGGATTCCTTGCGATCGGTGCCAAGATGTTGGCTGAGGATGATCCTGTCAAAATGCAAATGGACATCATTGATGAACAACTGAGCGTGCTGTGTCAAGCGTTCATGGGAATTACCATTGGTTGCGCTCGTTGTCATGATCATAAATTTGATCCCTTTCCAGCGGCCGACTATTACGCGTTGGCTGGAATCTTCAAGAGCAGCCAGACGATGGAGAATCACAAGGTGGTCGCCCGCTGGTTTGAGCGGCCGATCGCGACGGAAGCCGAATTGGAGGCGATGAAAAAAGTCGATTCAGAGATCAAGGGCATTAACGAGTTGGTCGATCAACTGAATCAACAGTGCACAGAGCGCGTCCGTCAGGAAATACGAACAACCGTCGCTCAGTCCTTGATTGCCTTAACTAAGTATGGTGAATTCGATAACCTTGCGAAAACACATTTGACTCGGGGACTTGATCAGCCTTCCACCGCCTATGAAGTGAAATCCGGCTATGTGCTGGTCGAAGCCGAAGGGTTTCATCGAGGAACTGTGGTTCGAGACTTGGATAACTATGGTAAGGACATTGGCGTAATTGCAAGCACTGGTGGGGCGAACGTCGAGTACGACATTCAAGTTGAACATGCTGGAACTTATGCCCTCGAATTGCGGTATGCGGCTGAAGATCGACGACCCTTGAAACTCTATGTCGATGGCGCGGAAGTTACGCCACCGATCGCGCGCGAAACCACAGGTGGATGGAATCCTGACGACCAGGTTTGGTTCGTCAGTGCTCTGTTGAAACTGACTGCTGGGACACATGTCGTTCGCCTTGAGTCCCGCCGAGTGTTTCCGCACATCGACAAGTTTGCATTGGTCTACCAAACGCAAGATGCATGGCCGTTCGGGCAGCCACCATTTGCGTTGTCGCGAACGGGCTTGGAACAAGGGGTTTCGTATCCTGTAGTTCAATTGTGGCAAAACTATTTTGCGGCGATGCGCAAAGCAGAAGACAAATCAGATTCACTTTTCGATGTATGGCTTCGAGCGACTTCTACCGACCAAGAGTTTGCAACCATGTGGTCCGCGATCTCGACTGAACTAACGCAAGAGACTGCTTTGCGAAATGCAACCCCGAAAGTTCTACGAGACTCATTGCTCGAACAACCACCAAGTTCTCTAAAGGATCTGGCAGAACGTTATCAACAGGTGGTCACCAAGGTTCTTTCTGCTGGCGATGACTTACCTGAGGACACCAAAGCTTTGAAGGAAAAACTGCTTGGGAAGGGTTCTCCCGTCAATGGGCCTCAGTCGAACGTGGATCGATTTTACTCTTCGATCGAGCAAGCCAAAGCAGAAGAGTTCGAATCGCAAATCACGGAACTACAGAAGTCGCGTCCTAATCCGCCTATGGCGATGGGAGTGACCGAATCTACGCCTGAGGACTTGAAGGTTCATTTACGTGGCAGCCATTTGGTTTTAGGGAAACTGGTATCTCGCCGAGTGCCTGAGATTCTGTCCAACATCGAACATGCAAACATCGGCCAATCTCACAGCGGCCGACTTGAGTTGGCACAATGGATGACGCGTCCCAATCATCCATTGACTAGTCGGGTGATGGCCAATCGTGCTTGGCATTGGCATTTTGGAAGAGGAATTGTTCCCAGCGTCGATAACTTTGGTGTTCTGGGGATCAAGCCCACGCATCCTGAATTGCTGGATTGGTTGGCATTGGAATTGGTTCGAAGCGGATGGTCCCTCAAGCAATTGCATCGCACAATCATGCTTTCGAAGACTTATCAGATGGGTGGCGAATTGCAATCGGATGCGAATGAAGTGGACCCCGGCAACGAGTTGCTCTGGCGATTTCGGCGACGCAGACTGACTGCCGAGGAGACTCGTGATTCGATTATTGCGGTAGGCGCGGGGCTGGATCAAACCATGTATGGCAGCCTGATGAAAACCGAGAACCACAAGTATGTCAACAATTCAGAAGGTTCGAGCGAGATTGACTATGTCGCCCCAAGGCGGACCATTTATCTGCCAGTCATTCGAAGCGGAGTCTTCGATGTTCTCCAGACCTTGGATTTTCCCGATCCGGCGATGATCAATGGTGAACGTCAGACGTCAACGGTTGCACCTCAGGCGCTTTTGATGATGAACAGCGACCTGGTTCAAGAACAGACGGCTTTAATGGCCAAGGAGATTTCAGAATCTTCGATGGATGATACCCAACGGATAGGTGCAATCTATCATCGCATTCTGAAACGCGAACCTAAGCCAAATGAAGTTGCATCTGCGCTTGCGTTTTTAGAGAGGACCAAGCATCGCCAGCAAGCGACTTCGAATGCGTTAGATCAAAACAATCCACTCAAAGACTTGGCGGTTTGGCAATCGCTATGTCGAGTGTTGATTTCATCCAATGAGTTCAGTTATTTGGAGTAGGTTTTCGCGATAGCGTGGGTAATGACAAGTCCGGCAGATGTGACCCACGTAAAGCCACTACTTTCGCGAAAAGATCTCCTTACCGCCAAGGTAAGTCGCCAAAACTTGCGTTTTTCTAATTGCGTCTAACGGACAATTCAGCAGATCCGAATCCAGTACGATGAAGTCGGCGAGTTTACCTTTCTCGAGCGATCCTTTTTCTTTCTCTTCAAAGGTGAGATAAGCGTTGTTGATCGTGTACAGTCGAATGGCTTCTTCACGCGTGATGGATTGACTGGAATGTAGCGGTGCTGTCATCCCGCGAGGCTCTCTTGCGATCGCAATCCACATTCCCAAAAACGGATTGTAGGGATTGACTGACCGAAAGGAACCGATCTTCTGCATGTGATCTGAGCCACCACCAATTTTGACTCCTTGGTCGAACAATTTACGATAGGGCTGGAAGTATGCAGTGCGGTCCTCTCCAAACTGTTTCAGCAATGTCTTGCCATCCAACCAAAGCCAAACGGGTTGCAAGTCGGCAACGATTCCGAGTTTTTGCATCTGGTCGATGGCTTCGGCAGACATGAAATTGCAATGGGTAATGCAAGGCCTGCGATCCGCGATGGGTAGGACCTTATCCACTTCGGCATAGGCATCGATTAGTGCATGAACCGCGCCATCTCCCACCGAGTGGGCCGTGATCTGAAGGTCATTTTCCAGACAAACCTTTGCGATTGCGAACAGCTTTTCAGGTTCAACGTAGCGTAATCCTCGGTAGTTCGGATCCGTAATGGCATAGATCGAACTGACGCCCCATGGTTGTCGCATGTAAGCACTTCCTGTGAGCATTCCACCATCGAGAAATATCTTTGCTCCACGCAACCACAGCATGTTGTTGTACTGGTGAAGCGAATGTGAGGCCGCTTTCTTGACTTGAGCTTCGATTTTGTCCATCGGCTGCTGTGCATTGACGGCGTAAGACAAAAAAGTGCGACAGCTCAACTGGCCTTCGCTTTGCAGTTGTTCAAACAACTCGATTGCATCGTCGCTCGCATTGCGATCGCAGATACTGGTGATGCCCACGCTGTTGTAATCTCGCAGAAGTTCCTTTAGGCGTTGGAGTCGCTCTTCCTTCTTGGGTTTACGCTCAGGTGCCTTTACCTTCGCCAGCCGAGTGCAACTACGAAGAATTCCATTGGGTTCGCCGGTCGCTGGATCTTTTTCAATGTAACCTGGCTCGCCGTCGGTGATTTTGAAATCTTTGTCGATGCCACTTAGTTTTAACGCCAAAGAATTGAGAGCTCCGTCGGGACCCGTACGAAAGCAAACTGGATTTTTGGGGGCAACTTTGTCGAGTTCACTACGAGTTGGAAAACGTTGTTCGTCCAGTCGTGTTACGAAGACTTGGCTAACCGAAATCCACTCGCCATCTTCCAGTTTGTCGGCGCGATCTTGAATGTAGGCCAACACGTCGGCGATTGACTTCATGTCCGGTACGGGATGATCGAATTCATACTCGGCGGCACCGGTTGCGTGGACGTGAGAATCGGTAAGGCCTGGCAACACCATCTTTCCCTGCAAATCGATTTGCCGCGTGTTGGCATCAGCCATTGCGGTGATCTGAACATTGCTACCGACGGCTAGAATGCGATCACCTGCAACAGCGATCGCTTCCGCAATCGAAAACTTTTCATCGACCGTAACCATTTTGCCATGATGCAAGATCAAGTCAGGCGACTGCCCCAAGGCAAGTGTGGCATGAAGCAATGTGATCCCATACAAAATCAAATTACGCATCGGCTAGTTCCTAGAGAGACGTCTTCAAAGCAGTTTGTCACTCGTTTTAGATATAGGATGGATCAGGCACTAGCCTGAACTATTCATGTGTCGAAGCAATCCCGAATCGATGAACCGTCGTATGATAAAACGTTTCCCCAGGATTGAGACGCGTTGTGGGAAACATCGGCTTATTGGGAGAATCTGGAAAGTGCTGCGTTTCCAAACAAAAGCCGGCGTGCTGCGTAAACTCTCCGCTGAGATGATTGCCAGTGTACAGTTGCATGCCGGGTTGTGTGGTTTCTACTTCCATCGTGCGTCCCGAGGCGGGGTCTTCGACTCGAGCCGCTAAACGCAACTTGCCTGGCTGTCCATTGACGACGTAGCAATGATCGTAACCTTTGGTTGCTGGGAATAAGTCTATTCGCTCGCCAATAGTCCGTTGCTGGCGAAAATCCAAACCAGTACCTGCCACACTGGATAATTGACCCGTTGGTATCAAGTTCTGGTCGACTGGCAAGAATTGATCGCACTCCAACTTTAACCGATGGTTATGAATGGTTCCTTTACCCGCACCAGAGAGATTCCAATAGGCGTGGTTGGTCAAGTTCAATACGGTGGGTTGATCGGTGCTTGCTGCAAAGACGAACGATAGCTCGTTCGCATCGTTCCAAGTAAATCCTGCCATAACGCTCAAGTTGCCCGGATATCCTTCTTGACCATCAGGACTGACGATATGGAATTGGACACCAGAAACTTCGCCCTCGATGGTGGTGGCTTGCCAAACGAGCTTATCAAATCCGACGATGCCGCCGTGCAGATGACATGGTCCATTGTTGATGGCCAGTTGGTAGGACTTGCCATCCAGTGAAAACTTGCCTTGATCGATGCGATTGCAGAATCGACCAACGGTTGCGCCAAAATAAGGGTGCCTTGCGAGGTAACCATCCAAAGTTGGATACCCAAGGTTGACATTCTCTATGCGCCCGTCTCGATCAGGAACATTTACGCTGACCAAGATCGCTCCATAGTCGATTACGCTTATGGTGCAGTTGCGTTTGTTGGTGACGGTGTACAAAGAAATCTTTCGCCCATCAGGAGTTGTTCCAAAATCCCTACGTTGCACCGCCATGGATCTGCCTTTGTGAGTTGTTGAATCGACCAATTATGAAGCCGGGGCAGTTACTTCAACCAGAAATCTAGCCATATTGCCCCGCAAATGCACCTTCCGGAGGCAAGCCATCTTAACGCAAGATTTGCTCGTTCGAAACCCGCGTAGTTTGCGGCTATAATCAGACATCTCAGCAAGTTGATCCTGGCGGTGGTCGAATGACTGGAGAAACGAAATGAATGAAAAATGTAGGACAAGGTTTTTCCAAACAATCCTTGCTCGTTCATCCATAACGCTATGGACTTGCCTAGCGTTGATGGGTTCTATCGCGTTCGGGCAACATGAATCGATTAAGCCTGAGCACCTTGAGTTCTTCGAAAAGAAGATTCGACCTGTGTTGGTCGAGCATTGCTATGAATGCCATGCAGCGAGTTCGAAGATCATCCAAGCTGGTTTGCGACTGGATCATCGCCAAGGCGTATTGAAAGGTGGAGATAATGGTGCGGTCATTCTCACCGCCAATGTCGAGCAGAGCCTGATGATCAAGGCGCTCAAGTACGACGGCCTTGAAATGCCACCCAAAGGAAAGTTACCTGAATCGGTAGTAAGGGACTTCGAAACCTGGATTCGCATGGGCGCGCCCGATCCGCGTAACGCAGAAAATGTGCCAACGACGCGCACGATCGATATTGAAGCGGGCCGCAAATTCTGGGCATTTCAACCGGTTGCTGATCCACCATTACCCTCGGTGAAGAATCAACATTGGGCCATCGATCCGCTCGATCAGTTCATTCTCGCTCGACTTGAGAAAGAAGGGCTGCAGCCAATAGGTGATGCAGATCGATATACCTGGCTTCGGCGAGTTAGTCTGGATCTAACGGGTCTGCCACCAACGTTGTCGGATATCGATGCCTTCATTCGCGACAACTCGCCTCGTGCGTGTGAGACGGTCGTGGATCGCTTGCTGAGTTCTCGTGCCTTCGGAGAACGCTGGGCAAGGCACTGGCTTGATCTGACCGGATACGCTGACATGATGGGAACGTCGAACAATGTTTTTGCCGAACACGCATGGCGCTATCGCGATTATCTGATCGAGGCGTATCATCAAGACAAACCCTTTGACCGCTTCGTCCGTGAGCAGATTGCGGGCGACCTGTTACCGGCCGCTTCACCGGAGGAACAAGCTGAGAATATCACCGCAACAGGTTTTCTGATGGTCGGCGACGTCGAGATTGTCGAACCGGATAAGGCCAAATTAGAAGCGGACCATATCGACACGCAAGTTTCCAAGATTGGCATGGCATTCCTAGGCATGACCATGGGTTGTGTGCGTTGTCATGACCATAAGTTTGATCCGATCACGCTCACCGATTACTACGGGATCGCTGGCATTCTTCGCAGTTCTCCTTCAACACATAAGATTCCGTTTGGTGTCTGGAGTCTGCTTAATTCCACTGAGTTACCTGAGACGCCCGAGCAACTCAACTCAAGAAAGATGATCGAAGCTGAACACGCTAATAAACTAGCTTCGATGAAAGCTGAGCAGGCTAAATTGGAGACGGAAAGGAAATCGGTTGCTCAAGAGCTCGCCGATTTAGAGAAGATTGCGGCTAACGTTACAACGTTGGACGGTACCCAAGTTGTTTCGAAAAACGATGTAACTTCCGTAACAGAATCACAAGTTGGCACCTCTTCCATTCCAGCGAAGACCAAAGAATCGCTTACGAAGCGGCGCGATGAAATCGCTCAACAACTTAAGAAACTTGCGCCAGCCATTCAACACGCCGAATTCTTTGCATCCAAAGCACCACGAGCCTTTGCGATGCGTGATGGGGAACAACCGGCCGATATGCCAATCTACATTCGTGGAAATCCCTATGCGCCCGGAGCGATCGTGCCGCGTGGTGCGATTCAAGTCGCTTCGTGGGAGAAATTTCCAGAACTGCCTGCGGGGCAAAGTGGTCGAATGCAGTTGGCAGATTGGTTGGCCGATGAACGCAATCCACTTACACCGCGTGTTGCCGTCAACCGTATCTGGCAAAAACTGATTGGCGAAGGGCTGGTGCGTAGCGTGGATTATTTTGGTTCGCGCGGTGAATTGCCGACCCATCCAGAGTTGCTGGATCACTTGGCCACTCGGTTCATCAAGAACAAATGGTCGCAAAAGCAACTTATTCGGGATATTGTGCTTAGTCGCACCTATCGCATGAGCACTAACAATGTTGCAGCAGCGATGCAGGTGGATCCGGAAAACAAATTGCTATGGCGAATGCACCGTCAGCGATTGGATGCGGAAGCGCTTCGCGATGGTTTGTTAGCCGTCAGCGGAGAAATGCAACCGAGCAATGGCGGTCCAGCCTTGGTCTTGGAAGAAGTCGAAAACTGCGGCGAACTTCTAAAGTCGGGGGTCAATCCGCCGAATTACACGCATCGTAAAGCAAGAGCGACACAAGAATTTCAACGCACAATTTACTTGCCGGTGATGCGGACCAACTTCAATAGTCACGATCGCTTGAGAAGTTTTTTTGATTTCGTGAACCCAGCGCAAATTGCCGGTCAACGCAGTCAAACCGTTGTACCAACGCAACTTTTGTTTGTGATGAACAATGAACTATTCCGCAACCGCGCGAAAGCTTTAGCGGATGGACTGATTCCCCATGCTTCAACGGCAGAAGCAAGATTGGAGCAATTATGGCTCCGCGTCTTCAACCGGCCCATCACTTCCGCAGAGAGGGACGAAGCCTTGGCATTTTTGTCGCAAGTCGATTCGACTTTTGAGGCTAAAGACGCATCAGCGCGGGAATCGCTGCGATGGCAAGAACTTTGTCATTCGCTGCTTGCGTCGAACGCGTTTCTATTTCGCTTGTAAACACGAGTAATCAGCAAGATGAAACCGCTTCTTTCGTTTGCTACATTTGTGTTATTGATCATGCGATTCGCTGCAGTTCATGCAGACGAAGTGGGCACGCCTGCAGTGATCACAAATCCGGGAGCCGAATATCAAGACCATGCGCGGAGTGGCGCGATGATCATCGGCATGGATCGAACCCCAAAGGGGCGCCTCTGGGGTTGCTGGACAGGAACCGGAGATAAAAAGGACGGATACTTCTTGCTAGCGACCAGCGATGACGATGGTGCATCGTGGTCAAAACCTCGTTTGGCGGTTGGGGTTCGTGCCACGACGTCGGAGAAACCTTACGGCGCACTAGTCGGCAACTTATGGTCCGATCCCAAGGGGCGTTTGTGGTTGTTCTTCGACCAACAACTCGGCAATCCGCAGGACCGTATCACCAATTGGTTCATGCGCTGCGACAATCCCGATGCCGCTGAACCAGTTTGGTCGACACCCGATCAGTTCGCAGATGGTTGCACTTTGAACAAGCCGATCGTGCTCAACAATGGCGACTGGCTGCTTCCGGTGTCCGACTGGCGCAAACAGACCGCCCGCGTATTTGCCTCGGTCGATCAAGGTGCATCATGGCGAGAACGCGGAAACTTGCAATTCCCGGATTGGGAATTCGACGAACACATGATGGTAGAATTGCGCGATGGTCGGCTATGGATGCTGGCCCGGACTAAGGGGCAACCACACGAAAGTTTCTCTACGGACAGCGGCCGAACATGGAGCACTCCGCGTCAGGCGGAGACAGTGCAAAACATCAATGCAAGATTCTTTCTACGTCGACTCCAATCGGGCCGAATCTTGCTAGTGAAGAATGGTCCCCCTAGCGAGCGACTCACAAAACGTTCACACATGTCCGCCTATATCTCCGAGGACGAAGGCAAGTCGTGGATCGGAGGTTTGGTCCTCGACGAGCGGGCCTCAGTATCTTATCCCGATGGCTTTGAATCTCCCGATGGTGTCATTCATATCCTTTACGATTGGAACCGCCATAGCGACGCAGAGATCCTCATGGCGAAAATTCGCGAGGAAGATATTATCGCCGGAAAGATCGTGTCACCAGATGCAAAACTCCTTATGCTTGCCAACAAGGCAACAATGCCAGTATCAATTAGGCCAACTGCGAAGTGGGCCGCACAGGCAATTGAGGACGCTAAGGAAGATCGCACAACGATTCCATACGATGGCGTTTCTCCCAATAAAATGGTCTGCGATACTACCCTTCGAAAGATGCCGGATGGATCATGGATCATCTCCATGTTAGCCGGAGACGATTTCGAGCCATCACCAAAAAACTATATCGGCATTACACGAAGCACCGATAACGGCCTCACATGGTCGGACTTGTCGGCTGTTGACACCACGTTTCCACGCAGCGGATTAACCAGTGGCCAAGGAGCGACGGAGATCATGACGATCGGCTCACGAACCACCATGTTTTTTAGTACCCATTCACAAACTTGGGGGCGCGATTGGCAATCATGGTCGATGCAAAGTGACGATAGTGGTCGAAGTTGGAATAAACCTACACCAATGCCAGGGCGATTAGCGAAGTTCACCTTTATTCGAGGCCATCTCGTTACTCAAAATGGCAACATTCTGATTCCCTTTCAGCACTATCTCGGCCCGCCTGCAGGAACTCCAGAGCCATCGCCGGAAGAGAAACCTTGGCATAAAGCGCTCGCTCATTACGTTAGCAATCCTCGTAACGGCGTCTTGCTAAGCAGTGATGGTGGCAAAACCTTCTCTGAACATGGCGACATTCGCATCACTGACAACGATCGCTATCATGGCTGGGCGGAGAACAGCCTCGTGGAATTGGCGAATGGACGCATCGGGATGATCATTCGTGCCGATCGACTGGGTGGAGTACTCTACTATGTAGAATCGAGTGACGGTGGGCAGACATGGCCGGAGTTCGCGGTAAAAACGGTGATCCCCAACCCCGGTTCCAAAGCGACTCTCTACGGTCTAGGAGGCGATCGGGTCGCTTTACTGCATAATCCGAACTCATCGCATCGCAGTCCAATGGCGCTTTGGATCAGTTTCGATGGCATGAAGACTTGGCCGTACCAGCGCGTCTTGCAAGCCGAATCGTGTGACGGGCCTAAGGGTCGATTGAACTACCCAGACGGTTTTGTCAGTGCCGATGGAAAATGGTTGCACTTTGCATTTGACGACAATCGCCATCGATGTGTTCAATACAGCGCCAAATTACCGCCGAATTGACAATTTGCACGAGAATACTTCCATATCAGAACTGCCTACCCATTGTTATTGAAGTGATAAAACCATGAATCACCGAAACCCAATTCATCGTCGTCACATGCTGCTAACTGCTTCCATTGGTTTTGGGGGATTGGCGCTGGCAGACATGATTCATGCCGCTGATCGATCCCAGGCGGCGTCCATTCAATCTGCGATGCCCAAGGCCAAGCGTGTGATCTTTTTGTTCATGGCGGGTGGCCCTTCGCAGCACGATTTGTTTGATCCCAAAAAATTCATACGCGAAAAGCATGGTCAGACGATTGATTCGCCGCTTCGCAAGGAAGTGACACAGATCGGTACCGAGAAATTTCTCGCCCTGGCAGAAGCGGCGCCGGTGCGACCACGAGGCCAATCCGGGATGATGATATCCGATCTTCTACCACATCTTGCAACCGTTGCCGATGATATCTGCTTGCTGCGCGGTATGAACGCGGACAACCCACAACACGCTAGTGCGACAAATCAGTTTCATACGGGAGTCTTCACGGAAGTGCGACCTTCGATGGGCGCGTGGATCAGTTATGGCTTGGGGACAGAGAATCATGACTTGCCGAGCTTCGTCAGTATCCATGCTCCCGGTGTGAGAACCTACGGTTCCGGTTTTCTACCTGCTGCCCACCAAGGCACACCGCTGACCGTTCCGCTGAACGACAAGATTCTGCCGATTGAAAACCTTCGCAACGCGTCGACCAGCGAGGAGATTCAAAGACAGCGTATCGACTTGACGAAACGGCTGAATCAGCGGCTGGTTGACGATCTACATGGTGACGCCAATATGGAAGGCATGATTCAAAACATGGAGCTTGCTTTTCGCATGCAGACGACAACGCCGCAATTGGTGGATTTATCGAAAGAAAGTCCAGCCACATTGGAACTCTACGGTGTTGGCGGCAAAGAAAGCGACAAGAATGGCCGTGCCTGCTTGCTAGCGCGAAAACTGAGTGAGTCAGGTGTACGATTCGTGCAAGTCACGATGGACGGATGGGATCATCACGGTGACATTCGCGGTAACCTACCAAGACTTTGTCAACAAACCGATCAACCCGTCGCGGGATTGCTTAAGGACTTGAAACAGCGTGGGCTGCTTGAAGACACGCTAGTGCTTTGGTCAGGCGAATTCGGTCGGACACCTTGGAGCCAAGACCTAAGCGGAACAGCGCCGATTCATACCCATGGCCGCGAGCATCAGCCCGAAAGTTTTTGCGCCTGGATGGCCGGTGGCGGCGTAAAGAGTGGTTTTACCTATGGTGAAACAGATCACATGGGCTATCAAGTAGTGAACGGCAAGATTCACATCCATGACTTACACGCCACGATGTTGCATTTGCTTGGCATCGACCACACGCAGCTTACATGGAATCATCTCGGGCGTGATTTTCGTTTGACGGATGTCCACGGTTCGGTCGTAAAGGAAATCTTGGCATGATCTGCTCAAGAGAAGCGAGCCTACGGCGCTAGCCGAGGGTTCTGACCTTGACTTCAGCCGAAACCAAACGTCACAATCCAAAATCGATAGGAAAAACGGCACGACCAAACGGATCCTCCGGAGTATAAAGCTTCCCACTTCGACGTCAGTTCGTGGTTCAGCGATGACCAGTCGACAATCGAGTCGCATCCGGCCACCAAAACCTCAGCGATAACGTCAGGGTCTACATATTTTGAATAACCCTGATGAACCGATTTTCTTAGCATTGTACTCGATTCGGCAGCATCGATTCTGAGGCGCTAGACAAACTACAAAATACAAACTGCAAAATGATACCGGATGATTTATTTGCGAAGATTCGAGTGATTAGCGGGCAGTGCTTTTGAGTGGGCTTAGAAGCATCTTCCCCGCGAATGACACAAATTGACGCGAATAAAGAACCGCTGCGGAGTTGCCATTGAATAAACTGCCTCAAAACCAAGTTGCAAGCAGTACTACGCAGGTACTTCGAAAACAAACAAGGCACCAACAGCGCAGGGTGAATTGAAAAGCCGTCCACCTAGCGAGCGGGCCATGCGCTGGCATAGTGCCAGGCCAAGGCCCACACCGGGAATTGCATTCGCGGTTGCACTGGCCGATTGTTGAAAGGGTTGGAACATGCGTTTCCGATCGCTTGGCGATATCCCTGGCCCAAAGTCGCGCACCTGAAACTGAATGCGATTCGATATTCGGGCAACGGAAATTAACAAGCGATTGTCACTGGAACCCTGAGCGTACTTGCAAGCGTTGTCAACAAGGTTGAATAGTATCTGCTCGATGGCGGCGGGTTGAGTTTTGAACGCAAGTTGAGAGATCGTGTCGTCTAACTTGATGTCTAACTGCTTCTGGCCATCCAAAGCGCGTTCTTCCAGTCGCAAGCGAAATCGGTCGAATAATTCACCGACAGTAATGAGCTCGGACACTTTTTTTGCAGGCCCGCGTTCCAGCCTCGCGAATTGTAAGACGTTTTCGACAAGATGCGATAAACGATCGGCTTGGATCTTGAGTGTATTGGCATATAGTTGGTGTTTTTCGGCTGGTACCATGCCATCCGCTAACATCTCGGAATACATACGAAAAGTTGTCAACGGGGTGCGAAGTTCATGCGTAACTGCAGAGACAAACGCCGCCCGACGTTCACTCAGTTTGATGACACCGTGTAGCAATAGCGCGGACGCAGTCGCGGCAAGTCCCAGGCAACACCACGCAGCGAGCAACGAAATTGGTAGGGCGGATTTCGTCGATTCAGGTGAGTCCAGAGCTAACATGGCAAGCATTTTCGGACGATCGATGATTAACTGAACAGGAATGGTTGTAAGCGCAGTGCCAATTTTCAGTTCCGTATCCGGCGTTAACGCTTCGAATTCCACTCCCGGCAATAGTTCAGCCACTTCATTTTGCAGATCGGACTTGATCTTCTTCCAATTCAACCAACAGCATTGAATCACGGTGGCATCGGATCCGTTTTTGGCTGTAAGGTTGCTGTTTGGAACGCGTCTGGCCATAACCAAATTATCGCCCAACCAGATTGGCTGCATTGGCATTAATTTCAGCGGCTCGATAACATTTGACGCCGCCGACATGTCGGGCATCAGCGCGTTAATGCCGACATTTCCGTTACTATTAAAGAAATTGGATTGGGTCAATTCTTGAGTCGAGTTTCGGCGTTGAGTGAAAGCGGAATTGACACGTTGATCAGCTCTTGAACGTTGCTGGTCCAGTCGATTGGGCAGTTCCTTGCTAGGGATTTCGGCACCCATTCCGGTCGTCTGCAAGCTATTCGCCTGAACAAAATTCTCGACCGCCGGTACGTTGTAAGCCAGGGACGGCGAATTTGGAAAAGCGAAGCTGTTATTCTGATTGTCTCGAAATACGTCTTCCAATGACACTGTTTTCTGCGATAGCGTTTGATAGTCAAATAATCGTTTGGCACTGGCCATGCGCACGGCTGTGTTTTCGAGAGCGGCTGGGCTGAGTTGATAGAGGTTCATCGCCGTCTGGCGATCACTGGTTTCAGGAAATTGGGGTGACTGGATTTCATTGCTCGGATCGATTTCGAAGTGCAGCAGCACCGATTCTGATGTTAGAAACAATAGTGGCGACGGCAAATGCAGCTTGCTCAAAGTCGCTCGCTCTTTTCCGATCGATTGTTCAGGCTGGTTCGGCGGGGGCATTACGTCGTAAAACGACTGGTAATAGTACTGTGGTCTGGCTGCCTCTTGGGCAATCAGTGGCAGCATCTTTAGATCGAGACGATACAACGCACTGCTTATACGTTCTTGCAATTCCGCTTCACGACGTGCCAACTCGGTTTCTGCTTGATCAGCTTCGCGAAGAGTTTCCAGGCGATACGCCTTTAGACTTAGCCATGACATCGCAATTGCGACGGCCATTAGACACAGAAAAAACAGGGACCAAATCTGCCAGGGCTTTTTCATGGTCTTTTTCCTGAGTCCACATTCCACATGTAGCCTTTGCTACGAACGGTTAACAGCACAGTGGGCTCGTCGGAGTGATCGCGTAATTTTTCACGCAGCCTCACGATGTGCATATCAATCGTACGGGTGCTGATGCCTTTCGGACTGATCTGCCAAACGCTTGCCAGCAGTTCGTCGCGCGAGATCGCTCGGCCTGAATTTGCAATCAGGTATTGCAACAACTCCGATTCTCTCTCCGATAGCTCCGCTCGCGATTGGTCCTTGAAGCGAAGTTCACGGCGTTCGAAATCAACGACACCGTGTTCAAATGGAACCGGGAGATTACTAGACCTTTTCGACGAACGACGCAAGACAGCCTCTACCCGGGCTATCAGTTCTTTGACACTAAACGGTTTGACGACATAATCATCGGCCCCTTCGCGCAGCCCCTGAACTCGATCAGCTTCCTCGCCTTTGGCCGTCAGAATGATTACCGGCTGCGAAGGCCTTAGTCTGCGAACGGAACGAAGAATGTCCATGCCCGTTATTCGCGGCAATCCCAGGTCGAGTAACAACAGATCGTATTCATTTTCAATCGCTTGATGTTGACCGCTAATGCCATCGGAAGATTCGATCACTTCGTAGCCGCTGAATTCGAGGGCATCGACGATTCCACGACGGATCGCAGAATCGTCTTCAATGGTCAAGATCTTCAATCGGCGTGTCATTAGTATTGCAACATATATTCGTAGTTCGCGGCAGGCTTGATGGATCCACCCGGCGCAAGCGTCTTGGTCCAACGGACTACACTACTATTATTAATCGGATTGCCGCGATTATCACGCCAGTCTTGCATTCGGAAGGCCTCCAGCGTGATTTTTCCGTCATCGGACACTTTGGTCGCCTTGCCACCAAAACGCAATTGCATCTCAACGTAAACCTCGTCCTTTTTGTTGTTCATCAGTTCTACATCGATCAGTCCTTCGATGCGAGCGTAATCATGCCCTCGCCATTTTAGGGCATTGAAGACGCGGTTGACTTCGGAATCGGTCACCTTGCCACGCAAGTCGACGGCGACAGTGACTGGAACGCGGCAAAGGCCGCCAGGTGAAGTATAGGTCAAGAGTTCCTGGGCTAGCGGCTGTTGATTGTCCACCAACATCACCGCGCCGGTCGTCCATGGAATGTTCGTATTGTTGACCAGTTCAACCTGCCGCCAGACTTTGTTCTCGCTTAGAACCAATGGCGAGGGAGCGGCCGCAGCAGACGCCGCGTAGCTTTCCGAATGGGTAAGCTCGATGTTCCATGTGTACACATCTCGATAGGCAATTTCGCTTCGAAGGATTGGGACCATCGCACGTTCACCGCGTTTGAGTGTCATCGATGGAAGTTCGTAAACAAACAGATCGTTGCCGCCCTTTCCGATCAATTCATCAGGCAGCATAACGTCACTTCGAGATTCATCGACAGCGGAAACACTGTTCGGAAACTCCGCCGCTCGTTGATTGAACAAGGCGTTGGAGAACGCTTGGTTGCCATTGCCCATGATGTTTGGTGCCGCTTGGACCAGCACATTGCGCATGGTAGCTTCTAGGACCATGGGTGACGAAGTGGATCGAAAGCGAAAGTTGGGAACACCGACTACCACATGGAATGGTACGTGAATCAGGTCCTCTGCCTCGTTGAGTATCTCGCCTTGCATGATTAGTTCCGCTTTCTTGCGTTCATCGGCCTTGCTGGTGGTCTTTTTATCCGCCACAGCCTTACCGGTCAGGTTCAATCGGTACGTTGGGATCCATCGTACGTCTGGGCGAAAGTACATCAGATTCAGTTTGATTTCCGTGTTGGGTTCGGCGAACTTCATCGTCAATCGTTTGTGCCGCGATTTGGTCGTTGTGGTTTGTTCAATCGAGCTATTCATCTCCCTGATCGTGAGATCGCTGACCGTGGTAGCTTGGATCATCTTGTCGCCTGTCGTTGTCCGGACTATGAAGTAATTGCCCGTCAAGGCACTAACGGTAGTCATGGTCGTTCGCGGTGTGAGCGTTGATGCCGACGAAACGAGAGCTCCTGAAAAAGGTGCATCTTGCCATGCTGTTGTTTCTTCCTTGGGTGTGTCATTGGAGAGAATTTTTAATAGTTTGCCCTCAACGCGTTGTTCACCGACAGCGAATGAGCATTCTTTACCAAGATTGGATTTGACGATTTCAATGATGCTGGTGCAGTCGATATCGCGATTGGATTTGGTCTCGGTGCTCACCCATCCGGCCACCGTGGACTTGATCGTGCCCTTTTCCGGGACCGTCCAGAACGAACCAAGGACTGCTGCATCCGGAACTTCATCAGTAAACACGGTACCAGATGCATCGGTTGTTGCTACGGCTTGTTTGACGATCAGACAATAACCATCTTTGAACACAACCACTCGATCTGGTCGAAGTTTTAGCCGCGATGTTTCGGCTGGCGGCGTCGGAGTATCTGTAGTGCCATTTGCGTGTAAGTCGATATCCAAAAGGGCCGAAAAGGTGAGCGCAAGAAAAACCAGCCATCCTAAAGAACTGGACTTAATGTGGCTTTTTGACAAGTGAATGAGCATAGCATCGCCTCCAGAATGAGATTTCAAATTCGTCCTTTGACCTATCTCATAGTACGTTAAGTGGTGGCTGAGCAATCGTAACGAGTTTGTAACGAGTTGGATTTGTAGAACAGTTGTCCCCAACTGTTTCTGGGCCAATACTACGTTTGAGTATGCATCGAACCGAAAAAACTCGCAGGATGAAAGTTCAATCCAAGTAAAATGGAGGCAGCGAGTTTGCTTTGTACACAAGGCCATGAGCCGTTGACGACAACTCCTCTACATTAGTTCGTCATCGCGTACGTAATGATGTTAATAGCCAATGCGTAGGCATTGATCGAAAAGCGCTGAAAGAACTCCTTGTCCTCGCCTTCTCGTTCCCAGCCATCAGCGATATCGGTGTTGTGCGTTGCCACGGCCGCAAGTCGTCCATTGGGATCGATCAAGCCTCGAAAATGCACTTGTGCCATATCCGCAATTCCTCCATGCGGGCGTTTGTGAAATCCGGGTGGATCGTATGTTACTCCACTGCGTACATAGAATTGGTAGGCCGTAACTTGTGGGCAACTCTTCAGCGGATACACCGTACTCAGGATGGGATGGTCGGTTGGCAGTTCGATCCACTTCCATCCTGGTGATTCGGCAAGTGTATTGCGCTCCAAGTTGTCCCATTCGGCTTGTCCCCAAAAATCGTCTACCCAGAGGAAGCCACCTTTCGCCAAATAGGTCCGCAATGCAACGCGTTCCTCCCGGGTCAATTCTTGCCAGCCCGGGTCGCTCATAAAGATAAATGGAAAGTCAAAAAGTTTTGGATCGGTTAATCGCAAAAGCAACGTGCCATCGTTGGCTTGGATGGTTGTCAACTGGTTAAGGCGCCAGACTAGATTCTTGCCGCCATCAGGATGATCGGTTGCCCAGCGAGGTACCCAGCCGCGATCGCCGTAGTACCAGGCTTCTCCGTTTCCTCCAACGCTGTCGTATACAATCCGCACGAAAGTGAACTTGTCAGGATCATAAGTTGACTGATTCAAGTCGGATTCGAACACATCATCGCGCTGCGGAGCGATCGCGAGGCATACCATTGCGAGAGCCGAAAACAGAAGTAAAAGCCGTAGATTTGCCAACGCTTAAATCCAAACTAGGCAGCAATGAGAACTGATATTGATCCCATTGTACCAGCTTGACGAATGGTCGTAGATTAAGACGGCCGGGAGGGCTGTAGGCCGATTTCTCCGAAATCGGCGAACGCAACGAACCCTCCGCTCGTGTACCTCGCGACTCTCCCAGTGGAAGAGTTGGGTAACTCCTTGTTGCGCAGCAACTTAAGAACCGCACGATCTCTGTTAGAAGTATTCGAGTCATTTTGTAAGGAAACAACTGCAGCAGATACTAATAAAGAGAAACTGGAAATCGCAAAGTGAAGTCAGAGGAACGAGAGGCTCAATTTCAACATTGGTTTCGGGATCACCTGGGCTTGATGCTCAAGGTCGTCCGTACCTCCGTGGCTAAACCTGAGGATCAGGAAGATCTGTTGCAGAATATCTTGGTCAATCTCTGGTCTTCAATTCCCAACTTTCGAGGTGATTCCAAAGAGACAACTTGGATTTATCGCGTGTCGATCCAAACTGCGATGGTTTGGCATCGGAGCGAACGCCGCCGACGTCGAAATCAAGCGATACTACGCGAGGAGGTCGCGCAAATATCTGGGATCGAAGCCATGCCTGAACATGACCACGATGAATTGATTGAAAGGATGTACTGCGCGATTCGACAGCTACCAAAAGTGGATGCTTCCATTGCACTCATGCACTTGGATGGGCTGAGCTACCATGAGATTTCCGAAGTGCTAGGTATTTCAGAAAACTACATCGGAGTGAAGTTGACGCGAATTCGAAAACAACTTGCAAACGAATTAGGGCAGGAAGAATGAAAGAAATCAGAGTGGATATGTCTTCCCGAATTGTCTTCCGACATGGAACGAGGTCAATTTAATGAGCTTCGACGATTTGCAATCAAAATGGCAGTCACACGATCACGGGACGCGGTTGAATATCGACGCTGAACTGCTCTTGAAGGAAGTTCGTCGAAACCATCGTGCATTGGAATTGCAGCTGTTACAACGCGATACGGGCGAGGTCGTCGCGGCGGTATTGATCGCAGGTGTGTTTGGAAGCTTAGGGGGTGTAATGCGCGAGTGGACGCTGTTTCTCTGCGCAGCCGGAGGATTGTTTGTTGGTATGTTCTTCGTTGTCGATCGATTTTTGCAACGTCGACGGCGAGCGAGGCCGGAAAACAACTTGCCATCCTACATCCAGGCATCGCTGGATCAAGTCCAGCACCAGCTTTGGTTGCTGAGGAACATTTTATGGTGGTACCTCCTCCCATTAGTCCCCGGACTAGTCGCCTTTCTAGCTTCTGTTTCATGGCAATCTTCCGGAATTGCTGAGCAAGTCGTGATCGCAACTGTCGGGCTGATCTGTGTTCTGGGTTTCGTTCTAGCCTATGTACTCAACCTGCGAGCGATCAGAAAGACGCTGGAACCACGCCGCGATGAACTCGAGGCATTGAAGGCAAGCTTGAATCTTGATACTACTTTAGATGAAAAGTGAGTGAAAAATGTATGTCGGCTTCGCTCGAGTATTTGCATTGCTAATTACCATGTCGACCACGACGATCCTTGCACAATCAAACCCCAAACCATGGTCCGCAGAGGATTTGCAGAAGATGCTCCAGCAGCGAGTGGACGTTGACAAGCTATGCGTTGGCATCGTCATTGGCATGATTCATCCTGAAGGCAACCAAGTCGTTGGTTACGGGAGAATGCGCAAAGATGGTACAGCGCAAACACCAGGCGGCGACACGGTCTTTGAGATCGGTTCGGTTACGAAAGTTTTTACGACATTGGTGCTGGCCGATATGGTTGTTCGCGGCGAAGTATCGCTCGATGATCCTGCATCAAAATACCTTCCAGGCCAGGTTAAGTTGCCTGTCAATGGTGATCGCGAAATCACCCTGCTGGACTTGGCAACGCACACTTCTGCATTGACCTACATGCCCGATAACCTGAATCCTGCCGATGCGATGAATCCGTTCGCAGACTATTCGGTGACGCAGATGTATTCAGCACTATCGAATTGCAAGTTGACTCGCGAAATTGGCAAAGAATACGAGTATTCCAACTTGGGCATGGGATTGCTGGGGCACATTCTTGCACTACGAGCAAAGGCGGACTACGAGAAACTCATTACGGAACGAATCACCAAGCCCCTGCAAATGGTCGATACTTCGATCACATTGAACGCGAGTATGACCAGTCGGCTTGCGGCAGGTCACAGCGAAGTGCTGGAAGAAGTCAAGAATTGGGATCTACCGACGCTTGCCGGCGCTGGAGCGTTGCGATCAACGGTCAGCGATATGATGAAGTTTGTCGAGGTGAGCATGGGGAAATCCGAATCGCCATTTGGCAAGGCAATTGAATTGCAAATGGAAAAACGGCATGGTGCAGGTTCTCCCGATCTGTCGATTGCGTTGGCGTGGCATAAGTTAGCCGTCGATGGCACTGAGATTTGCTGGCACAATGGGCAAACAGGTGGCTACCATTCATTCATCGGGTTCGACAAGAAGCGTGGAACAGGTGTCGTCGTGCTCGCCAATACAGCTGCGGACATTGACGACATCGGGTTGCACCTGCTAGATAGCCAGATTCCACTGCGAAAGATCGAAGCAAAGAAAGAAAGGACGGCAATTAAAGTCGATCCCAAAATTCTTGATCGCTACATCGGAGATTATGAGTTGATTCCGACATTCGTTATCTCCATTACGAAACAGGGCGATCAGCTTATGTTGCAAGCGACCGGACAGCCCAAGTTTGAAATCTTTGCTGAGTCCGAGACAAAATTCTTCTTAAAGGCCGTTGATGCGCAAATCTCATTTGTAAACGATGGCTCGGGCAATTGCACTGAGCTTATCTTGCACCAAGGAGGTGCAAAGCAGCGTGCAAAGAAAATCGCCCCATAAATCTTTCGCTCAACAACAAAAAGAATGTTCGATGCTGTCTCCACGAATCCAACAGCTAGTCAACAGCAAGCCACGGCTATATTGCGTTAAGCCGGAATGGTCTTGATTACGAAAACACTTCTTTCACAACATTCCCAAACACGTCCGTCAACCGGCGATCACGACCTTCAAAGTGATAGGTCAATCGTTCATGATCAAACCCTAGCAGGGCTAACATCGTGGCATGAAGATCATGAACATGAACTGGGAGAGTCGCGAGGTACACGAGCGGAGAGGGTTACAGCGCTCGCCGATTTCGGAGAAATCGGCCTACAACCATCCCCGGTCGCTGACACGTTCGACCCGCCCGAAACGGGATGGTTTGGAATAAGTCAGGCGCAAGTTCGTAATTGCATGTCAGTCCCTTTCCTACTGGAATACCGCCAGATTACTTCGAATGAACGATTCAATCGTTGTCGGTGCTTGATGCCCTACCCGATGCACTATGTCTGAAACTTCGCTGAAACGATTCTCTTTCAAGCCGGTGTTCAACTCATTGAGTGCAGCGACCAACCAGGCAGGCATACCCATCTTGAGCATCGAATCTGCTGCCGCCTCAACAGCGATATCGACGTAATGAATTTGGCGACCAAGCACGCGTGTAAAAGTGGCAGCGATGTCGGCGTAACCTAACGCTTCCGGGCCGGTCACTTCGTAGGTTTTGCCCGCGTGTCCGGATTCGCTTAGGCAACTCGCGGCGACTGCAGCAATGTCGCGGACGTCGACAAAGGGCGCTTTGCCATCGCCAGCAGGAGCATAGAGTGCCCCTCCCTTCACCATACCGGCCATTCCAAGCAGATTTTGCATGAAAAAATTGGGGCGGATGACAGTAAAGTCGAGCCCTGACTCTCGCAGTAACCTTTCCGTGCGTCCGTGCCACAAGCCAAATCGATGTGGTACATCAGGTCCTGCGCCAACTGCAGATAAGTTCACGATTTGCTTCACACCCGCTATTTTCGCAGCGTCTATGAACTTCGCTTCCACGCGGTCTAGATTCTCAACCGGCGGAGCAAGTAGGAAGACGCGCTCGATACCATCAAGACAACGGTGAAGTGATTCGGTATCGCCGAAATCTCCTTGAACCCATTCAACGCTTTTAAGTCCAGTCGCGGCCGCTTTATTGATGTCGCGAACCATCGCTCGAAAGAGGATGCCTTTACTTGAAAGGCACTTGGCGGTCTCTAATCCAACGGCCCCTGTACTACCAGTCAATAGGATCATTTCTCAACCATCCCTAAGGGTTTGTGGAAAAAGACATGTACATCAAGTTGACTTTAGTGGTTTACTTTATCATTGACAAGTACTAACCTAAAGGTAAGTACTAGAAGCGGTTCTATGATCAGGACAATGATATGGCGGAGAAGAAATACAGATGTGGTTTAGAAGCAAGCTTGGATGTCATCGGTGGGAAGTGGAAGGTGCTCATTTTGTGGCACTTGAGCGAAACAAGAAGATTTGGTGAATTAAGGCGATTGGTAGCAGGAATCAGCGAAAAGATGTTGATCCAACAACTACGAGAGCTAGAGTCCGCAGGAATTGTGGCTCGCAAAGATTTTCAAGAAGTTCCGCCCAGAGTTGAATATTCACTCACGCCCTTCGGCAAGTCGCTCAAGACAGCTCTCATTCCACTTTGTGACTGGGGCAAAAAACATATGAAGCGAATCGGGAACTCCAGAGCACTTGCGAAAAATCGTAGAAGCGACAATCGCGTCGGCGGAGCGACGCGGCACACTAAATCAATTTTGAAATTACATTGAAATAGACTTCTGCGGCGTGATCGAGTTCAGCAATCTCAATATACTCGTCGCAAGTATGTGCTTGGGCGATCGAGCCGGGACCAAATACGACGCTGGGGACACCTGCACAGCTGATCGTTGATGCGTGCGTACCGTAAAGAACACCTTTTGTAATGTGTTTTCCTGCAGTTGCGGGGATTGCTTTGAGCAACATGTCGGCCAGCCAAGCGTTGTCACGATTGTCGAGTGCTGGACTGCCAATCCACGCTTCATCAACTTCAACGTATTCACCGAATCGCAAAATCAATTCATCTTTCATCTTGTTCCACACTGCAATCGGATCTTCAGTTGGGACCAAACGACGATCGATTTCAATCGTACAACGATCAGGAACTATATTGACACTCTGACCACCATAAATCCGGCCAACACTTAGCGTTGGTTGGCCACATAGTGGATGTGGTGGCAAGAACTTGGGTAGTACCGATGCCGCATGCTCAAGAAAGGCGATGACCTTTGCCATCAGATAGATTGCGTTGCGACCTTGGCTGGGATCGCTACTATGACAAGCTCTCCCCAGCGTATGGACGCGAAAGCGAGTTACACCGCGATGCGCGATGACGACATCCAAGTCCGTCGGTTCGGCAACAATGGCGCCATCGGGACGCTCGGCTAACAACTTGGATCGACCGTTACCGGGCTCCCAGTATTTCACCAGATCACGAATGCCAATCGTCGTTGATTCTTCGTCGCAACTACAACTCAACACCACGTTGGCTGCTCCATTTGGTTTCTCTTTTACCAACCGGGTAAAGGCGTGAAGCATGGCGGCCATCCCGCCCTTTACGTCTGAGGCACCACGACCGGTGATGCGACCATCGGCTAACTTTGGCTCAAATGGTGGAATCGTCATGCCATCTACAGGTACCGTGTCTTGATGGGCATCCAAGAGCAGTGTGCGTTGTGCACCGGGCGAGTCGTATCGAGCAAGTATGTTGGCGCGACCAGGAGCGACTTCGATGCGCTCGTGGGCAACTCCGATCGATTGAAAATACTTTACTAGCCAGTCGCTCAATCGCTGTTCGAAATAGATCGGCCCTTCCACGTCGCGTCCCATGGGATTGACACTTGGAATCGCAATCAATTCACACAGTATTTCGCTTGGTGTCATTCAACGATAGCTCCGGAGTGATGTAAGCCGATTTCTCCGAAATCGGCGAGTACGGTAAAATGTTTTATGCTAGTTTGGTCAAACGGCTCTGAGCCCTCTCGGCTCGTGTACCTCGCGACTCTCCCAGAGGGAGAGTCGGGACACCGTTCATGAAAACTGAAAATCGCGTCGACGGAGCGACGCGGCACACTTGGTCGCGTCGGCGGAGCGACGCGGCACACTTAGAGAGATTCAATCAAGCGAGTTAGAGTACGCAACATACAGGCGGTGCCACCGGCATCCATGTAGCTTTTCGGCCGTTCCAGAAAAGCTGGTCCAGCGATATCCATGTGAGTCCATGGCGTCTGGTCAACGAACTCTTCAAGAAACTTAGCTGCGGTGATTGCACCTCCCCATCGACCTTCGCCAACATTCTTAATGTCTGCAATCCGGCTTTGAATCTGTTCGTTGTAGAGCGAAAACATCGGCAACTCCCAAACCAACTCGCCAACTGATTTGGCAGAATCCGTCACTTGTTTGGTTAGCTCCGCGTTGTTACTCATCAGTCCAGTTACATCCGTACCGAGCGCGACCATGCAAGCTCCTGTTAGCGTTGCAAGATCAATGATGGCTCGCGGTTTCTCTTGAAGGCAAACATCCAGAACATCCGCCAAGACCAAGCGACCTTCCGCATCGGTATTGAGAATCTCAATCGTTTTGCCACTACGAGCTGTTAGAACATCGCCGAGCTTAAAGCTACTTCCACTGACCATGTTTTCGACTAAGCCAACTAAGCCAACAACAGGCGAAGCCAACTTGAGTTTTGAAATGACTTGCATGGTGCCCAACACAGTCGCCGCACCAGCCATATCGCACTTCATCGTCGTCATACTATCGGTAGGTTTCAGTGAAAGCCCACCACTATCAAAAGTGACTCCCTTGCCGACCAAAGCCATCGGTTGACCAGCTTTCGTACCGGGGTATCGCAAGATTAGCAACCTCGGCGGTTTGGCTGATCCCGCGTTGACGGCCAGCAGAGCGTTGCAGTTTTCTTTACGCAGTCGAAGTTCATCCCAAACTTCAAACTCAAGGCCGCAGCTATAGGCGACCTCAGCGGCGCGATGTACGAAGGCTTCAGGGTAAAGATAATTTGGCGGCAAATTCACTAATTCGCGAGTGAGAATCATCCCCTCGCCGATCGTAGTTCCTTTTTCAATCGCTTTCGAATTCGTGCGGCAACAAACCATTTCGCCTATATTATGGATGTTCTTTTGTTGACGAAACAGATCTTGTCCAACGCAACCGTTTAATGCAGCGGCAATACCAGAAGCAATAGTCGGTTCCGGAACATCACCCCAATCGATCACAATCCGCTCGCGATCCCGCCCTTTCGAAAGTTGCAAGAGGGCAGTACCTCCGGCTCGAAAGGTAGCCCCCTCATCTACGGCCGACTGGCGTCCCAGACCAACGACTAGAACAGAATCCGCTGATACATTGGGAACTGAGTGCACTAATGTGGTACTGCCAAGCTTGCCATCAATCTCTTTGTTCGACCAAAGCTTTGAAAGCAATCCACCCGAGGCTGAATCGACAATTTGACAGGACCCGGACAAGCTTTCACCTTCGAAAGCGAAAACAACCAAAGCGGAACAGGGGATTTTGGTTGAGGTATCTTCGGAGACGGTGACTTTCATGAATCGCTTTCGGGCGTGTTTTTTGGAGTAATCTGGGGTATTCAGCGTCAACGGATTTGTATGCAGTTTAACCCTATCTACCGCGAGGAAGAGATGGGCCGATGAGCCAAACGCTCTCGAGTCACTCTCCGCTCGTGTACCTCGCGACTCTCCCAGAGAGGTCGTGCGGTTTCTGAGTTGTTATAAGCCAGTGATTTTTGCCAAACCCTCCCGTTTCGGGAGGGTCGGACGTGTCAGCGGCCGGGGAGGGCTTGCCTAGTCGATCTGCAACGAACCCTCTCCGCTCGTGTGCCTCGCGACTCTCCCAGAAGGAGAGTTGGGTAAACCGTAACAACTTAATAAACCGCACGACCTCCAAAGGGAGAACTGGGAATTCAACTGTGCATATATCGTTGATTACCAAAGGATAGCAGTGGAATCGTTTCCTGCACAAGGACCGGTGATGTACAATGAAGGACTATTCAAAACACTTTCCAAGTAGTCGCCATGTCGCTTATTGAGCTTGAAAATGTCAGCAAAGTCTACAACATGGGCGAAGTGGAGGTGCATGCGCTGCGCGAAGTCACACTGTCGATGGAGCGGGGTGAATACGCTGCACTGATTGGTCCAAGCGGTTCTGGTAAATCGACGCTAATGAATACGCTTGGTTGTCTCGATAGGCCAACCAGCGGCACTTATCATCTGAATGGCCAAGAAGTCACTGGAATGACGCGAGACCAAAGAGCTTGGATTCGGAATCGCGAAATTGGTTTCGTGTTTCAAAACTTCAATCTACTGGCCCGAACTTCGGCAATGGAAAACGTTGAGTTACCATTGATGTACGGCAAGAAGTTGAGCGCTCGAAAGCGTCGCGAGAAAGCGGCTGAAATGCTGCAATTAGTGGGATTGGGGGATCGCCACGACCACCATCCTGGCCAATTGTCCGGAGGCCAACAGCAGCGGGTAGCAATCGCTCGCGCGCTGGCGACAGAACCAAGTATCTTGATGGGTGACGAACCAACCGGTAATTTGGATACTAGGACCAGTCGCGAGATCATCGAACTTTTCCGACGTTTGAATCAAGAGAGAAACTTGACAGTCATTCTGGTCACCCACGATTTGGCCGTTGCGCGAAGTGCCCGTCGTAGCGTTGTTTTGCGCGACGGGTCGATCTTGGTTGATACCACCGACCACGACAAAGCCGCCGAAGCCATCCAGCAGTCCCAGGCATTGTTGTAGGCGCTAGTAGTAGGGCCCTTCCCGGCCGCTGGCCCCCGAAACGGCCGAAACAGGAGGGTTTGGCGCTGACATCTGGAACCACCTTAAGAACCGCAGGACCTCGAAAAGAAAGGGTTGGGGTTCGGGACGTTCATAAAGACTTGTTTCCCGGTGACACATTAGGAAAACAGGATTTGCATTCTATGACGGTTCTGCATTACAATGGGGACTGGTCACGGGACCCTTTGTCGAACCTTCTGCCACCCCAAACTGAAAGTCGTTCAGTTATGGCCGCGACGACCTTATCCACAGTTTTGACCGACGAAGAGCTGATGCGAGCTTTCGTGGACTCGAATGACCGGGCCAGCTTTGAAATGTTGGTCAATAGATATCAAAACGAGATATTCAATTATCTGCGACGCTATTTGGCTGACGATGCCTTGGCGGAGGATGCCTTTCAGACCACATTCGTGCGCGTTTTTCAAAAGGCAGAGCAGTTTGATGCCGGTAGAAAGTTTCGTCCGTGGTTATACGGAATTGCAACCAATCAAGCGATTGATCTAAAGCGTCGTAACAAACGCCGAACGATTCAAAGTCTGGATGTTCAAACGGCCAATTCCGATTCGCGAGAATCGACGCACGCGGCTAACATCGCCGATTATCGGCAATCAACCGCCGATCCTGTTGAGCAAGCTGAGCTGCGAGGCAGAATGGAGACTGCAATTGAGGAGGTCGGCGAACCAGGTCGGAGCGCTCTAGAGCTGGTTTACTTGCAAGGTCTACCTTACCGCGACGCAGCAGAGATTTTAGATGTGCCCGTTGGGACTGTAAAAAGTCGCGTTCATGCAGCGATCCGCAAACTCGCAACGATTTGGCAACGTAGTAATCCATAGCCAGATAACAAACACCTACCACACGATCCACCTTTGAGTGTTTCGAAAAAAGCGAAACTGCCCACCTGATATGCAGATTTCCGACGAAGAATTGATTGCTTATCTGCTGGGGGATGCCAACCTTCAGCTTCGCAGTCGTATCGAATCGCAGCTTGCCGTTCAACCCGAGTTGGTTGAGCGCATCAGTCAATTGCGGATGATGCTTGGTCAACTGGATTCGTTGCAAGTCACTTATACGCCTCCGATTGATTTGGTGGCTCGCACCATGGCCCGGTGCGAAGCAGAGAGTGAAGAATCCATCGAGTCACAGGATACGCAAAAGGTTACGCCAGCCTTAACCGAAAGCGTACGACTTTCGGCAGCCTATGAGCAAAGATCGCGTCGCACCCTTTGGGATTCGGGGGCGTTGGTGATTTGCACTGCTGTCTTGCTAAGTCTCTTCTTGCCAACCGTGCTGCGAGCACGATACGAGTCTCGCAAGTTTCAGTGTGCGAGGAACATGGTGCTAGTTGGGCAAGGCCTCGTTACTTTTGCAAGTCATGATCCGCAGCGACGCTTTCCCACGTTGGCTGCTGAAGGCCCTGAGTCGTTTGCAGGTATTTACGCAGTGCGGCTGTCAGATGCAGGTTTGCTTGAATCACCCGCTCGATTGCTTTGTGCCAGTTTGCAGGGTTGTCGTCCTTTCGAAGAGGAAAGGGACGACTTCCGAGTTTTCCCGACTTCGGTGGAAATTCTTGCTATGGATTCGCCGCGTTTAGAACGCTGCAGGAAACTGGTAGGTGGCGATTACGCTTACAACCTTGGAATTTCCGCTGATGGAAAGTATGTTACAGCCCCTCGATTAGAAGGTCGTTCGCATTTTGCAATTTTGGCTGACGCACCTCCAGCCAAGAATTCATCGAACCAATGGCTCACCCACGATGGTAGAGGCATCAATGTCTTTTTCGAAGATGGCCATGTGTCCTTCGTCAAGTTAGAGGACTTGTGCGATGCCTTGGGAGACGACCCTTTCTGCAATCTCAAGCAAGCAAGAGAAGTTGGGTTGAGCAATCAGGATGCCAGTTTAGGTCCTAGCTATTTTGGACCATTCGGAAACGACTTGCGTCAAATGCAGATCGATCATTGATGCTTTCTTATGTATAATCTCTGCTCCGGCTTGGAATGATCCAGATAGATCCGCGTGTACAAGCCCTCTACGAGCAAGAAAACACGTGTGTAGCGAATTCGAACGCCGCTGCCGCAGATGCCTAGCCCTCAACTTTATTGCCTACCAGATTATCCAGCGAGAACGATGAATAAACTCTTTGCAAATGCCGCAATTGTCTCCGCTTTTTTTCTAAGTAATCTCTCATCCCATCAACTTAACGCCCAGACGCCAGATCCCATTGCGCAAATGCAATCGGAAGCGGTTCAATCCAATAAACCGACTTTTGGCCACTGGGGACCCAACCCAGAAAAGTACTCTAGTTGGACCAGTCACAGCAATCGCTTAATCCCTGTCTATACCTTCGGTGGCGACTTGGCAAAAGTGACCGGCAAGAACAGTCTCTACCGCGATCCGCAGGCAATCGAAAAGCTCTACGGATTCTTGCCGACGGATACCGTGAATCCTGATGCTGAGTATTGTGATCAAACCGATATTTATCGCATACAGAAGTGGGCAGCCGAAGCTGGCAAAAAGCGAATTGTGCTGATTGTGTTTGACGGTATGGATTGGCAAACGACACAAGCGGCAGCCATTTATGCTTCCGGAAAAGTTTACTTAGAGGGACGCGGTTCAGGACTATGGTTTCAAGACTATCGTGGCACAAATACGGACTACGGATTCCATTGCACTAGTCCACACAACGAAGGTACGACAACCAATGTAGATAAGCAGATCATCAACAACTTTGGTGGCAAAATACTAGGTGGCTATAACGCGGCTATGTGCGGTGATAAACCATGGGGCAAAATTACGGACGCAAAGTATCCGATCGGAACTGGCGAGACCATCAAGCACGCATACACCGATTCAGCCGCTTCGGCTACTTCGATGTGTAGTGGCGTCAAAACGTATAACGATGCCATCAACGTAGATGCTAAGGGACGCGAAGTGCTACCCATTGCCCGAACCTTGCAAGAGCAAGGCTTTGCGATCGGAATCGTGACGAGCGTGCCAATCAGTCATGCGACTCCTGCATGTGCCTATGCGAATAATGTTCATCGCGATGACTATCAAGATTTGACACGCGACATGATTGGTCGGCCCTCGATATCACATCCAGGGGGACTGTCTGGCGCGGAGGTCGTCATCGGAGCAGGGTGGGGCGAGAACAAAGACAAAGACGCACCTCAAGGCGAAAACTTTGTTGTTGGAAATCGCTATATCACGGCTGATGATCTCAACGCGATTGATGCCAAGCAGGGTGGCAAGTATGTCATCGCTCAGAGAACGAAGGGGGCTGTTGGCAAGGAAGTACTTCAACAAGCGACCAAAACAGCAATTGCGGAAAACAAGCGTCTATTTGGCTACTATGGCGTCGACAAGGGGCACTTGCCGTTTCGAACTGCCGACGGACGCTATGATCCTGTCATCAGTGTGGGTAACGAAGCAGCTAGCAAAGCCGAGGTATACTCGCCAGAGGATCTATCGGAGAATGTCACCCTCACAGATATGGCTATGTCTGCAGTCGAAGTGCTCAACGCTCGCTCTGAAAAATGGTGGTTGATGATCGAAGCGGGAGATGTTGACTGGGCAAATCATGCCAACAACATCGACGGTTCCATTGGCGCAGTACTCAGCGGTGATTCCGCCTTCAAAGCTCTCACGCAGTGGATTGAACAGCACGGTGGGTGGAACGATACTTTTGTGGTTCTAACCGCAGATCACGGACATTATCTCGTGTTGGATCATCCCGAAGCATTGGTGACGAAATAATATCCCAACCCTCCCGCTCGCTCGCGGGAGGGCCGGAGGTGTCAGCAGCCGGGGAGGGTTGGTGATGGTCGATCCGCAACGCGCCCTCTCCGCTCGTGTACCTCGCGACTCTCCCAGAGGGAGAGTTGGATTCATTAAGCTGTTAGAATTCAGTGAGCTATCCCAAACCCTCCCGCTTGCGGGAGGGTCGGACGTGTCAGCGGCCGGGGAGGGATTGCCTAGTCGATCCGCAACGAACCCTCTCCGCTCGTGTACCTCGCGACTCTCCCAGAGGGAGAGTTGGTAAACCGTTGATACGTAACAACTTAAAAAAACCGCACGACCTCCAGAGGGAGAGTTGGGTAAACCGTTGGCTTTTTTGAACATTTTAGAGCATAGACTCGCAAATACACAGGCTTTCACGCTGAACCCAATCTCAAGTCTTCAATTCGACGATCTATTCAGACAATACTCTCGGCAAGTTTTTGCTTCGCTGGTGCGTGCTTTAGGCGACTTCGACTTGGCGGAAGATTCGATGCAAGATGCCTTCACTGTTGCGCTTGCTCAGTGGAAATCCGAAGGAATTCCGGACAACCCAGTTGCTTGGCTGGTTTCAACGGGACGATTCAAGGCGATTGATCGAATGCGGCGAAACTCTAGGCTTGGCGAAATGGCAATCGATATCCACCAACGCTTGGAGGCCATTCGAGAATCCAACGATGTTAAGAATGGAACATCAATCAAGGATGATCGACTACGCTTGATTTTCACCTGTTGCCATCCAGCCATCGATCCAAGTGTTCAGATTCCATTAACTTTGCGCGAAGTCTGCGGATTGACAACCGAGGAAATTGCGAGCGCTTTCTTGACCGAACCAAAGACCATGGCCCAGCGCTTGGTTCGCGGTAAGGCCAAAATACGTGATGCCAAGATCCCGATCGAAATTCCTGAAGTAAGCGAATTACCCGAGCGATTGGGGGGCGTCCTTTCTGTCATATACTTAATCTTTAACGAAGGCTACGCTGCTTCCGTAGGCGATTCACTGATTCGATCCGACCTTTCGAACGAAGCGATTCGATTGTGTCGACTACTGCTAGAACTCCATGATCACGCTGAAATCCGCGGACTGCTCGCATTAATGTTGCTTCACGAATCGCGCCGTGAAACACGAACGGATGCCAACGGTGACATCATACTGCTTGAGGATCAAGACCGTTCCCGTTGGAATCATGAGTTGATTCGCGAAGGCACGCAACTTGTCGAGTCGGTGCTGCGAACTGGTCAATTCGGGGAATATACGCTGCAAGCTGCCATCTCGGCGGTGCACGCGGATGCGAGGACACCACAGTTGACGGACTGGTCCCAGATTGTTGCCATCTATGACATGTTGCTGCACCTTAATCCAAGCCCTGTGGTCGAACTGAATCGAGCGGTAGCGGTTGGAATGCGTGATGGGCCTGCCGCAGGGTTAACTCTGATTGACAGGATACTCGACGGTGGCCAACTCAAGCAGTATATGTTGGCTCATGCGGCAAGAGGAGAGTTTCTCATGCGATTGGGAAATGTCGAGAACGCTCGAAAGTCGTTTGAAACAGCTTTGGGCCTCTCAAAACAGGCATCCGAAAAGCGATTTCTACAAAGGAAGATAAGCCAAATCGACAATCATCTGAATGTAGAATAATTTTCGAAGGTGAGTGTAGATCCGGCCGCTGGCCGTTCGACGATTGTTATGTCTGAACCAGTTTCCAACGAATTAAGGAGTGTTACTATTTTTGCGAAGCCTCAACAACAGCACCATTGGTTGAACCAACTTGTCGGAGAATGGGACTTTGTACATGTCTGCAAAATGCCTGATGGAACGGAAAACACAACGCCTGGAACAATGACCTGTCGATCGCTGGGCGGCATGTGGTTGATTTGCGAGAGTGCTGGCGATTCGGAGGCGGGTCCTTGGTCCTCGCAAATCACTATCGGGTTCGATCCTGCACAGAATCGTTATGTCGGTACTTTTATCGGCTCAATGATGGCTAACATTTGGCACTACCAAGGTGACATGGATGAATCTGGAAAGCGATTGCCACTGATATCCGAAGGGCCAAGTCTGGCAGGTACTGGATTAGCAAAGTATCGTGACACAATCGAAGTTATCGATACGGATACATGGCTGTTTACGAGCGAGATGCTTGCGGAAGACGGTCAGTGGGTTCAATTTCTAGATGGCAAACACGTCCGCGCAAAACGCTAAACGATACGGAATTCCTTTATGTCTAGAATGATTTTCGTCAATTTGCCTGTAGTTGACCTAAAGCGATCAATGGACTTTTATGCTGCGTTAGGTTTTGTCATCAATCCGCAATTCTCAGATGATACAGCGGCTTGCATGGTTTGGAGCGAATCGATCTACGCCATGCTGCTCACTCATGCAAAATGGCGGACATTCACAAATCGTCCCATCCCACCGACTACCTCCAGTGAAGTGATGCTGGCCATTTCGGTGGACAATCGAGAGGCAGTGGACAAGATGAATGAGTTGGCCGCTGCCAACGGCGGAACGGCAGACATCAATCCAGTTCAGGATCTTGGCTTTATGTATAACCGAAATTTGGCTGATCCTGATGGCCATGTGTGGGAAGCATTTTGGATGGACCCGGCAGCCATTCCTGGAGGGACAAAGTGAAGTACATGCTTTTGATTTACGGCGCAGAGTCTTCGTGGACCGAACAGGAACGCGAAGCGTGTATGGTTGAATCCATGGGGATCTGCAAAGAGCTTGAGAAACAGGGCAAATGGATTGCCTCTTCTCCTTTGCATTCCGTTCAAACCGCGACAAGTGTCCGTGTTCGTGATGGTCGGCGACTAATCACCGACGGCCCATTCGCCGAAACAGCCGAGCAACTCGGCGGCTACTATATCATTGACGTTGACAACCTGGACGAAGCGATTGCAATTGCAGCTAATATTCCACCTGCCAAGAAAGGTACAGTGGAGATTCGGCCTATTTTTGATTTGGCAAAAATCGATAGCGATTCAAGCGCTTAGGTTGAACGTGGCAGGACAGAGAAAAGATAGTAAGATAACAGGAAGACAGGATCAGAATCTTCAATCAAAAATGCTCCTGCCGTCTAGCCCGGATTATTCATGAGCTACAAATACTAAGCAGAATACATTGAAAAACGTTGAGAAACCAAAAGTTGCATCAGCCGAAAGGCGTTAGCCTCCGGTTAAGTGAAAACCGGACGCTATCGCGTTGCGGCTGATGGACTTATGGCACCGTCAAGTCCAAAAACGCTGCCACACATGAATAATCCGGGCTAGACGCTTAAGCCTGTTTATCAGGAGCAACAGAAAAACTCTCCCAGGTTCCGAGTGATTCAGACCAGCGTTCTTGCTGTTGCTGAATGTAGCGACTCATCTCGATCGCGACCCGATCACGAAAACGCTCAAGTTCTTCACGTTCGCCTTCTGCGACCAATTCAACTCTGCCATCGGTCAAATTGCATACCCTTCCTACAACTTCGAAATCTCTCGATAATTGGACACAAGTTGCACGGAATCCAACGCCCTGAACTCGACCCGTGTACCAAATCGACAATCGTTTCATGCTTGATCCTCATTTGCCAACGCGAGGTCTTGACCTATGCAACAAGTATATCGCAATCGTCTTTTTCGACTACTCATGGCGTGTTGCGCAGCATGGCTGGTGTTTGTTTTCCTTCCTAGCTTTCAGTTAGTTCGAGGAATCTTGATTCGGCCACTTTATGTCCATGATCCAACTGCACATGGCGACGCCGCTTACATCATGGCCGGTTCAGCACCTATTTTCGAGCGAGTACGAGCCGCTACCGATCTCTATTTTATGCACAAAGTGAGTTCAATTTATTACCTCAACGAGCCTACTTCAGTTGGTTACAATTTTGTTGAACACCGTAGCCAAACGGCTGGCGAACGTACTCGCAGTTACCTCAAATGGTTGGGCATACCCGATGACGTTCTACATGCTGTTGAAGGTGGTGAGGAAAATGGCTGGATGAGTTCGCGCGACGAAGCGGTTTGGTTTTCACAAACAGTACAAACCAACGTAAAACGGGTTGTTGTAGTAACATCAGCGCCGCATATTCGGCGCAGCCTGATGTGCTTTCAACGCAAGTTGCCGTCGAACATAAGTGTAATTCCCTACGCAGCCAGCGGACCATCGGACGGCGATGAGACCTTTTATCCAATATGGCTTGAGTATCTGAAATTGAGTCTTTACTGGGTATTCGCGTAGCAAAGGTAACCTCATCTGGTCGTGCTGGTGCATTCGGCCTGAATACTTGGTAGCGCGTCAATGCACGAGCGCGAGAGGACTACAGACTTTCGCGTCGCATGGTTGTTGCAGCAGTAATCGTCTTATTGAAGGTAAACAGTGGATTGGGAATCCAGCTAACTTGATTTGCATTGACGCTCACCGTGACTGTCACCGGCGTACCTGCGGTTGCGGTCGATAGCGACGAAGGACTTACGCTTACCGTGGTGCCATGGATCGCCGACGCAGTTAACTGCGACTGTACAAGCGAAATGACCTCCGAGGAGCTCGTTGAGGGGAGAATGGCTAGTCGTGCGCCTTCGCGTGAAGCATTCACCATCACCTGCTTCACCATGACGACGCGCCCAACTTCCATCATGCCCATGGTTAACATCACCATCAGCGGGCCGACAATTGCGAACTCGACGACTGCAGCCCCAAGTCGATTTGATTTTCGATTTTTTCTTCGCGCGTCCGTTGGACGCCATGTTGTTTTTCGAGTTGACGTGACCATTGTCAATTCTCTTTGTGATTGAACGGGTTATCGAACTAATAAAACGGGCGAGTAAACATAGTCGCTGGTAAGGGTTTGAGATTCATTTAAAACAAAGTTTCGTGCCAGGATCGGTGCAGGTTGGATGATGACTGCTTTTTGCGATAGTGCTCCTGTCAGTTTGACTTGAAGTATCCGAACGCCGACCCATTTGACGATCGTGTAAGTAGCGTTGTTGCCATTGCCACTCACACTTGAAAAGATCGGAATGATCCGAGGCTTTCCAATGATGCTCGCCAATTCATCTTTGACACCAGCGCTAATCCCGGTATCACCGTTGAGTGTCATCGTTCCCTGCGAGTTAAAGCTCAAGCTTTTTCCAAGATCGAGAATATCCTGCGCGGAGATGCCGTGGACAATTTGCCGCGCGATATCAGCCGTGCTATTGTTAGCGCCGCCAATATCGACAGTCCCACGATTGCCTGGAGATCCAGTGCCTTGAGGATACAGATTAACTTCGCGAATGCCATCTGACCCAGGTGCAACGACACCGGTGTTCGGGTTGTAGTAAAAAGAGTCCTGGGCAGTGTTTGCGCTAATTGTCTGCCACGTTTGTAAATCGAGTGCGAATGGTAAGACATCAATAGTATCGTGACAGTTACCTGGCGTCGTAAAGCCGCTAATGTTACGAGCCATGACCGCGGTCGCCGACGCATCCAGGGCACGTCCGCTATCGCCAAATATTCGGCCAAAGAAGAAAGGTATTTCTCCATTTCGTTGATTGCTCTTGTTTACGGTGACACTTACCGCGAAATAGGGAAGCGATGAGTTACTGCTAATTGAACCGCTGGTACGCGAGGCCAAGTAACCAATTTCGATTTCGTTGCTATCGCAACTATCGGACAAGGTTGGTGAAGTATTCGCAACTTGGTTGAGTCCAGCGTAAATGTTGGCTTCAGCCGCAACATCGCCCTGCGCTTGGGCGACTGACTTGCCCTGGACCAGACCGTCGTACAGTTCCCAGCAACCTGCGATTGCAGCAGCATCCGCGCTGCGACGAATTTCGGCTTTACTGGACGCAAGGTAACCTGTATCGACCGTGAAAGCCAGGAAGGCCAACATCACGAACATCAGAATCGCCGCCAAAACCAAAACCGCTCCTTGGC
This sequence comes from Ottelia alismoides, assembly GCA_037367405.1. Classification (NCBI taxonomy): domain Eukaryota; kingdom Viridiplantae; phylum Streptophyta; class Magnoliopsida; order Alismatales; family Hydrocharitaceae; genus Ottelia; species Ottelia alismoides. The sequence continues at coordinate 52,517 of JAZKJV010008684.1, forward strand.
GACTTTTGAAACGACGATTGGCATATTTTCGATTTTGTTTAAGCGCGCTCATAGCTAGACCTACTCTTCAATAGACGGAAAGAAGGGGAGTACCATTAATCGACTAACTAGAAATCAGAGTTGATTTTCTAGAGTGGACTTTGATTGACGGGAATCTCCGCCATTTGTCCCAGGCTATTGAACAGCCGAACACGCAGAAGTGTTAAAGAGGCAACTCGATTGCCCGCGTATACAACTCCACTGTTCTCCAGCGAGTCAGTTGGGCGATAGGCATCTAGGTTCGCCGCGTTGTTCGAAATTTGCGTAAAGGTTTCGACACCGCCAAAGTAATTCCAAGTTTGACTTTGGCCAGCGACAACACCGAAGCTCAATTGGTTGCCTTGCTGGACCAAGACTTGCGTCCACTTGATCGTCTCTGATGATCGATTCAGTTTGACACCGCTCAAGATACGTTTGCTATCGACGATTTGCCCATTCTGCTCAATTCTTAGTTGCAGTCCGCCTGGCGAATAATCGGGATAGGAACCGTGGTTGATGTCGAGGTAGACGATTTTGCCAGAGTTACCGCCGCATGGCATCATGCAAGTAGTAATTTGTGGCGAATTCAACTGTTCATCGGGCTCCAAAACCTGCAGCGCCCACTCTTCCTCTACACGCACAATGCTCTGCGCATACGAATAGGCACTGGCAGAGGCTAGAACCAACTGCAGTGCAATACACGATGCGATACGGTCGAATTTCATGATGCCGCTCCCGCTAGCGAACGATTTAGAAATGGGAATCCAAGTGAAACCACAATCAGTTTGGATTCCCGTTCGGTAACCTGGCGATCCTCAAAGAGGACCCATGGCTTTGCGTCCTGGCCTTACGACCAGTTTGCGTTTTCGCGGGGCAGAGAAAGTAAGGAATCCAAGCCACAATTCAAAACACAACTCAACCCTATGTCAAAAACTCGCTTGGCGGCGAGCAAGAATGAAAATTGCCCTTTATCGCCAAAAAGAGCAATTTTCGAGGGGGTTATCCCCTTTTGCCCAAACCCTCGAATGTGCACTCCAAAAGGGGAGTGTTTCGCACCGCTGCTGAAAAAGTCGACTTTAAAAAAGTCGACGAACATAAACCCGGAAGGTGAGCGAGGCGATTCGCAATCCCTCGATCCCCTCGCTTACGTGTCGGGTTGCTTTTTTCAACAGCAGGCTCGGCACATTCTAGTCGGTTTTCGAGTCAGGATTGGCCGGTCCGACATCCTTGGACTCGGTGTTGGTAACTTTTTTCGGCTCTTCGACAACCGGTTGAGCGGGTTGAGCGTCGGTTTTTGTTTGTTCAGGAATCGCGCGGGTATCGAGTTTCAATTCAAAGTCGGTACGATTCTTGTTGGCAACGTATTTCAAATCTGAATTCAATTCGCAATATTGACTCGTAACGTAAAGGTACCCAGCTTCTTTGCTGGTATGCCTGCCGTCTGCAGCAACTGGGTCTTCAACGAAAACCTTGTATTCGCCGGGTGGAACCCCTCGAAACCGCGCTGTGGTCATTTCGAATTTTCCTTCTGAATCGGAAAGTCCGACTGGTGACCTAACGGAGTCGACGACTACCGGCATAAAAGTAATTTGAAGATCCGGTACCGGTTTCCCATCATGGGTGACGACTCCTTCACACTTGTAATAAGGTGGAGCTTCGCAACCGGCAATCACGCAGAGAAGCCATGCAAGCGCAACACAAGCACGCAACTGCGGAAAGCGTTTTCTACGAGTCATAAACTTGATCTTTCCTTCGAATACGTCCGTCTATTCTTTCTTTAGATTGATTTCATAGTTGCTTTCATGACGTTCCGACTGGTAGATCAATTCGGATTCCGTTGGTGAATATCGGGTTACGACGTACACATAGTCTTTCTCAGTACTAGTTTTACGGCCATCGGCTGCAACTGGATCTTCGATAATGACCTTATAGCTTCCTGGTGGTACGCCATAGTTGGCACCGGTGGTCATCTGGAACCGACCATTATCGTCAGTCATGGAAATGGAGGGACGTCCTGCGTTTGGATCCATAGAGACAAACGAGATTTGCAGTTTTGGAATCGGTTTACCGTCAAGCGTAACAACACCGTCGCACTTGTAGAAAGCTGGTTTTCCACAGCCTACCAAAATCGCGACCAATCCAAGCACAAACATCTTGATACTTCGGTTATTCATAGTGAAACAAGTTTACCTAGCGATAGTATGTACCGAAACGAGAAAGCACTCTGGCAATGTGCCAGAGCGCTGAGATTTACAAGCAGATATCCAATTGGAAGCTTAATTGGGCAACTCTGCGACTTGCCCATCATCTCGACTGTGAAGTCGGCGCCACGCAGGCAACGAGATATTGTCGGAGATGAACTGGACACTACCGTCACAAAGACCAACGTTAAGTCCGCCGGTGTGCCAACTCCATGAGCATCGGCCGGTCAAGCCCCAAGCACCCGTTCCGAGGAAGCGACCAAAGGGGTCTGGATTGGGCGGATAGTTTCGCGTACCTTGCAAAGCTTGCGCGAGCCCCTGCGATTGGTGATTTAGCCACAGGAATGGATTCACCGAATGGCGTGTGTATCCTCGAATGGAGCTTGATTGCTCTAAGAACATAAAGGTATTCGAGGTACCATCCACAATCGCTCCCATGCTGTAATAGGTGTTCTTGTTACCAACACCACTTGCGAGAATACCACGCTCGGCACAGCATTGAGTTTGACGTGTACCTGAAAAACCGTTTAAGGCGGAGTTCGCAAGATCTGCTGTCGAGTTCGGATACGGTCCCATTCCAGCATTCATCGCGTAATCTTTGTAGTGGCCGAGTGGTCCAATCGCAGGCGTGCTGGGGCAGCGAAACGAAGCCGGCGCGGACGTGGAAGCGAGTTGATTGATCACCATGCCTGGATTGGCGGGATCTGCAACCGTCGAGTTGCCTGGATCGGGACCAAAGTCGTTGAACCAAGTATCGCCGCGCTCAGCTACGAAAGGACGAACGCGAAAATTGTACTGTTGATAAATGGCGTTACCTTCCATAAAAGGCATCACGGCAATGGCCCAGCTAAGCATCCCGTTATAGAAGCCATCTCGCATATCCGGATTGCCGCTAGCACGGCCCGCACCAACATTCAGCGGGGACCACGCCGTATTTCCCGCTGGGAACCTTTTGTATGCACTTTCGTAGTTCAGCACGGCCAACGCCAACTGCTTAACGTTGTTACTACACTGCATCCTTCTGGCCGCCTCGCGAGCAGACTGGACAGCCGGAAGTAACAAGCCAACCAAAATGCCAATAATGGCGATCACCACAAGCAACTCTACAAGAGTAAACCCTCTGCGCCGCAGCGTTCTCATCATTCACCAACCTTTCCCTTTGTACAGGAAAAATCCCAGGAAAAACGCACATAAAAACACCAGAGGAGTATTCTGTGGATTTCTACGCCCCAGAGTCAACCATAAAAACCCAAAAAGGCGAGAATTTACACCGAAAAATAAATTTGCCAGTAATATGGAGTGGGTAAAGATAATCCCGCCTTAACAAGCAGTTCATGGATTCTAGATTTTGGGGTCGTGCGGTTTTAAGTTGTTTTGCTCTAAGGATTTATGCCAAACCCTCCCGTTTCGGGAGGGTCGGACGTGCCAGCGGCCGGGGAGGACTGGCTTAGTCGATCCGCAACGAACCCTCTCCGCTCGTGTACCTCGCGACTCTCCCAGAGGGAGAGTTGGCTAAAGCGTTAGCACGTAACAACTTGAAAACCGCACGACCTCTTTTGGCGTGGTTCATAGGCTGATTGTTGAGTTTTGCGGCGCGATAGGATTTCTGTGCCATTGAGGGGGTGTTAGCCTCCGTGACAACCTGACGCTAACGAGAGCGTTGCGGCTGATGGACTTATGGCACCGTCAAGTCTTAAAGCGCTCTGGCACGGTATAACAGCCAATTAGAATCGGTTAAATTTTCGAATGAACTGGCAGGCTGCGCCGGACGCTGGCAACACTTCAATTAGTACGGCTACCCAATGCACTCAACTTCGGACCAACATTTCGATCTAGCCGTAATTGGATGTGGTGGAATCGGTAGCGCAGTTCTTTATCATGCGGCCAAACGCGGAATCAAAGCGATTGGCATTGAGCAATTTCACCTCGGGCATGATCGAGGCAGTTCGCATGGCCAGTCGAGGATCATTCGTCAAGCTTACTTTGAACATCCTCACTACGTTCCACTGCTCTTGGAAGCATACGAGCATTGGCGAGAACTGGAGTTAACTTCGCAGAGTAGCTTACTCTTCGAAACAGGCTTGCTGCAAGTTGGACCACCCAATGGCGTTGTGGTCAGCGGAGTTCTACAAAGTGCCAAACTCCATGGACTGGAGGTTGACCACTTTGACAATCGCGAATTGCGGTCTCGATTCCCATGCTTCAAGATACCTGACGGCCACGAAGGCGTTTTCGAACGAAAAGCAGGCTACTTGAAGGTCGAGCAATGTGTTGTGGCACATGCGGACGGCGCGCGTCGTCATGGTGCCAGTGTTATCGACTTAACTGAGTTGCTCGATATTCGACCGAATTCGAACACGATACAGTTAGAAACAAGTCGCGGAAGTTTTTGTGCCAACCGAGTTGTTCTAACGGTGGGCGCTTGGTTGAGTCGATGGCTTGCATATTCTGGTCAACCGTTGCAGGTCCTTCGCAAGCATCTTCATTGGTTCGAAACAGACAACCCACAATGGAACGTAAGTGCCGGTTGCCCGCTGTTCCTGTTTGAAAACGACGCCGGCTGCTTCTACGGTTTCCCCGTCATCGATCAACACGGACTAAAAGTCAGTGAACATAGCGGTGGTGAAGTCATTGTGGACCCGAGCAAGTTGGATCCTACCGCGGATCCGGTTGACCTGGCGCGTATCAAAAATTTTCTAGATCAATATTTTGGCGGCTCATTCCGGCATCTAGATCACAACGCTTGTATGTACACCATGACACAAGACCATCATTTTATTGTTGATCACTGGCCTCAAGACTCTCGAGTGCTAGTTGCCGGTGGCTTCTCCGGCCACGGTTTCAAGTTCGCATCGGTCATGGGAAAATTGATTGCAGACTGGGCCATCGATAACCAACGCGATCCACGCCTTAAGTTTTTGTGTTTAGATCGATAACCCACACGGTTCCGATTTTAGTGATTCATCGCGTGTGCTTCCCAAACAAAGCTTAACCACCTCTTGCCATTCCGTCGATTTAGACGCTGCATTCTTCTGCTTGCGGAATCGGTTCAAACACAAACTGGTCGCCACGGAAGTCGATTCTCACCGATCCTCCTTCAGCTACCTTGCCCTTGAGCAACTCGGTAGCCAGAGGATTCTGAATCTGACGTTGAATCACTCGCTTGAGTGGTCTCGCACCATAGGCCGCGTCGTAACCTTCTTCAGCAATATGATCAACGGCCGCATCGGTGATCTCGAAGTCAATCTGACTTTGAGCCAGTTGATTCTTGAGCCGTTCCAATTGCAACTTGACAATCTTGCGAATCTGGTTGCGATCAAGCGGATGGAACACAATCGTGTCATCGATCCGGTTAAGGAACTCAGGCAAGAATCGGGCTTGAAGCGCGTCTTTCATGGCATCTTGCAGTTCTTCTTCGGAAGCGCCTTCTGAAGTCAACTTCTGAATGATTTGACTACCGATATTGCTGGTCATCACGATGACGGTATTTGTAAAATCAACGGTTCGGCCATGGCCATCGGTCAATCGACCGTCATCCAAAACTTGCAGTAACACGTTAAACACATCGTGATGGGCTTTTTCAATTTCGTCCAAGAGGATAACGCTGTATGGTCGGCGGCGCACTGCCTCAGTCAGTTTTCCACCTTCTTCATAGCCAACATATCCCGGAGGGGCACCAATCAGGCGACTGACCGTGTGTCGCTCCATGAATTCACTCATGTCCAAGCGTACCATGGCTTGATCGTCGTCAAACATGACTTCTGCCAGAGCTTTACACAACTCCGTCTTTCCCACACCCGTGGGACCGAGGAAGAGGAACGATCCAATCGGACGATCCGGATCCTGTAGCCCACTGCGACTGCGACGAACCGCGTTGGATACTGCTGCCACCGCATCGTCTTGGCCAACGACGCGGGCGTGCAGTCGCTCTTCCATGACTAGGAGTTTTGCGCGTTCGGTCTCCAACATGCGGCTTACTGGCACGCCAGTCCAATGACTTACCACCGTGGCAATCTCGTCGGCAGTCACTTCAGTGCGCAGCAGTTTCTTGCCACGTTCGGATTGCCCTGATTCGCTCTGCTCTTCTTGATCCAACTTGGTCGCCAACAGTTGCCGCTGCTTGTCCATTTCGAACAATTTTTGGTAATCGGATTCTGGCACCGCTTGACCTGCCGATTGCTTTTCGCGAATGGCCGTTTCGAGCAGCTTGAATCCTTGTTCCGCTTCGTCCAATTGCTTTCGAACCGATTGGACATCGCTCATGCCAAGCTTTTCCGATTCCCATTGCTCGCGAAGGCTAGCAAGTTGGCGTTGCAGTTCCTTGATTTCCGTTTCGATATCGTGCAATTGATCGTCCGTCGACGAGTCACCTTCGTCAGTCAATTGCCGTTGTGCAAGTTCCAATTGACGGAGCTTGCGTTGGACTTCGTCGATTTCGGCAGGGACACTTTCACGTTCCATTGCCAGTCGACTGGCAGCTTCATCGACCAAGTCGATTGCCTTATCCGGCAAAAATCGATCTGCAATGTAGCGGTTCGAGAGATTAGCAGCAGCCACTAACGCTGAGTCGCGGATCTTGACGCCGTGGTGCGATTCATACCGAGCCTTTAGTCCACGCAGAATGCCAATCGTATCTTCAACGGTTGGTTCGCCTACGTAAACCGGTTGGAATCGACGCTCTAGCGCCGCGTCCTTTTCAATGTGCTTACGGTACTCATCTAGTGTCGTAGCTCCGATACATCGCAGTTGCCCACGAGCCAGTTCGGGCTTGAGGAGGTTGGCTGCGTCGCTGGCACCTTCTGCCGCACCGGCTCCGATAACGGTATGGAGTTCGTCGATGAACAGAATCACGCCACCGTCGGCATCTTTGACTTCACGCAATACCGCTTTCAGCCTCTCTTCGAACTCACCGCGATACTTGGTGCCAGCAATCAAGGCTCCCATGTCCAACGTGATAACGCGTTTGTTCTTTAAGCTGTGCGGAACGTCGCCTTCGACGATCCGAAGAGCCAATCCTTCTACGATTGCCGTCTTGCCGACTCCAGGTTCACCGATCAACACCGGGTTGTTTTTGGTGCGGCGAGATAGCACTTGAATGACTCGACGAATCTCGTTATCCCGCCCAATGACGGGATCGATTTTGTTTTGAGTCGCCTGTTTGATGAGATCAATGCCGTATTTTTCGAGCGCATTGAACTTGCCTTCGGGATTCTGATCGGTGACCCGAGCGGAACCGCGGAATGCCTGCAGAGCTTTGAGCACATCGGCTTCGTTGACACCATTGAGTTTCAACAGACTCTGGGCTTTACCTTCGGCTTTCAATAGACCGAGAAACAAATGCTCTGTGCTGACAAATTCGTCTTTCATATCGTCAGCCGTTTTAGCAGCCGCATCCAGCGCGTTTCGTAGTTGCGGACCAAGTTGGGGTTCACGACCACCACTGACTTTGGGAAGCCTTTGAACTTCGCTGGTAGCCAATGACCGAACTTGATCGACGACCACACCGAGCTTTTTCAACAGTGGGACAACGATCCCTTCGGATTCTTGGAGTAAAGATTCCAGTAAATGCAATGTATCTAGGTCGGGGTTGCCGAGCGCAACCGCACGATTCTGAGCGTTCGCGACCGCTTCCTGTGCCTTGACCGTCAATTTGTCAAACCGAAATGCCATCGTTATTCCCTTTCGTATTTTTAGGCAGTCAAAGCCCTGCAAATCATGCTGCCATATTGGCTGTGACACTGAACGGGAGATGTATAAGAAAATATGGTGCCAAAAGCTGGGAATTGGTCATTGGTCATTGGTCATTGGTCATTGGTCATTGGGCGTTGGGCGTTGGGCATTGGTTGTGCCGCGTGACTCTTCCGCGTGAGGTCATGCGGTTCGTTAAGTTGACATTTTATGCCAAACCGTCCCGCTCGGGACGGTCGGATGTGTCAGCGGCCGGCCGGGGAGGGCTGGCCGAGTCGTTCGGCAACCCACCCTCTCCGCTCGTGTACCTCGCGACTCTCCCAAAAGGGAGAGTTGGATTCCAATTGACTAATGACTAATGACTAATCCACATTGGGGGTTTAGGCTGAAGGCTTGATTCGACTAGTTTCATGATCTAAGATAAGGCCGCTTTGGATGAGTTTTCCGTTAAGGATTTACTAATCGGAATTATCCAGCTTTATCCCACCTTTATAGTTCGCTTCGAATCCCCGATAGCGAGCTCCCACCTAAACAACTGCAATCAGGCGGAACCTCTGATGCGTTTCTCTATTTTGGTAGCGATCGCCTTTGGATCGCTAATCACCACGCCATTGCTACATGCACAGCAAGACAATCCACCCCTAGAGCAGAGAGTCGAGTCCAAGGTCGACAATGCTCCGCAGATGTCGGAAGCTGCCCGTAAGACAGTCCATTTGAATTTCCGCGACCAGGAATGGTTGCCGGTCCTTAAGTGGTTAGCTAATGAACTGAAGCTAAATCTTGACTGGCAACAATTGCCCGACGGCATGGTCAATCTACATAGCGAGAAAGCGTTTGAGGTCGACGAGGCGGAAGACTTGATCAACATGCAGTTGCTTGCACGTGGATTTACCATTCTCAAACGCGACGAGGTTCTGCGCGTCGTTCCATTAAAGGAGATTGACGTGACGTTGGTGCCTTACATCGAGCCGGACAATCTAGAAAAGAGTAGGCCCCATCAGTTCGCGCGCGTTTCCTTTTCCTTGGAATGGATGATCGCTGAGGATGCTGCCAAGGAATTCCAGCCGCTGCTTAGTCCCTACGGCCATCTATTTGCGTTGTCTAGTTCGAATCGATTGGAAGCGATGGATGCGGTTATCAATTTGCGTGAGGTGCACCGCTTGTTGACTCGAGCTGAGAAAGACGAAGTTCGTCGCGAGCGAGTCGCCGAATTTCGCTTGAAGTATCGCAAAGCGGAAGAAGTTGTGGTCAAAGTTCGTCAATTGGTCGGCTTGCCCGCTGACAATACACCGAATTCGGTTCAAACGCAGCTTGATATCGAACAAGCCAAGTTCAAGGCCGAAGCGGTGAAGCAGATGGGAGGTGGTGCCAAGGAATTGATCGCCGACAAAAAGCCGACGATTTTTGTGTCCGTAAACGAGAAAGAGAACAGCATTTTGGTGAATGCTCCGCCGAATAAGGTTGAAGTCATTCGCCAAGCGATCGAAGCTATCGATAAACCTCTGCCCGATTCCGTTTCAACTTGGGAAACGATGAGTCGTGTGAAAGTACATGAAGTGAGTGGATTCGATCCGGACACAATCACTCGTTTACTGGCTTCACTTCAAGAGCAGGGCAACATTGCCAAGGGCTCGCGCATTCAGTACGAATCAACCTACAACCGGTTGATTGTTTTCGCCTCGCCTGAAGACCAACTGACGATTGCTCAAGTCATCGAGAGCTTTCGGGCTCAACGACGCGAACCATCGGTTCTGCCGCTGGTAAACATCGATCCCGTTTATGCCGTCAAGGCCATTCAACTGATTCTCAAAAATCCAGAACGGAGTTCCACGTTACCGCCATCCAGTACCGAGGGCAAGTTTCAAATCGAGGCCGATCCAGATCATCATCGTTTGCTGTTGTGGGCGACTCAGGATGAACTGAAGCAAGTCAAAGAATTCTTACAGCGATTGGGAGAGAGCCAAACACCTTCCGTTGCGGATGCAAAAATTCGCGTCGTAAGCCTCAATGGTCAATCGATCGCAGGCATTTCAAACAAGCTAGAAGAGATGTGGCGAACGGTCAGCGATGTGCCACTCATCATTCAGCCTCAGCCTGCTCAAGCAGACGAACCGACCTCACCATTGCCTGTCGATCCAAAATCCAAAACCGGCCAAGCAACTCAACTGCCTGGTAAGTCGAAAAATATATCGACGAAGAAGGCAGAGGTTACAACCGCATCCTACGTCTCGACTCCGATAGCAGATAAATGGAAGGATCTTCAAGTCGAGGGAGGTTCAGCGGAACCACCGCTGCGAATTGTTGAAGGCGAAAACGGAGAAGCGATTATCCTTTCAAAGAATCCAGTTGCGGTGGAGTCGGCCAAGTTGCTGATTGAGCAGCTCACTCGATCATCGCGAGATGTTCAAGTTATTGCACTCAAGCACGCTCAAGCTTACTTCGTCAAACAGCAACTGGAAACGATGTTGCAACCGGCGACCGCCCCGATTGCTTCATCGAAACTCTCGACGCCAGCGCCGGCAATAAAGATTGACGCGGACGCTCGCACCAATCGACTACTGATCCAAAATGCGTCCGCATCGCAAATGGGGCGGATCAAGGATCTCGTTCCGGTGATCGATCAACCCACTTCAGCCGATCAGCCGATGGTTCGAAAAGTGGCAACCTATCGTTTCAAGTACCGCAATGCCACGGATGTCATTGATGTGGTGAAGGACGTGTTTCGTGATTTGCTCAGCATCAACGATCGGGCCTTTACGAGCAATTCCAATCGCCCCGTTGGCTATAACCGTAACTTGGCAGCAACCGTTTCGAATCCTGAGTACCAAGGATTGTTGGCTGTTGGGGTGGATCGAAACGCAAACATCTTGATCGTTTCCGCTCCAGCCTATTTGATTGAAGAAGTGCTTGATTTGGTCAAGTCGATCGACACCCCTTCAGATGGCAACGCCATGACTATCGTTCCCTTCGAAATGAGCCAAGGCAAATCCAAGCAGACCGATGCCATCTTGAAGATCCTCACGGATCGAAAAAAGTAGGGCGATTTCTCTGAAATCGCCGAGACTCATTTGGTTTTTTGATTTGCATCAAGTTCTTCCCGCAACTCGTCAACCGCTTCGCACAGGGGACTGTTCTGAGCAAACGGCATCAAGAAAGCGTCCTTTTCAGTCAACAGTTTGCGATTTAACCCGACCTCCCAGGCACATCGGACTAAGATTTCCTTTCGTCTGAGAGGTATTGCGGAGTCATGCACTTCCAAAAGAATTCGCATGGGAAACGCAACTCCGTTTCGTATTTGCCAGGTCGTGGTCGTTCTATATATCAAATCGCCTTTCCGCTGACCTTCTTTGAACGGTTTGTTGGGATCCCTCGAGTAATGTTCATACTCGGTTGGCATCCCGCCACACGCATTGGAGAACACAATTCTGGTTAATCCACTCCCGTTTTTCGAAAGCCAAATGCCAGCCACTTCACCCTCGTGAGTATTCCTATCACTTGAATGGAAAACTAGATGGTGCTTCTGCTTCGAGTCGAACTTGCGTTCTACGGCCGCCAACGAACAATCCGTCTCGAGGAAAGAAAACAACGGCAACAAAGGTAAACTTGCAAATTCAAGTTTCTCTTGCGTTATCCTGTTAGCCACTTCCTCGTAATTCGTGAGTGTGCGTTCCACGAGTTGAAGACTCGTCTTTTCCAACTCGCCGGAATCGGCCCAATACCAATCCGCTCCGACCTTTGCTACTACTTCGTAAAAGTTCGCCTTGCTAGGTGCCGGTGGAAACCCAGGTGGCCCTGACGCCAGCCCCGTCCTAAGTACTGCCACAACTCGCATTTCGTCATCCAAACCGGGAGTCTTAGCCATATTGATCGTAATTCGTGATTCAACGCGTTCCTTGTATTCGTCAGGAGTAACATCGGAATAGTGAAGGCTTCCAACCACCAGACAATTGGAATGTAGCGCTTCGAGATTCTTGATCGCTCGCCGTAAAAGGAGTTCAGGATCCTGGCCAAAACATAGTGTGACGCTAACGATTTCAATCGTTGTGCACAGCAACGCGATTATCAACAGCTTGACCATGTTTACACCTAGTCCTTCAACACAATTCAACTTTGAGGTCGCCTTTTAACGTTCGCCTTCGGACTCGTCCCGATGCGTTCGCGTTTGGAAACCAGAACATTGATGGAGCGATGGAATCGTTGAATGCATCGGCACTAGCCCGCTCTCGAAACTGAGCTTCAGCTTACCACAGTGGGCGCCTAAAAGCTGGACGCAAAGCGATCGGCGTCGTAACCAGTTCCTTTGCCGTTGCTTGATGGCGCTCGCCGATTTCGGAGAAATCGGCCTACAAATAAATCAAAACGACATCCGCGATGTCATTTTGATTCCATGGTTTTGCATCGCAGCACTGAAACTTTAGCAAAAACAGCCAAAAATCAAAAAACTAGATTTGGCACGTGATTTGTAATTGTTGATATGCGTTGGAATTTGGGGCCTGGAGGGAGGCCACCACCAACGAATGTCGCTCTCTCAGTTTCTAAGGTGTGCGGAAAAATGCGTAAGTTCATGGTTGTTGCATGTTTGGCTTTGGGTTTTCTAGTTGCGGGGCTGGGAGTTCAAACCGCTCGTGCCGACCACGGTTACGGCGGAAGAGGTTATCCAGTAGGCGGCAGTTGCCATCAACACTCAGGCTATGGAGTAGGCTACGGCGGGTACGGTGCTGGTTATGGCGGCTACGGATACACGAACGTCTATCGCGTGCCTGTTGTTCCCGTATACCCAACAGGCGTCTACCAAACCTACGGATACGGAGTCTCGCCGTTCAATTATGGTGGCTACAGCTCCAACTACGGCCTAGGCTACGGTACTGGCTACGGCGTGGGATACGGTGGATATAATGGCTACGGCGGATATGGAGCTGGCTTTGGGGGAGTTCCGCGTGTCCAACTTCGAATCGGCTTCTAAGCCTTTTCGACAAACCGTAACTGACGAACCGCTTAACCGGTAGTGATACAATCACTTCCGGTTTTTTGTTTTGGTGCGGTAAACCTCACGTGATGTCGCTATATTTAGTTGGCATTTCCATCAACCTCTCATCCAGAAAACCAAGCCTCAGAGTGAAGACAGAAGCGGAACTCATTCGCGAAGCTTTGGACGGTAACAGCCATTCCTATGGGTTACTCGTCCAGCGATTTCAGGATCGCTTGTTTAACGCGATGACTAGTATTACTGGTTCAGCCGATGAGGCGGAGGACGTGGTCCAGGATACATTTGTCCAAGCTTATCTAAAACTCGATACATTTCAGGGCAACAGCCAGTTTTTCACTTGGCTGTATCGCATCGCCTTCAACAATGCCCTCAGTCGTCAAAGAAGACGCCGAGGAGATTTATCCATCGAGCAGAGTCGCGAGATCACTGGGACCGATCCTGAAGACCGCCACGAATCTCCGGACGAACCCATGTTGCGGCAAGAGCGCGTCGAGATGGTAAACATCGCCCTACAGCAATTGACGGACGAACATCGTCGGATCTTGGTGATGCGAGAGATGGAAGATCGTTCTTATGAAGAGATTGCCGAGCAACTGAAAATCAACATCGGTACCGTCCGCAGCCGTTTGTCGCGAGCGCGAAACCAGCTAAAGATTCAGTTAGAAGAGCTGCTCGATAAACAGAATTAAAGAGGTCAGCGGCAAAACCGCGCGACCGTTTGAGGGAGAGTTGTGTAATCTGCCTTCACCAACACCCCATGCAAGTGTGACAAAACACTCATCTTTTGCCTCTTGAAGTTTGGAAATCTTCCCGCTGGGTTGCTGACCATCTACTTTTCAAGATCCTCGCTTATCTTTTCTGAGGAGAATGCTCATGAGCATCATTCATCGTTGCATTGCTGGTCTATCAACAACTTCTCTCAAGCATTGGATGGATCGGCTTCGCGCTGTTCAGCGTGTCGCCAATCGCAAGCTCTTCAGACGCAGATTACTTTGCGAAGCGCTGGAAGGACGTCAACTGATGGCAGCAGATTTTCTTCACAATGATTTCGATGCAGAAGATGTCAACGACGATGGCCAATGTAGCCCATTGGATGCGATGCTGGTCGTCAGTCAATTGAACTCTGCCCGTCAGTCCACCAGTTCCACTGCGGCCACTCGCGTACTTAGCGACGTCAACAATGATGGCCAGTTGTCGCCTGTTGATGCATTGATGGTGATCAGCCGCCTGGGTCGGTCTAATACGAACAACGGCAATACGCGCGACTCCAAGCCTGCCACGCCGATCGTCACTGAGGTTCGGACGTATGATGGAACGGGCAACAATCTCACCAACATGGAGTGGGGAAGCACGGACGAGCACTTGCTGCGAATTGCTCCTGCCGCGTACAGTGACGGTATCTCCAGTCCTGCCGGCGCGAATCGTGAGAATCCACGGACAATCAGCAATCTTTTGGCAACCCAGGATCCAGAGACGTCGCCTAGCGAACGCGATCTATCTGCCTACGTTTACGTCTGGGGACAGTTTATCGACCACGACATTAGTTTGACTCAGCCTCCAACCAGCAACCGAGAGTCGCTGAATATCGACATACCTGCTGGCGATGAATTCTTTGATCCCGATGGCTCAGGCGATGCACAACTCGCATTCAATCGATCTCGATACGACACAACTACCGGAACCAGCGCAAGCAATCCACGGCAGCAGGTGAATCAAATCACCGCTTGGATCGACGGTTCTATGGTTTATGGTTCCAGCCAAGCGACAGCCAATGGTCTTCGCACATTTAGTGGTGGCAAATTGATTACCAGTGAAGGAAACCTGCTGCCCTCGGACGCATCATCTGGCATGTTTACCGCTGGCGACGTCCGTGCAAATGAAAACATTGAATTAACGGCTGTTCATACCTTGTTTGTTCGTGAACATAATTATTGGGCAGGCAAAATTGCTGCGGACCAGCCCAGTTTAACAGATGAACAAGTCTTTCAGCGTGCGCGCAGTATAGTCATCGCCGAAATCCAAGCGATTACCTACAACGAATGGTTACCTGCCCTGTTGGGAAGATCGGGGATAGGGCAATACACTGGATACAAAGCCAGTGTAAATCCAGCAGTAGCCAACGAGTTTTCTACGGCAGCATTCCGGCTTGGCCACAGTCTGTTACAAAACGACATCGAGTTCACCAACAATGATGGTACACCAGCTCGAGATGGAGTTGATCTGGACGAAGCATTCTTCAATCCATCGTTAGTATCTCAAGAGGGAATTGACGAGTTGCTGAAATACGCTGCCTCTTCAGTTGCTGCCGAAGTCGATACAGAAGTGGTCGACGGTGTACGCAACTTTCTGATCGATGGTCCTGGCGGAGTCGCGTTGGATTTGGCGGCGCTCAATATCCAAAGAGGTCGCGATCATGGTTTAGCGGACTACAATGCGACTCGAGTGGCATACGGATTGAAGCCGGTCGACAGCTTTGACGATATCACTTCGAACGTCGCGTTACAGGCTAAACTTCAAACCGTTTACGGTGACGTCAACAATATCGACTTGTGGGTAGGTGCATTGGCAGAAGATCATCTGCCGGGCAGTTCAGTAGGACCGCTCGTTCAAACCATCGTGACTGATCAGTTCCGACGTCTACGGGATGGCGATCGATTTTGGTATGAGAATGTATTCCGCGGACGTGAATTGGAGAGCCTTCGCAACACTCGACTATCGGACGTTATTCAACGCAACTCGACCGTCAGTAACTTGCAATCGAATGTCTTTTTCATGCGGGTCGCGGTGAGTGGTTCGGTCACCATGTTACCGGCGGTGGATACTACTCGCCGCAGTCAGGCCAACCAAACACCGGTGGCCGACGTCACGATTGAACTGCTCAATAGCGATGGTGAAGCGATTGATTCAACTACCACCGACGTTCACGGTCGATACCTTTTCAATTCCTTTGATGAAACCGGAGCTTATTCGGTTCGTGTCGTCGCGAAGGTGGGTACGCAAGTTACCTCTGCGAGTGAGATTGATTTCACCATCTCGCGTGGTGATTTGCGACTTCGGAACCTCGATTTCAAACTCGCGACATTGTAGAACAGTTGTCCTCAACTGTTTTTGGGTTGCCAGAACGTTCGAGTAAGCGCCGCCCAGTAACTATCTCGATCGACACCAAGTGCTCAGTCCTCGCGAGTGGGGATTCTTGCAAGGTGTTACGACGTTGGTCTAAATTGAACGACTGCTTCGAGCACGACGCGATGCAAGCAAACAAATCGAAATTGCCAAGAGCGTAAAGCTGGAAGGTTCTGGAACGGCCGAGATCGGCCCGTAAGTGAGGTTATCAATCAATGGACTCCACAGGCTGGTGGTCGATTGCAATGTTACCCTGCCGATCCCAGCGCTGTCGGTGTAGCCGAAAAAAGTCGCATTGGGGGCGTTAGGCGCTGCAAATACACCCGAGTAGAGCAGCGTCGTATTGTCTGAAGCAAATACTCTTATAGTAGCCGAGTCGGCAAAGCCATTGTACTCAAATAGATCCAGTCCAAAATGGGTGACTGGCGTTGTAAAGTCCGCGATCAACGTTCCACCTGAGTGCAACAGTGCGCCGGAAGTTAAACCTAGATTCGGACGTCGATCTAGTTGCAAGTGCAACACATCACGATTGCTGTTAATACCCGAGAACAACAATCCCGGGTTGACGATTCCGGGCCCCTGGCCAAATACAACGGTGCTACTGTCCAAAGTTAGAAAACTGGTTTCGGTTGCGGTCAGGCCAAGCCAACTGTCAAAATCTTCAGTTACGCCCGCATTGCCTAATTGTGTATTTAAATCAGCACGATTCAAAATGAGGTCGGCTTGGGCAACAGAACCAATCGTTAGCATAGCGAAGGCAAATAGTTGAGTCTTAATCATAAGTCGAAATCCCTTGCATCGTCTTGAACCGGCTGTCTTTTTGAGCGATTTGGTCGAGTGTAATCAACGCTGCAGTGGTCACAATTGGCCTATTTAGACCACTGTTTATCTGAAGAACGTCTTCTAGACGTAAAGTCAGCATCGAGCCCTGTCGCCCGACAAGCCATTTTTTGCGACTAGTTGTCCCCAACTGTTTTCTGCAAAACGCTAGTCTCCTGCGGAAGCATTGCTGGTCGCAAATCGAAATTCTCGCCGATGGCATTTGAGGTTCTTGCCTAGGTGCCTAAGTGCCTAGTTGGGGATTTTTGCCACGTTTTGTGCCCTTCGATTGGACGTTGTTCTATTTTTGTGATGCAGCTTGGGATGGAGAAGCTATTCGAGGGGCAAGTAATCAGTTGAGGACAACTGCTCTACAATTTACACTTCATCAAAACTTAATATTTCCTGGCCGCCTGAGGCACGTTCTGGTCGTGCCTATCACTTACAGAGAAAAAGACTGTTAAAGTACCTGTTCTGTAAGAGACTCTCATTTTGGAGCCGTGTATGGCGGAAATTCTGCACACCTTGTCCTTCGGCACCCTGTTCTTTCTTGTCCTGGCCCTGGCTATTGCACTTGCCTTCGAATTCGTCAACGGATTTCACGATACGGCCAACGCAGTCGCGACGGTTATCTATACCAATTCGCTGAAGCCCAAACATGCGGTGGTGTGGTCTGGAATTTGTAACTTCTTAGGCGTCTATCTGGGTGGTATCGGTGTGGCTTTCAGCATCGTCTACCTGCTACCAGTTGATCTGTTGATCAGGATCAACAGCGGTTCTGGTATGGCAATGGTGATGGCCCTTCTGTTAGCAGCCATCATCTGGAACTTTGGGACATGGTACATGGCCATTCCAGCTAGCAGTTCCCACACGCTGATCGGAGCCATATTGGGCGTGGGCCTGGCCAGTTCACTCGGGTCGGCGAATGGATTTGGCAGTGGTGTGAATTGGACCAAGGCTGGTCAAGTTGGCATGTCGCTGCTCGTCTCACCAATTCTTGGGTTTGGTTTCGCTGCGGCTTTACTCCTGATTTCCAAGCGATTGCTGCCACAGCAAAACCTTCACGATCCCGCACCGGCCGATCGTCCGCCGCCTGCTTGGGTTCGCGCGATTCTGATCTTCACATGTACCGGTGTTAGTCTTGCCCACGGATCGAATGACGGACAAAAAGGCATCGGACTAATCATGCTGATTCTGATCGGCATCCTGCCTGCTCACTACGCATTGAACGGGGACTACAACCAAGATCAGATCCAGAAGACAGTTGAAGTAGCAAGCAAACTTGAAAAACTCATTGAGACGAAACCCGAACTGACGAGGGCTTTAGATGAACTACGGGGTATGCCTACAATCGCATCAGCGCCCCAGCGAAGCCCCGCTGGCGGACGAATCGATCGCTTTCCTGGTTCAGCCGTGGATGCAGGCGCGGTCGAAAAACCCAACGCGGAAACGTTGCGAGAAGATTTGCAAATGCTTCAACATGAGTTGCAAGGGATTGATCACATGACTGCGCTCAGTCCTGATGCGCGGTGGGGCATTCGAACTCGAATCATGCGATTGGACTATGCGCTGGCAAAGCTGGCTGGATTGCCCAAGGGCGAACTGCCGTCAGATGAACTAGCAACTCTAGCGTCGGCCCGCAAAACCTTTCGTGGCATGACGGATTACTCGCCAATGTGGGTCATTGTTGCGGTTGCCTTTGCGCTCGGTCTGGGAACAATGATTGGCTGGGAACGCATCGTTGTGACGATTGGCGAGAAGATTGGCAAGACACACATGACGTACGCACAAGGGGCATCAGCTGAATTAATTGCAACTTTCGCAATCGGAATGGCTGACTTCTTGCACTTGCCGGTTAGTACGACGCACGTTCTGTCGTCAGGGATCGCCGGAACCATGGCTGCCAACCGATCCGGCATCCAGGCTTCGACAATTCGAAGTATCTTGATGGCCTGGATACTCACCTTGCCAGTCACAATGGCTTTGTCCGCCGGGCTGTTCTTGCTATTCAACCTCTTCGTTTAGTTCGAACTAGACATGGTCTAATGAGTGGGTCGCATCTGCAGGATGCGACTCTGGTTGGGCAACGTGTCTGCGGTAACTATAATCTGCAATCTGCATCGAAGCGTACCTAGTTCAACGCTTCGGAAAACTGAGTTGGTTGGGAACAATACGTGGTGTAACCGACTTGCTTCCGGCAGAAGCGCCCCACCAAATCTTACAGCCGTTGAATCACGGCAAAAACCATTTTTGCAGAATAATCCGGGGTTAATGCCATGAGCCAAAACACATTTACATGGATTTTGGCTTCATCATTGATCCTTTACACTGCATTGATGTTTGTGGTAGGGTTGATCGCGCAGCGTAGGATCCACAACGTCGATGACTATGTGGTGGCCGGACGATCACTCAACACACTTTTTGTAACCATTGCGATGATTGCAACTTGGTTTGGTGCCGAATCTCTAATGACGGCAACCGATCAAGTGGCCGCCAATGGTGTCCGGGGGGCGATGCTTGATCCGGTGGGGATTTCTTTATGCTTAGTCTTCGCCGGCGTTTTCGTCGCTGGACCGCTTTGGCGATTGAAGCTGCTTACCATTCCCGACTTCTTTCGTTGCCGGTATGGAAAATTCGCCGAACAATTAAGTGCCATGGTACTGGTGCCGAGTTACTTTGGATGGATCGCAGCCCAGTATCTTGCTCTAGGAATTCTTCTGAATCAGTTTTTCGAAATCCCATTGACCGTAGGCGTAATTGCGGTTGCAACCATAGCAACCAGTTACTCGTTAATGGGTGGCATGTGGTCGGTAACTTGGACGGACGCCATCCAGTTATTTTTCATATGCGTTGGATTGTTCGTGCTTGGCTTTCAGATCATCGGCAACTTGGGTGACGGCAGTCCCATTCAGGGATTTTCCAAACTTACCGGGCTCTTTGGCAACAGTGTCGGTTCCATGGTCGATGAACCGGAATCGCATGCCAAGATGATGTCCATCCTGTCAGCCTTGGTCATTGGTTCGCTCGGCAACTTGCCCATTCAGGACCTAATGCAGCGCATTTGCTCTTCGAATTGCGACCGAACGGCACGACGAGCCTGTTTATTGGGCGCGGCCGGTTATTTGTGCATTGGGACTTTACCCATCGCGGCTGGATTATCCGCCGTACAACTCGTTCAAGATGTTCCGTCCAGCGGTGTGTTGATGCGAATGTCCAGTGAACTGTTGAGTCCTATGCTATTGCTGTTGTTCCTGCTTGCCGTAGTTTCCGCCGTGCTTTCGACAGTTGTCTCGGCCGTGTTGGCACCAGCGTCTATTCTCGCACAGAACTTAATTCAACCGCGTTTGGGTCGCTTCTCTGGGTTGCAAAGCGATCAAGCCAAACTGGCGATTCAAAGAATGTGTGCCGTCGCCATCGCGTTCGTGTCCGTCATGATGGCTCTCAGTGGCAGCGATACATACGCCTTGGTCGAAAACTCTTACTCGCTTTCTTTGGTAAGTCTTTTCGTTCCATTTGTTGTCGGACTTTACGTTCACCCCATTCCACCTTTGGCTGCCATCACAAGTATTGTATTAGGCGTGACGGCTTGGCTTGTTCATATTGGTTTAGGTTTTGAGTACTTCTTAGAGCCTTATACAGAGTGTCTTAAAGGCCATTCGATTCTCGATTTCTTGGCTTGGTTGCCACATGAATTGGGCGATACGATACTTTCTGCACTTGGATTCTTTATAATATGGATGTTTGCACGACAGAAAACTGATTGAATGGAGAGGTTTGACTGCTGGTTGGACAGCAGACAGTGGTTCCCAGGCGTTTCCTGCCACAACTGGGCAACTTATGAGAAAGGATGGATCGCCAGGCGATGCACGAGGCGTTCAAGCAATTTGTTGCCAACCATTGGTTCATGGCCGAACCGTGGCATCATCATGTCTATCGGTTGCCATTGCTGTTTTTCGCAGTTCTTTTCTCAATCGGCACTTGGATAGGTTTGCAATTCCCGTGGCTTTGGGCGAACTTTTTCTTGGTTGTTGGATTCATTGGCGGTGTCCTGTTTGTTTTCTTGCACCGCCGCCAATCAAAATCGCTGGCCAGTATCAGCGGTTTCGCGGCCGTTTGCGCGCTTGGAGTCGCCCACGGCATTCAAAGTACGCCGCGAACTCAAGATGCTCTTTCGCAAGTCGCAAATGCGGAATGGATGCCATGTGCCATGCGAGTTCATATTCGAGCGCCCGCCATATGGCAACCGAACCCTAACCACCGCCCCAGAGACCCCAATAGCTCCGCCTGGAAGACAACTTGGGAAGTGCAGTGCGAAGCGATTCGAGATCTTGATCAATGGAAATCGGTCGATGCGCGATGCAACCTATCCACAGTAGGACGCATTGAGTCCTTTCTTCCTGGCGATGTTGTCGAAGTCCTTGGCCATTTTCGTCAGATCACACCAGCGACAAATCCCGGTGGGTTTGACTTTGCAGAGTTTTCAAGCTGGGAGTCCAAGTATGTCATGCTTCGCGCCGAGTCGGTGGACCAATTGAAGCACGTCGACACGCGTTGGGGACTGACCAGTCCAACCAGGCTCCGAGGTCAAGCGATCTTGTCAATTGATCGCAGCCTCAGCCGATGGGTCAGCCTCGGCCAAGCTCCGTTGGCTGCCGCTTTGGTCTTTGGGCAACGTCAACAAGTGGATTGGCAAGACCAACAAGAGTTGATGGCAACTGGCACGTTGCATATGTTGGCGATCAGCGGCTTGCATGTCGAGATTATCGCTTCCGTTTTACTTGCTCTTTGTGTTGTAACGGGCGTGAGCAATCGTACCACTTTCTTTTGTTTGTTCATTGCAACATGGGCCTATTCTGGACTCGCTGGCGCGCAACCTCCAGTCGTTCGCGCAGCTGTTCAAGTCTCGGTTTTCGCTTTGGCCCGCTGGATCGGCGCCAAAGCCCGACTCGGCAACTTGCTCGGCGCTGCAGCAGCTATCGTGGTCATGATGCAAGCATCAAATCTGTCGAATGTTGGCGTACAGCTTTCGTTCTTAGCCGTTGCGACGATTGGGCTATTTGTGTCGTCACTTCAACCGGGCAATCAACGCGATCGATTGCGAGCGGTGGTAAACGAGTCGTTGCCAAGATGGCGACGTTGGTTGAATGGGATAATCACGAAGTCGATGGAGATGTTACGACTGAGTTGGTGGGTATCGCTGTTTACCTGCCCATTGATTTGGACCAATTTTAACGTTCTCTCACCGATTGCGGTGCCGCTTAATGTTTTGATTTCGCTGCCTGTAACAGTTGGGTTATTGTCGGGGTTGCTTACTGGTATGGTAGGTTGGTTTCCACCGCTTGGCTGGGCATTTGGTCAGATCTGCGGGCTCTCGCTTTTTGTTGTCAGCACTTTAGTCGGACTAGCCCACCAAATCGAATATGGCTACTGGTGGTTACCCGCACCCACGCACGCTTGGACAGCAACATTCTATTGCATGGTGCTGATATGGTTACTGGTTATGGGACGTCGATGGATGTTGGTGCTGGCTTTATTGCTGGTTGGATGGATCACGATCGGAGTTGCACCATGGATGACTGGACCTCGCGGGCATTTTGGAAATACTCTGCAGAACAAGGAGGAACGGGTTGTTAACGACAAACTCCGCCTTGATGAATTGCGATGCACATTCCTGAATGTTGGTCATGGCACCTGTGTCATGATGGAATTACCCACAGGCCACATATGGCTTTACGATGCAGGCCATTTAGGTTCAGAAGAGCGCAGCCATCAAGAGATTGCAGCGAGTTTATGGCATACGGGTACTGCCCGCATCGATCATCTCATCTTGTCTCATGCAGATAGTGACCATTACAACGCTTCACTTGGTCTTCTTGAGCGATTCTCGATTGGTTGCATCGCCAGCACGAGTCGATTCTGGGAATCTCGTGATCCCGAGGTAGAGACGCTAATTGGCGGTTTGCGGGCACGTACAAAGCACATTGAGACGTGGGGATATCCGGATGCATTTACCTATGGTGAAGTAAAATTCCAAGTTCTTCATCCATCAGAACAATGGCGTGGAGCGAATGACAATGCCAATAGTCTTTGCTTGCAGATCGAATATGGTGGTCGAAGTATTCTTTTGCCAGGAGACTTGGAAGGCGCCGGTCTTAACCACTTGGTAACACTGCCCAAGCGACCTTGCGATGTCGTGATGGCTCCGCACCACGGCAGCATGACGCAGGATCCAAAGAACTTGTTGCAATGGTGTCAAGCGCAAGTTGTGGTCATCAGTGGCGGCTCGCGCGCCAATCGACCCGAAGTCGTTCAGCGTTATTCGGTAGTGCCATCGCAACTTGCAATTACACATCGAGATGGCGCTGTTCAAGTCCGCATCGCCAGCAATGGACAACTGTCCGTGTTCCACTGGCGAAAGAAGAATTGGGAGTTGTTGGAGTAGGGCCAATGAAACGCTGAAACCAACGGCTGCTTGAGCGATGCCGCACGACTGACGGCATCTACATGTGCGATTTCGATACGCTTTCGAAAAACGGATAACCATCTAAGAAATTGCTCAAATTGAATCAGCATTTCGTGGCGGATCACGACTTGACATCCTTCTATGCAGGATAGAGGCATGCGCATGATCGCATGAATTTTCAAATTTACGCCTGCAGTTTAGAGGGGTCTGAAAAATGTGCTTTAGCCAATATGCAAGCCTAATCAAAGCGATTGGATTCTCGATTAGTGCAACTTGGGTGTTTTCGGGTAGTATACGAGCGCAATTACCATCCGCTCCAACCGAGTTGACTGCGCAAGCAAGCGTTCCTGGAGATTTCGCAGTCACCTTGTTTTGGGTTGACAATTCCACCAACGAGGATTCCTTTGAAATTCAACGCTGCTCAGGCGAAGGATGTGCGGATTTCGTAACCATCGGATTCACTCCAGGTAACAACATCAATTCCTACAACGACGTTGGTTTGAGCGAAAAGACGAGTTACACCTATCGGGTTCGAGCCGTGAGCACAAATGGTGTATCGGACTTCACTAATATCGCTTCCGCGCAAACAAGTTACGCTCGACCGCAGCAAGTCAGCAACCTTCAAGGAGTTTTGGTTGGCGGCGCAGTCCAGCTAACGTGGACCGACGAGGCGAACAACGAAACGTCCTTCGAGGTAGAGCGAGCCGAGATTGGAGTATCGACCGCTTATGAAGTGATCGCAGTACTGCCACCAGAAAGTGCAAGCTATTCTGACACGACCATGCTAAACGGTGCGGCATACAGTTATCGCGTTCGCCCTTGGCGGTTTGATGTCGAAGGCGGTGCACCGCTCACTGTAGAAATTGAAGTGGGCAACCCAATCGCATTCGCAGGTTCTGCAACCGCAAGAGGCAAATCAAGGTCTTCGATTGAAATCACATGGAGAGGTCGGTTCAGTCGAAACACTCAGATTCAGGTCCAACGTTTTGATTTGGACACATCGACTTGGATCACCGTCGGTAAAGTGTTTGCCAACGGAGAAACGAAAATTGTTGACAGGGGACTTCAGTCAAAAAACACTTACAGCTACCGCCTTCGCTCGATTAGCCCGACCGCTGTATCACAGTGGGAATCGCTTTCAGCGACAACGCGTTAGATCCGAAATGCCCGACATCAAACCTGGCAGCCGATGATTACCAGTCAGCAGTATTGCCGGGGCAGTCCACAACGTGGGCAAGGGCCTTTGCAATTGGAACGTTGCTCTATGTCGACTTGACCTGAAAGTCGGCAGAGCACTTCAGCGATCAACGTTTCCGGGCCGAGTGGCTCGGTAATGATCCACTTCTGAAAGTCGGAAAAAGACTGCCGATAGGTAACTTCGTCACGCAGGTCATCCATGAGCTTGCCCTCGAACAGCAAGTGTGGCTGGACAACTAGCCAAGGAAGACCGGTTGCAGCCAGGCCATCGAGGGCCTCGTCAACCGAGGGCCGTTGGGCATGAATGAACCCAGTTGTTGACCAGCCGACAGGACACATGCGATTGCGAAGTTCGGAGAATTGCAACATAGCCTCCGTCGCTTCGATTGAACTGCTCCCGCGTCCGATCATAGCCAGAGCGACTTGTTCCATTGGAACAGGTTGACCAGCGGTGGTGTTCAAGGCTTCTTGGAACCGCTGGGCCGATAACTCGACAACAGAGGGGTCACAGCATAACGGACGACTTTGGGTTCGAATGCGGATACCTAGTTTTTGGGCCTGAACGGACACTTCTTCGGGAATATCCGAATTGGCGTGACCAGCTGCGAAAAGGAGCACGGGCACAACGATAATTTCTTTAACTCCCGCTTCAGCCAGCCGTTCGATGGCGGCTGGTATTCCCGGCTCTGCCAGCTCGAGGAACGCATATTCCGTGGGAAAATCGGCCAGATTACTTCGCGAGCAACGGTCGTTCATCCGCTCGAAAAGCTGCTGCATTTGCTGCTGGCCGAGCGGATTGCGGGTACCGTGGCCCACGACCAAGAATCCGCACGCGTTGGTCGATTGCGAAGTGCCCAAAACAAGCCTCCCATGAGCTCTTAACCCAGAATTCGTAACTCGCTACCAATTGACGATTTAGGCCTTCGCCAGTACACTCGCCTGCTAATTTTATAGGCAATTGTCAATGGCGGCGGCCCCTTCGGCTCCCCATTTTTAGAGCTTGATTCCCTGGAGGTTTGAACAGCGTTATGGCCAAGTCCAAGATGATTTATTACTTCGGCAAGAGCAAGACCGATGGTGCTGGCGACATGAAAGCGTTGCTAGGCGGCAAAGGTGCCAACTTGGCCGCGATGACTAAGATTGGCCTGCCCGTACCTCCTGGTTATACAATCACCACCGAAGTTTGTGTCCATTATTATAAGAATGGCAAAAAATATCCTGATGGTTTCGACGGCGATCTCAAGTCAGCGGTTACCTGGATGGAAAAGGAAACCGGCAAAAAATTCGGCGATCCCAAGAATCCCCTTCTCGTTTCAGTGCGTTCCGGTGCGCGCGACTCGATGCCCGGCATGATGGATACGATTCTTAACTTGGGACTGAACGACGAAACAACCGAAGGTCTAAAGAAGGCGACCGATAACGGACGTTTCGCATGGGATTCATATCGACGTTTTCTCCAGATGTATGGTGACGTCGTGATGGGCGTTCAAAAACGTCATGAAAACGAACACGAGCCGTTCGAAGAAGTCATGGACGCACTGAAGAAGGAAGTCGGCGTTAAAGAAGACGTCGACATGACCGAAGAACATCTTCAAGAACTGGTAAAGCGTTACAAGAAGTTGATCAAGGATCGAACCGGCAAGGCCTTCCCCAACGAGCCGATGAAGCAATTGGAAGGCGCCATCAGCGCTGTGTTTGGATCCTGGATGAATGAACGAGCGATTCTCTATCGCCAAAAGTATCGCATTCCTGACGAATGGGGTACTGCTGTAAACGTTCAAAGCATGGTGTTCGGAAACATGGGCGATGATTGCGCAACGGGCGTTGCCTTCACCCGTGACCCAGCCACCGGCGAGAATATTTTCTACGGTGAATACCTTGTAAATGCTCAAGGTGAAGACGTTGTCGCCGGTGTTCGTACGCCACTGACAATCGCTGAAATGGCCAAGGACAAGACCATTGGGGCTGCTTACAAGGAACTGGTCGAAGTTCGTAAGACGCTCGAAAAGAACTTTGGCGATGTCCAGGACTTTGAGTTCACCATCGAAAAGAAAAAGCTGTATATGCTTCAAACGCGTAACGGCAAACGAACCGCATTAGCGTATGTCAAGATTGCTCACGACATGGTCAAAGAAAAGTTGATGAGCCCAGAACATGCGATCAAGTCGGGCGACCCAGAAGCGCTCAATCAACTGCTCCAGCCGATCTTCGATGTAGCCGCATACGAGCAAGCGAAGAAGGGCGGCAAGTTAATGGCTGTTGGTTTGGCCGCTGGTCCTGGTGCCGCATCAGGTAAAGTCGTGTTCACCGCAGATAAAGCGGAAGAGTTGGCTGCCAAGGGCGATCATGTGGTTCTGGCTCGTATCGAAACCAGTCCTGAAGATCTTCGCGGCATGATCGCTTCGACAGGTATTTTGACTTGTCGTGGTGGTGTTTCCAGCCACGCTGCCTTGGTCGCTCGTCAAATGGGTAAGGTCTGCGTCGCCGGCGCCGGTGATATCGAAATCGACTACCACAAGAAGACCCTCAAGTGCAAAGGCGTAACGCTGAAGGAAGGCGATTCGATCAGTATCAATGGCTCGACGGGCGAAGTCTTCAACGGCTTGATCGCAACCGCCGACAGCGAACTGAAACAGGTTCTGGTTTCCAAGACTATGAAGCCTTCGGACAGCAAGGTCTATCAATACTACAACCACTTGATGAAGTTGGCTGACAAATATCGTACGCTTGGCATTCGCACCAACGCCGATCAACCTGACCAAGTCGAAAACGCGGTTGCCTTCGGTGCCGAAGGTATTGGCTTGTGTCGAACTGAGCACATGTTCTTCGAAGGCGATCGCATCATCGCAGTTCGAAAGATGATCTTGGCAGAGAAGGAAGAAGATCGACGTGCTGCGTTGGCCGAACTGCTGCCTTATCAACAGCAAGATTTTGAGGGCATCTTCCGCGCATTGGACGGTTTGCCAGCCTGCATTCGTTTGCTAGATCCACCGTTGCACGAATTCTTGCCACAAGCCGACAACAAGAAGGGCCAAGACGAAGTCGCCAAGCAACTGGGCGTATCGGCAAAGGAAGTTGCTCGCTTGGTTGAAGAACTGCACGAGTTCAACCCGATGCTCGGTTTCCGAGGTTGTCGCCTCGGTATCGTGCGTCCTGAAATTTCCGAAATGCAAGCCCGCGCGATTTTCCAGGCAGCTGCTGCCGTCTTGAAGGAAGGCATCAAAGTCAAGCCTGAGATCATGGTTCCGCTGGTTGGCTTCAAGAAGGAATTGGATCTGCAAGTCGAGATCATCCATCGCGTTGCTAAAGAAGTGATGAAGGAAACCGGCAAGAAGTTCGCTTACTCGGTTGGAACGATGATCGAAGTTCCGCGTGGTGCACTTACCGCTGATGAAATCGCTGAGACCGCCGAGTTCTTCTCGTTCGGTACGAACGATTTGACCCAAACCTGCTTGGGCATGAGCCGTGATGATTCGGGGTCCTTCATTCCGCCTTATCAGAATCTTGAGATTCTCAAGGCCAATCCGTTTGCCTCGATCGATACGACCGGTGTTGGCCAACTGATGAAGATCGGGGTCGACAAGGGCCGTACAACTCGCAAGGATCTTAAGATCGGCATCTGTGGTGAACACGGTGGTGACCCATCCTCGGTTGTGTTCTGCCACCAGATCGGATTGAACTACGTCAGTTGCTCACCGTTCCGAGTGCCCATCGCTCGATTGGCCGCAGCTCAAGCTGCATTGCGATCTGCAAAGTAAACTGCTGATTGTTGATCCCTCGAAAAGAAAGACCCCAGGCAACCGTTGCTTGGGGTTTTTTCATGTTGAGTGTGCGTTAGAACTCTACCCAACTCTCCCTCTGGGAGAGTCGCGAGGTACACGAGCGGAGAGGGTTACAGCTGTCGCCGATTTCGGAGAAATCGGCCTACAGCCGTCCCGCGAGCGGGAGGGTTTGGCATAAACCACTTGCTTCTAACAATTTCATAAACCCAACTCTCCCTTTTGGAGAGTCGCGAGGTACACGAGCGGAGAGGGTTACAGCTGTCGCCGATTTCGGAGAAATCGGCCTACATGTACGCGGACCATTTGTAAATCTCGCTCCCATTTCGGAGGGCAAAGAGTTACGGTCTAATGAGAATGTCTCAATGCACAAACACCACGATGCTCATCAGCGAATGCCCACGAAAACGCATGGACTCACTCCACGTTTGATCACGATTGCAATTCAGCTGATTTCAGATGGGAAATGGTATGTCAAACACGGAATCATCAACGCTCGCTGAAACATCTAGATACAAGCCGCTTCGTATCTGGATCCCCATGTTGCTTTTGCCGGGGATGCTCATCGCCCGCTTTATTCCCAGCCTGATCGAAAATGGACCATCCATGATCTGGATGGTTGGAGCATTTGGTCCATTCTTGATTGGAGTGGTGATCCTCGGTTGGTGGTTGCTGTTGAGTCGAGCGAGATGGGCCGAGCGTTTCGTCGGTCTTGTTGGTGTGATCTTGATCATTCCAATCGTGTTGACCTTCGTCGATGCATCGATGCGTGGTCCTTTAGTACCAGTGATGACGATCCCCATGACGATTGCTGCATTTGCAATTGGACTGATCCTATTTGGTGGCCAATTGTCGATGCGCCGAACAGGGATCGCCTTGGTATTGGCTTTAGTTGCCGCTAGCTTTTCTGCGTTGGTCAAGACCGATGGCGTATGGGGCAACTTTGCATTCGGTCTCGATTGGCGGTGGTCTAAAACGGCCGAAGAGAAGCTACTGGAGTCAAGAAAGTCCGTTAGTTCCGAGGCCAAGGCGGAGTCAATTCCGCAGTCGGAGTTGACGAAAGTCGACTGGCCCAGTTTCCGTGGGCCTAACCAAGATGGTGTACAACACGGCAGCGTGATTTCTGCTGATTGGAAAACCAATCCTCCCAAAGAACTTTGGCGTATACCTGTCGGCCCAGCGTGGAGTTCCTTTGTTGTGGCGGGCAACTATCTCTTCACTCAAGAGCAACGCGGCGACTCTGAAACCGTCGTATGCTATGACGCGCGCACCGGTAAGCAAGTCTGGGAACAATCTATCAAGTCACGATTCTTCGAAGCTCTCGGCGGGCTGGGGCCACGGGCTACTCCAACCATTTCCAACGGATATCTCTATGCCTTCGGAGCTGAAGGATCACTCATGAAGATTGACCTGCTTAGCGGTAATTTAGTTTGGACGAACAATGTCCGGAAAATTGCGGAACGCGAAGCGCCACCCATGTGGGGATTCTCTGCTTCTCCGTTGGTCGATGAAGGTCTGGTAGTCGTTCACGCGGGCGGAAAGGGCGACAAAGGCGTCTTGGCGTTTGATGTAGAAAACGCTGAACTCAAGTGGTCTGCGCCTGCAGGAGAACAGTCGTATGGTTCAGTTCAAGTTGCCACAGTGCTCGGCAAAAGATATCTCGTATTGTTGTCCGAAACGGGGGCTCATTTCTATGAGCCTTCGAATGGCAAAGTTGTCTTTGACTACGAATTCAAACACATGGGATATCGATCATTACAACCGCAAGTAATCGATGGCAACAAGGTATTGATTCCGGCGGGGATGGGAACTGGAACACGGCTAATCCAATTGAAGGACGCTGGCGGATCACTCCAAGCAGAAGAGCTCTGGACCTCGAAAGATATGAAACCGGACTTCAATGATTTGGTGGTTCACAAAGGTTACCTGTACGGGTTCGACAATTCCATTTTCGCTTGTGTTGACATGAAGGATGGTAAACGCAAGTGGAAAGGCGGACGTTACGAAAAAGGTCAATGCTTACTGCTGGGTGATTCCGATTTGATCGTAGTGGTGAGTGAGAAAGGCGAATTGGTATTGTTGCGGACGAATCCCGAAAAGCTTGAAGAGCTTTTCAAAATACCAGCCATGCACGGAAAGACTTGGAATCATCCAGTTGTCGTTGGCGATCGACTGTACATCCGGAACAGCGAAGAAGCCGTATGTTACGAACTGCCCAAACCGTGATCTCGCCGTGACAAGTAGTGGACTAATCCAACTTTGGAGCTATTGCTGGAAACTCAAGTTCTACCAATGGCGACGTTTGCGGATTCTCAAACAACTTGTCAGGAACATCGTCGTCGAGCAGCCAGCGGATTTTATTTGTCACTTTAATGTTCGCTCCTTCATCACCGATTCCTGTGTGATTGATTTTGATTTCCGAGGGCAAGTAGAGCGACTCTTTTTTGGAACCATGCTCTTTCCACACTACTTTCACCTTCTCGAGGCTGCGATGCGGCTTGCTGGCGAAGTCGTCTGGATCCCACCCAGCGGGAAAAACTTGCCAATCAAGTTCGATGGGTAGATGGTTCGTCTCGTCAAATAGGATCGTAATCGAAGTTGCCAACTCGTTGCTTGGCGCCGGCGAACCCCAAACGGAAATAAGACCGGAAGTGCTTTCATGTGCTTGCACGCATACACGCGAAGTTCCCAGAAGGGACTCTAGATATCCTTCGTTGAGCAAGCCGTTTCGGGACGAGATATGATTCGCCAAACACCAGCTATAAGGGTCGGTTGCTGGATGGCCAATATTGGGAATTTTGGGAACAACTTTCCAGTCCTCTCTATCTACCTTGAATAGAGTCAATCCAGGTTTTTGAAAAGCCCAGGATTGAAATGGTATTGAATCCTCGCGCACTCCAACCCGGACAACATGCCCGCGTTCTGTGACTCTTTGCAGAATTGTCTTTTTCTCGCGAGAGTAAGCGCTGAACGTAATGATTTGCGTTTCATCCGTTTCTAACTTTGCGTGGCGCGAGATCTCGATCGTTTCGCGTTCTTGTAGTGCTGCCCACCTGTCGGGCAAGTTTGCACGCTGTTTCAAGATCAATTTTGCAAATTGATCAGCGGACTTTAGAAGCTTACTTTGAACTCCATCTTGACTTTGCGCCAAGGCGTTCATGGGCAAGCATACAACAATCAGACAAAGATGCAGTCTGAGGGTAGCAATCATTGTCTTTCCCCGAAAAACAATCGCAAAGTAGGGGTTAAACTAAACGACAGTGATCAGATTTAAGACTATGCACTCAACTGATCGCATCCGGCAGATGCGACCTACCATCATACTACCGAACAAACAAAAATGGTAGTCGTAGCAATAGGTGCACCAAGACAACTGGGATGAGCATCACGTTGCGAATGATCTGCAACATGGGCTCACTGGGAAGGGCAGGGGCCGTGTGGAGGTCATCGGCTCCGTGCGGCCAATGTGACAATCGATTGGCCATGTCCGCTATCCAATTTCGATCATGAGGCATGTCATTGATCTTGCCAACCAATTCCACAGGTAGTTTTTCGAAACCGATTCGGGCACCAACCAATCCACCAACTATTGCTCCGACAGAATCGGCATCGCCGCCCAACATAATCGCCGACTCAACCGCCCTGCGATAATCATCTGGATATCGAAGGAAGCAATAGCAGCTGATCACCGTCGTTGGGAAAATGTATCCGCTGATTCCATTTTGCCAGCCAAAGTTCCGTGCGACCGCCCGCGGGCTTCTTCCTTTTTCAAGCGAAGGCTTCAATGCGGCTAGTTTTTCACGCAGTGCTTGGTCTTTGCACATACCTACGAGCGATTCGAGAATCTCTAGCTTAGGGAGAGGCTTGCCGCGCGACGTGGCACCGGTTTGAGAGAGCTTTGCAAGCACTTGGCAGCATTCGACAGCCAATGAATCGTCATGCGTTAGTCGCGTTCCATCTTCAACCCAGCGATTCAATCGATGTTCGGTACCGTGCAATGCCAAAGCCATAAAGATGGCTCGAATCGCTGGTCCGTTGCCGGCAGATCTGCAGCCAGTTGAAACCTTAAAGTATCGTAGCCATCGCTTAAGACCGGCGAACAAGGTGGCGCGACCGACGCCGACCGGTAAACTCAATGAGTACCATGCCAGTCGTCCAATAAACACTTGACGAAAAAACTTTAATTCGCTCAGTGATTGAATCATCGACTGGGCTGTCATCAATAACAACTGAGTATCGTCGCTGTAGATCCCCATGCCTGGAACGAGGCGAAAACGGAGCGGTGGCCGGCCGAACATCTTAAGTGCTTGACGCCGCCTGAGGCCTTCGCGTGGAAACCCGAGGGCGTCGCCAATCGCAGCACCGATCAGCAATCCATGTATTGAATCTTTGCGAAGGTGCGTGCTGTGCATTAAAGACCGACGAAGGCTAAGTTGATGAGTCGCTAGCGCGTCAACATTGCCTTATCGAACTAAACAACGGAAATGGATGACACCGCCAGAAGCGTGAGGCTTGTCTGGTGTTGGAGGTGCCAGCGGTTCCTTTAGTTCCCAACGCAGTATCATGGAACCGGAGTCGTTTGGCTCAAACGTAAACTCTGGCTCGGGCGTCAGACTGCACTGTTGACTGCCCTCAATATACTCCAAGCGGGGAGAAAGGTTATCAACTATCACAACTTTTTTGATCGGTGTTGGGCCAATATTGTCAAATCTTATAGAAAATCCAATTGTATCGCCGGATCCGGCAACTTGATGAGATGCCGCTTTGCAAATTCGCAACGAGCATTTCCCTTGCTGGGGCTCGTAAACGTGGAAGTCTTGGACAGATTTGACGTCGCGCTGAACCAAGGTCGGATGATCGTCCAAAAGAATCTCTAAAGACTCTAAGGACTCCCATGTCTTAGCGTTGGCCATCAATTCACGCAATCGCGGGAGTTCTTCGGATTTGAGAATTCCGTCTCGCAAGAATTGAACATTCAACATCGGAGCCATCACATTGGCAATGCGTTGCGGCGGCAAAACCATATCGACGCCAACGCCCCGATTCCTGTCCACAAATGCGTCCAACAAGCTCGCGTTTTCCTCGCTTTGCGGGCCAACAGGCAACATCGCTGCACGTGCCAAATCAGCCGATTGTTGTCCATGCGGCATGACTGGCCCCAGGATTCGCTCGGTTGGTAGGGCTTGATTTGCCGCTAACGCGCCAGTGACTTTGCGAACTGCCCCGAATCGAGGCGCATAGATTGCAACTCGGTTGGTTGGCGTAATACAAAGTTTGTCATCACTGGTCTGATAGTGAGCGACGGTGTCAGTCACATTCAATCCAGCGATCGAACCATTCTTCCGCATCAATAGAGCGGGATCGAGATCACCGCCGTCAAACACATATTCTTGAACGTCGATAATGTTTTGACCACTCGTTTGGCATCCACAGTTGGATTGCCCACAACCGCACGCCTCGGTCGATCCAACAGGCTGCGTCGGTGCGCAGGTCGTGCATGATCCATCCAATTGCTCTTGGTAACTTACTTGCACGACCCCCGAATCGACGTTGACATTGTATTCAGGCTTGCTGGCCGTATCGGTCATTCGAGTCGTTGGTGTTTTAGCAGTGACCTGACGTGTTGGCGGAACGGCTATCGAATGTCGTGCCGATATGCCTGGAGTAGCGACTGTGCGAGAATTGTTCAGTCCGTTGCATCCACCGATGATCGTGCATTGAAGCGCCAGCGCGAATCGAAGCCAACGAGTCCGCTTGGGTTGCGATGACTGATGACTGACGTTCGATAATTTCATTTTCATTCTCCGCTGGCGCATCGGACGCATAGAGTCCGTACTTCAGTTCGCTGTCGCGTTATTCGAGTAGGTCGTCTTGATCACACTGGACTAACGAATTGGAAGGCGTGGTTCTTTTTCGTATTGGTATTTCAACAGTTGCTCGCTGGCTTCGACTGGTGGATCCGGATAGATTCCCGATTGAACCATACCCTCTTTCGTTGGTAGTGGCGCTGCCGGTATCCAAGGCGGACATCCGTAAAGGAATTCTGTCAAATCACCTTGCAAGTTCGCAGGTACTCGCGAACCGATGCGAAGGATGGCAACGGGACGGCCAAGTTGATCCGCCATTTTCAGTGCATTGTCCATCGGGCCGACATCAAACACTTTTTGTGTTCCAGCTTTGACAGCCACTGGGTCTGCGATTTCGCTATCTTCCAAGTAGATCACTCGGGTAACCAAGTTGCCGTTCAAGGCCGCTCGCAAGTCCGCTTCTTCGATAACGATGGGAATTGGAAAGCGATGTTCGCGACCTGTCGGAGCAAAGATGCGATCGATGACTTCAATCGTCGGATAGACCTCTTCGCCTTCACGAAACGGAATACCTGTGATTCGAAGTCGATAGACGGCACCAACCATCATTCCAACTTTGACCGGTGCTTCCAAGTCATGAAGGAATTGACCATCACGAGCCAGCGCGACGCCCATTCCCTTAGGACCTGAAACCTCAACCGCTTGAAAGGAACCGGCTCCCGGCACCCGTCTTGCGATCTGCGAATGAGCTATCAAGCCGGGTTCAGCATTTTCGCTCATCAAATAGTGAACGTTTGGATTCTTGGGCGCTTGAGCCAACAGGGCAGGGGAGGGGCATGCCGTTAGCATCGCTATCGAGCAAACCATCCTTAGGCCAATCACATAGGTATTGTTCATTTGCCACCATCGACCGGAAGCGGTATGGGAAAAAGCGGTCAGGTACCTGGTACCTGACCGCCCCACTCATTCACGTTTTTCTCACTTCAGCGATGCTTCGCATGGTACGACACGTCGCCTGGTAAGACCATCTATTTCCCCGCGATGAACACAATCTAACTCGAGGCCCGCCGCTAGCGCGTTGCGGTTCACAGTACCCGACGCTAGCGCGTTGCGGTTCAATGAGCGCGTTGCGGTTCTCATGGTTGATTGGTTTTCGCGATGCATTCGTCGTGTCATGCCAAGTTCTTTGGCTCATGTCACGGGTTGGTCATTCATTTCAAGTTAAACAGATTGATACTGTGCTATGCCAGTACACTCAGACTACTCTGGTGGACAGTAACCACCATTTTCGCCAGGTACAGATTGGCTATGTCGCATGTAAGCGGGCATACCGGTTGGAACACCTGGATTGATGTTCTGCTCGTGTATGTATGCTCGGCTTGCAGGTTGCGGATAGCTGATACCAGGTGTCTGGCGAACATGAATCTTCGCTTTGTTGACAGGGTCTGGCAGGTGAGTCCTGGTGTGGTTAACCATCACGTGTTTCTTCAATCCCGCTGGAGTTCCCAGTGGAATGTGTGGTGGTCCAGGTAGACCAATTGGTGTTCCTGAGTAGGTCATGCCGTATTGAGGTGCAGTTACACCTGCAACATATCCTGGCAAGGATGCTGGTACACCACCGACGCATCCATCAGGACCACAAATACCGGCCATACCACCGCCCATCGCCAAGCCACCACCTGCACCGGCACCAGCCAGTTCGATGTCTTTGTTGCCCATGCGTACGATGGCGAGGATGGAACCGCGACGATCGGCTTCGACGATTGGGTCTTGGCCAGCTTCGATGCGGTTTGCAACCAACTCTTCAACGCCAGCGATTGCTTCGCTTTGGAACTCTGGGTCAGGCATGTAGATCACTTTGGTTACAAAGTTACCACTCAGCACTTGCTCAAAGTCATTGGCGCTAAACTGAATTGGAATCGCGCTGTGAGCCAAATAGGCTCCGGTACGTGGATTGCCATTGGCAACTTCAATCGTCGGATACAACTCGACGCCTTCCTTGTTAGGAATATTGGTCAGCTTCAGACGGTAGATTCCGCCTTGTGGGAATTCAACGCGTCCAGGGACATAGATGGGTTCGCTGGTAAAGGAACCATCACCAACTACGTCATATAGAACTTGCATTCCCTCTTGCTTGGCGAACAGCACTTGGACTGCTGGACCTGGGCCCATCCCCATGCCGATCATGCCACCGCCACCATCGCCACCCGAGCAAGCGACGCAGCCATCGCCACCGCCCAAAGCCATTTCGGCCGAGGCACCAACGACGTCAGCTCCACCAAGTACTCCTGGTCCGGGGCCACCCACACCTGGGCCGGGCTCTAGCAATTGCTGAGCGGGCGGCAGGTTGTGTCGCACCGGGGTGCATCCAGTCAGATAGCCCGCGGCCACCACGACTAGCGTTGCTAGGAAAACACGCATTTTCATGCTTAACCCCCTTGTATGGCAGCATCAGAATTTTTCCAATCCGATGCTACCGCCTTCGAAACGATCCTGAGTGAGTTTTAAACGTGCCTTCGACGATTGCTCTCGAAGGATGACTTCTGTGGTAATTCCATCTCGTTGGCCTTATCAGCTAACATCGATGGATTCACCTGGACGGGCATCCACTGGTTGACTAGAATCCGCCGCC
Organism: Ottelia alismoides; assembly: GCA_037367405.1. NCBI lineage: Eukaryota > Viridiplantae > Streptophyta > Magnoliopsida > Alismatales > Hydrocharitaceae > Ottelia > Ottelia alismoides. The sequence goes on from JAZKJV010008684.1 coordinate 89,231, forward strand.
CAGGTTTGTTCCCGCTCATAAACATGCCGTGACACCGTGACGGTGAGCACAACAAGCCTATGTGGACTTATGTTCGGCGTATCTTGATCGGTTTCTTTGACAAATTCGGCATAACCGGACTATGTGGAGTAGCTTGCCCAGCGCGAACCACCGCAACAAACCCAAAACGTTACCCTTCGCTGCTTTTTTGCTAGCGATAGGCTGCGCAATTGGGGCGCTATGGAGTAGTTCGCCAGCCGCACATTCCCAGCAACCGATCACCGAAGAGGACTCAAATCGCCCGCAAATTGCCCCGATTCCCGCGCGGCCTTCTCCCCAAGAAACGGCAACTCTTTTAATTCACACGGCCCTTCGCCAAGCCGTCTGGGGACCATCCGTAACTTGCAAAATTCGCCAACGTATTACTCTGCTCGATAAACGACTGGTTGGATCCGGAGTTTACGCCCATGCCGGAAAAGGCAGTTGCCAGTTAAAGATGCACGTGCGAATGGTTGCTGGCAACCAAATCAATTCATTGATCCAAGTTAGCGATGGTCGCGTGATGAGCACCCAAGAAAACATAGGCCAGATCGCTCAACGCAGTCGCATCAATCTGAATCGCATCATGGAATCACTCGGTCCAGTGACCAGTGCCTCGCTCGAAGACCCAGTGATAGCAATGTACTTGGCCGTGGGTGGACAAGCCGAGTTGCTTCGCAAGCTTGCGCAACAATATAAGTGGACCCAAGTGCAGTCAGGCCGTTTGGGTGAAATCGAAGTTTGGTGGTTAAGCGGTGAACTGACCAACGAACCATCGCCTGTTCGTGCGCTGGCCGAAGTCGACCAACTGCTTCTACAGCCTAGTCGATCAGGCTTAGTACCTTCGACCGTTCGCATCGCGCTGGCCAAGAAAGGTCCGATTCCCTATTGGCTTTATCAAGTTGAACAAGCTCGCGATGAGAGCTTGAGCAACATCAAGAGCCCCACTCGATTGAGTATGCTGCTGGAGTTCACCGAACCGATCGTAGTGGATCAATTGCCCAGCGAGCTTTTTCAGTCGCAATCAGGCGGTGAAACCATCATCGATGAAACTCGCCGCTATCTTCCACCCGGCCCAGTCACGGCTCGTGTGCCCAATAAGACGCTGCGGTAAAGGTCGAGCGTTTTTTAAGTTGCTACCTACTAACAATTTACCCAACTCTCCCTCTTGAGGTCGTGCGGTTTTTGAGTTGTTTTACGGACTAACGGTTTACCCAACTCTCCCTCTGGGAGAGTCGCGAGGTACACGAGCGGAGAGGGCGCGTTGCGGATCGACTAGGCAAGCTCTCCCCGGCCGCTTACACATCCGCCCCTCCCGCGAGCGGGAGAGTTGGGTAAATCATACGCTGTCAAAAGCAATTCCGCCCATTTTAACCGAGCATCTTTTTCAGCGCGAGTTGGTTTTCCTTGTTGTTGAACAAAGCCGCAACTGGAATGCGAAAGCCTGCGACAACTAACGATTCAATCTCTCCTTCTTTTAATTTAAGAGCTAACCGGTACTTACGTTCATTGATATCCAGAAAATACTGTTCGACTGTTTGTTCATCACAATCAATGATCCAATACTCTTTGATTGCATGAATTGCGTAGTCGTCCATCTTGATGCCGCGATCACGATGCGCCGTTGACTCCGAAAGTACCTCGACAACAAAATCTGGCGCAGGAAATTGCATCGTTTCGCCATTAAATTTCGCTGCTTTCTCGTTATCGAAAAAACACACATCAGGTTCGTAGTCATTGCGTGTCAAGCAGATCAGCGCCTTCTCCGAGAAAGCCTCGCCCAATTCCTTCATTTGCACGTAAGTTGACAACAACCGAACAAGTTTATCGGTAACTCGCAGTTGCTTTGCTTTAGCGGGTGAATGCATGACGATCTCGCCGGCGATAAACTCGGCTTTGATGCTAGGTGATAACGCATTTCGAAACGATTCGCGCCGCTGCGTCTCTTCTTTTAATGCAATGTTGATTTTTTCGGCAATTTAAATCACCGTTGATTCCATTAGTCTATCGCCGCAATTGATGCGCAATCAAACCAGCCACGTAACCTCCCTTGAATCCGGCATCGATGTTGACGACCGTGACACCGGCCGCACAACTGCTCATCATGCTTAATAGAGTAGTGATACCTTCAAAATTGGCTCCATATCCGATGCTTGTTGGTACTGCGATAATAGGGCAGGGGACTAAGCCACCAACGACACTAGCCAATGCACCCTCCATTCCAGCAACAATCACGAGGGCGGCGCATTGTCGCAAATGACTGAGATGAGCAAGCAGGCGGTATGGGCCAGCCACACCGATATCGCAGATCAGTTCCGCATCCACCGACATCCATCGCAATGTTTCCAGTGCTTCGCGAGCTACTGGTAGGTCCGTACTGCCGGCTGTGACAACCGCAATAGGAAGCGGGGCAGGGCAGGGGGGGCGATTGACAACTGCGATCGCTGATTTGGAAATGCGGAGTGTTCGACCTAACGAATCGTATCTAGTGAACTCAAAGTTTGGTTGCACTTCGCGCGCTTGATCCACGCTAACTCGCGTTACCAACACCTCTGGTTGGCCATGATCGAGCAATCGTTTGGCAATCGCCGTGATCGCTTCCGACGTTTTGTTCGAACCATAGATAACCTCGCCAAAGCCACAGCGTCGGCGCCGGTCTACATCTGGTTGATGACTGGCCTGAGCCGGATGTTCTAGCGCAAGCAACCTCTCGGCCAATTCACTCCAGGTGAGCGAGCCTTGTTTTGCTTCCGTTATCCATGAATCCAACTTTGATGATTCCACGTTTAAAGCCTAATCGAGATATCTAGCTTGCCTAATCCACGTAAATGATTCGAGCCGCCGGCTAGCGTCTACACCAACACTTTAAGCCTGTACACCGCAAACGCAGGAAAAATGCCGGTCCTTACGCACCTTGCGTAGATTTTATCTTTAACGACAATTTTACACTTGGAAAACGTCAATCGCACCCACAAATGTTCATCGCATCGAAAAGGTTCTCAGCATGCCAGTCTCCGTTTTGGCTTATTCAGGTGGTCTAGACACTTCAACCATGTTGGGGTGGCTGATCGATCGCGGACATGAAGTGCATGCAGTCTATGTCGATCTGGGTCAGCCCGGTGAAGATCGCCAACAGATGAAGGATAAAGCAATCAAGATCGGCGCCAAAAGCGTTCGAATGATTGACGCTCGCGAAGAATTGTGCCGCGACTTTGCGTTTCCCGTTCTGATGTGGCAAGCCAAGTACGAAGGTCCCTATCTGATGGGAACCAGTATCGCTCGGCCGCTCATTTCAAAAGTTTGCTTAGATGTTGCTGCCGAAGTGGGTGCCGAGATTTATGTCCACGGAGCTACTGGCAAAGGCAACGACCAATGCCGATTCCAATTGGCGGCCGAAGCTCTGCGACCCGATATCAAGGTTTACGCGCCGTGGCGAACCAAAGAGTGGCGTAACGATTTCCCTGGTCGAACCGAAATGATCGCGTTTTGCGAAAAGAAGAACATTCCGGTCAAGGCCACTGCCAAGAAGCCCTACAGTTCGGACGAAAACGTACTCCACATCAGCTACGAGGCTGGCGAACTCGAGAAACTAGATGTTTGCGGCGTCGATTTGGTCGAATTCACGATGACCTGCAGCCCACAACAAGCTCCCGATAAACAGGAAGAGGTAACGATTGGTTTCGAACAGGGAATGCCCAAGTCGGTCAATGGTAAGAACCTTTCTGCGCTGCAGATCGTTGAAACACTCAATACGATTGGTGGACGCCATGGAGTGGGTCGCATCGATATGATCGAAAACCGTTTCGTGGGTATGAAGAGTCGCGGCGTTTACGAAGCTCCTGGAATGACTCTGCTTTACGAGGCCGCCGCACAAATCGAACAGTTGACGTTGGATCGCGATCTAACTCATTTACGCAACACGCTCAGCCCAGTGGTTGCCGAGATGGTCTACTACGGCTATTGGTACGCTGCTAAGTTTGATGCGTTGATGGCCTTTATTCGGCAATCGCATAAAGTGGTTACTGGTGAAGTGACATTAAGGTTATACAAAGGCAACATCATTGCCGTAAAACGCAGCAGCCCCAACAGCCTCTATGACGAAGGTATTGCAACCATGGAAGCTGGCGGAACCTATAACCAAGATGACGCTGAGGGGTTCCTGCGTATTCAGGGACTACCTTATCGAGTGCAGGGAAAAACTCGCAAGTTTGGCGTGTAAACCTATTGTTGCACAACCGCTGTCATCGCCAGCCGAAATGAAATGCCCAAGCAGGAGCGATTTCTTTACCGTCAGGAGAGACAAAGCCACTAAAGAGAGCTTTCGGTATACTCGACTTAATCGAAAAACAGGCACCGTCTAAACGCCCAACGACGACGGAATTACCATCGATTGCTCCCAGACATGCCAATGGATTTTGTGGATCGTATTGGAGATTCTCTGGTTGGGTCCACGTTACTGCGTTGTCGGCGCCTGAGATTACCAAGGCAATCGTTTGCAAACCATCTGGATAGTCCTTTGGAGTTGGCCCAAATTTGTCCCTGAATACAGTGCCTGGGCCGGTCAGGATATGCACGCGTGTCTTAAAGGCAGTGACTGTGTCTCGACGATCTCGATAAACCGGTGGCATCTTATCGATCAGTTTTGCGTTATCGGGACTGTCCCATGGCTCGTCCAACTTGAACTGCTTGTACAAGGCCACCTGATCAATGAAAGGCAGGATATGGACTCTCCAACTTAGGTAAGGCTTTCCATTCTGGTCGAAAAATTTCTCATTGTTGGCGATGGGATATCGCTTGTAAGTGGACTGATAGTTCAGCATGCCATTCACTAGTTCTTTCGCGGCGTTGCATCGCGCAGAGTCTTGCTTGGCAAAAGCCATGATTTTGGAAAAAGCCTGCGGGTTGGGCTGGGGAAGAGGCCCAGCCATCGTCTTGATTTTTTCCATGTCAAAGATTTCGCCACCTGTGGCCGTTGCCATGGCTTGCAAATGTTGAGTTAACGCATCGGTGGGCAAATCCATCGCCGTAGCGTCCGTAAAGGCGCACTGTAGCTTCGCGCCATTGAGCTCACTAATGATCTGGCGAATATTCTCAGGTGTCCCGGGCAAGTCATCTGGCTGAGTCCACGGCACAGCCATGCTTTCACTAACTTTAATCGCCACTAGAGTACCTACTACCGAATCGCTAACATCCATCAATCCTCGTACTAATGGATTGCCAAGCAACATGTTCTTGCCATAAAAGGCTCGAAGAGATGTTGTACTGGTTGCGCCGGTTTTGTACTCGGGCGGCATTTGATTGAGCAGCGGCTTATTGGATGGACTGTCCCAGGGTTCATCCAGATGAAATTTTCTGTATAGCTCTATGTGGCCAAGGTACGGAAGGATATGAACTCGCCAGGAGAGCTTTCCGCCCGGGACATCCTGACTTTGCGGTTGGGGCAGACCGCCAAATTGATTTTCATGAGCCTGAAATGCCGCCGCGATCGCTTGCAGAGTTGGTTTGTAGTCGCCCTTCGAAGCGACCGTTTTTGCACCTGTTGGCGGTGGTGATTGCTTGTTTGCGACATCACTTTTCGCGGGAGCTCCGTTGATGGTATCCAAAAACGCGAGGATATCTTCACCGCTCCAACCGTCCGCCGCCATTGATTCCTGTTGAAGGTTTTCCAGGTATTCAATTTCACCCAGGCGCGCGGAAAACACCGCTGCGAGTTTCGACGGATCGACATTGTCGCCAAATACAAAAGGTCCTTTGGACATGGAAACCGCGATAAAGACACCGCCAGGCAGCGTACCCAATGACTGTACAGGTTCGGACGGATCGTATTGAAAATCTGTTGGACATGTCCACGGGACCGCTTTGTCCGTTCCCACCGTTAGCGCGAGCACCGTATTTTCCATTCCGTCGGTAATGTTCGCCAACTTGCATTGCTTGTCACCAAACGGCATGTCTTTTCCTTGGACAACTTGAAATCGCGTATTGTTGCCTGGCACGTTTCCAATTCGATAGATATCGGGCATGCGATCCGCCAGAGGGCGATTCGAAGGACTATCCCAAGGTTCATCCAGTTTGAATTGACTGTAAAGGCCAACCTGATCCAGATAGGGAAGCAAATGAACTCGCCAAGACAGCTGACTTACGCGTGAGTCTGCACTGGGGGCTCCGTTGCCATAAGCAAGCATCTTGTTAGCGCTCTCAAAATTCAGGAATGCATACTGTATCTGTTTTAGTTTCATGAACGCTTCGCGAACCTCAGCAGTGTCACGCGGTCGTTTTAGAATCTTTGCCGGTGGTTCCGAACTCGTTGCTGCAACCGGAACAGCACCATCCCGCTTGGGCATGAAAAACACCACGGCGAACACACATCCAACTAATAGCAGTGTTCCAGTAGACATGGCTCCAACAATCAACAAGATCGCAAGTTTCTTAGTGCGATCCGCATCGGTCACTCTTGAGCTGCTCGGAGTGCTGCTCCCTCGCATCGCTTGGTTTGGCACCGTTCGTTGAGCGGTAGCTTGCGATACAGGTTGCGGTGGATAGGTTGAAGACGCGAATAGCTCTTGCTGCGCAACGGCAAATGGATCGGAACTAGCAAAAGGATCCTTCGGAGCAACCGAGTCTAATCCAGCAAACAAATCGGGTGTGGAAAGGTCGACATAGCTTTCCTCTTCTCTGTTTGACTCGGTGCTCTTCTGTTGCAATGACGTTGGTTTGGATTTCTTACGACTGGTTGCTTCCGTGTTACCAGTTGCCTTCGTTGGCTTCAGACGTATCTTAAAGACCTTGCCGCAAACGTGGCACTTTCCTGGCTTACCATCCATATTAGGCTTGCCATCAAACAGTTGATTGCACTGCGGGCAATTAAACACTAGCGCGGGCTCTTTGCTTTCTAGAGTCGCGTCATCCGTTTGCTGGTCGTTGATCGTAAAAACGTGTTTGCACTTTCGACACTGTCCTTTCGTGCCGACCAAATTGGGCTTGCATCGCAATTCGTGCTTGCACTTTGGACATGTGATACACAGCTCAATCTCGTAGGATTCTTCAACGTTCTCAGTTGCTGGCAACGGAATATCTACTATTTCATCACAGCCTGGACATTTGCATCGCTTACCAGCATTCTGATCAGCGACTCGCAACTGCTTTGCGCAATTGCGACAATTGAATTGGATTGCCATGAGTTTAACTTGATTACCTAGGAGACCGCACCAACACGAGTAGATACAATGATAAAGCGAGATTTGAAAAACAAGGGTCCACGGAGAAATCTCGACTATGAATTGTCGATAGATTCTTGCAAGAATAGTTCAGTAACTGGAATGCGCTCTTCCGAATAGCACAAACTGGTCAGACCAACATGCTGGGAAGTTGTTATCACGTGACAATGTTCGTATCTTCCTTGGCTAGGTTTTTGAAAAACTTCCAACTGTCGATCTTTTAGATTTACGATCCAGTAATGCGAAATACCAGCTGCGGCATAAATCTCTGCTTTCGCGCGATCTCGCGCCAGAGATGACTCGGCGACTTCGATTACTTGGGAGATCTCGAAAGCATGCGGGTGCTGGTTCGCGTAACGAGTAGGTGGACCTTGGGTGACGACGATATCTGGTTCAGGTTCGCTATCGTCCAAAGTAATCGCACTTTGAATTCGTAACATCCAACCAGCCGACAATTTTGGACGCAGAAAGTACTCAATGATGGAAACTGTTGCATCATGCTTAGGAGAGTGAATCATTTTGGGTGATAACAGTCCTTCTAACAATTCAATGCGATCAGATTCTCCAAGAATGCCGACTTCAGCCAATCGATGGTATTCGGCGACTGAAAATCTGCGTATAGAAAAGCCTCTGTTCGAATGAAAGTCTGTATTGGAATCGATCGAAGCCATTTGAATTCCTTGCTAGATGTGACCCCGTTCATTATAGTCGGTTGAGGCAGGGTGAACCGCTACGCACTAGCCCGGATTATTCATGTGTGGCAGCGTTTTTGGACTTGACGGTGCCATAAGTCCATCAGCCGCAACGCGATAGCGTCCGGTTGTCACTTAACCGGAGGCTAGCGCCTTCCGGCTGATGCAACTTTTGGTTTCTCAACGTTTTTCAATGTATTCTGTTTAGTATTTGTAGCTCATGAATAATCCGGGCTAGTAGCGTCGGGTCCGAAATCCCATTCGAAATGGGACTGACTGTGCAACAAATGCTATACCTTAGATTTGTCCTCAAAGGCTGAATGACCATCTACCCACAAATATTCTTGGACACATCCAAATCGGGCTCGTTCCAGGGCCATCATCCCTGGGTATTGGACCGTTCGGTCATCGATCCAACAGTACCATTTGAACCGGGTACCATCGTCGATCTGATGCACCCGAAAGGGCACTTCATCGGCCGTGGTGTCTACAACCCGACCAGTCGCATACGAGTACGACTTTATCAGTGGTCTTCCGATATTGCACTGGACCAAGGATGGTTGCATGGTCAACTGGAGCGCGCGGTCGAACTAAGGTCGCGATGGATGGACACACATCATTCGCTCGACTCGATCCGATTGGTTAACAGCGAAGGCGATGGCCTAAGTGGATTGGTCGTCGATCAATTTGGTGAGTATATCGTTGTCCAGTGTTCCTCCCTAGCCATGCAGAAATGGTCCGACTCCATTGCAACCTGGTTGCAGGCTCGATTCCAACCGAAAGCGATCGCCGTTCGCAGCGATTCCAAAACGATCGAAAGCGAAGGCATGGTCGAGCAAGACCAATGGCTAGGCACGCCCCCGGAGCATCCGGTCGAAGTCGTTGAGAATGATGTACGCTTGCAGCTCGATCTAGTTCACAGCCAAAAAACTGGCTACTACTTGGACCAGCGAGCCAATCGACTAGAAGCGGCAAGATGGGTCAATGGCTCCATGCTGGACGTATGTGCTTACATCGGTGGATTTTCGCTGGCCGCATGCCGGTGGGGCAAACCAAGTCACATCGTTGCGATCGACTCCAGCAAACGCGCTCTCGAAATGGCCCAAAGCAACGCAACCCTAAACGGCTTTAGTCAAATTGAATTCGTTAACGATGATTGTTTTGATCATCTACAGAAGTTAACACAGTCGAGCAAACGATTTCAAACGATCGTTCTCGACCCGCCAAGAATGGCCAGCAACCGCAGCAACGTAAATGGAGCGCTACGAGCCTACCATCGTCTCAATTCAATGGCCCTCAAGTTGCTCGAACCAGGTGGAATACTCGTCACCTGCAGTTGTTCAGGTCGAGTAAGTCGAGAGGATTTCTTTGGCGTCGTTGCAAGTGCAGCCGAACGAGAAAAAAGATCTCTACAAGTGATTCGAAATCTTGGGGCCGACTTTGATCATCCGGTCGCAACCAATTGCCCGGAGAGCGAGTATCTCAAATGCCTTATCTGTCGCGCGAATTAGAACGCTAACCAAATAAAAATGGTCATGGTATGCCGCTCCATCGCCACACCATGACCATGCATGTCGCTGGAACAGGTCCGAGGACCCATTCCACCTCCCAATCCGTGGTACTAGTGTCATCGGCAAAATCCCGCGAACAGCCTTAGACTATTCGCGGGATTTTTCTAAATGAAGCTTGACTAACAGATTACCGAACAACGACCGGCCGACCAGCCACGTTGGTCTTCTCGCTAACTGGCTCCTTAGGAACCATCGGAACCATCTTGGCGGTTACATTGATCGGGCCAAAGCTCTTGGAAGCCTGACAAGATGTGCAGGCAGTTGGATTGCTATCGCAAGCACTTGCGCCTGTGTTGGTGTACCGATTGTGAACATGGCCGCAGCCTTGTTGGCATCCGCCACAAGCATGGCCACCACAACCTGCACCACAATTGCCTGAAAGATGCTGCTGAATCTTCGCACATTGCGCAGCTCGCTCTGCCGGAAAACTGGACCAGAGCCCATCAACACACCAGCTCTTTAACATAGCGCGAGCGGTTGGGTTGTAACGTCCATAATTTGGCCAAGCAACGGGCGATTCGGATGCATCCGGATAGTGCATCAAACCAACAACGGGACCGACTCGGTTATGTCGAGTGCTTACGGAAAGCGATGCGGGATCCGATGTCTCAGGAGCAGCCGAAACGGTTGCCTTCTGATCTGAAGGACTAGCCGTGTAAAATGGATTCTCACCGCCATCGATGATAGTGTTTTCATCAGCCGGCGATGGCTTACGATCAAGATCCGAAGCTGGAGCCGGAATCAACTCATCCAGGCCACCGTCAAAGTTTACCGATTCGGCAGCTTGAGCAGCAGGAGTTGATTCTTCTTGAGCGAAAGTGAACGAAGCGCCGCAGCAAAGGAATGCTCCAACGGCACAAATTTTAACTAGTTTCATATTGGCACCCCCAGTGCGAAAATAAAAAGCCCCCGAGTAAAACTACTCAGTAGACGTTGCGGTCGCATCAAAAGGGCACCACGAACGATTCCCGAATGTGTGGTAACATGAACCACTTGTACTGCAAGGCTGGTGTCGCAGTGGGCATCGTGAGTGCTCTACGACTATCATGCGCTCTTGCTAGCAATACGCAAATCAGCAACAAAGAAATTTCTGTGGCAAGCTAGCATTGGCGGTTCAACACAACGCCTACGAAAGAGATTTCGCGGGCGCGATCTCTACCAACTACGCAAAGTCTTCCGTAGGCCGATTTCTCCGAAATCGGCGAGCGCAGCTAGCCCCTCACGTCCCCGTAACCCTCAAGTTAAGCTGTGACGAACCAGTAACTACTAACACCGCAATAACCGCCACGACGTTTTACAGGCCTGCCAGATGTAAAATTTGCAGAAACCGGCATGGCCAACAGCAGAGTCTTACTGTCCGAGATACCCTCAATCGTCGGTTGACAAAAAGGCTCCGAGAGCGTAACTTGCGAGGCTTGATTTTGGAGACGACTAGTCGGCTTAACGCCGGATCGGCTCTCATATACGTAAACACATACACCGCAACAACTTAAGGGCTCGGCGCCATGGCAGTTCCAAAGCGACGCCACTCCAATTCGCGTACCAACAAACGTCGATCACACCACCACAAGAAACCCAAGCAAACCGGTTTCTGCCCACAGTGCAGCACCGCTGTACCCACCCATACAGTATGTCCAAAGTGTGGCTACTACATGGGACGAACCGTTGTCGAAACGGTAGATCAGGGCTAATTGCGTCGTGATTTCGGGGTAGCTTCACACCCTTGCATTGAGGCTACCAATTTGCGACGGCGGAACGTCGCAACACACTCAGGACGGTCTTCGACCGTCCTTATTTGTTTGCGGACGATCTAATTTAACTGGAGTCGAAATTGTCGACGGTGTTGATGTTTCCCGGCCAAGGTGCGCAGGTCGTGGGTATGGGCAAAGCCCTTACCGAACGAAGCACTATTGCTCGTGAACTCTTCGATCAAGCAAGCCAAGTTCTTGGCTTCGATCTCTTAAAGTTGTGTATCGAAGGCCCAACGGAGCAACTGAACCGAACGGAGTTCAGCCAACCGGCGCTTTTTGTTCATGCCGTTGCGGCACTGCGTCAGCTGGAAAAGGATCGCAGTGACCTGTGGGATTCGGTATCGGGCTTGGCAGGATTGAGCCTTGGCGAATACACCGCCGTAGCAACCGGCGGCGGATTTAGCTTTGAAGATGGCGTCAGATTAGTGCAGCAACGCGGCTTGGCCATGCAGGCTGCAGCGGATGCTTGCCAAAGCGGTATGGCCAGCGTGTTGGGTATGGAGCAAACCAAACTGGAAGAAATTTGTGGTTCGGTTTCTTCGCCGGAAGAATTTGTACGCGTTGCCAATTTGCTTTGTCCCGGCAACATAGCGATTTCAGGGCACCTGGCCGCGCTCAATAAAGCCGAGCAAGCCTGCAATGCTGCAGGAGCAATGAAAGTCGTTCGATTGCAAGTCGCTGGGGCTTTTCATACGGCCATTATGCAATCGGCAGTTGAGAAATTGCAATCCGCGTTAGCAAGTGTGACCTTTCAACCTACACGCGTGCCAATCTATTCGAATGTAGATGCGGCTCCGCACAGCCAGCCCGATGAGATAAAAGCACTTCTCGCGCGGCAAGTCGTGATGCCGGTTCAGTGGGAAGGAACACTGCGACGCTTGTTGAGCGATGGCGTAGACAAGTTTATTGAAATTGGAGCTGGACGTGTACTTGCTGGAACGCTTAAACGCGTTGACCGCAAGGCCGCTTGCGAGAACTTCGGCGATTAGTAGAAAAGTGAGCTCAACTGCTCAAAGGCCAGACACAAAGTGCAATTGAGAATTGGATTGGCCACAAGCAGTTGAGGACAACTGCTCTACAATGATTCACTTGCAGTTGGGACAACTGATCGAATATCCCACTAAAAAATTCCTCATCAAATAAAGCTTTACAACGGCGAGATTATGGCAGACAGTTTTGGTTTGAAAGTTGACTTGAGTGGCCAGGTAGCAATGGTCACTGGTGCTTCGCAAGGCCTTGGAAAAGCCTGCGCCGTGCGACTGGGACAGTGCGGAGCCAAGGTTTTATGCGTCGCAAGAAACGCAGAGAAATTGGCTGCAACAGTCGAAGAAATCATTTCAAGTGGAGGCACTGCAGAAGCATTGGCTTGTGATGTCGCCGATCGCGAAAGCGTCGCCGCTCTTTTCAAACGACTCGAAGATGACTTTGGTGGCAAGTTGGATATTTTGGTCAACAACGCGGGTATTACGCGTGACACGTTGTTACCGCGGATGACCGACTCGCAATGGGATGAGGTGATCCAAACAAACTTGACGAGTTGCTTTTTATTTTGCCGAGCTGCTTCGCAATTAATGATGTCAGCTCGTTACGGGCGGATCATCAACATGTCTAGTGTTTCAGGAATCGCGGGAAATGCTGGGCAAACCAATTACTCCGCATCCAAGGCGGGTATGATTGGATTGACGCGAAGCCTTGCACGTGAACTCGGCAAACGCAAGGTTACGATCAATGCGATTGCACCGGGTTTCATTGAAAGTGATATGACCCAGGCACTGGGAGCTGACCTGATTTCTCAGGTGAAGTCGCGAATACCAGCGAACCGGCTTGGCACAGCGGACGATGTCGCGGCGGCAGTGGTTTTCCTTGCCAGTTCGGCGGCCAGCTACATTACTGGTCAGGTTTTGACGGTCGACGGGGGGTTAACTGCCTAGGGCTGGCAGCCTACACGGCTACTTTTCGGCAGCTCGCCTTACAGCCACGGATTGCGAAAAGTTGCAGAAAATGGGCTCCCGACCCTTGGACAGACGCAAGTTAGACCAAAATACGTAGGGTAATTTTGAAAAGCGCCCAAATACCGGCTTCCTAACTAGGCTACCTCACTTGACCGACTTTGTTAGAATCTTCTATCTTCTGGGCAGCGCAAGGACAGCCTCGGCTGGAAACTGGACGCAATACGATCGGCTATGTGGCCGAAATAGGCTTGATACAACGTTTTTCGGAGTTTGAAAAAATGGCATCGGTTGAGGAACGCGTAGTAGACATCGTGGCGGAGCAATTGGGCGTTGAAAAAGACAAGATCACTCGCGAGACCCACTTCGTGAATGACTTGGGTGCCGACTCTCTCGATACCGTTGAATTGGTAATGGAATTGGAAGAAGAGTTCGAAATCAGCATTCCTGAGGATGCGGCTGAAAAGATTCAGCGGGTTGGTGAAGCGGTTGACTTTATTGAAAAAGCTCAACAAGGCTAAGCGATTTAGCACTTAAGGCGAGAGTACGAAAATCAGCTATGAAGCGTCGCGTTGTCGTTACAGGAATGGGGGCCATCACACCCCTTGGAGCCGAAGTTAACCAGCTATGGGATAACGTGGTTGCCGGCCAATGCGGCATCCATCGGTTGAGCCTGATCGATCCGGTGCCGTATAAAGTTCAGCTAGCTGGTGATATTCCAGATTTCGATCCCGGTTCCTATTGTGATCCGAAAGATCTGAAGCGGCTTGATCGCTTTACGTTGTTCGCAATGTACGCCGGCGGCAAAGCGATCGAAGATTCAGGGATCGACTTCTCCAAGTACGACCCGTTTCGGTGTGGGGTCATCCTTGGCTCGGGCATTGGCGGACTTTCCGAAATTGAAGTGCAAGTCGAAAGGCTCCTCAGCAAAGGTCCGGACCGAGTCAGTCCGCTGACGATCCCCAAGTTGATGCTGAATGCAGCCGGTGGCAATCTATCGATCCGATACGGACTGCGCGGCCCAAACTTTACAGTGGCAACCGCCTGTGCAAGCGCCACCAATGCGATGGGTGATGCGCTCAAAACCATTCAATACGACGACGCCGATGTCATCATCACCGGCGGTACAGAAGCGGCCATCACTGCAATGGGCCTCAGCGCTTTTCAAAACATGAAAGCTCTATCCCTTCGCAACGATGCTCCACATCAAGCGAGTCGACCATTTGAATTGAATCGCGATGGTTTTGTACTGAGCGAAGGCGCGGGTATCCTTGTCTTCGAAGAACTTGAGCACGCCAAGGCTCGTGGTGCCAAGATCTACGCCGAAGTGCTTGGTTATGGCGCAAGTGGCGATGCTGGACACATTACTCAACCCGATCCTTTAGGGTCCGGCGCAGCTCGCGCGATGCAGAATGCACTTCGCGACGCCAAGATGCCTCCCGAGACAATTGACTACATCAACGCTCACGGCACGAGTACACCATTAGGTGATAAAGCTGAAACACAAGCGATGAAGTCAGTCTATGGTGATCACGCCTATCGTCTTAGCATCTCAAGCACCAAAGGCAGTTTGGGACATGCCTTGGGAGCCAGTGGTGGTATTGAGATGATTCTGACAGTCATGGCTGTCGTTAAGGACACCGCGCCGCCAACAATCAATTTGAATGAACCAGATCCAGATTGCGACTTGAATTACACACCCAATGTTGCCGCATCGCGTCCAATTAGAACCGCCATGAACAACAGCTTTGGCTTCGGTGGCCATAATGCCAGTGTCATCTGCGGCAAGGTCCGATAGTAGGCCGATTCAAGTAGGCCGATTTCTCCGAAATCGGCGATGCTACTTCAGACTTCAGATTTCAGATGCGAATGCCGTTTGATTCCCTTTCCGCAAGTGCGGCTTGATTGAAGGGCATTGGCGATTTCGGAGAAATCGCCCTACGGTGGATCCCTTCGCGACTTCCTTCTAGAATGAATCTCTCTCTCCGCTCCACCCGCCTACCTCCTGGAACCTGTCGATGCTCACGCTCAATCACCAAGGCGTTCGACTTTGCGATGGGTTCTCGCGGCGTGAATGGTTGCGAGCCGGCGGCCTCGCAACTCTTGGCTTGAGCCTTCCGGAACTGCTGCTGACACGTTCGCACGCAGCCAATCCAAGCAACGAGAGGATCGCTTCGTCCTTCGGTAAAGCCAAATCTTGTATCCTATTGTTCATGTTAGGCGGCCCGCCGCAGCATGAAACATGGGATCCGAAACCCAATGCTCCCGTCGAAGTCCGCGGTAACTTGGGCTGTATAGCAACCGCAACGCCGGGATTGCAAGTTGGCGAATTGATGCCCCAATCGGCGAAGTTAACAAAGCATATTGCGGTTCTTCGCGCGATGGCAACAGACGACAACGCCCATTCCTCGAGTGGATATTGGATGTTGACGGGATATCCTCACGCTCCCAAGAATGCCGAAAACACCACTCCTGGAGCACCGAACAATATCCCTTGCACGGCGGCAGTGGTGAGGCAATTGCGAGGCGATGCGACGAGCTTGCCGAGTTCGATTCGATTGCCTGATGAAATTTGGAATGAAGGGCATATCGTTTGGCCCGGGCAAGATGCAGGTTGGTTGGGCGCAAAGGCCGATCCATGGCTGGTCAAGTGCGATCCTCATCAACCGGATTTTCGAGTACCTTCCATTGCTTTGCCTGCCGATATCAACTCGGATCGTTTGCTCGATCGTCGCCAGTTGCAGAATGAGCTTAACGCCAAGATCGACGGACTGCACACGAGCTCGGTAGGCCAGCGACTGTCCAGCTGGCAAGCGCGAGCGATCGATCTTTTACAAACCGACGCAGCTCAGACTGCTTTTGCGCTCGATCGCGAGGCGCTTGCAACACGCGAGCGCTATGGCATGCATCGATTTGGCCAAAGCGTTCTGTTGGCACGCCGATTGGTTGAAGCAGGCGTTTCCTTGGTGCAAGTGAATTGGACCAGAGCCGAGAACTACAACAGCGCCGCGCCTGCTTGGGACACGCATGTCCAAAATGAAAAACAATTGCGTGAAGTGCTAATGCCGCCGATGGATCAAGCTTATTCTGCTCTATTAGAAGATCTCGATCAACGTGGAATGCTGGACGATACTTTAGTAGTATGGATGGGCGAGTTCGGACGATCACCCAAGATTAACCCAGCGGCCGGACGCGATCATTGGGGTCACGTTTTTTCGGCAGCTTTGGCAGGAGGTGGAGTTCGTGGAGGAGTTGTACATGGTCGCTCGGATCGACAAGGCGGCTTTCCGATCGATGGCCGTGTTGAGCCGCAGGACTTGACTTCAACGATTTACCATTGCTTAGGCTATAACCCGAATACCGAGTTGCGCGATCAGCTTGACCGACCGTTTGTGATCAGTAAGGGAAATCCCATTGAAGCGATCTTGTAACCTGTCGATGGACATCCCTTGTCGGTCCCCCAACCCGCCCACTTGTGGGAGGGTCGGACGTGTCAGCGGCCGGGAGGGTTTGCCTTGTCGATCCGCAACGCGCCCTCTCCGCTCGTGTACCTCGCGACTCTCCCAGAGGGAGAGTTGAGTAAACCTTAGTCCGTAACAACTCAAAAACAACACGACCTCCTTTGGAAGAGTTGGGTAAACAGTGAGCACTTAACAACTTAATGAAACCGCACGACCTCCGGAGGGAGAGTTGGACCTCTTTCATGGCATACCAATGATGACAAATCGAAGAGCCTTTTTGGTCGCCTCTAGCTGTGGTATCGCAGGATTGCGATTCGGTGCTAAACCATGCACAGCCTCCGATGACTCAACCAAACGCAACATCAATACCGGTGGCAAAGCGAAATCAACCATCGTCTTTTTTTTATGCGGCGGTGCTTCCCATCTGGATATGTGGGACATGAAGCCCAATGCGCCTTCCGAATATCGCGGTTTGTTCAATCCAATCGCAACCAGTTCACCTGAGGTACGGCTTTGTGAACATCTCCCGATGCTTGCCGAGCAAGCACATCATCTGGCGGTGATCAATTCGGTGTGTGGTACCGTGAACACCAACGATCATCACGCTGGTTACTATTACAATTTGACTGGCCATGTTCCCGATCCAACTTTTCTTTCGCTCGGCAATGATCGACGGCCTTATGCTGACGATTGGCCTTACATGGGCACAGTCGTTGCGTCGCGACGGCCGCAACATCCTCAATTACCGAATGCGATAACGCTGCCTCACAAACCCAGCAAAGCCCCTTACACGCGTCCGGGGCAGTTCGCCGCGAGAATCGGTGTCGAGCACGATCCACTGTATGTGAATGGCTCCAAGGACGATCCGCTCAAGTTTCACGCACCGGCATTGGTATTGGCCGGTGATGTCACCACGGAACAGCTTCGATCACGTCAACAGTTGCTTAGCCAACTGGACAATGCACGTCAAAAATTCGATCACAACCAAACCGAGAAGACGTGGAAACATCATCAAGCTAGAACGCTCGATCTTCTGATGTCCAGCCGAGCAACCGAAGCTTTTGATGTAGCCCAAGAGCCTGAATCGGTTCGCAGTCGTTATGGTGAAGGGGTGAATGCAATGAGCCTACTTTTGGCGCGACGTTTGGTTGAGGCGGAAGTGCCATTCGTGACCGTGTTCTGGCGTGAAGATGAATCGATTGCCAAGAAATGCGCCAGTGAGGGTGCCTGGGATACACACGGAAACAATTTCGCTTGCTTGAAAGAGAATCTGCTACCGCAATTCGATCGAGCGTTTTCGGCCCTAATTTCCGACTTGTCGTCACGTGGTTTGTTGGATCAAACTTTGTTGTTAGTGACCAGCGAAATGGGACGCAAACCCAAGATTGGTGATCCGCGTTCAGGTGGCGTAACGGGTGCCGGTCGAGATCACTGGACGCATTGCCAAACGATCGTTATGGCTGGCGGCGGGATTCGTGGCGGACAAACCTATGGTGCCAGCGACCGTTATGGTGAATACCCTGCTATCAATCCTCTAACGCCGGCTGATATCACCAAAACCGTCTATCATGCTATGGGTATCAATGATTTAAGTGCCATCGATTCTCAGGGCCGGCCGTACAACCTACTGGAAGCAGGCAAGGCCATCGACTTGTTCTAGGACCCTATCACTTCCCACGCTATGCTCTCGCCCTATTTGCCAAGCATCCTATTGCTGGGCAGTCCATGATCATTAGAGATGTTCGCGGACCGGCTGACATCAATTGGGTTCAACCAGCAAGATGTCGCCAAATGAGTCGACAGGCAGCAATTGCCTATTTCCGCTGGGCCATACAATGTCGAACGATTTCGGTTTTTCATCCGGCTTGAATCCATAGTGCAGACTGCGTTCGCTGTGCGAAAGGTAGCTACCGCCACCGACGATATGATTCAGCCGCTCTTCAATAGTCGTTGTAAGTACGACACGAGCGCCGATGGCGTTGCGATTGGAAGTTCGCCCTATCAGCGTCAGCCGAAGTCCCGGCCCTTTGGGCGGTGATTCATTTAACAGGATGGAAACGTTTTCATTAATATGAGAAATAACGATATCGCGTAGTCCGTCCCGATTGATATCGCCGGTAGCTAATCCTCGGCCTTCGTAAACACCGCTGAAATAACCTCCATCTGGAACTGTGGGTTCAAAGCGATTTTCAACCTGCCTGAGTAGCAATGGTGATTGGCGGCGAGGTGTGGCGACAGGGTACTTCAGTACGTGTCCGTTGGTGATGACGAACTCGTTCGTTCCATCGCGGTCGAAGTCTTGCCAATCGGTGCCAAAGCCAACATACTTGCCGCCGAGGGCGTTGATGCCATACCGTCGACTTGTATGTAAAAAGTAAGCCTCTCCCTCATTGCGATAAATCGCAAAAACCTCACGTTCAAAATTGGTTACCCAAATGTCCGTGAGCAGATCTCGATTGACATCGCACACTGACAACCCCATGCTGCCGTTTGGCAAAGCGCGGTCATCGACCGCAGCACCCCGCAGCATTCCACATTCAACGAACTTTCCAGCACCGTCATTAAGATACAAGAAGTTTTCTGTCGTATCGTTGGCCACGTAGATATCGCAGTCACGGTCGTCGTCCACATCGCAGACGATCACGCCGAGTCCTTTGCCTTCGTGCAGCAGTCCGGCAGAAACAGTTTGATTCATCCATGTCCCATCTCCACCAGACATGAGAAGTACGTCATCCAGTCCTTTAAAATCCAAAGGCGAACACAACTCTCGCTGGGATCGATCAGGCGTAAAACAAGACGGGTTGTTGTCCCACGACCAATTGACGTAGCGACAAAGATACAAATCCAGCATACCATCGGAATTGAAATCACCGGCGGCAGCCGACGTGAACCAACCGTCAAGTCCATTCAATGTTGAAGAAACAACTGCTAAAAACGTTCCATCGCCGCAATTCCGATAAAGCTGGACACCACCAAAGCCTGTGATCAGGAAATCATCGAATCCATCATTGTCGAAGTCCAAAACGGTTGTTCCGTGTGTATAGATACCTGACTGATGGATACGAGCCCTAGTGGCCACCGATTCCACATTGCCATCCTGTAACCTAAACAATTCTGTCGGCAATCCCATGACTCTTCGTTCATTGGGAATGTCACCGCCACCTGGCAGTCCAATATCTAAATCTCCGTCAGAGTCATAATCAAATAGGGCTACTCCACCGCCAAGATTCTCAATCATCGCGCAGTAGTTATGCTCTTCGCCGTTTCGGTACGCAAAGTTGCAATTCCATTTTTTGGCCACATCAACAAATGAAAATGGATTTGTGTGTGTGGGAGTAGATATCGAAGCTTCCGATTCGCTCGGTCTTTGATCCAACGGAACGGAAGCCTCTGTTGACGCAGGTAAAGACGCAGTACGTTGAGAATCGCGACATCCTATGAAACACATTACCAGCAACAACAAGGATCCAAACCTGACAAGCTTACTTGGGCGAGTTTTCACGCTGCAATTCCTTAAGCGCTTCTTTGGCTGGTTGATTGGCAGGATCCATCGCCAAAGCAGCTTGATACCATGTTAGCGCCAGATCAAACTTTCCAAGCTCTCGAGCGACCTTCCCAAGTTGACAGCGAATTTCAACCGATTGCGGTTGAGTTCTCGCATTGTGATGAAGCTTGGTAAATTCCGCTCGCAGCGCGCGGAGTCGATCGACTTCCTCGCGGAGGACAGCTGCTTTAGCCGCATTTCCGTTGCGCGAGTAAGCGGTCATCAATTGGAAGCGCAAATCATATTCGTAGGGTTCCAATGCCACAGCGCGTTCTAGCAATGCTACCGCAGCATCAAACTTGCCATCCTCGCGCAAGACACTTGCCTTGATCTTCATTGCTTGAATGTTATTAGGTTCAGCTTTAAGGACTTCATCCGTCAGCGCGATGGCTCGATCGATATCTCCTTCAGCCAAAAGACATTCACTTTCGAGCAAGACCGATCGTGGTGTTCGCGACACCATCTTCAAGTAATCCTTGGCACGAGTGGGCTCGCGTAGCTTGAGCCTCGACTCTGCCAACTCCAAGAGCACCTCTTCTTTGACGCTTCCCGTTAGACCGATTTCCAATGCCTTTTCATATGCCTCGGTGGCTTCCGAAAATCTTTCGAAATCCATCAAGATAAGCCCTCGCATTCGCCACGGTCGCGGGTCCTGGGGAACCAACTTCGAAAGAACTTCAAGTTCGGCTAGCGCATCATCCATCGCGCCGATGTCGTAATACCATACAGAAAGCAATCGATGAGGTTCGGGGTTGTTTGCATCCGCAGCAACAGCAGATCTCAAAACACCTGCGGCGGTATGCCCATCACCCGTTTGCAAAAGTATCGCACCGGCCAAAGCCAAGGCCGGCGCCTTTGTTGATTCATTCTCGGCCGCTTTTAGAAGGACGTTGAGAGCTTCAGATACCTTTCCCTCAGTAGCCAATTTCTTGGCGAACAGTATCTCCTCTGGTTCAGTAACCGTGCGTGGGCTGATAGAGGTTTCTTCTTTATCGGCGTCCAATGGATGGGGTGCCTTTTGGAGCGGATCTTGCTTCCGGGAAGCATCTTCACAACCCAAGAATAGGGCAACAAGGAATACAGTTGGAAGTAGCAAGTAGACATTCATCAACTCTGGTAGTAACCCTTGATTCCGGTATTGCTGATTAGCAATCCGACAGGTCACAGCTCCTTTTCTTGCGATAAACACATTGGAACCAGACGCTCATCACTCGCGAGTTTAGCATGTTTACCCGTCAACCGTAGATGTGGATGTAGGTCCCTTGTAGCTTGGTCATTTTGATTCGTTTGTCGTACTCTCGAAGATTCTGCATTACGTAGTTTGCATTTTGCACTTTGAGGTCGGACTAAATCAACTCCGGGAATAGCCATCTTCTTTTTCGTTGACATGGGAGGGAATATCCCCTAAACTCTCCGCCAGAGGGGATTGAACTCACATTAACGACAGTTCAAACCCTCAATTCATGCGTTACTCTCATTTTTTAAAGGGAATTGTCATGAGGCACCAAAGTCGTGTCGGGTTTACGCTGGTTGAATTACTGGTGGTCATCGCGATCATTGGAATTCTAGTTGGATTGCTGTTGCCTGCCGTGCAGGCAGCCCGCGAAGCTGCGAGAAGAATGTCTTGCTCAAACAACTTAAAGCAAATCGGATTGGCGATTCATAATTACGAATCGGCAACCAAACGCCTTCCACCTGGCTCGGGCTTCTTCGGTGGTAACGTCATTGCTCGCGGAACTTATCCTGCTCCCAACCAACGTTTTGGTGGTGCAGAATGCAATCGAATGCACATGTTAGCCCGTATTCTTCCATACATCGAGCAAACACCGCTTTATAACGAGTTCGGCGGAGATGTATTTCCAACAGACGATGCAAAACGCACCAGTCCTAATCCAGCGAATCCACTCGGAGGCGAACAACTGCGCGGAATCGTTGTTCCAACTTATATCTGCCCATCAGACCAAAACCCAACTCGCGGTAATGTTGGAACACTGGTTCAACCAGCTAATTACGCGTTCAGCATGGGGCCAACCAACTCGATGTCAGACAATGCGGGCAACGGTTGTGGATGCCCACTATTTGCAACCTTTGTTGCGAGAAGCCTGGCTGGCACGAATGCGAATAATCCGGCTGGTCCATTCACTCGTTCAAGTGGAAATAAACCCACCACTGCCAACTGCACCGGAAATAACGGCTACTGCGGCAAATTCGGCGACGTAGGTGACGGTTTGTCCAACACGATTTTCATGGGCGAAGTAATTGCAGAATGGTCGGCTCACGTGTTGAACGGTTGGAGCCATGCAAACCAATGGGGCAAGTACACTCAAGTTCCAATCAATTGGGATACTCGCTATCCTGACATGGCAAGCGCAACTGCAGCTGGCAAGACCGGCTGCGAAGCTCGATGCAACTGGAACACCGCTGAAGGATTTAAATCTCGGCACACTGGTGGCGCTCAGATGCTGATGGGCGACGGCTCAGTTCAATTCTTCTCACAATCAATTGATATGATCAATTACAATCGCCTTGGTGCCAAGAGTGACGGCCAAGTTGCTAATCTGGAGAATTAACATGAAGTTGAAGGTCAGTATTGGCCTCGTTTTATGCACCTTTGCGATGTGCGGCTGTGGGGCCAACGACGACAAGATTCCAATTAGCGGAACCGTGTTTTGCGACGGCAAGCCACTCGATGGTGCTAGCATCGCCTTTATCGGAAACAATGGCGGTGCCTATAGCTCGGCTGTTTGTGACGGCAAAGGTGAGTTCAGAATGCGTGCTGCGGCCGGCAAGAACAAAGTTGCGGTTAGCAAAGGCAATCCCGCCGCGGTTCCACCGTCAGATCCGAACGCTGACCAGACCATGCCAACCGGTGAGGTTGCCGCCAAGATGATGAAGGCGGCTCCAAAGCCATTGGTAGCGGAAAAGTTTACTGATCCGGAAAAATCCGGAATTGTGATTGAAGTGTCTAGCGGCATGTCGTCTATCGATATCAACGTCACTTCAAAATAAATTCCACTTCCAAGTAATTGCTAACCTGCGATTCCCCCTTGATTCATTTTGTTGAGCCAAGGGGGTTCGCGTTTTCTTGAGTTGAAACAACATGAGTGAAACAATGCTCGGCACGACGGAACCAAACTCTTCGTCAGTGGCCAACTCATGGTCCCCAAAGCTCGTTTCAATTTCAATCGCCAGCCTAATCGGCCTAGCCATTGGTGCTAGCGTCGTGGGTGCTATCAGTCCGCTGATTCCATTTGAGAATCTACCGGAGCAGGGCATTTCACCTCCCCCCGAACTCGTAGAGAAGTACAGGGTTGCAACCTATGCCTATCACTCCATAAACCTGGGGCTTAACCTCGGCGTGATGGGGCTGTGCTTTGGATTGGCATTCGGATTAATCACGTCTCATCGAAACCGACCTGTTACAGCAATTGCCGGCGGGATCGGTGGATTGGTTGCAGGCGCGATCTCTGGTTACCTTACTGGACTGTATGTTGCCAAAGCGTTCATTGCCAGCGCAGATCAATCACTTGTCGAAAGCACGCTCATTCATTTTGCAAGCTGGGCTGGAATTCTCGTTGGCGCCGTGCTCATCGTAGGTATCACTCAAACGGGAATGCCTAAAGCGGCAAGCTTTCTGGTTGCCGGTATCGTAGCAGCCATTCTCTTTTCGGTATCACACAACTTGGTCACGTCAATGGCTTTCCCCAAGGCCAATCTACTGTCAGTCATCCCAGCGACATTACCCGAACGCATCGTATGGGCCTTGGTTCTCACACTAACAGTAACCTGTGGCTTGCACCTTGGGCTTAAAGAAAAGACCGCCCCAGCAAGTCATTAGTTATTAATCGGTCTAAACCCCTGAATTCTTCCTCTAGGCATGAGGCCTTGGATATTGATAGGCAAGTCCAAGAGATGGCTTCCAACGTTGCCAGCTTTGTCGACGACTTCTAATCGCAAGAACACCGTACCAGGTAAATTCGGATCGGCTTTCCAAAGGTAATTGCCCGTGTTCTTCAACCCAGTCGTGATCGTGATCCAAGGACCGTTGCGCGTTTCACTGTATGAAAGTGTCACTGGCCGTTCGTGCAAGTTATTGTCGCTACAGGTGTAATCGATAACTAACATGCCTGCTTCACGGCCTTCGCCGTAGACTGCTTTGGTGATCTTTCCACCTGGTCGTTCGCTATCTACATTGATCCACGAGTCAGCGCTATCACCATCTTTGGGCCGGTTACTGACTTTACCATTCTGGCTCACGATCACCATGCGAAAGCCGAACAGACCGTCGTTGCCGACTTGAACATCAAAGGGACTTTGCCGGTCAGGATCCGCTCCCCATTTTTGCCAAGTTGTTCCACCGTCTTCAGTTCCCCACAGTTCGATATCAGCCAGTAGACTGCCGGCGGCTGCGTTCAGTTCGTAATCCAAACTAAACGAGCGTGAGTTGCAATGGTAAGCTTGGGTCAGTGGTGTTGGCTCGTTCTCGGTCGGTAGCATCGAGTTCATCGCTGGCTTCGTATCTGGTAATGCGGGTGATGCGATGTCCGATGACTTGAGTGAGTCGTTTCCATTCGATGTTGATGGAATGGATAGATCCAAACTGGGACTTTCGGCATCAATGAATTGGCGACCAGGAGGAACTTCGTTGATCGAATTTTGCTTCGTTGTTTCCATCGGTTGTGGTGCAGGTAACTCTTCCATAGCTGTCGGAGCCTGCAACGATGGAGCTTGACCAGGTCCATTGTTTGCCGACGACTCCAAACTTAATCCCAATTCGCCAAATGCCGAAGCGTTGGTTCCATTGCTATTTGCTAGCTGGCCTGTCACTTGCTGCTGGCCAGTCACTTGCCAACCGCCTTGATTCTTGGCCACGATATTGGGTTGGCTTGAGCGATTATTGTTGCCTGCTTCCTGTACCGTACGCCGCGTTGATAGATTACCCGCTTGCGTTTGAGTTGGTCCTTGCACCGGTGCTGGTATATTTCGTGTTTGGAAATTTCCGGCAACGGGTGGTTGATTAGGGGGCCACGCGACGGCTCCAGGTGTTGGGGCCGGTCCTGTTCCTTGACTGGCCTGTGGACCGGAGCCGGTGCGTTGGCTAGCGAATTTAATGTCTTGCTCGGCTGCAGCGGTCCGCGGCATCGAGAATTGAGCCGAAGCTTTTCCAATATTGGACGCTTCATCCGAAGCGGTCACTACGAAGCCGATATCACGACAGTTCTTTAAATCGAGAACCACCTGCCCTTCGTAAACCTCACCAGCTGAGACTAAGTTTTCAACGACAATCTCTTGCCATTCAGATTGTTGATCTGTTCGATAATTTAGCCGAACCGAATCGGTCTTGAGATGCTCTTCACTAATGCGCACATCCACTACCACTTGCCCTGCAGCATTGATGTCCGACTTGATCGACAACTGCGGCTTCGTCGTGTCGATCAAAATGCGCATCGGCGGCTGAGTGCTTGGGAACGCTTTGCCTGCTTCGTCAACGGTTTGGACCGCAAACAGGTAGAGCCCCTCGGCGGCCGCACGAAAGTCGAATGATCGGCGATCCGCAGTTGCCGTACCATGCATCTGCCAAGTCGCTCCTTCGTCGGTTGAGACCCACAATTGCACTTGGGCCGGAACCGTCCCGCGTGAGTCCACATTAAAAGGAATCTTGAACTGGGAATGGGGGAAATAGGTCGTTGTTTCAGCGTTGGCGGCCGCACCGCCAACCGGATTTTGACCCAAAACCGCCAACGTTGCAGGCGAACACAACAACAATGGAATGGCACACGATTGTGCGACTAGTTTTTTGAACGATTTTTGGCGATTCATCATTAGTTATCTTCAGTTCGCATGTGTCCCAGTAGAATGATCTACGTTGGTGTACAGCTTCAGCCGCCGGAGCGCGTTGGTGTACAGGCATTAAGCGTTGGTGTGCAGGCTCTAGCCGCCGGGGCTGTTTTCAGAATCGCCTAAAGGCTTGACACCAACGCTAGCGAGAGGGTTTTGACCGCCCACCACGTAACTGTTGCATCGGTCGCAACAATTGATCTACATAAGTAAAATGTGTGGACTTTGATTTACGAAATAACAGCATTAGAGAGATTTCATGTCGGAGCGAAGCTACTTTTTTGATGTGATTGTGATCGGAGCTGGGCATGCAGGAACCGAAGCAGCCGCAGCAGCGGCTCGCGTCGGAGCCCAAGTGGCTTTGCTGACCGGCAACCTGGATACTGTTGGTCAAATGAGTTGCAATCCTGCGATTGGCGGAGTAGCGAAAGGCCAAATCGTTCGCGAGATCGACGCATTGGGTGGATTAATGGGGCAAGCGATCGATGCCACCGGCATCCAGTTTCGTATGCTAAACCGTCGCAAAGGACCTGCGATGCACAGCCCAAGAGCACAAGCCGATAAACGAGGTTACCAACAGTACATCAAGACGGCCATCGAGCATTATCCTGGCATCAGTTTGATTCAAGAGTTGGTCGAGGACCTCTTGGTTGAAGATATCGAGGGCCAGAAGACCGTTCGGGGCATTGAAGTCCGCGGCGGCGCCAAGTATTTTTCCAAATCGGTTGTGCTGACTACCGGAACATTCTTGCAAGCGATCATGCACACCGGCGAAACGAAAACACCAGGGGGCAGGGGAGGGGAGGGGACCTCGTCTGGGATTAGCGGAGCGTTGCATCGCTTAGGAGTGCAACTCGATCGCTTCAAAACTGGCACACCACCACGCTTGAACGCGAGGACCATCGACTATTCGCAGACGGAACTGCAACCCGGCGATGAAGATCCAGTTCCCTTTTCGTACTTGACTGAATCTTTGCCAGAACCGCAAATACCTTGCCATATCACCTACACGTGTGAAAAAGTTCACGATCTGATTCGCGCGAATCTCCATCGCGCACCGATGTACAGTGGCCAAATTCAATCTCGCGGTCCACGATACTGTCCATCGATCGAAGACAAGATCGTACGCTTTGCTGACAAGGATCGTCATCAGCTTTTCTTGGAACCTGAGGGACGGAGTACGGCTGAGGTTTATGTGAACGGCATTTCGACTAGTTTACCTCGCGATGTGCAAGATGAGATCCTCAAGCATATCCCTGGTCTACAAAACGCAAGAATCATGCGATATGGCTACGCAGTCGAATACGATTTCAGCCCGCCCGAACAACTGTATCCAACGCTTGAGAACAAACAGATCCGCGGGCTTTTTTTCGCTGGCCAAATCAACGGCACAACAGGGTACGAAGAAGCAGGCGCGCAAGGCTTGATTGCTGGAGCAAACGCTGCCTTATTTGCTGCAAACAAGTCTCCACTCGTGCTCTCACGCGATCAGGCATACATCGGTGTACTGGTAGACGATCTGGTTACTCGTGGCGTCGATGAACCTTATCGCATGTTCACTAGTCGAGCTGAATATCGGCTTCTACTACGACAAGATAATGCCGATCGCCGGCTAACTCGACTCGGTCATGAGATTGGCTTGGTTCCGTCGGATCGCTTGCAAAGGCTGGAATCCAAGGAGCAATCAATTCAGAACGCTATGCGTGCCCTTGAAGCCGCTCGAATGGAAAATGTGAACGGTATCAAATACCTCAAGCGTAGTGACGTCGGCTGGACGGAGATATCCGAATTGGTCCACGAGCTTCGAACGTGCACACCCGAAGTGGCCGATCAAGTGCTCTGGGATGTAAAGTACGAAGGCTATGTTGCCAGACAAGAGGTACAAGTGGAACGGCAACGAAGGCTTTCGGAAAAGCGGATTCCGAACAATTTTGATTACGAACGCATTACTGGGCTTCGAATTGAAGCCAAACAGAAGTTGACAAAGGTTCGTCCAGCAAGTCTCGACCAAGCCAGTCGCATCAGTGGCATAACCCCAGCCGATCTAGCTCTCGTCTTAGCGCATATCGAAAATCCCAGAAGCACATAGATTTCACGTAGGCGATTTAGCGTAGGCCGATTTCTCGGAAATCGGCCCAAGCAGAATCGAAGTGAGAATCGTTCATCACCGAACAACCAAGTACGGTCTTGGCTGTTTGCTTTGTGTGCCACTGGCAAGGCCAGTGTACCGAAGGAGTTGACGTCGATCACAGACATTCCCCTTACAACACTACTCGTCAACAAAGTTGCCGAAGTGGGAATCGTCCATCACCAAGCAACCTCATAGCACTATCTGTCAAATGCCTCGGGACGAATTCCGTGAACAAATGGCAGATTCTCAAACTGTTGCTTGGGTGGTGACTCCAGGTAGTACCGCGCACTGGACCATTTCCAATCGACGGCTTTCGCACATAAACTACGTGTGACCGGATTTCGATGAATGTAATCGATAGAAGCTTCAATAGCTCTGATGTTGAATAAATTTCGATCGAAGCCAGGACCTTCTTGTTCTTAGATCGATCCCAACTTCTTCGGTACACTGGCCATGCCAGTGGCACACAAAACCAACAGCCAATTCGTCTTGAAAACTCACTTGGATTGGGACAGGTATTCGGTGATGGACGATTCCCACTTCGGCATGCTGTAATTGCCGATTTCGGAGAAATCGGCCTACGAAATCGGCCTACGTTAGATTCACGGATTGACTATAATAAGTGTGGTCGATTTAGACTCCTCTAACTATCCCTCCGATCAATATGAACACAGTTACCTTCATGCGATCCAGTTTCGCACTGGCAGCGGTCGCTTTCTCGTCACTATTAAATGTGGCGTTCGCTGAAACACCGTTGGCTCGTCAAGCTCGATCGTTGCTTTCGAATCGCTGCTTTGCCTGCCACGGTCCTGATGAAGCCTCACGCAAAGGTGGCTTTCATTTCATGGATGACAAATCGGCGTTTGTGGCAGCAGAATCTGGTTCAATTCCGATCGTAGCTGGCGATCCAGAAAAAAGCGAAGTGATCAAACGCCTTACTTCTGAAGATGCTGGCGAACGGATGCCCCCGCCGGAGTTTGCCGCAAAGCTAACGCCATCCGAGGTAGACATTCTTACTCGCTGGATTCGCGAAGGTGCCAAGTTAGAACAGCACTGGTCTTTCATCGCACCACACAAAGCTGAATTGCCAAATGTGAAACTTCCTCCCATCACGCCACCGCTTAGTGATGATTGGGAACAGCATCCGGTCGATCGCTTTGTTTTGGAGACGCTGGTTACCAAGGGCCTTCAACCTTCCGCGCCTGCAACTCGCGAAGAACTACTACGTCGACTAAGCTTGGACTTGACCGGATTGCCACCAACGCTGGATGAGGTTCAGTGTTTTGTTACCGACCAATCACCTCAGGCCTACGAACGACAAGTGGATCGACTGCTTGGGTCCCGAGCTTACGGTGAGCATTGGGCGCGCAAGTGGCTGGATTTAGCCCGCTATGCGGATTCGGCTGGTTACGCTGACGATCCCTCGCGAACTATTTGGGCGTACCGCGATTGGGTTATCAACGCTCTAAACGAAAATCTTCCAGTTGACCAATTCACCGTCGAACAGTTGGCCGGCGACCTTTTGCCGAATCCGACTGAGTCCCAGTTGGTGGCGACCGCCTTTCATCGCAACACATTAACCAACAATGAAGGCGGCACGAACGACGAGGAATTTCGCAATGTTGCGATCGTTGACAGGGTGAATACAACCATGGCAGTCTGGATGGGTGTCACGTTTAGTTGTGCTCAATGCCATACGCACAAGTACGACCCGTTCACACAAGAAGAGTATTTTAAACTGTTTGCAATCTTCAACCAAAGCCAAGATGCCGATCGCAAAGATGAAAGCCCAACCATCGACTTGTTCACGACAGAACAAAATCGAAATCGCAAGCTATGGCAAAATCGAAAAGAAGAATTGCTTCAGAAACTGAATCAAATCACGCCTGCAGTCATTGAAGAATTGACCGCTTGGGAAAAACAACTGCACGCACCTGGTTGGCAAACACTGACGCCGCTTAGAGGTGAATCGAACAGCAAGAGCGATTTCGTAATCGATCCCAAGGGCACCGTTTTGGTTAAACCGATTGGTGCCAATATCGTGACGGATACTTATACACTCGAGTTGGATGTGCCTGCAGGGTTTATTGGCAAATCGATCCAAGGTTTCGGGCTGCGAACTATTCCCAACGCAGAATTGCCCGGTGGCGGAGCTGGTTTAGGCGGTGGTAATTTTGTATTGACCAACATCACGGCCACCTTGCTTCCCGAACACGACCCGTCCAAGCCGGTGCCTCATGCTCGTTTTGTCCGCATTGAACTGCCTGGCAAAGCAAAAATATTGTCACTCGCCGAAATCGAAGTGTTCTCGGCTGGTAAGAACATCGCAATGCAAGGTATGGCCACTCAAAGCACTACAGACTTTGGTGGCGACGCTAAACTTGCTATCGATGGAATCACCAACGGCAACTTCCAAAAGAACCCAACGACACACACATCACAATCAGAAAACCCTTGGTGGGAAGTCGATCTTGGTAGTGAACAGCCGATCGACCAGGTCGTTGTATGGAATCGCACTGACAATAACTTGCAGAATCGATTGGACGGTGTTGAAGTCAAATTGCTGGACAAAGATCGCAAGCAGTTATCACGAGAAACTTTAGCCGAAGCACCCAAAACATCTCGAAAGCTTGAATTTCGTGAGACTATTGGCATTCCACTGGTCGAGGCCTATGCGGACTATGCTCAGAGCGATTTTCCTGGCGAGGCAACGGTGGATTCAGATAAGGCGAGTGGATGGGCTGTTGGGGGTCAGATTACCGCATCGCATTTACTGGCCGTGATCCCCAAGCAAGCGATTAAGATCGATCGACCAAGTAAGCTACGAATCGAGTTGGCACACGGCTCTTCGCATCGCCATCACTTGCTTGCCAGCTTTGAGTTCCTTGCTACCTCCGATACAACAGCTCGCGATTGGTCAATGTTGAGTGATGAATTAAAGCGAATACAGCAAACTGCGGCCGACCAACGTACGCCTGAGACGCAATCCAAATTGGCGTCGTTTTATGCACGCTATCTTGCCAAAAGTCTGCAAGCGGATCGCGATGAGTTGAAAGAGACCGAAAAGAAAATCGCCTCACTCAAGCCCGAGACCAGCGTACCAATTATGCGCGACGTAGAGCCTAAAGCAGCTCGGGTCACCTACGTTCAACTGCGCGGCAACTACAAAGCACAGGGGCCACAGGTTACTGCTGGAACGCCGGCTGTTTTCCATTCGGTCGAGAAAGGCCCTCATCTTGGAACTGCCAGTGACCCATTGTTACCCAATCGAATGGATCTTGCCAAATGGTTGGTCGATCGCCGCAATCCGTTGACAGCTCGAGTTTGGGTCAATCGACTTTGGGAATCACTGTTTGGTATTGGCATCGTTCGGACCAGCGAGGAATTTGGCTCGCAGGGCGATGCACCTACCCATCCCAAATTGCTTGACTGGCTGGCCAGTGAGTTTATGGATGTAGGTTGGGACAATAAACGCATGTTGAAACTGCTTGTTACAAGCCAAACCTATCAGCAGACATCGCAAGTCACGAACGAGAAATTGGCGGCCGATCGTGACAACATTTGGCTGTCACGTGGCCCTCGAGTTCGATTGAGTGCTGAAATGGTGCGCGATCAGGCACTCGCGATCAGTGGGTTGCTGGCAAGCAAAATGTATGGTGCTCCAGTTCGACCACCGCAACCTAGCTCCGGATTGAAAGCTGCGTTCGGAAGTGACACCGACTGGATGACCAGTGAAGGTGAAGATCGTTATCGTCGTGGACTCTACACGTCTTGGCGTCGATCCAATCCCTATCCTTCTATGGCTACTTTTGATGCACCAAGTCGCGAAGTGTGCACGTTGCGTCGCGATAGCACAAACACCCCGTTACAAGCTCTCGTAACACTAAACGACCCTGGATTTGTAGAAGCGGCCCAAGGGTTGGCGCGTCGCGTGCGTTTGTACTCCGCCGAGTTGACCAATGATGAGCAGAGATTGACAGCAGCCTTTGAATTGTGCACTTCCCGAAAACCAACCATTGAAGAACTCAAGTCGCTTCAGCGCTTGTTGCAGCAATCCAGACAAGAATTGGCTGGCAATCTGGAATCGGCTAAACAGTTGGCGATACAACCTTTGGGACCGTTACCTCCAACCGCAGATGCTGCCGAATTGGCCGCATGGACGACGGTGTGTAACGTGCTATTGAATCTAGATGAAGTCTTGATGAAACGATAAAGGATTGATGATGCATCCTGTACTAGAAAACTTGCAATTGCGCACTCGCCGTTACTTTCTTCGCGACGGCGCGCTAGGCTTAGGTGCTCTTGCGATCAGCGGCCTCATGGGCAACCAAGCCAAGGCCAGTGAAAGGACAGGGCCTGGGCTTAGCCAATTGCACTTTGCGCCACGCGCAAAGCGGGTGATCTATCTGCATATGACTGGGTCCCCACCCAACCTCGACCTATTTGACTATAAGCCAGAATTGATTCGCCGAACGGGTGAAGATTGTCCCGATTCATTTCTAAAGGGCCGAGAGTTTGCATTTACGACCGGTGTTCCCAAGTTGCTCGGTACACCACAACCGTTCAAGCAATCTGGCAATACTGGCCTTTGGATGTCTGATGCCATTCCTAATTTGCGACGCGTAGCAGATGAAATGTGCATTGTGCATTCGATGCATACGGAGCAATTCAATCACGCGCCCGCTGAATTGTTGATCTATACTGGGTCACCTCGTGCCGGTCGACCATCGATGGGATCTTGGGTCACTTATGGCCTAGGCTCGGAAAATGAAGACTTGCCAGCTTTCGTTGTGCTGATTTCCAGTGGTGTTCAACCCAACGGTGGCAAGAGTTCGTTCGGTAGTGGTTTTCTGCCAAGCATCTACCAAGGCATTCAATGCCGTTCAAAAGGTGATCCCGTATTGTTTGCATCCAATCCGCCTGGCATGGACAACAAACTTCGACGGATGACGTTAGATACTCTGGGTGAATTGAATGCCATGCAAGCGGAAACGATGGGGCACCCGGAAACCCAAACGCGTATTTCGCAATACGAATTGGCGTATCGAATGCAAACTAGTGTTCCACAAGTGATGGATATCTCGCGCGAGTCCCAAGAAACCCTCGATGCATATGGCGCCAAACCCGGCGAAAGTAGTTTGGCCAACAACTGCTTGTTAGCAAGACGTTTAGTAGAATCCGGAGTTCGCTTTGTACAGTTGTTCGATTGGGGTTGGGATTTCCATGGCACCGGACCAGGCGAAGGCATCGGCGATGGCTTGACACGAAAATGCCTCACGATGGATAAGCCCGTTGCAGCCCTGATTGAAGACTTGCGACAACGAGGCATGTTGGAAGATACTCTGATCGTCTGGGGCGGCGAGTTTGGACGCACACCATTTCGAGAAGGGCGCACGGCCAAGAGTGATACGCTTGGCCGCGATCATTACCCCGACTGTTTTTCCATGTGGATGGCCGGTGGTGGTGTGAAAGGTGGTTTTGAGTATGGGACAACGGATGAATTAGGATTCGGCATCACGGAAAATCCCGTTCATGTGCATGACTTGCAAGCCACGATCATGCGATTATTGGGAATTGATCATTTACGATTGACCTATCGTTTTCAAGGCCGTGATTATCGATTGACTGACATCCACGGTAATGTTGTGGAAGCGTTACTTGCGTAGGCCGATTTCTCCGAAATCGGCGCAGCCCCATGCTTGATGGTCTCAGCGACTTAGAGACTTTGCTTGGTGGTGAACGATTCCCACTTCGGCAACTCTATTGAACGCGTTCAGGTGTACCTGAGAAATTCTTGGGTCAGTGTCAACTCCTTCGATACACTAGTAGCCTTGCCTGTAGCACACAAAACCTACAACCGTTGCTTACTTAGGTTTCGGTTCACGCGGCGTTTGCATGGCATCCAGTTCGGATTCGGTAGCCTTGCAAGCGGCGCCTCCCTCGGGGATTTCCACTTTCGCTGTCCAGAGAACGCCGTTCGTCACAAGTTGCCGCATGCCGTCCAATTTCCAAGCTGCGTGGGCATCTAGACCGGTAAAAGAAAACGATCGACCTCCATCAGGGCGTTCGTAAAGCCATGCGACGATATCGCCTTCCAGACCGGCTCGACTGCCTGCGTATTTCTTTCCCGACCATACCAATGGCGTGATGCCTTTCATGTCAGCGACGAACTGAATCCCGTTCAACCAACCATCATTGATCTTCCATGCGGTCACGCCTCGAGTTACTGCATGGGTTGGGAAGTCTACATGACTGCTATCCCAATGACCGCGACCAGATTTTCCTTTAAGGTAGGCCCCACCAAGCCAACTCTTGGCTTGATCACCAAAATCGTCGGGAAAATCAACCGCTTGATGGATCATGACGATGCCAACACTTGCATCAATCAAACCTTGCAGTTTCTTGACTCGAGTCGGCGAGTTCAAAAACGCTTGCTTGCCGCCGCCATCGGTATAGAAGACAACGGAGCTGGCATTCTCAAAGACCGATTCGTTCGTTGGCCAACCGTCTTCAACAACAATGCATTCAACATTCGGTGTTTGCTTTAGCAGCCTTTCCAAACACCGAACACCGGCAGGATAATCATGATGTCCAACTACGTCGACCTTGGTGATCTCACCAGCGATTAAGACGATTTTGTGACTTGCTTTGGTTGATTGCGCGAAGCCTGATGTTGTAAGAAGAAACACTAGAGTCAATGTGTATAGTAAATGGTTTTGCTTAATCATGTTATTTATGAGATGTGAAGAGGTTAATGAAGTTGATTTTTCCAACTCTCCCTTTGGAGGTCGTGCGGTTTTTAAGTTGTTACGGACTAACGGTTAACCCAACTCTCCCTCTGGGAGAGTCGCGAGGTACACGAGCGGAGAGGGTTCGTTGCGGATCGACTAGGCAAGCCCTCCCCGGCCGCTGACACGTCCGACCCTCCCGAAACGGGAGGGTTTGGCATAAATCCTTAGCACGTAACAACTTAATAAACCGCACGAACTCTTTGGGAGAGTCGCGAGGTGCACGAGCGGAGAGGGAAAGCGGCTACGACATGCGCGATTGGACTACTTCAACGCCGCTCTTAACACAGGTTCAAAGATATCCGCTTGGCGCATAAATCCAAGATCGTTTGCGTGCGAAGCGTCAGTAGCACCTTCAGTGTCCGTACCATACAACTCATCGCCCGGTATGTAGTATAAACCTTTTACGCCGTCCGAAGTTAACTGATCATAAGCGGCTTTCAACGCGGCATGATTGTCGTCGTGGAACTTGCGTTTTACTGGCGTGATCCATTCATTAGTGAACCTTCGATCCTCAACCAAGACAATGGGTGTGTTGGGGCGAGCCGATCGCAACTGCTGAACAAGTGGAATGCACTTCATCGATACGTCGGCGGGTTGCATGTTGGGTAGACAGTCAATCACGTAAGCGGCAGCATCTACTTGAGAGATGTAATCGCCGACAGCTGTATCCATTCGACCATTGCCCGAAAAACCAAGATTGATAACGGGCATATCGAAACGACGACCTAGAATTGCGGTATGCACCATTCCAGGTCGACTGGCACAAGCCCCGTGCGTAATACTGGTTCCGTAAAAGACGATCGGCTTTTGTTCGCGCGGGGCAAGGCCTTCGAATTGGCTACCTTTGGCAACGCCCATACTCATGAATTCGACGCCGTTATAGAGAGGCAAATAAGCTGCATACTCGCGCGAACCAGGAGCCAACCCCTTAACAATTTCAACGGTGGATTCTTGCTTGTCAGGCTTGGCAACTTGGACCCATTTCCATTTTCCATCGGTATCGCGAGCATACAGATCTACACCACTTACACCGGTCGCAGGCATATGGGGCATACCCAGATTCTCTTTGCGTACTTTATAGTGAACGTGAATAGCTGTTGCATCGGTCTTGAATCGAACCATCATGCCCGCGCTATCGCGACTGAGATTCCAAACGGCCGACGTCACTTTTCCTTCGGCGGAACTGGGCAAGCGATCAAACCACCTGGCCCGCTCTTGGTCAGGCAAGATGCGACCTTCGACACCCCATTTTGTCACATCGTGCCAATCCAGGTTCGCTGCGGCCGCTTTGCTGGCATCCATGGCGGGATCCAGTTTTGCAGTCGAAGGTGACTTACTATCTTCTTTCTTGGTTTCCGTTTTCTGCGCGAACGTGGGCTGTACAAAAATCACTGTGAGAATCGCGCAAAGTGAAAATCGACGTAGCATGTGCATGCTCAAAATCTCCAGGGCAGGGTAGGGCAGGGGAGGAAGTTGGAACTATTGTAGGCCGATTTCTCTGAAATCGGCATCGTCTGGTTTTCGAATTCTAGAAGTGGCAACAAAAGGAACCCCGTTAGAGTAAAGCCAATTGACTTAAGCGATCGTCATTTTCCAGACAGCCTTTACGTTGCCATGTGTTGACCCCAGGCAACAAGTTATAATGCGGCACCACATTTCAACCGCAACCTAGGATGCATCTCAATGCCGACAACTGTACCTAATCAAGGAGTTCGAATTGGTTCCGTTACCTGCGGAGGCGGTGGACCACTTACGATTATTGCTGGGCCGTGTGTGATCGAGAATCGCGATCTGACGCTAACCATTGCCCAGCGACTGAAAGAAATATGTACGAGGCAAGGTTTGCCGCTGATCTTCAAAGCATCCTTCGACAAAGCGAACCGGACTAGCGCAGCCAGTTTCCGCGGCTTGGGAATGGACGAAGGATTAGAAGTTCTCCGACACGTCGGCCAGATTACCGGATTGCCGACAGTCACCGACGTTCATTTGCCCGAACAAGCGACTCCGGTAGCTGAGGTCTGCGACTTGCTCCAAATTCCGGCATTTTTAGCTCGCCAAACGGATTTACTTTTGGCAGCGGCAGCGACGACAAAGCCGGTTCACGTGAAGAAGGGGCAGTTCATGGCACCATCTGACATGCAATATGTTGTGGACAAGCTTCGTCGCGCCAACGCAGCCGGCATCATGCTGTGCGAACGAGGGACTTTTTTTGGCTATGGAAGGCTGGTTAATGACATGCAATCCTTGCCAATCATGCGACAATTTGGCGTGCCCGTGGTCTTTGATGCGACCCATTCGGTTCAGCAACCGGGTGGACTGGGGGGGGCTACGGGCGGCAACCGCGAGATGGTTTGGCCGTTGGCGAGGGCAGCTGTAGCTGTCGGCGTGGACGCGGTTTTTCTGGAAACTCACCCAGATCCCGACAAGTCTCCGAGCGATGGACCGAACATGATCCCCCTCGACCGCGTAGAAGAACTACTCAGTCAACTCCGACAGCTCTCCGAATTGGCTGCGGGATGGTAAATTCTCCATTCCGAAAGTTCACAGCGGCAGATTCGCTGTGCCATTGAAATCAAGATCGAAACGACGGAACCTCGAATGTGGCCTTATCTTAACCAGCCTGCCAATCAGAAATTTTTAGTCACTCAGCGATCGATCGCGATTGGTCTGATCTCATGCATGATTCTTGGACTGTTGACGACCACTGGATGCCGAAAGTCGACCCGTGGTAGCAGTGCAGCTCAAACCAAACAAGAGATCACTGCCCAACAGAACAAGTCCGACAATCTTCGCGATGGGATGAAGTATCTCAAGCAGCTAACACCGGTCAACCGTGGACTTGCATCCAAAGAAGTATTGGTCGAACTGAACACTTGGATCCAGAACTTTCCTAAGGACAAAGTCGCGTATTCACCATCAGCAATGCTTAGGCAGTTACCCGCCGATTGGGCTCAACGTTCCGACATCAATAACCCACTACAGCTCAATTTTGACTCTTGGGATGTGGATTACCTCTATCAATGTTATTTGATGAATCAATTGTCGACCTGGATCGTCGACGAACCACTTCGCGACAGCCTCTATGCCCCTAGTATTGAAAAGTGCAAATCTAAACTATCGCCTGAAGACGCAGTTAAGTTTGAGGAAGCCTACAAGCTGTTTGATTGGACGATGCGGAATGTCGTGCTTGAAGGTGAAACGTCAACAGTTGAAAAGCTTACGATGGATGCTCGACAACCGATTGGTGAAAATGTGTTAGGTTGCAAATCGCTGCCGTGGGAGACGGTTTTGTTCTCAAGCGGCGATTTTGTAGAGCGCGGACGTGTGTTTGCAGCCCTTGCCCAACAGCGTGGTATCCACACCACTTGGATATCCATCAATGGAACCGCGACCAGCCCTGGCTTTCTCTGGTCTTTAGGAGTCGCCATCGGTAGTGAGCTGTTTTTGTTTGAACCAAAATTGGGGTTGGTTATCACCGATCCCGATTCGCAGGAAATTGCAACACTAAAGATGGCGCGAGAGAATGACCGTGTACTTCGACGGTTGGACCTGCCAGGTCAGTTTGACTACGCCGTCAATCCTGGAGATCTCAAATCATTAATCCTGCTGATCGATGCGATTCCTAATTCCATGAGCGCACGCATGAAAATGATGGAAAAGTCGCTGTCTGGCTCCGATCGCATGCGCTTGTTTGTCGACACGGATGAGATTTCCGAACAACTCTCTAAGTGTACTCCCAAGGATCCAGTTGCGATTTGGCAAACACCGCTGTTGGCACGCGATTACGCCACGCAACTCCGCGATCGACT
The DNA here is from genome assembly GCA_037367405.1 of Ottelia alismoides. Taxonomy (NCBI): domain Eukaryota; kingdom Viridiplantae; phylum Streptophyta; class Magnoliopsida; order Alismatales; family Hydrocharitaceae; genus Ottelia; species Ottelia alismoides. The sequence continues at coordinate 128,000 of JAZKJV010008684.1, forward strand.
TACGGATCTAAGCGACTTTACTGCTCGGTACATGTCCACGCGAGGCGTTTGGCTAATGGACACGCCAGTCTCAAAAGCTCGCTTCATGCACTTGATGGGCAAGCTCGAGTCGGACGCCGATCAAGACGGCGCATTGGCAACCTACATGAAATGCCGCATCGACAACGAGACATTGGAGAAACTCGCCTATGACCCAGACATTCAAAAGGAATTGCAAGTCGAGCGATTGCCTTCAGAAACTAAGGAGATGCATGAAGCAAAAATTAGGCAGTCGCAGGTTGTGTATGCGCAAGCAAAAATCCATGCGACCTTTCTATTGGCCCAGTTGCACTTTGATCGAGGCAACTACGACGCAGTGGTCAATTGGGTGGAGAAGCGATTGCTGAAGGATGAACGAGCACAGCAGTGGCATTCGGCAGGTCACTATCTACTTGGCCGTGCCCATCAGGAGCTTGGCAACATGGAAAACGCAGAAAGGGAATTCACCCATCAGCCAAGCTTGCAAGAAGCCGGCAATCGCTTGCGTTTGAGAATGCTGCGAAGAGGTTCGTAATGATTTGTTCGGGCTAGAATTTTGGGTTCCGGGTTCGGCCCGCGTATCTGCAAGTGACTTAGGCATGTGTTTGCCGCATCAATGGGCAACGCCTTCAGAGCACATGGGAAAGAAGAATCTCTAGGGTAGGGCGGCTCGCCTTCAAAGCCAAGGATTATCCCTTTTTGGCATCATTAAGGAAAACTAACGTCCATTAGCGGATCGTGAGGATCTTTGACCTCAAATGGTCTAGCGACAAGGCATGTCATTTGCCTTAAGGATTTTGTTTCCGAATTTCCTTGTTCGAAACTCCAGGCGAAAACCACCCGCTTCGCGGTCATCCATCCAAACAGAAGTAGTTACCCACCGCTTTCCCACCCCCTACGGAAGCGTTTTTTTCTAATTTAGTGGACGTCGGCTTGTAATTGTGAGACACTGCTTGCTTCAACAAATGTAACCTTTCGGTTTTCTTCTTAATTGTCATATATGAGTCAATCGCTATGAAACCGCTGCCGTTGTCAATCTACCTGTTGTTAGTCTCACCCTTAGTGTTGCTGTTCGGGTGTGGACCAGGCAATCCTCGCCGCGAGATCACCGGTAAAATCACCTTCAAATCAAAGCCACTCGATAACGGTGTGATTGAGTTTCATCCGCTCCAGAAAGGCGAACCGGGAAAGCCTTCCACGCTGGAAGCAACAGTCATCACCAATGGGGAATATAAGATCGTAGCCGAAGCTGGCCTGGTACCTGGAAAATACAAAGTCCTCATTAGCTCTGGCGACAACATTGATCCAACGGATCCCAACGGTATTCCGGGCCCGACGGGAAACTACGTTTCGAAGGATCGAATTCCGGCTGAATATAACACGGCATCGAAGGTCGAAGTTGAAGTTAAGGATAGTGGCAAGAACGAATTCAATTTCGACATTCCCTAGAAATTAGTTTTTTGTTGTTTTCTCTGTTATGTAAGGGCTTTGTATCATGCGTTCCAGAAGACTGGGTTTTACGTTAGTTGAACTGTTGGTGGTGATCGCCATCATTGGAATCTTGGTGGGCCTGTTGTTGCCCGCCGTTCAGGCTGCTCGTGAAGCAGCTCGACGGATGCAGTGCTCGAACAATCTGAAGCAGTTGGGTCTAGCGGTCCACAACTACGAAAGTGCTTATAAGAGATTCCCTGGTGGTGTCGGTCGATTTGGTTGCTGCTGGGGTACATGGCAAGTTGTCATTCTTCCCTTTATTGAACAAGCTCCCATGTACAATACCTACCAAAACCATGGTGGAGCGGACTGGGGTCCGCGATATGGTGCCGCCGTGAACCGCACTGTTGCGGGCGCTCGTCTTCCAACGTTGACTTGCCCTAGTGACACTCCCAATGCGCCGATCGGAGCCTCCGCAACTCTTCCTGCAATTACCAGTCACAACTACGCAGTCAATTATGGTAATACCAGTTTCTTCCAAACGGCTTTGAATGGAATCACCTTCATGGGTGCACCCTTTAATGCCTACACGAATTCAACTTCAGACGATGGTCCGAACGGCGCACCCGCCGCAGCTACCTTTACGCGTTTCTACGGTCGCCATGTCAGGATGGGAGAAATCACGGATGGAACGAGCAACACGTTCATGGCCGCTGAAGTATTGCAAGGTCGCCAAAACGACCTGCGAGGATTTACGTGGTGGGGTGGGGCAAGTGGTTTTGTCACGTTCATGTCGCCAAACTCAAGTGCGCCGGATGTGGTCACAGGAGGTATCTGCGTTCCCCTCACAACCCCACGCATGCCATGCACTACAACCACCACTGCAACTCGCCCTCGAATGATGGGCGCACGTAGCTTGCACACAGGTGGTGTTCAAGTTGTTTACTGTGACGGCCACGTTTCATTCATTCCTGATTCGATCGACTACGCCCTGTGGAACGGGCTCGGAACCGCAGCGGGTGGTGAAGTGGTTAACCCTGAATTGTAACTGCCGATCGGAACTTGCATTTGCCCACCCTCGGTGGTCAGTAGTGTACTACTTGATCGCCGAGGGTTTTCTTTTGTGTCGGCTGGGCGCCCGGTTAGCCCGGTACCCACTATTTCTTCAGCAACTTGCTGTCGATCAGCCACTCAACCAAGCGTTCCGTCCAAGCACCTGCTGCTGACTTGTTTTCTGGACGATATCCAAAACCATGGCCCGCGTTGGAGTAGATGTGCAACTCGGCGGCAACTTTCGCAGCCTTATACTTCAGATACAGTTCGGCCATCCCCAATGCAATATCGTCGCGATCTTGAGCACCCAGCGCAATAAACGCCGGTGGCATTCCGCTTTCAACCGTAAAGCGTTTGGAGCTGCCAGGGTAGATCAAGACTTGAAAATCTGGTCGACAGCTAACTCGCTCTACCATGTCCTTTGTGTTCGCATCGCCAGCGTCGGACTTCATCGCCGCCAATGCCGCCAATTCACCGCCAGCCGAGAAACCCAAGATGCCAATGCGATCTGGCAGAATATTCCATTCGCCTGCTTTCGCTCGAACCATGCGAATCGCACGACGAGTATCCGCCATGGCATGGTCATCAACAGTGTAAGTCGACCCCTCTTCGCGGGCTAATCGATATCGCAATACAAATGCGGCGATGCCATGATCGGCAAACCATTGAGCAAGACTATCACCCTCATGCCCTAGGCACAACACGCGATGCCCACCACCGGGCGCGATCACGATTGCAGTACCGGTTGCTGTCGACTCATCGGGAAGAAACGGCGTTATCGACGGATTGTGAACATTTGATACGTTGCACTTGCCAGGCCCCTCGTCCACCTTTTCTGGTTCGTTCTTGCGATGCTCAGAGCCAGCGGCTCCGCTAGCCCACAATGGAATTGATTTAGGCTCCGTCGCACGAACAATAGGTGACGGTGCAATCATCCATGAACTGCATCCAATAACAATCATTACAATAACCTTTCGAAGCTTCATTTTCGGGGTTCCTTTTTACAATGTTGTAAGTTGACCTACCTCGTAGGATGCCCAGCATACAATCTGTCGGTAAAGAAGTAGTCTACACAATGAACCAGCGGGGCAGGGCAGGGGGTTAAAATCGCAATATGAGTTCAATTCTATGAGAGCAGTCATTCAAAGGGTTACTCGTGCAAACGTGTGCGTCAATCAGCAGTGTATTGGCACGATTGGGAGGGGGATGGTCGTCCTATTAGGCGTCGAACGCGATGACACAGCCAAGGATGCGGATTACTTAGTACAGAAAATTTCTGGACTTCGTATTTTTGATGACGCCAACGGTCAGATGAACGTCGGAATGCTAGAGCTGGGCTATGAACTTTTGCTCGTCAGCCAGTTCACTTTGCTTGGGGACGTACGGCGGGGCAAACGCCCCAGTTTCATTACCGCTGCGCAGCCAGAAATCGCCGACCAATTGTACAACTACTGCAAAGACGAATTCTGCAAACTAGGAATTCGGGTTGCGACTGGCCAGTTCCGTGCCGACATGCAAGTCGAACTGGTAAACGATGGGCCCGTTACGATACTTCTAGACAGTCGCAAGGTTTTTTAAATGGAGACACTAGAATCGATGCCCTACAGTGTCTTTCTCAATTTGCTCAAATCGACTTCTTTCCCAACGACCAAAAGCATCTGATCATCACTGATGCGAAAGCTGCCCTCCGGAAACATAGTCAACTTCCCGGTCAGTGCATCTTTGACTCCGACGACCCAGATACCAAACTTACGTCGAAGATCGCAGTCGATTAGCGTCTTACCTGTGAGTGCTTCGGGAACGGCGATCTCAACGAAGCTGTGATCGGAGTCGATCGGCAAATAATCAATCACGTTTGGCCAGGTCAACCGATCCGCAAGCTGGTTGGCGATTTCAATTTCTGGATAAACCACTCGCTCGACACCAAGCGCTTTCAAGATCTTACCATGTTCGGGCGTTACCCCTTTGACCATAATGTGCTTGGCACCAAGTTCCTTTACGTGCAAAGTTGCCAGTAAACTGCGAGTGATATCTTCACCCATACTCACTACGACACCCATCGCCCGTTGGACGCCGAGTGTCTCTAGCGACTCGCGATCCGTTGCATCACCGATGACGGCTTCAAACAAAACATCTCGCAATTCTTCAACGCGATCCGCATCCGCATCGATACCAGTCACTCTGCAACCATTGTCCTTCAACTTAATCGCCAGCGCGCTTCCAAAGGACCCAAGCCCAATGAGCACAAAGTGTTTTTGATCAGCCATCTATTAGCTCCCGTTGGATACAAGATCCAGGTTATCCCACAAGCGGTTCTTCTGAGGCAAAGCGTGTTCCGGCCTCGCGACGTTCGCCACTGAGCGCGGCGAAAACACCAATCGGTCCAAGCCTTCCGATAAACATTAGAATGACTAGGACCAATCGTCCCGAGTCATGCAATTGTGTTGTTAGTCCAGTGGTCAGCCCAACGGTACCCAATGCACTTGAGACCTCGAACATAAAGTCGATAAACTCATGTCCTTTTTCACGATCCGCCTGCTCGACAACCACTAGAGTTGTAAGAGCCACGGCGGCGATGGTCAGAAAGAGCATTGAGCTGGCCATCGCGCGATCGACGGCCGATGCTGGAATGGTTCGACGAAACAATTGAATGAATTTGCGATTTCGAAATCGAGTCCACGCGTGCAGAAACAATAGTGAAACGGTTGTAACCTTGACGCCACCGCCGGTAGAGCAAGCACCTGCGCCAATCACCATAAGTACGACAGACATGAATAGAGACGCAACGGACAAGTCTCTCAGTTCAATCGTATTGAATCCAGCGGTTCGACAAGACACGGAATGAAACAGTGGAACAAGAATTTTTTCTTGCCATGTCATTCCACGCAGAACGCCATCCAATTCGAGGAAGAAGAATGTAATCGCACCTCCAATGATCAGCATGGACGAGCCAATGATCATCAGCTTGCTATTCAAATTCAACTCGGGCCAAAATCGCCAGCGATATCGTCTCACGCACCTTAGACCATCCATGAGTACTGGGTACCCAATGCCTCCAGAAATGATCAATGCCATGATGGTCAAGTTGATCGACCAATCGCCACGATACGGTGACAAGCTTGTATCGTCCAATCCGAATCCAGCGTTGCAAAAGGCGGATACCGCATGAAAGATGCTGTAGTAGCAAGCAGTGGGGAAGGGCAGGGCGGTCATGAACTGAGGCAGCATACATAGCGCACCAACAAACTCGATTAGGAATGTCAGTATCAGCACGCGACGAACAATGATTCGGACCGGTGAACGTCGGAATCCACCTAGCGTCTCCGTAATTACAGTTTGGGTTCTCAAGCCAGCTTGCTCTGTAAATTGACTCAAAATCAACGAAGTGATCGTCATGATGCCGACACCACCAATTTGAATCAAAGCCAAAATAGAAATTTGCCCCAGGAATGAGAAATCATTTGGCGTGCTGCGAACGCTCAAGCCTGTTACGCACAGTGCACTGGTGGCGGTAAAGAGCGCATCCATCCAAGTGATCGGCGCACTCGGGTTGGCCGAGCACCAGGGATGGCGCAATACCAGCGTCCCGGCAATCAACACCCCGAGATACCAATAGAAAGAGGTTCGTGCTGGATACTTTTCCAGCTTGCCAGTCAGGGTTGGCATAAATGTGTTTTAGGGGCGAACCATGGGACTGCAGATCGCCGCAATCAAGCCACGGCACTGAAACTGCTCAATAGCGTAGCAATCCCAGACCGTGCAGGGCAGGGGAGGGGGGCAGAAAACCGCTTCGGTCCCAGGACAACCTTGTGGCCTTCAGCTATATTCTGCGGCATTAACGGCGCGCTGGTGTACAGCCTTTAGCGCCCGACGGATTCCAACAATCGTGTGTCTAAAGGCTGCAAACCAGCGCCCGACCAAGCGAACAAGTCGAAAGAAAACGGATGAATATGGCAAAGAGCGTTCTTCATAAGTGGCAGGAGATTTTGTCGATCCATAAATGGGTTGGCTACATCTTGCCTTTTGTCGTCTTCATGCTCTTTACGTCTTTCGAACCGAAAGATCCCGAATCGCCTAGTTACATTTATTATCCATGGATCTATGGGGCCAAATTGCTGGCAACCATCTTTGCATTACGAATTGTCTGGCCGGTTTACAAGCCAATGATGAAACCGGTGAGAGGGCAGGGGGTCTTATACGGAATCATTGGAGTCGTACTATGGGTTGGAATCTGCAATCTCGAGTTGGAACGGAAGTATTTTTTTCCATTTGTCGAAATGCTCCACTTGGATACGCTAATCGGTTCTGGTACACGATCCGCGTTCAATCCCTTCGAAGCGTGGAAGGGCAGTGCAGTTGTCATCATGGCTTACCTAATCGTACGTGGTATTGGCCTGTCGATTATCGTTCCAATTATCGAAGAGCATTTTCTGCGCGGGTTTTTGATGCGTTACATCGCAGCCGAGAAGTGGTGGAAATACCCGATTGGTAATGTGACGAGGCAATCCGCCGTTTTCGGAACATTGATACCCATGTTGATGCACCCATCCGAACTGTTGGCTGCAGCCGTCTGGTTTTCGATGATCACCTTGCTCTATGTGCGTACAAAGAACTTATGGGAGTGTATCGTCGCACATGGTGTCACCAATTTTCTACTTGGTGCCTATGTGGTTGCAACGAACTCGTGGCATCTAGTTTAGTGTGTCACTAGGCGTGGTTCTTTATGCTGAATAACTACCGTGCCTTAAAAATCAGGCTCTGGTCGCGAAATGGCGGTGCCGATTTCGGAGAAATCGGCCTACTCAAAACTGCGGTGCTTTGCCCTCGAATTTAGGCGGTGCCCATCGACCATCGCCTACAGGTTGCGTATCTTCCGCATCATTGAATGGATTAAAAAAATCGACCGTATTGTTCCACCATGTTTTCGACGTCTTCTTGATCTTGCTTGACATGGAAGGTTCCCATTTGCTCTTGGGCTTTGGTTTTGCCCAACTTGGCAGACTGAACATCGAAGAACCCTTCGACGAGTTCGATACCGTTGATGAATTGCTTTTCGAACTGGAAGACCACCAAGACTTCTTCTCTTGTGCCGACACAGTTGAGGCACACGCAACGATTAAAAACATGCCGATAAATAGAACTCGATTGCTCATAGCTGATTCTCCCTTCTGATTAGCGCAACCATTGTTGACTTTGTTGATAGATACGTTGCAAAAGTTCGCTGGCAGTGTGCGGCACGTCGGGATTGACATGCCCATATCGACACATAAAGCCATGATCCTGATAGACCAGAAATGACAACAAGATCACCTTGGCATAGACCATCAAATTCACCGAGCGACTATTTCCCCAGAACTTTAAAGCAGTCCCAAATGAACTCTTGAATTGGTACTGTCCCTTGCGATAGTCGACTGACCATATTTCATCAAGGATCAAGTGACTCATGAATCCAAGTACGACTGCGATCGTCTTGAACATGCGCAGTGAAATATCCTCTGTTGACATGATCATAAACGCGATCATCCCAACGATCGCCGCTGCAGGAATGCTATGCCACATACCGCGATGAACCGTATAGCGACGAAAGATCTCCGTCATCACGAATCGAATCAAGATATAGACAATCCCAGCGACCAGTACCATCGACTCAGGGTCCATTCCCATGCGTTGTAATCGTTCAACCATCAGCATCGGCACAACAGCCGCCGCAAGTGTCGTCGCTTCTCGAAGTGGTCTGCCTGAATCGCTATCCAAGTCGGGTAACATTCCACTAACACTACATAGGCCCCCTGCCAACAAGCAAGTCGTCCATGGCATGCCCGACTTGTAGCCGACAAACCCGTAGACAACGCCTGTAAGCGTGCTGACCGCCATGTGCGTATTGAAATCCGCCATCGTCGTTTCTCAAGGACCGTTTGGGAACGTAACCAACTGCGAAGGGTACAAAATTTTGCTGATCGTTCGAAGAGCAAGTTACCCAAGAAAGTTGTTATGCATGCAATCAGGCTTCAGATCTCAGATCTCAGATCTCAAATCTCCAGCCTCCAGCCTCCAGCCTCTAGCCTCAAGCCTCAAGCCTGAGTTCTCTCTTCCATCGACTCAAGCAACTTTGCTACAGTCCCCTACCCACCTTTCTCTCCGTTGAAATTAACCCAAGCAGACTCTAGAGGAATATTCGGATGCAGGCATACGACCTGATCATGTTGATCGTATTAGGGATCTCAACCATCCTTGGAGCCATCAAAGGCTTCGCTTGGCAAGTCGCTTCGTTGGCGTCGATTGTGGTTAGCTACTTTGTCGCTTGCCATTTTCGATTTCAGGTCGCTGACATGATCCATGCAGCGCCACCTTGGAATCAATTCCTTGCGATGTTGATTCTTTACGTTGGGACATCGTTCGTGATCTGGGTTGGCTTTCGATTGTTCAGCGGAATGATTGACCAGGTTCGGTTGAAAGAATTCGATCGGCATCTTGGGGCTGCCTTCGGACTAACCAAAGGTCTACTTTACTGTTTGATTATCACTATGTTTGCGATGAGCCTCTTGGGGCCGCAACAGCAGACTGCGATCTGCCAATCCAAGTCTGGCTACTACATCACCTCTGCACTAGACAACAGCGTTGGGATTCTTCCAAAGGAACTGCACGATGTCGTCGGCCCTTATCTAGCACGACTGGATGCCAAGCTGAAGGATGGCCGCAACGGAATTCCGAATAACGATTCGCTCTTGAATGGACTGCCAAGCCTACCAGGGTTCGGCAGCGGGCAATCCGGGCAGGTGCCAAGCGGGCAGGGGAGTGACAACTGGAATTTGGGCGGCCTGATACCGAACGGTTTAGCACCGAATAACAACCAACCCAATACGGGCAGTTTTGGTAACGGAGTATTCGGAACAGGCGGACCGAGCACAGCGCCAACAACTGGTGGGATCTTGCCACCAAACCCGGATCAATTCCGACAACAGCAACCGTCGTACGGCAACATCCCGGTCTTTCCACAGAGCGAGTATTCACCGCCGATCGGAAACGGCTTTCCGAATGGAAACGCAACGCAGTCTGCACAGCAACCCGGCCTGGTGTTTCCGAGATAGTGTGCCGCGTCGCTCCGCCGACGCGATTGAAGAGAGCACTGATAACTGGACTGATAACTGGCACTAGTAGAGCACTGTTAGACATAATCGCGTCGGCGGAGCGACGCGGCACACTAAAGCCCGATATGCGTATTTTCCGGGGAAAATGCGTATCTGAACCGAACATAAGAAACATTATCGGACGTTGCTATTTGGCTTGTTTGGTGTTGTGAAAGCCTGCACTAACTACACATTCACTTCGTTAAAGACGCCGATGCGACGGAACTTCTCGTAACGTCGCTCGACCAGTTGATCAGCAGATTGGTCGCGGAGCGAAGCAAGAGTCCGCGTCAGATAGGCCTTCACTCGGCCAGCCATTTGATGGTGATCGCGATGCGCGCCGCCAAGCGGCTCTTCGATCACGTCATCGATCACTCCCAACTTCAAAAGATTCTTCGAAGTGAACTTCAGAGCATCTGCGGCCTGGGGCGCAAACTGATGACTTTTCCAAATGATCCCAGCGCAGCCCTCAGGACTGATCACTGAGTAATAGGCGAATTCGAGTACCGCAACTCGGTCACCGACACCGATTCCCAGCGCACCGCCCGAACCGCCCTCCCCGATCACGATACATATTATCGGCGTTTTCAGTTGGCTCATTTGGAACATGCTTTCGGCGATCACCTGGGCTTGGCCACGTTCCTCCGCGCCAACGCCTGGGTACGCTCCAGGAGTATCGATGAAACAGATGATCGGCAATCCATACTTCTCAGCGATCCGCATCTTGCTCATCGCTTTCCGATAGCCTTCGGGATGAGCGCAGCCAAAGTTGCAAGCAGCCCGCTCCTTGTAGGTGCGTCCCTTTTGATGACCAACGACCATCACTTTGAACTGGTCAATCTTGGCAAAGCCGGTCAGCATCGCACGATCATCACCAAAATGCTTGTCGCCGTGCAGTTCCACGAATTCATCAAAGGCAAGGTTCAGATAGTCGCGCGTGTATGGACGATCTTTGTGACGCGAGATCTGAACGATCTGCCACGGTGTCAACTGCGAGTAGATCTCGCGGGTGCGTTCATTCCACTGTCGACGAAGTTGGATGATCTCAAGTTCGATCGCGTCCGTCCGAGGTATCGTTTCGTCGAGTGCCTTGATCCGAGACTCAAGTTCCAAGAGAGGTTGTTCGAAGTCGAGTGATTTGTTCATTGGATACTGCAGAAGTGAAAACGTTAGTTGTAGTTGCACGGGAGGCAGAGCCTCGAAGGACAATGCGTAACCCAGCACAGGCCGGCAAAGAGCAGGACGCTGGCTTGCTATTGCTTAGGCGGCGAGTCCTTGGGCGGCTCTTTCTTCTCGGCTTGCGGAGTCGGATTTTCTTTTGGTGGCGTCTGCTCTTTCGGTGGTGCTTGCTCTGGCTTAGTTAGCCGTCCACCGCCTTGGAAGTCATCAAAGATGCTGACGTCGGGAATGCGCGGAGGCTTTTTGAAAATCTTGGTTGCTCGGATGTTCTTCAGCAACTCCCACATCGATTCGAAGCGCTGTTCCGGTTGCTTAGCCATCGTTCCCTTAATGATGTTTGCGAATTCTTGCGTCACGTTGTCATTGGAAACTAGTGGCGATGGTATAGCCGCAGAGATGTGCTTGTTGAGTAGGTCATTTGGGCTGATACCTGTATAAGGTGGCTTACCCGTAACCATCTCGAATAAGACACATCCGAAACTGTAAACATCGGAGCGTTGATCAAGCGGTTTGCCTCGGATCTGCTCCGGTGACATGTAACTCATCGTGCCAGCGATGTTCTTGGCTTTGCCGCCGAACAACTTGGCGATACCAGTTCGAACCTTTTGCGAAATCGTAAAATCGATCAGTTTGATGTCGCCATCGCGACTGACCAAAAAATTATCAGGCTTGATATCGCAATGAACGAATCCTTTGGTGTGCATGTAATAAAGCGATTCGGTGCACTGGATAATGATCTTTTCGAGCATGTAGGCCAAGGACTCGGGACCACGTCTAAGCGCTTGTTTCATGTTCAATTCGCTGAACAACTCGAGCACCAAGAAAGGCGAATCGCCTTGCAGCATCAAGTCGTACATCTTGATAATGTTCGGATGAGTAAGAGCTTTTGCAATTGCATACTCGTTTTTCAAGAACGCAATTTCTTCTTTGTTGTCGCGATGATCGGGACGCAATACCTTCAAGGCGAAGCGTTCTTGCGTATTGGTTTCGATCGCTTCCCAGACCTGGCAGGAGTTGCCCATACGTATCAGCCTTGCCAGCCGATACGGGCCCAGAAAGTCTCGAACTTTGGTCATACCTGTTCTCCAGCGCCGGCCGGCGCATCAAAAATGCTAACCTCAGGAATTCTTGGTGGCTTTTTGAAGATCTTCGTGACCTTCAGAACTTTAAATGCCTCCCAGACATCGGCATAACGTTGATCCGGTTTTTTGGCCATCATCACTTTCAATACGTTTGCAAATTCCTGCGTTACATTATCGTTCAAGACCACCGGTGACGGAATGGGCGCCGAAATATGCTTGTTCAATAAATCATTGGGACTATCACCGGTGTACGGCGGTTTGCCTGCGACCAACTCGAACAAAACGCATCCGAAACTGTACACGTCAGCCCTTGGGTCCAGGGCGGCCGCGCGAATTTGCTCCGGCGACATGTAACTGAGCGTCCCGGCTACCGCTTTGGGCTTACCTCCAAACAACTTGGCCAATCCCGTCTTCACCTTTTGGGCCAATGACAGGTCGATGATTTTGACTTCGCCATCTCGGTTGACCAAAAAGTTCTCGGGCTTGATATCACAATGGATATAGCCCTGGCTATGCATCGCATACAATCCCTCGCTGGCCTTCTGAATAATCTTGGTCAGCATGTAAGCAATGGTATCGGTGCCTTTGCGGATGGCTTTCTTCAAACTCACTTCGCTGAATAGTTCCGAAGCAACAAATGGAGTATTCTTATCAGTGCCGAACTCGAGGATCTTGATGATGTTGGGATGCTGAAGAACTTTGCCAACCTCGTATTCATTTTTCATGAATCCGATTTCTTCTTTGTCTTCGGCGTACTTGGGCTTGAGCGTCTTAAGGGCGACTCGAGTTCCCTCAGGAGACTTGATCGCCTCCCATATCTGCGTTGAGTTACTATTGTGAATAATGCGAGCAATTCGATATTGCCCAAGGACGTCACGTTCTTTAGCCAACTTAATTCCCTCCCACGTTCAGAGTTGTGTGAAGATATGATAGGTCAAGAGCGGCCTGCCTAAAAGGTAAGGCACCCCCTGCCTGTAGGCCGATTTCTCCGAAATCGGCGGGCGCTGTAGCCCTCTTCGCTCGTGTACCTCGCGACTCTCCCAAAGGGAGAGTTGGGTAAATCGTTGGTGCTTAACCGCACGACCTCCCAAGGGAGAGTTGGCATCGCGTTTATCACGATGCCAACAGCCTCTCATACAACTTTCTAATTTCGCCAGTCATATGCTGGTGGCGAAATTGATCGGTAAATCGTTCGCGGCCCCCCTGCCCTAGCCTGTTGCGCAGCGATTCATTTTCTGCAAGTGAGAGCATGGCATCCGCAAGCGGCTCGACCGACTTTGCCTGCAATAGGTATCCCGTTGCATTCGGCAATACAACTTCGCGAGCACCATCGACATCGTAACTGATCACCGGCTTGCCGGCGATCAACGCTTGCGGCAATGTTCGAGCTAGTCCTTCGCGAAGACTGGTGTGAACCAACGCATCCATCGCACTGAGGTAGAATGGTATGCGTTCAGGTGGGACCAAACCGGTAAAAATGAAATGCGATTCCATTTTCAGTCGTTGGATATCTCGTTCGTATTGCTCGCGCAAAATCCCGTCGCCAACCAAGAGGAAGACACAGTTAGGGTTCACATCAATTACTTTACGGGCCGCTGCGATCAGATACTCATGACCTTTCAAGTGAAAGAGCCTGGCGATCTTTCCAAAGACAACCTTGTCGGTTGCAATCCCCAATTCACGGCGAGCGGCCTCGCGAAACTGGCTACAGTTGCTGAATGGTTCAACGTCCATTCCAGAATAGATCGTCGTAAATTTGTCGGCTCTCGCAACACCTGCCTTGACCATTAACTCGGTCATCGCATTGGCAACACTAATCATGTGATGGCAACGTTTGGCTGCCCATTTTTCCAAAGCAATAAATAGGTTTCTGGCTATAACACCCTGATAAGGATGAAACGGCGCGCCATGGACCGTGTGAACCACGGCGGGAATCTTCCGCTTCCAAGCCGCTGCCCTGCCCAGAAAGCCACCTTTGGCGCTATGTGTATGCACAACATCCGGCCTAAAACGATCGATGGCCGCCAACAACTCGCGGTAGGCTTTCCAGTCTTGCACTGGATCGATCGATCGCCGAAGCGAATCGATCATCTCCACTTTCAGCCCCCCTGCCCTACCCTGTTCGAGTAGCCGTCCCTCAGGTCCAAGAGCCGGTCCAGTCAACAACACAACCTCGTCACCAAAATCGTTGACCAAATCCAAGCAATTGAAAAGCGTATTTTCCTGTGCCCCGCCGATAATCATTCGGGTAATTATGTGTGCTACACGCATATTGAGCTAATTCAAGCGGCTGATAATTTGAGTACTTTGGCGGTGGTTGGAAGCAGACCACATATGGCAATAAGTGTCAAGCAAGCAGACATTGCCACCAAGCGACGTGAGCAATCGCCAAAAGTGCCATTAGAACTCCTTCAACATTTTAGAGAAATTTCGACAAAACGTGTCGCATGAAGGCGGCAACGGCAATTTTACTTTTTAGGGACGTTATCCAACGACATTCAAAATCATGCGACTGGGCAGTTGCTGAAATTTCCGGACCTGAAAATGCGATGGTCAATGCTGATTCGACTTCACCTACTCTGCTGGATGGCTTTCGGTCTGAGCGGTTCGATCCTCTTTAGTCAAGACAACAAGGACACCAACGATCCGCAATCGATCAAAGCTGGACTGGCAAGCTTGACAAATCAAAACCCCGACGATTGGAAAGTTGGAGAACAACATCTCCAGAAAGCAATGCAAGTCCGGGAGCTTCGCGAAAAAGCAATGATTGGTTTGGCACTTTATCACATCAAGCGAGGCAATCTAAATGCCGTAACGACTTTCTGTAACAAATCGACCTCGCTTTTTCCCAATAAGAGTGCTGAGGTTAGTTTACAGCTATCAAGAATTCAATTGTGGCAAACGTTTGCATCCAATGATGCCGACCGATCCCGTGAATATTTTTCAGTAATCCTGAGTTCTTTGCAAAACAATGTTGCCACCCCCTCAAGTAAATTAGCCAGCGCTGCATGCCTTGGCGCTGTCGTCGGAGTGCTTGAATCGAACCCAGAGCCGTCGCTAATCCCGCCTGAGATAACAGAAAAAGCCAAAACGATCCTCGCCCAAATCGAACCAGCCTCGCTTGGCAAGCACTTTACAAGCCACTACCAACGCACCTCTGCGCAATCAAAGGAAATTAGCGACTGGCTTGCAGCTCATGTCAGTCTCTCCAAAGACGAGGCCAAGCAGATCGCCGCTACAGAGGCAGCTAAAGTTGGAGAACGGCTAAGCAGCATCATTACCGATGGAAGATCAACACGGGAATCGCTTCACACCTCCCAAAAGAATCTTCGTGACACCAAAATGGAACACAGGAACACAGAAAGGAAGATTCAAGCCGTCCAAAGCCAGTGGAACTCACATCCAGAACTTCATAATCCTGTCGAACCCAATCGAGATGCAATCGCAAGCTCTGGCGTTGTCCCTACGACGCATCGCGTGAAAACCGGAACGAAAAAGGTGACAAAGTACAAAATAGACAAAAATGGAAAGGAGGTGGAGAATGGAACGACGGAAGAGGATGTGTACGAGAACCGACCACGTCGACAAGCCGACATAGACCGCGACATCAACAACATCTATCAGAAACTACTTAGCCAATATCAACAGTTAATGCAAATGCGAACTGCCCTTCTGCAAAATCGTCAGCAGTTAGATGGTTACCTGAAAGAGAAGAGCGATACCATCACTGCAACTGAGGCGGAGCTAGATACGCTTGAACAAACAAATAAGGAACTAGTTACGGAGTTGAAAGAAGTTCAAGCCAAAGCACGTTTGCTCAATCGAGTGATCGTCGCGTTGAATAGCGAAAATCCGTCTGCCGCCTTTCAACCACCAACCATCGAAATCTTGGACTATTCGCTTGAGCGAAAAGTCTTAAGCCAGTAGAGTTTCATGCTCGCTGTCCGACTTTTGTATACGTGGATCACGGTACGATCTTGGTGGGTCGCTTCTGCCGGAAGCGACTAGGACACACCGGCTAACGTGCCCGACCAATCCGGTTTTTCCGGAGCATTAAACATTGCACTTCGAAGATGTATCCGGGTTGCCCATGACAGGTGATACAACTTAGTCGCATCCGGCAGATGCGCCCACCAAAATCCAAGACATACGCCATGATATTCTCGCGCACGCTCAATCCGGATGAGCCTAAATTTCAAGAGTAAAAGTCCTAATCTATGAAGAACGCCGTTGGCATATTCTCTGCCGTACTCTTTTTCGTTTCGACTTTTGCGATGCCAAGCTGTTCTGCGCAAGTACCGCAAAACGCAAGAGATCATTTGGCTCTCATATTTCGAAAATTCGCTTCAAATGATCTTACTGCGGCAATCCAGGACTGTGATGAGTATATTCGTCTTCATCCGAATGATATCAGAGCATTTGACATACGCGGGCGTTCCAAGGGCGGACTGGGGTTATATGCAGAGGCAATCAGAGATTTTGACGAAGTTATCCTGCTCTATCCTAAGTTTGCATCTGCTTATTTCAATCGTGGATTGATCAAAAGTCGATTGATGGACTTTGACGGCGCGATGCGGGACTACGAAAATGGACTTCGGCTTGACCCTGAAAAATCGCCTACTGCACGGATAGGTGGAGAAGAGAAGGCAATCAAAGAATTAGATGGACTAATTGCGATTGGCCAGGGTAACCAGTCAGCCCTTTTCTTTCGTGGTGTGAACAAGTACTTATTGAAAAACTATGTTGGTGCGATCAATGATTTCGACGAACTAATCCAGCTTAACCCGAACGCTGCATATGCCCACTGCGCACGAGGCAATGCCAAATCCCAAGCTTTGGATTATGCAGGAGCTGTCGTCGATTACGACAAAACGATCAACCTTGATCCAACTTTCACCGCTGCATCGCGTCAGCGAGAAATCGTTGCGAAAAAGCAGACTGCACTTGCGGACAGTGACGATGCTATCCGGCGCAATCCCAACAACGTGTCCGCCTACATCAAACGGGCAAAAGCAAAGAGCGAACTCAAGGACTATTCAGGGGCGATCAAGGAATACGACGAAGCCATCCGGATTGAGTCAAAGAACGCAAAACATTACGAGCTACGGGCCGAAGCCAAACGCTCTTTGAAAGACTTCGCTGGAGCCATCTTGGACTATGACAAAGTCGTCGCGCTTACTCCTGTACAGAGCAATCGCTTTGGCGCTGGACCACGGAAAATTGCGTTGTATTCGCGAGCGAATCTCAAACGAGACGCAGACGACTTCGCAGGTGCGATTCAAGACTTCGATGAATTGATCCAACTCAGCCCGAATGAGTCGGCATACTACCGTTCGAGAGCAGATATCAAACTACGACTCGGTGACGTTTCTGGCGCCATTCAAGACACAGATGAACTGGTTAAGCGCAGCCCAAATACACCAGACAGTTACCGTATAAGGGGAGAATTCAAACTCCGCATGGGAGACTGTGAGGGAGCTGTAAAGGATTTCGACGAAGCGATTCGTTTGGGTGATCAATCAGCATTGGCGTACTTTCAACGGGGTTCCGCCAGGTTAAGGTGCAAGAATTGGAAAGGTGCTCTAGAAGATTGCGACGAGGCTGTTCGTCTCGAGCCCAATGCAGCGTCATGGTACTTCAATCGCGGACAGGTGAAGAAGTTATTGCATGATTATAAAGGAGCGATCGAAGACTACAGTCAAGCTATCGAACTCAAGCCCAACGATCCCAATTGGTTCGGCTATCGCGGCAGTTCCAAGATCCGAATTCGTGACTACGCTGGCGCAATCGCAGACTTTGATGAAGCCGACAAGCTTGGCTTGAAGGACGATTACTGTAAAGTAGAAAAGGCCTTCTTACTAGCGACTGCCAATGACGAAAACTACCGAGATCCAATTGAGTCGCTGAAACTGACGGAGGATGTGCTTTCGAAAGTTAGTTCACAGCCTTACGCACTGAACGCAAAATCTTGTGCCTTGGCTGCAAAAGGAGATTTCGCTGCTGCAATCGCACTCCAGAGCAAGATCACAGATAAAGATTGGCTGGAAGACGAAGACATCACGGGGCGGGACGTTTAGCGCCAAACGCATCGCAGCCTGGAAAATGGCTACGCAATGGCATCCCTAAGTTGGAATATGCACAAGATTTTCTTTTCAATCGTAGTATGGCTTTGCGTCACCGCTTTTGGCTATTGGTGACTCGAAACTTTCACCCGAGTTTCGCCCTAGGCTGGTGCGATTTGAGTTCTACTCTGTGCCTCTGCGGCTCTGTGTGAGGTCGAATTTCCAGTGACCGGATTCACACACAGGCACTAAGACACAGAGAAAGCCACGAAAAGAACGAGTTGAAAGGCGCGATTTATTGGTCGGGGTTCTCGATTATAATCGTGGTATAGCAAAAACCGCTCCAAACCCCGCCAATCGAATTGGCCCCCTGCCCTACCCTGCTCGGATGAACATGATGCGATCTTTACGATGCGGCATTCTCCTCGCTTTGATTTGTTTCGTGCAATGCAACGCTCAGGCGATCGACTATTTACGCGATATCCAACCAATCTTTGCTGAGCACTGTACGCAATGCCACGGCGTTGATTCCCAAACACGTGCCGCCGAATTTCGACTGGACGTCGAATCCCT
The DNA here is from genome assembly GCA_037367405.1 of Ottelia alismoides. Classification (NCBI taxonomy): domain Eukaryota; kingdom Viridiplantae; phylum Streptophyta; class Magnoliopsida; order Alismatales; family Hydrocharitaceae; genus Ottelia; species Ottelia alismoides. The sequence goes on from JAZKJV010008684.1 coordinate 146,525, forward strand.
CGCGCTGAAAGGCGGAGAATCTGGCAAGCCGGCAATCGTTTCCGGCAAACCGGACGAGAGTGAACTGATACGACGTATTTTTTCACAAGACTCCGAAACCGTCATGCCTCCGCCAGAACATAAGAAACCACTTTCCGCAAAACAAATCGAGACGTTGCGACAATGGATCACCGAGGGCGCGAAATTTGAACAGCATTGGTCCTTCACCGCTCCAAAGAAAACCAAGCAAGTCCAATCGAACCCGGTTGACGTATTTGTAACCGACAGGCTCTCAAGTGAGAGCCTAAAATTATCCGAGCGCGCGACCAACGCGACACTTTGCCGTCGAATTTACCTCGATCTCATTGGCTTGCCACCATCTCCGAAAGACTTGGCTGAGTTTGAATCCCTTGGCCTGGAGGCAACCATCGACAAACTGCTCGCCAGCGAACGATTTGGTGAGAAGTGGGCTCGTCATTGGCTCGATGCCGCTCGTTACTCTGATACCAACGGCTACGAGAAAGATCTCAAGCGCGAGCAGTGGAAATGGCGTGATTGGGTCATCGATGCACTCAATCGCGACATGCCCTACGACCAGTTTTTGGTGGAGCAAATTGCGGGAGACTTGATACCCAATGCATCGCAATCGCAAATCATCGCAACGGGCTTTCTGCGCAACAGCATGATCAATGAAGAAGGAGCAATCGTTGCCGAGCAATTCCGCATGACGGAGATGTTTGATCGCATCGACTGCATCGGCAAATCCATACTTGGACTGTCAACGCAATGTGCCCAATGTCACTCACACAAGTTCGATCCGATCACTCATTCCGAATACTACGGTATGTTCGCCTATCTGAACAACTCCTACGAAGCTCAATCGTGGGTCTACACTTCAGAGCAACTGCAACAGATCGCGGAAATCAAAACGAAGATTGCTGCCGTGTCGCAGCGCATTCGCGATTCTCGTCCCAATTGGCAAACCGAATCGAGTGCCTTTGAAAGCCAACTTGCCACTTCCATCGCGCAAACCACTTGGGAGCCGATGGAGATGATCGAACTGGGCAGTGTTAGTGGATTGAATCACCCGACCCAAGAAAAAGACCTCTCAATTCTGATGAAGGGGCATACCAGCTCCGATGTGTTCTTCGTTTCGAATGCAAAATTGCAGGGCATTACCGGATTGCGGTTAGAGGCATTGAACCATCTCGACCTGCCGCACAATGGGCCCGGAAGAAGTTCGCTCGGTACATGGGTCGTTCAAGAACTGGAGGTTCTTGTCAACTTGCCCAACACCACGGAATGGACAATGCAAAAACTGGTAAATGCAACGGCGGATTTTTCCGAGCCTGAAAGCAAAGACGCCGAAGGCAAGAATGGCACTGGACCAGTTGCCTTTTTGATTGATGGAAACGATGCATTCAAATGGAAAGCCGATCGCGGAATCGGCCGCCGTAATCAACCTTCGGTCGCCGTCGTTCAGTTTGAAAAACCACTGGAAGTTCCCGAAGGGTCACGGATCAAAGTGGTTCTACGGATGGGGGACATGCTTGGTTGTTGCCGAGTGAGTGTGACTCGCAGTCCCACCCCCACTGCCCTGCCCTATGACTATGCAGCGATTCAAGCCATCCAAGTACCAGCTGACCAAAGATCGTCAAAACAGAATGCGGCAATCTTTGATGCTTGGCGAGCAACTGTCCCAGAGTTGAAACCGTTGAACGATGAAATCGATGGGTTAGTAAAGAGTTTGCCGCAGGCTCCCACATCCATTTTGCATCTCACGGAGCGGGAACCGACCAATCGCCGCGAAACACATCTGCTAGATCGTGGCGGCTGGGACAAGCCACTGGACGTAGTGCAGCCGCACGTTCCCGCAGCATTGCATCCGTTTCCAGCCGACGTTCCCAATAATCGACTTGGCTTTGCCCGATGGTTAGCAGATCGCCAATCGCCACTTACCGCCCGTGTTGCCGTGAATCGCATCTGGCAAGCCATCTTCGGTGTCGGCTTAGTGGAAACCTCAGAAGACTTTGGTACACGTGCACCAGTTCCGGTCTACCGCGAATTACTCGATTGGCTGGCGGTCGATTTCATGGAACATGGCTGGAGTCAAAAACACATTATTCGTACCTTGCTAACCAGCGCGACCTATCAACAGACGTCACATGTTTCACCCGACTTACTCGAACGTGATCCCAAGAATGTGTTGCTCGCTCGCGGACCAAGATTTCGAGCCGACGGGGAGGTCATTCGTGATATTGCTTTGTCGGCTGCTGGTCTAATCACAAACAAAGTCGGTGGCCCAAGCATCATCCCACCCGTTCCACAGAATGTGCTGGATTACAACTACGTCTACCCTAGCTATTGGAAACCGGCCGAAGGACCCGAGCGTTATCGACGAGCGGTTTACGGATTCCGCAAGCGATCGATGCCGGATCCTGTGATGTCAACGTTTGACTCTCCCAATGCTGATCTGCCGTGCGCACGTCGCGTTCGATCGAACACGCCACTTGCTGCACTTGCCGGAATGAACGAAACGATCTTTGTGGAAGCTGCCCGTGCAATGGCGCTTCGCGTGCTGCGTGAATCGGGTGAAACCGACCTTGATCGAGCAAGCTATGCGTTTGTACTTTGCACCGGCCGCAATCCGCGCGACGATGAGCGAAATGAGGTCCTTTCATTATTGGCCAAACAACGCAAGCGATTGGCTGACGGATGGATGAATGCAAAAGAAGTTGCAACGGGTGATGCGTCTGTAACGCCCACGTTGCCCGCCAATACAACACCGCAAGACGCCGCTGCATGGACACTGGTCGCGCGCGTTATGTTAAACCTTGACGAAACCATTACCAAAAACTGAGATAACCATGAACATCCATAACGAAATTCGAAATGCCCAAGCGATATTGATGCGTCGTCGTTGGTTTCTCGGTCAATGTGGAGTCGGCCTCGCGGGCATCGCAGCCAATACACTGTTGGCACAGGATGCGCCAACCAACGCAAAGTCCGCTGATGCCCTGGCTCAGAATCCATTGGCACCCAAACAGCCACACTTTCCAGGTAAAGCAAAGCGTGTTGTCTATCTGTTCCAAGCCGGCGCACCAAGCCATCTGGAACTATTTGACAATAAACCCCAGCTAACGAAGTTAAGTGGTCAACTACCGCCGCCAGAGTTGTTGAAAGGTTATCGAGCGGCTTTTATCAATCCTAACTCAGCCCTGTTGGGCCCCAAGTTCAAATACGAACGTTACGGTCAAGCAGGAATCGAGTTGAGCGAAGTCTTGCCGCATACATCCAAGATCGCCGATGAAATCTGCTTGATCCGATCGATGCAAACGGACGCCGTCAATCACGCGCCCGCGCAGATCATGATGAACACCGGCTCGGAGCAGTTTGGCAGACCGAGTCTTGGATCATGGACGTTGTATGGGCTTGGCAGTGAAGCAGCCGACTTGCCTGGATTTGTAGTGCTGACCAGTGCTAAAGGAACCAGCGGCGGAGCCAGCAACTATGGTTGTGGGTTCTTGCCAACAATGTATGGCGGCATTCCCTTTCGAAGCGCCGGCGATCCCGTACTTTACCTTTCTAACCCCAAAGGCATTGATCAAGACGCTCAACGTTTAAGTCTCGATTCATTAAATCGATTGAATGAGTTGGCGTTGCAACAAATCGGTGACCCTGAGATCGCCGCTCGTATTCAGAGTTACGAAATGGCGTATCGATTGCAATCGAGTGCGCCCGAGTTGATGGACTTGAGCAAGGAAGGCCAGGAATCATTGGCTCGCTATGGTATCAAAGATGCCACGCAACCCAGTTTCGCCCGCAATTGTTTACTCGCCCGACGATTGCTGGAACGTGGTGTTCGCTTTGTGCAACTGTTCCACGAAGCTTGGGACCAGCACGGCGGACTGACAGCCGGCGTCAAGCAAAATGCGCTGGACACCGATCAAGCAAGTGCCGCACTAGTGATGGATCTAAAGGATCGTGGACTACTCGACGACACCATCGTCATCTGGGGTGGTGAATTCGGTCGGACGCCGATGGTTCAAGGCGGCAACGATGGTCGCGATCATCACAACCGCAGTTTCAGCATTTGGATGGCCGGTGGTGGATTAAAGCGAGGTTACGTCCATGGCGAAACCGATGAATTGGGATTCAACGTCACGAACAATCCCGTGCATGTTCATGATCTAAATGCGACCTTGCTGCATTTGCTTGGCTTCGATCACACTCGATTAACCTACCGCGTCCAGGGCAGAGATTATCGGCTGACCGACGTACACGGCAACGTTGTGCGGGACATCTTAGCTTAATTGTAGAGCAGTAATTGTAGAGCAGTTGCCCTCAACTGCTCATGGCGCTGGGAGCATAGCAACCTCGCCACTGACAGTGGACATACATCTTACAAGCCTATCGGGTCGGTGCACGCTCAACCGTGGTGTTTACCCAAAAACAGTTGGGTACAACTGTGCGACAATGTAGACCAAGCCAGCAAAAAAGAAAACATGTACATTCCATCACGTTTTCGTCAAGACGATCAAGCGACCTTGCACGACTTCATACGCCAGCACAGCTTTGCGACGCTTGTCTCTTGGATCGATGATGAACCGCAAGTCACTCACTTGCCGCTACTACTCGACGTGCATGGCGGATCGCATGGCAAGTTAATTGGCCATATGGCTCGAGCCAATCCCCATTGGCAACAAGCGGCTGGTGAACGAACGCTTGCGATTTTTCATGGACCACACGCTTATGTTTCGCCAGGTTGGATAGACGAGGAAAACTTTGTTCCGACTTGGAATTACGTCACGGTTCACGCGCAGGGAATTTTAAAGATCATGGATGATCGAGACGCGTTGCACGATACACTTTCGCAGATGGTTACCTTCTATGAGTCGAACAGTGAGGTACCGTGGTCCATGATCAACCTTAGCCAGGACTATCTTGATCGGATGTTGGCGGCAATCGTTGGAATCGAAATCCAAATTGAGCAGCTAGAAGGGAAATGGAAACTAAGCCAAAATCATCCGACCGCCATTCGCAAGCAGATGGTGGATGGATTGGCGCGCACTGGTGGATTCGAGGAGCAAGAAGTAGCAAAATGGATGCGAGCTAGTTTGTAAGGCTATTTGAAACCATTCGGCCTAATACTCGCGAATACACAGATCGCCGATTTCGGAGAAATCGGCCTACTTTTCGATCACTTGCCTCCAACGTTTTGGGACGCCATGCCATGCGTCCATATAAGTTCGTTCCAGAGGAACGTTAATGTAGCGATCTGGAGTGAGAAAGATGGGCATGTCGATCAAAACGCTGGCCACAGCAAATGGTTCAAAATAAGCGACAGGCCGCATGCCTGAACTGTATGCGGCCATGCCAAGCGGCAGCGTTGCATCCACTCCAGGAGCCGAAGTGTCCCCAAACGCTTCCTCCCAAAACTTCGCGTGGACGCCTCGAGGGTCACGTGGCGTTGGAGGATGTAGATCGATGACCAACAAGTGGCAACCAGAGCGAATTGCGTTGCTCAACTTGTCGATGAAACTTCGCAGGGCAACTGCGCTATGCTTGTTACCAGGAGAGACAATTTCGATAAAGCCGACGACTCGATCGCCGCTTACATGTCGAATCACAACATGCATCGAACGGGCGGCATAAAGTTCAAGATCAACCTCGTGGTTGAAACGTGTTTTCGGCGGAGCATCGAGAACTGCCAGCCCAAAATCGGCAACAACAGAGCCAGTTGAAGCATCTGTCAATGCTTGATCATATGCAGGTGCAATCCGTTCAAGGGTAACCACATCGGGAATTGCACCCGAAGTAATCTGCTCTGCCATGGCGTAGTAGTCATCGGGTAGCAAGCCGTCATTCAATGCATTGCATATCGAGATGATCCAGCGTTGATGGAAATCATGAAAAACACCTGAATCAACAACAGTCCAATCATGCACGGGCATTGCAAGTCCAATCGTCCATTCGACATGGTAGGTGGCGACATTTACCCTACAGTATAACTGCTTGCCTGAAAGCGATGCAAATGCAGGCAATCACAGTCTATTCAGGCAGAAGACATAGATTCGGATGAGTTAAAGCTCTTACTAAACCCGATCAATCACGCAAAGACGACAGCACAATCGGGTGAATTGGCAAATGCTCTATCTGTTGGCGCACCTTTTCGATGCGAACCAAAGCATTCGCCGTTTTATTCGTTATTCTATACTTGGGTTGGAACTTAGGCATTTTATCGGCATTCCATCGGCAATTGTTTTAGGATGAATTATGCCGATAAACTGCCGATTGTCCATCTCATTCCAGATCCCGCGACCATCGTACATACAACTACTTCGCAATCGTCATTGGAATATCGCCGGGTTTGGCCCAGTCACGCATGTCCGCTTCGACATAAGGATCATCGTCAAAGTTGAGGAGAAACCGAAGGGAGTTGCCGTCGACAGTGGCAGTCCCCAAGTCCATTTTGCCGTCACCGTTCCAGTCACCGACGAATGGGGTTTGAGAATTGGTTCCAAAGACGCGCTCCTCAAGAGGGCGATGGAACGAGTGGATTGTCCAAAGGCGAGAAGATTCACGGGTACTTTGTGGTTTTCTTGAAATCAGAATCTCGTCAATGTGATCGCCGTCGATATCACCTGCAAAGAAGATGGCTTCGTCGAAATCCAATTTGCTTTGGCCGCCCCATCGTACCATGTGCTCGACATCGCTTTGACGATCTCCATCAGTATCGAAGGCGATTTTGAATTCGGTCGTATCCGAGTCACTCCTCGCTAACGAATGCAAGCGTATCAGTCCAAATTCGCATTTGCCATCTCCATCGATATCGGCTGCAAATGGGCGATCATCACGCGTACCCCAAACAAAACTTGAGACTCGTTGTTCCGGCGCAATGGAATCGCCGCGCTGGTAGAGCGACCACTCCCAACGTTGCTCGCTATTCATTTTGCAAACGGCTAAGTCGCCGTGACCATCGCCATTCCAATCTCCTGTTAGAGGCAATCCCATCGCGTCGCCAAACGTTATCTCCTCCTGTGTTTGTCCATCACCGTTGTGATTGAATAACCATAACCCTCCACGAAAAACACCCGGATAACGGAAGCGATTGGATTCCATCAAGTTGGCTTTGATTTTGATCTTGTTCGAATCAAGCTCGGCGTTGGATGAGTGCAAGCGAACGGTCGCCGAAAAAGGTCCAGGCTGCTTGGTGTCAAGCGTGATGTGGAAGAAGTTGCGCGTGCCAGGTGCTAGCGGCGCGTTGATGTTTCGATCGAGTCGTATATTCTCGCTGACGTCGATAACGCGAGACTGAGTTGATTGACTGCCGGCATTGATTAACTGAAAATCCCTGCCCAGGCGTGCATCAACGGAAACGTTGCCCATATCGACCGCAAGATCCGAATTTTCAAAACGACCAACATCTTCAATCAGCAGCATCGATCCTTCTACGTTGGCGGCTATTTGCACTTTTGCAATGCGAGGCGACTGACCTGGAATGGTGGTCTCCAAGAGCAAGTCGGCAAGGCATTCTCCAATTCGATTGGCAGCAACTCGAATTCCAAAATCGGTCTGATCCGATGGCTTCAGTTCACTCGCAGGAGGCGGCGAAAGGGCGAAAAGGTCGTTGGACAGTTTCGCATCAATCCGAATGCTCTCCTTGCCGCGATTCACCAATCGAAAACGCCTGGTCGGCACGTTGCCTGTTTTCCATGTTCCGAGTTGAAGCATCTGTTGGAATTTGAGAGTATCGTAAACTGTTAGCGAGGATGACTGAGTGGCAACCGAAGTTGTGTTCGATTGAGCCGGCATATCTTTTCGAGCGACCATGAATTCGACGGCATCGGGCAACTCCAACGGTTGCTCGCGAATGGTCCTGGCAACTCGAAAGCCCAGCTTTTCGTGTGCCTTGGGCATGCGTTCAAGGATCCCAAATCGCGATGCCGTTCGGACTGAATCTGTAGTGGTCCAAACCGAACCGCCTCGCGCGTGCCGTTGTCGTTCGTTGCTGAGCAATACGGGGTCATTGGTCCATTCGGAAATGTTGCCGAGCATGTCGAATAGGCCACTTGGATTTGGTTTCCGTGCAGCGACCGGACATAGTTGGGTTTCAACACCTTCCATCGCTGCATATTCGTGCTTCCAACCGATCTCATTTCCAAAGGGACGAGCGGTCTTGGTACCAGCTCGTGCGGCCACCTCCCATTCGTCGTCGGTTGGCAATCGATACCCGATTCGTTCCAGAGCATCTGGGTACTCGCGTACAATCCGCCGTGGCCCCTCGTAGGTCACTTCATAACAAAACTCGGTGGCCGGAATTCCTTCTAATTCACTTAGTTGGTTACAGAAGAAGGCTGCATCTTGCCACTGCACAGCGTTTTGAGGTAGCTCCGGTGCTTCGGGCTCGGGCGATGTAAGATGCCTCTGGCCCACTCGCCAGTATAGCCCACGTGTTGTTTCGACATTGGCTATGGCAAAGCTCCTTGGAATACGTGTCGTCCTTAAACGTTCATCCAATTCCTTTACAGAAGATCTACCAGCCTCCGTGACTGGAGAGCCAATTTGTGCATCGATTGGGCCAGGGATTACGACCATCGTCGGTCCAAACAACGGCTGGTAAACACCACCGTTAAATGGCACCGCTCTTTGTTGCAGTAAGGATCGCATATCGTTCCAGCGTTGCTGCCAGCCCCATCTTTGTGACAACCAGCGCAGACTGGCGTGCACTTCGGGATCGCGTTCGTTAAGGTACATCTCGGCCAATTTGTCCTGCGATTCTGATTTGATGATTTCAAATTCGACCATCGACTGAGTGCCGCGCGGCTCATAAACACCTAACATCTGGATCAAGGCAGCGCGAACATGTGGCGATGGAACTTCATGCAGACAGTCAAGGACCGTCCGCAGTGGAACATACGCAGGAACCCAGTGAATCAGGCCAGTTCGAATATCGGGGGCGTTCAAGTCACCGAGCAATTTGAGCAAAGCCTGAATTTTCGGATCATCGGATTTCGGAGTGAGCGATAGGTCTTCTAATGTTGCTTTAAGGTCTGGGCGACTGTCCAGCAGATTGGATTGCAGATCGCTTAATGAATGGAAAACCGGCACGTTCACCTTTGCCAGTGTTGTATTCTTCTCGTTAAGATCCCGGGCAAACCTACTGTCCGCAGGACGGAGCAAAGTCAACATGACCAGCGGCAATACCAACACACACAATAGCGAGGCTGCCGCTATCCATTTAAGAGAAGCACTTTGTGATATGGCTTCGGCATCAGACTGTTTGGAAGTGGCAACTAGCGCTTCGCTGTTTGCGGTGTGTTCTGTCGAATCGAAAAGCGATGAAATCGCTGGCGCCACTGCAATTCCAACCAAGGATACCGATGGCATCGTCGACAGATCGCTGAGCAACTCATAGGCAGTTGGTCGATCCTGTGGCAACTTGGCCATCATCCGTTGAATCAGTTGCGAAAACTCTCTGGGAATATCGGGACGTTCAACGTTGACGTCCGGAATCGGAGCATCGCGATGCTTAACGTACAGTTCAACGGATGTGTCCCCATCGTAAGGATGATGGCCAACCAGCATAAAATACGCAGTACAGCCCAAGCCGTAAATATCTGAAAGAGGTCCTACCTTGGCGCGATCAAAGCCTTGTTCAGGAGCCGCGTACGCCGCTGTTCCGAGATGGTGATGGGTGGATGTTAGGGATTGGGAGACCCGATCTTCTCGGCGTTGCTCCATCGCTACGCCCAAATCGAGCAGCTTTACACGTCCCTGCTCGGTCAACATGATGTTGCTCGGCTTGATATCGCGGTGCACGATTCCAGCAGCGTGAATATGAATGAGTGCTTGCAACGACTGGCGAAGTATTTCGGCAACTACTTCGACTGGCAACGGTTTGATTTCGGCGACCAGTTGTGAGAGATTGTTGCCAACAATGTGCTCCATGGCGATGTATGCCAGTTGGCCAGTGCGTCCAGCATCGTATGTCTGAACAATGTTGGGATGCTCGAGTTTGCCAGCCAGTCGCATCTCGCGCTCAAAGCGCAGAGTGCTCCAGCCTGATTGAGCGCAGATCTTGAGGGCAACGTCACGATGCAGACTCATGTGCCTGGCAAGATAAACTTCGCCCATGCCTCCCCGTCCAAGCCATCCTTTGATTCGATAACCAGGAATCGAATCGGCCGCCAGACGCATCCTCTCGGCTTGGTCACTGGCCTCGTAAGCGTTCAGGAATTGATCCCAAGATGCTTGCCATGGCGCATGTGCATTGGCAACCGCCTCAACATCCTGAGTAGCAGTTCGAAACGATATCTCCAGTGCATCCAAATTGACGCTCGTCAGCGCGATATCATTTGAGGCGTTTAGGGTGATTTCTTCAACTGATTCCGGTAGATCGATGCGCTCAAGCAGTTGGTGAATGAGACTTCGAACACCAACACGCGATCGTAGAACCTGGGCTTCGGGAATTCGTAACAACTTTGCTACGGTAGCCAGGTCCAAACCTTGAATTACGTACAGTTCAAAGGCGCGCATCGTTTCAGTAGCAACGCGCCGTCTCGCGATTTCGATAGCGCGAAGCAGCACCGCGCGATCCGCGACTCGAATGCCAGGTGGATCCTCGGGTAACTCTGGCATCGTCGGACTATCGCTCGCCCCGCCCCCTTTGGGCGAAGCAACTAGTTGCGATCGAATGCGCCGCTTGATTTCCCCGCGAGTGACCTTCCACATCCAGTCGACTAGACGGGAGGTCGGTGAATGTTTGCGAAAGTCGGGCAGTCGACGAAGAATGACCAACATCAAATCGAGCGTCATCGCTTCAGCATCACTGGTGCGGACACCGAAATGCTCCACCCAGGCACGAATCAACGGAGCATAGATGCGATAGGTTCTTTGCCATGCAGCCACTCGATCTGGTGCCAATCCATCTACCGAAGATTTTGGAGTGGGAGTTGGCATGTCGGATTCGCCGCAGTTTCCAGTGGTATGAGAGCCACCGAATTTTCGAGCCCAGATAAGCAATATTCTCTAAGTCAGAATAACTGTCTAGCTCATTTACCGCAACCAATTTAGAGCAAAGCGACGAGATTTTGCCAGCCATGGTTCTTTCGGAGGGATACTCGTTGCGAAAACGACTATCCTCGCTCCACAAAGCCCTTTAGTCCAACCGTAAACAATTGTGTCCAGCCCGCTTGCAGCGAAGATGCGTGCGAATCGGTGACGCGTCCATACAGGGAATCGCGAATAGATAGTTGTGTCCCCCCCTGCCCTGCTGCCAAGCGTATCGAAAGTTGCGAAGTTGAAGGTCCACCATAATCGGCTGTGCAATGACCAATCAGATCCAACGATTCTTGAGGAGTGATGGACAACACGGAATACCAAAGCAATTCACTTTCCCCCCGCTGCTCGTAAAGTCTCCCACCTGCATGTGGCTCAAGCAGGACAATCGAATCGGTGCCCAGCATGTGAAAATCCGGTAACCACCAGGTTGAAAGCTGATCAACGAGTCCTCGCCAAACTCTTGCTTGGTCTGCTTTGATGAAAACTGCTAAATCGTATTGCAAGCAGCGCACGGAGTCGACTTTGAAGTCTTTCATCGAATTGCCCTCTTATTTTCTTTCCACATCTTCTTCAATCACCTCTTTCAATCGATTCAGGGCGGACGCAAGTGGACGCACGTGAGCATGGATCCAGCGCTGGCAAACCCGTTCAATCGGAACCGGATTAATCGCATTCCAACGCACTCGCCCCTGGCGTTTGACAATCAACAAATTCGCAGTCGCCAAAACGTCAAGGTGCTTCATCACTGCTGTTCGGCAAAGCGAATCAAACCGCTGTACCAAATCGCCGGTGGTTAACGGACCAGCCATCAACGCATCAAGAATCTCTCGACGCACGGGATCCCCAAGCGCTTTCCAAACCAAATCCGCGTCCTGTTTTGCTTTTGTGCTATTCATGTCACTAAATAGTGACATATTGTGATTCGGCTGTCAAGTTTCCGATCCTGCGAATGAACCTCTTTATTTCAAGGCACGAATAGACCTCAGTTGGCGACTACAATAGAAGCTTCACCAGTTCTTAGGAAACAGATCCTCTCAACTCTTCACATCCAGAATGTCGGGCCGCCAGATGCCTCAATTGCTCTACAAGCTGGAATCGCTTTACCATCGCACGATACCGCACTGGTTGTTACAGCCACGATACTGTTGGGTGTACAGGCTAGCACTGAGCGGCGACCGGAAGTGTATTCAAGATTCTCGTTACCTTCTACGTTGGGCCGCCGATGAGGACTTGGCCAAACTTAAGCAACGCTGCGCGTTGACGGACTATCGATTGGCTGAGGGGGATCGAGCTGTCATTCTGCTGGAGGAAAATCAACTGGTTGGAGTTCTTTGGATCGCCACGGAACAGTATCGCGATTGGGATACCGGGTTGCTGATCGAACTTCAACCTCATCAAGCTTGGATGTATGGAGCTTGGGTGCACCGTAATTTGCGTGGCAAAAAACTCTACTCGCAAATGATCCGATTTGTATCGAACGAGTTGGTTCTCTCTGGTCGATCCGAGATGTTGTTTGCGATTGATTGGACCAATGGTCATTCGCAGCAAATCCATCGCTCCTATGGCGCGAATCAAATCGGAAAGCTGTTGGGCGTTGAATTATTCGGCCGCAAGAATTTTCGAATTCAATTGGATCCGAATTTATGTGAAACTGGTCTCGCCAGTGGCACACAAAACCCCAAATGCACGGGGACGTCGGATCTAAATCCCGCCCTCAATTGTTCTAAAGTCTCAAATAGAGCTTTCGGCGATCCAAGAAACTAACGAACATCCAAGTGATTCCGAAGAACAGAATCAGGCCGACCATTGTCCATAGTAACGATGAGTCCTTGGGAACAATTGCGAGAATTGCGACCATCACGATATGGTGAATAATATAAGCCGCCAACGGGTTCTTGCCGAAAACGTCAAACAGCTTCCATGACGCTTGTCGTTGATCACAAAAAAATCGAAAGCACCCGTACAGGGCCATTGCGAAACCGCTTGAGAAGATCACGAACGATTGGGAGACAACACGTTTATCCATCATCCAATAATTGAATTGCCTTTTGTCGGGAGTTGGTGGAGGAACCATTGGGACTTCGGCCAACAGTGTCTTCCAATCCCTTCCCTGAGCGCGCTGCCACGGCGGCCACACAGGGTCTAACTTTGAAGGGTCTAACTTTGAAGGGTCTAACTTTGAAGGGTCTAACTTTGCGGTAACTTGAGTCGATTGCGAATTCGGATCAACCGACAACGATTCACTAACAGGAACGATGTCGTACAACCGCGTCAAACACGATAACCCATAGCCGACAAACATGAGCAGCGTTCCCAGAAACAACAACCTTCGGGCGGATTGAACGACCGCTTTACCGCTGACCATATCAAAGGCCAGGGTACCCAACAGCATAATCTCGGCCCATGAGATTAATCCGAAAAACCCGCCGTCCCAAGCTCGTTTGGTAGCTGCTCCGAAGTACGCGTCCATCCAATTCTCTCGTCCGTAAACAAACTCGTAATTGAACGACCATGAGATAAATACGTGAAAACAGCCCATTGCGATCAGTGCGGCACATCGTGTTCGAACACTCCTACAAACCAACGGCAAAAGCAGAATCTGAATTGCACCGATAATTCCTAGAACTTCCCAAAGATTGGCTTTGAGCAATTCAGCGACGAATTTTGAAACCGCTGCAAAAGTCATGTCATTCCAACTCTTGAAATTGGAATTGAACGCGGTGAGCATTAGCGAAAGCAGGATTAAGGCTAGGCTGCGCTGTATGATCGACCAACGTGCGACCTGGGCCCCCGCCTCACCAATGCGCTTAACCATCGACATGCGATAAGAAAAACCGCAGATAAAAATGAAGCTCGGCATAATCGAGTCGGCATAGCTGAAATGCGTGTTGTTATGCTTGAGCACATGATGTGTTACCGCCAAACCACCCAGGAAGTTTACGACAAACATGGCAGCAACACTGTAACCACGAAACTGGTCTAAGGAAACAATGCGACTGGATGAGCTGTTTGTCATAGATGGGTTGTATTTAGAAGTTACTAACCTTGCCTGATAGGTTCATTTCGAAGTTATGCATTAAGCTCTGTGTACCAAAGGCTAGGCCAGTGTACCGAAGCAATATACTGAGGGCTAGTACTTTGTCACGGCAAGATCTTGGGCACAACTGCTCTACATTATGCCCGTAAGTACGCACCTTGCTTTTCTAGGTGTCTAACGAACATCCAGGTGACGACAAAGTAAATCGCCAATCCGAGCAAGCTGTAGGCCGCTGGTGCATCCTTGGGAAAAAACGGCTTGACAGCACCAGCAATCATGCTGTGTAAGACATAGGCGATTAATGCATTGGTTCCGAAAGTACGGAACACCGCTAGTCGAACGCTCCAAAGGTCGCTAACGACGAAGAAGATAAGAAAAACCAGTAATGAGAAACCAGCCGCAAAGGTTGGATAAGACAGTGTGCCGCCACGTTGGCTCATCATCCAGTAGTTCCACTTGCGAAGCGATTGATCAGGCGGTTTGACGAACGGCGGCTCGGCTAAGATCGCCTCCCAGCCGGCTCCTCGTTTGGCTTCGATTCTCGCGGCCGATGGCCAGACAGGATCTTCTGCCAGTTTCTTTTGCTTCAGGCTTTCAACCATCTCGGCCGGAACATCGTACAGTCGAGTACCACAAGACATTACCCAACCGATCAACATCAAGATTAGCGATGCCACAAATACACCGAAAAGACTTTTGGAAAACAGTTGTAATTTCTCACGAGGCTGCAGAAACACATCACATGCGATCGTACCGACAACAGCAGGTACGGTCCAAGTGAGAAAACCCAGTGGCCCGCCGTCGATTCCATTGGGATCTGTATTGACCCAGACAAAATTGAACCAGTACGACAACCCAACGTGGGCCAGCGCAGAAGCCAACATCCAAGCAATCCGAATCCCAGCCTTGCAATGAACCACCGGCAGTAGCCACAGTGAGGTCACCGCGATATGCATGAGCGTCTGGAACCAGCTTCGTTTCAGTGGCTCATGGAAAATATCCCAGAAACTAAGCTCTTTAAAGTGCTCCCAATCCGGCGCTCGTTGACCGACTCCGTAGATGACAACCGAGACGAGCACCAAGCCCAAAAGCCGGCGAACCATGCGACCGTAGGCTGCTACCGAGCCTTGTGTCTGCATCCGTCGGCCAAAGCTCAACCGTAGTGCAAAGCCGACCGCGAACAAAAACTGGGGCATGATCGTGTCAGCGTAACTGCAATAGTCGTGCGAGTGCTTGAGTATCTGCGGACAAACAGTGTATCCACCAAAGTAATTGACCAGCATCATGCCAAGAACGGTGTAGCCCCTGAACTGATCCAGCGACTCCAGTCGCCCACCTGCTGATGATGTAACCTTTGGCAATTCAACCGCGTTTGTCACGATCGTCCTCTCAAGACTTGCAATGTGAAATTAGACAGGCCGTCGTTATAGGCGATTTGAACGCGACAGCGAAACCTGTCTTATATTTAATCTTAGTCTGAGCAACCTGTCATCAATCCCAGTCCTCAAAATGATCTCAGCCCCGGAAACCCATCACAAGAAGAGCAAACACTAATGATTTCCTGCAAATTTTGATAAAGCAGGCGATGTCCGATAACCGTGGGCGACAAACCGCCAGATTGACAATTGTTAATGTTCCGCCGAGTAAGTGGAGCCCCAGCATCATTGTTGCTGATGAATGACTTCGCGAATATTTGACCCCACGATTCGAATCCTGCTAGACTGCGCCCTCGGGCCCCAATTTTCTTTCTCTCTTTTCTGAAGAGTCATTGGGTGTTGTTCCCAGCGGATTTTTTGTCAGTGGCTTCGTGTCTTGGAGGATTCTCATGATCAGACGCACTCGTGGTTTTACTCTCGTCGAGTTGCTGGTGGTGATAGCCATCATCGGCATTTTGGTTGGTCTTCTTTTGCCGGCTGTCCAGTCTGCCCGCGAAGCAGCTAGACGAATGCAGTGTAGCAACAATGTCAAGCAACTTTCGCTTGCCGTGCACATGCATCATGACACATACAAGAAGTTTCCTTTCGGAATTCTTCGAAACGATAGTCGATTCCCCCACCCTGATATCAACAAGCCAGCTGGCACACCAAATCCATGGGATCGACGTTATCCCTTGATGCTCCAATTGCTTCCCTTCATTGAACAGGGCAATTTGTATCCCAAGTATGACCAGTTCGTTTTCAACAACAATCGAAAAGAAACACCAGCCGGAGCAGATTGGGTTGGAAATTTCTTCTTAAAGCAGGTTGTTCCCACAATGATGTGCCCGTCGAATCCGGGCGGTCCATGGAATGAGGCCGTTGTCGCAGCGGAAAGCGGACGCTACTTCCGCAATCATTACTTTGGCTGTTCAGGCTATAGAGCCTATCCTCGATATCAGCCTGCTGCCTCAGGTCGCCCCAGTTTGTACAACCCGTACTTGGTCGATCCAGAGCCAGGCACTGGTGGTGCGGCTGATGGATTGTTCACTCGATGCAGGGCCTACGGATTCCGAGATTGCACGGACGGAAGCAGCAATACCCTCCTCATTGGCGAGCGCAAATACTACGACAAAATCTTCGACACCAGTCCAATCGTTGACGACCGAATTCGCGACTGGGGTTGGTGCTGGTTTGGTGGCGAGGGTGACGCCCATTTGGGTACCGGTGTTCGAATCAATTTCGTCTTGCCGGACAACTTCGATACTCTGGGCGGTGGAGTTCAGCAATTGCTATTCGAGGACCGAATCAATTCGTTCGGTAGTATGCACACTGGCGGCGCCAACTTCGGTTTGGCCGACGGTTCTGTGACCTTTATCTCGGAAAGCATTGCACAATCCGTTCTGAAGGCACTGGGCTCTCGTGCTAGCGGGGATATCGTCGAGAACTTCCAATAGTACTTCATCCCAAATTGAGGTAGAGCAAGGCGGCTTGCCTTGCTCTACTTCTTTACTCTCCTTTTTTGGTTCCAACCTGCGAGTTAATCCTTTTCGCCAGCAAGAATTATGGAGTTTTGTGTGTTCGCTTCAAAGAAATTGGCTCTATTATCGGCAGTTTTAGTCAGTGCAGTTGGGGGTTGCTCGAGCGGTGTTCGAATCGTACCCGCAGAAGGAACTGTCACCAAAGAGGGTACACCCTTAGACAAGGTGATGGTGGAGTTTTTTCCTGAGACAGAAGGTCCACGGTCATTTGCTGAAACGGATGCGAAGGGACACTTCATTCTCACAACCGACGATGGCAAACGCAAAGGTGCGGCGGTTGGGTCTCACCGCGTTGTGCTCCGGGATACCGCCGTTCTCGGTGATAAGTTCATGGGACGAGCCGGTGAAAATGTCGACATGTCTAAAGGCCGCAAACCCCGATTCGGCAAGGAGTATATCGATCGAGAAAAAACACCGTTGCGAGTAGAAGTAAAACCCAGCGAAGGCAATAACTTTACTGTTGACTTGCCCGCAAAGTAGGCCGATTCCTCCACGTAGGCCGATTTCTCCACGTAGGCCGATTTCTCCACGTAGGCCGATTTCTCCGAAATCGGCGAAGGCCATTGGTATTCGATGCAAGGAAAGATTGATTTCAATGTTTAGCCGTCAACCGTACGCCTAAATAGACAGGACGGCGCATAGGGTGCCTCTACAGAGCATCTTATTCGCTCGAACCCAAGCCTTTTGTAGGCTCATCAACCGTTGGGGACAACTCTCCTACAATCCCATGCTTTTGATCGTTCTCATTGTGAAATACACGATGCTTTTCTAGTTCAAGCGCTGCGTGATAGCGACTGGCTACGCCCAATTGCGGAAACAACCCGCCGCCAATGATCAAGATGGTTAACATCAACACCGAAATGCGTTCTGGCCATCGAATGCCAAGCGGTATGGGAGTGGTCGATCGCCGACCAGTGAAGATCCTGAAATACGCTAGCAGGATAGCGATACCGTTCAGTGCGGCGGCTAGTACAACCGCAGTTCCGATCTGGGGATAGACCTCGACAGCCCCTTCTACCAGCAACTCGACTGCGATAAAGCCGATCGTTCCCGGAAATCCGATAGCGGCCAAGCCGGTCAAAAGAAAGAAGCCTGCGATCGGTGGCATCTGGTCGTACAATCCGTGGTAATCGGCCAACGATACGCGTCCAATGCGAGCTTCGACCGACCTCAGCATCAATCCGAAACCTGTCATTGAAAGAACGACGCTTAACCAAACGCATAAAGCACCGGTCAATCCGATCGGAGTTACCAATTCGAGACCGACCAAGACCAGCGATGAATTGCTCAAGAACAAATAGCAAAAGAACCTTCGTGCTTCGGTTTGCACCAAGGCCATACCCGATGCGTAGACTGCAGTAATCAGTGATGCGAGCACGATCCAGTGCAACGCCCAATCAGGTGCGATAGGTAGAACCAGTCGCATTACGGCAAATGCGCCCGTCAACGGTGTGACGTACAGAATCGCGGTTCCAAACGTCGCCTTTTCGAAAAGGTCGGTCATCCAACAGTGAACCGGCGCGATCCCATTTCGAAGCAAAGCCGCAAACGTGAGCAAGGCACCAGCAACCAAAGAAGTTTGATTCGGTATGTTTGTAAACTGATGGAGCCCATATCCCAAGAAAAGGAAAAACACAAACGCGCTCATGTGGAGCGAATAGATACGGGTGCAGCGTCCCCGACTGCGCATTTCAATCCATGGTGGAAAAGTTGCCAGTGCCAGTAGTGCGACCAATGTCCAGGACGCGCGACAACTATAAGTCGCTAATAAAATCGACTCCGAGATCAGCGTCAGCGAGAATGAAAACCGTTGAACTTTAGTTCTTAACGTAGAGAGCACTGTCACCAGAAAGACGAAGGCAGTTAAAGGCAGTAGAGGAGCACTCAGTTCATCCACGACGAACACATCTTGATGAAAAATGAAATTCATCAAATCCCAGTGATCGTGGGCTTCAAAGGAATGCAACGAGCTGAAGTCGATGAATTCACCAACGGCAAAGAACAAGGCCAACGTGCAGAACGCGGTCGCAATCCAGCGGGCTCGACTGCCCTGCCCCACTAAATACACGGCAAGCGTTCCGAGCAGTGGTGTCAATATGGAAAGCTCGAGCCAAGGAAAGTGAAGTTCGGTCATTCTAAGTTCATTGTTACAAAGGTGATTTAACGGTCCGTCAATGACATGTCGGCTTAGCGAGGCTACATCGGCTCCGGCACTTTGAGTTCTTCGGGAATTGCTTCCGGATGGAGTTCGGCGAGATCGGATTCACGGGATGGTTCTTTGGAAAGCCAGTCGGTCCAACGACGCTCTTGGCGGTCGGCCCATCGAAAGACAGATAGAAAAGGCGTAATGAAGTAATTATCTAACATTGCATCCATGTATCCCCTTTCGAATCCTAGTCGGTAGAACCAACGTTGAACGCCGACAGGAAGGATCGCAAACCAACGTGATGGTTCATAACTCCAGCGCGATCCAATCGCGTTTTCCATCGCATGATAATCCGTTAGTAACGTTGGCGCTCGGAGTAATTGCAACGTCCGAAGACATGCGTGACCAACGATGTGAATCAATGCCAGATAGTAAAGGCCGAGCCCTATTTCAACCACGATGATTCCTACTTGAGCCATGGAAGCGTAAGCTAGCGAACTCTTTACGTCACTCTGAACGCGGGACATCAACGAACCTACAATTGCCGAGACCGCTCCCTGCGCCACAACGCAAACCTGCAATAGCATTGATGCTTCTAGAATGGGGCTTACGCGAAGTAACAAGTAGGCACCTAAGTGGACGGACAATGCGCCGTAGAAAACGGCGCTCGAAGGCGTCGGTCCCTCCATCGCACGAGGCAACCAACCTGAAAAAGGCACCAATGCGGACTTGCCTGAAGCGGCAAGCAGTAGCAACAGCCCAACCACTAGGGCATGATTGGCGGTTAACTGGGCTGTTCCACTCGGCCAGGGTTCGCTACCCACGAAAGAGGCAAAGTCACCGGCTCCGGTGAGATGATGCATCAGCAAAGCCGCAACCAAGAATGCGGCATCTGCCAAGCGGTAGACTGACCACACGCGTTGTCCATTGCGCACTGGGCTCTCACGCTCGTGAAAGTAAGCAACCAACAATGCTGACGAAAGTCCAACCAATTCCCAACCAAAGAATAGTGTCTCAATTGTCCCGGCAATGCTCGATAAAACCATGCCTGTTGTAAACAGCGAATAGAGCAGGAAGAACCGGTGATATCCACTTTCACGATGCAGGTATCGACGAGTGAAAGCTCCCACGACTCCACAGAGAACCAACGCGAGAATCAAAAACGGAACACTCAACCGGTCAAAGATGAACTTGAGGTGGAAGTGAAAATGCTGCTGCGGAATGGAGACCCAATCACCTATATCGATGGACACGAAGCGGACACCCCAACCAAGCATTAGTCCAAGTATGGTGATCGCCTGAACGAAACTGACGACCACGGCCAACTGCGTCAACCGAGAGATGGTCGATTCGCTCAACTTAACTCCAGCCAGGGAACTGAGCCCCAGGCTGGCCAGCAGAATCAGTGGGCACACTACAGCGCCGATTCCCAATAGATGAAATAGTAAGTCAAGATTGCTCATCAGTTCGCTTCCGCTCCTGCTTCAGATGGTGATCCATCCACATCGACAATTGATGCGAATCCAAGGTGTTCCCTCCTATTTCGGAACCAGTCGAGGGACGTAGGCGACTGGGGCAGTTGGTTGCTTTGAAGTTTGTACTTTACAAAGCTGCCTTCTTGATAAACGCGGATGGTTAAAGACTTTGCATCGAACACCGCTAGTTGCACCCATTTGCCTTCAACCAGCAATTTGATGGCAGCGTTGACAGCAATGATACGAGCCATGATCTCGGGAGTTGTTTCGACGACAAACAAGATCCGCAGCGGCTCGTGAATCTCCACCATCTGGGCCGATAATCCGGGGCGCAGATCGCTAGCGGCGCCAGTCATCACACCGGCAAGTGATGTAATATTGTGTGGCAGTTTAGAACCGCACCCGTATCCCTCGGGATCCACCGTGGAAAAGTAGTATTCGAGACTGATCCCACCGCAAACGGGAATCGCAGCTTGCAGAATGCGTTCCACAATTTTCCCATTCGCATCATCGATAGCTGGATCGTAGGATGCAAGAAAGGCCCTACGATCGAGGAACAACCCCCTGCTCCACTGACGTCTACCAACAAAGCATAATGCGTTGGTTGCGTGATTATATTCTGGTCGTGCTTGCGAAAGATCTTCCGACCGCTCTTCGACATGTGCAAGCGCCTCCGCCGGCGACAGGTTTAATGCCGCCGATTCAAAGCGTCGCACGCGTTCCAAAGCATTGCGCTGACGAGCCTGACTGATATAGGCCTCCATCTGCCGAAACAAATCGCGATGCGAACGTGGCAGTTGGTCGAGATCGTAGTATTCGACGCGATCACTGCAGGTATTGTGATACCCACCAAGAAATCGAACATTGTCGGGAATCTCAATTCCAGCATCCGCAACTAGTTTTCGAACTTCACTCTGGTTTGCCATCCACGCAAACGCGCGAGCGTTAGGACCACCGCGCCCACCACTGCAAGCTCCACAGTTGTAAGCCGACTCGTGCGGGTTGTTGAGGCTGCTCGAGCCGTGCCCAAGGAACAGAACAATCGGGGAAAAATTCTTTACTAATCCAATGTCTTGCAAGATCCGCACGACGATTCCTGCCATTTCTGTAACAGAATATCCCAAGCCTGCATCATCAGCGCTCGGAACCGATGCCTGGCGTTGGAGATGCAGTTCGGTTGCTGGCGGCCTCACCAACACCCCAGCCGAATCTCGAATCCGTGAAGTGATGCGTGGTGCGAGAATGCGTGCTACCAATGGAAAGGTCGCTATCGTTCCGAATAGGCCTGTTACTAGCCCGCCGAGCATCGTTCGCGAACCGGAATGCACTTGTTGTGAGAACTGGCCAATCCAACGTCTCCGCTGAGTTCGCTTGACGTTTTCATCCATGGCTGAAAAGACCGGCTCTTCCGTTACATAATGCTTCGGAACAATATTGATTGGGCAAAGCGGTCGATAATGTGCTTCAGCAGCACCTTTGTAGTACATCACCACAGCAAAGAATCCGGCCGCGCCATACGTTTCGCAGTTAGGAACGATTTCTTCCAAATGCCGTCGAAACGATTCTTCCCGGTCATCAATGCAGGTGATGACTTGGAAAAGCGGTGGTTGTTTTGGCATTTCCGATGTTGATTTGTGGCCACGATTGGAGTGGTGCAGAATTGCGTCCAATGCCGCGTTTCGGTACCGTCGCTCGTAGGCATGGTGCATGATTCGTCGCCGCTCAAGTGATGAGAATCGAAGAATCTCTTGCACCAAGTGTTGCCACTGTGCCGAACTTAGTTCGCATAGTTGAACAGGCGTCCAACCGCGTGCTTGGGCGATCTGGAAAACGGAGAATGCACAATTGTCAGTGTTGGAATGGTGATTCTGCAATCGATCCAAGGCAACTCTTCGAACGGATCGTAGGTCGGTGATCCCTAGTTTGTTTTTTGCGATATAAGCGATTGCGTAGCGATCCAGAATCAATCGTACTGCCAGGAAATCTAGCAAGGAGCCAGCCGGTGCGGGTCGAGGCGTCCAAGGTGCACTGGTCTCCATCTGCCAGATCATGCCAGCCCAGCCGCGCAGCGCTAAAAGCGTACTGGTGATGTACGGCTCATTTTGCTCCGGCGGAACACCTAGTAAATCCAAAGATTCCTCTATGGCCTCTGCAGCAGAAACTCCTTTGGACTTGTACCGAAGTAGTTCACTTCGCAGTCCATTCAACCACGCTTGTTCTATTGCAAACGGTGGCGAGTAAAGCTCAATAAATGCATGAAAAAAACCATGATCGCGATCTGGCATTTGCCACGCAGCAAATCCCTGATCGAGAAAGGCGGCGCAAAAGCGGATCAACACATCATGTACCAACGCGTCCGTGTCTGCACCAGTTAGATTGGCAAGCAAATCCCGATGACGCATGGGCACACTGTGCGGCTGAAGTTTTGAAAGCCTCTTACGGTCTAAGGAGTGAACGCCATGGCTACACACCTTCCAAAGTTGATTTAGCGTAAAGGCTTCCCAAGTTGACTGAGACCATCGCGCCATCGAATCTATCGGAAAGTCGCGGATTTCATCTTGCGATTGAATCGCCTTGCTTAACTCGGTCGCCGATTTATTCATGAACGCTTGACGGGTCTGCTCTACAATTCGCTGGGCGACGTGAGGTTCAACCTGCTTGCGAAAGAATTGCAACATGTCGGACTCAGTTAGCACCCATTGCAGTTCGCGGTCCGGCAGGCTGTCCATTGGAAATTGCAACATAGCCAATCGCAATTCATACAGTGTCCCAAAACTGGCCACTAGCCGATCGGCTTCGTCTCCAAGGTCCTCTACCAATGCGTCTTCGAGATCCGTCAGGGTGATACGCCCGCGAGCAAATTCTTCGCGGTATCGTTGTTCAGAAAAGTAGGGCTCGCATCCGAACGTCCTTAGACCTTCCAGTACACCTTCATCAAATGTCTTGTCCTCAAACGCATGAAGCGTATTGTGATGTACGAAGACTTTGATCGGCCCTTGCGATGGCAACAAGTGTGTTGCATGCTCGACAATCTGCTCAATGCGATTGGCAAAGCTTGTTCCATTTTGGTGATAATCGTTCAACGCTGGCTCTCAGTACTTTGAATGGAAAGCGACTTCAACCGTTTCGACACAGACCGACACTTGATGTTGCGAACTGATTTGTTCTGTAATGTAGTTCATGATCAATTCAGCAATGCTGGACTTAGTGATGACCTCAATTCGAATTTGTTCCACTGGCCGACGGTCGGTTTGGGCTAACCCTGTTCGTCCTAGTCCGCGGCAGGGTATCGCGGTATACCCAGATGCTCCAAATGCAATCGCACGTTCGACGATCTCGTTTTCAATTTCCTGTGGTGCCACGATGGTGATACGTCTGAGTGCGGTCAGTCCTCTTTTGCGAGTTGCCAGCGGGTGACTGGAAAGCTGTTTGTGTCCCTCGAGGCCACGTATTTCAAGCGTCAGTTGATTTTGTTCGAAATCCATCTGCAACTCGTGCAGCTTTTCCATGACGCTGTGATCCACCAGCGGAGCCATGGAGAGGTCGACGATTACATTATTCCTTCCCACTAAACCAACTTGTTCAATTTGCCGTCGGAAAGGAATCAGGTTTGAAAAAACCGCCGAACCTCGAGCGTTTATGAGTACCGTGTTATTTCCTTGATCGGAGATTTCGAGGTATGGAAGAAAGATCGACGAAAGGGGCAATCCATTGAATATGTGGATTGCAAGCTTAACTGCGATTCCGATTCCAATTCCGACCAGCAAGTCCGTCGCTAACACGCCGACTAAAGTGGCCACAAAAATAATCAATTGCTCACGGCCGATTTTGTAAACGTTGATGAACTCGGTCGGAGAGGCCAGGCGCGAACCGGTGTACACCAACATGGCCGCCAAGGCCGCCAAGGGGACACGATGAATCAGACTCGGTAAGAGTGCTACGAATGCAAGTAACAGAATGCCATGCCAAAAATTGGCAAATCGCGTGCGGGCTCCGTTGTCGATATTCGACTTGCTTCGAACGATTTCTGAGATCATTGGCAATCCGCCAATTGCAGAGGCCACGGTGTTTGCAATTCCAACGGCAACCAAATCTCGGTTCAAGTTGGTTTTGCGATGCCAGGGATCGATCATGTCAATAGCTTTGGCACTCAACATCGATTCAAGCGAACCGATCAGAGCGAACATGATGACCCATTTGATCGCGGTCCCAGCAAGTTCCGAGTTGGTGAAAACGCTAAAGTCAGGATGAGCCATTGCGTTAAGTAGATTGCTAGGAACTTGAACGAGAAATCGCTCTCCTAGTTGGTAGTCATGACCGAGGAAGGTGTAACTGTGCTCTTCGCCAAGATTGAAGAAAAGTCCGAGAGGTACCGCAACAATTAAGACCAATAATTGTGATGGGACTGCCTTGATGATCCCGAGTTTGGTCTTCGTCTTCCAATAACCGAAACCGAAGAGGATGATCAAACTGACCACTCCGATGAACGCGATTTCAGGATTCGCCTCAGCTAGCTTATGTGGCAACTCCCGCAATATCTCAAGCGGTTCACCCTTGGCAGATTGGCCGACAGCCACAGGTAACTGCTTCAACATAATGATGACGCCGATCGCGGCTAGCATCCCGTGAACGACCGCTGTTGGAAAAAAGTCACCCAACACGCCGGCTTTAACGACGCCAAAGACAATTTGAATCACACCCGCTACCACCCCCACAGCCAAGGCCATCTGGTAGGCTTGCATATCTTTGACTGGGTCCACGCCGCCCGTGTAACCAAATTGGGTAACGGCTCCAACAACGATCACAATCATCCCTGCAGCAGGTCCCTTGATCGTCAACTCGGAATTGCTTATGAACATCGTCAGTACGGCGCCGACGATTGCCGTAAAGACACCCGCGATGGCTGGGTATCCGGAAGCAAGGGAGATCCCTAGACACAATGGAAGGGCGATAAGAAAAACCAAGAGTCCTGATATAAAGTCGTAACGGAAATACTTGAAAAAGCCGGCTGAATTACCAACGGGCGTTTCTTCATTTGAAGTTTGGGTTGAATTCTCATTCATAGATTGTGGACCTTAACGTGATCACGATGATAGGTAGACCGATGGGAACAAACGGCGAAACGTATGCCGAATAGAATCCTCGGCGACAAGGCGCGCACTGCTCAAATCAACACAAGTACAGAGTCCTTGTACGTCTCTTGTCGGCAAGTAATTTCGACGTGCGCAAAAGCCGCTATTGAGGCGGACCACGTTCTAGAAACGAATTCCTGATATTAAGTAGTGAGGGAATAAGATAGGGGCACGCAATAAACCACACCCCACCCACACTATCTTCGGGAACGATTGGACCAACGAAAATTGTATCAGACTTGCTAAAGTCTGGGCGCACATCGTGGGATTCCAATTCGCGTTCTTCAACAATATGCTTCGGGCCAACCTTGGCCGCCAACACATTCAACGAAGCCCCCGAAACCAAAATGCATACCAACAACCAAGACATGGCCGTTATCAAACTGGAATCGGCTCGAAATTTCATGAGATCAAGACTATCCAAGTCGATTGAAAGTGTCAATCAGAGTCGAAGTAGGCCCCCGTTAGGGACCGTCGTGTTGCTATTCTTTAGCATCTTGATGCAAACCGTGTTCCTATAACGAAGCGACACATGTTCCAAGTCAATTTTTGCTTCAGAATCACTTGCCACTCAAGCAATTCTGTGTCTACTAGAGAGCCGCGAATCTCGGATTTATAGGAGCGGAGGCACGCAACTCGCGTCGCTATGCAACAAATTGCAGTGAATCAAGTTACTTCGGACTACTTATCTGCAGATTATTGCAGATGAAGGGCTAAACTCTCGACCAAAGGGTTTACGGTTCATTATCGCTGGAAAGCGTGTGATTGAGCCCAATTTACTCGCTGGGAGGTCACTTTTTAGATTGGACCAATATCTACGATGTCGCGAAAACGGATTGTCCGACAGTTGATTCAAGCTTTCCTTGTTTTGATTGTCGGGTTGGGTATTTGGCAGACGGCACGCAACGCAAGCCAACAACTGCGACAACTTCAAATAGCGTTGGCCGATCAGGCAAAGGAAGTCGAGCTTACTCTTCAGCAAACAACTGACGTTCAACAGCGCCAGACAATCAAAGCGAAAATAGAGAAACTGCGGCATTCAGCAGACAATTTCTGGGCCGCATCTCCGACATACCTGGTCGCATCTGGCGTACTTTGTGCGCTCGGAATGTTTCCTGCCAGCTGGTATTGGCGGCAATGCTTACTTGCAATGGGGCAACATGCTCCACCGCTGGCTTGCCATTGGGCATACTTTTATGGTGGCCTTGGCAAGTACTTTCCGGGAAAAGCCATGGTGATTGTCATTCGATTGTCTGCCCTCAGCCCGTATGGCGTTAAGAAACTGGTGACAACCGTGACTATCTTTCTTGAAACGCTAACGATGATGGCTGTTGGTGGAGCTAGCGCTGCAATCTGCCTCTTGATGCTAAACCTGGATTGGAGGTTGACCGTGCTGGCCCTTGGGCTTTTAGCCACCACGTTTGTACCAACATTGCCACCGATTTTGCGAATGGTCATTGCCAAGTTGCAACCAGGCGCCTCCCAAGAATCACTCAACGAGTGGACCAGCAAAATTCACTTTGGATTAATTTTGAAAGGTTGGTTAGCCTTAGGAGTAACCTGGCTGGCATATGGTGCAAGTCTTTGGTGCGTGTTGCGGGGGCTAGCCATTGCCGACACTTCCTTGGTCAGCTGGCAAGTCGTAGCGCTCAGTTCGTTAGGTGCCTGCGCCTTGGCAGTTGTGCTGGGATTTGTGTCCATGGTTCCGGGAGGCGCGGGCGTGCGCGAATTGGTACTGTCAACCATTCTCACACCCGTCGTCGGCCCAGCCGCTGCCCTATGCGGCGCCCTTTGGTTGCGTTTTACCTGGTTAGTTACCGAACTCTTGATCGTTGCTTGCTTGGCGATCCTCCGGTTTAGACACAAGCCGTAGGCCCATATTTTTTGGTATCGTGGACTGGGCCAGTGAACCGAAGTAGGTAAGTTTGCGAACCCTTGGTCGTGCCAATGGCAATCCTTAAATTGCAAGAATTGCCGAAGTGGGAATGTCTACCAATCTATGGCCGTCCCAGGGAATTCCGTAATCGCCTCTGACACCGTTCGCTACTATCAACGACTACAACTGCGCAGTCGTTCGCAACAAATGTCGGTGTCGAGAGTGTATTTGGCAATGAACGATTCCCACTTCGGCAGCCATCGTGAACGCTTGTTGATGTAACAAAGAAGTCGTGGGACATAGTTAATCGCTTCGTTTCACTGGCCTTGCCAGTGGCACACAAAACCAAAACGCGTAACATGAGAATCCGTGGCACTCGCGTTACAGAGTACGTTAAACTCTTATTCCAGTGGCTCACCAGCATTACTTTGCGCGAGCCCCCTGACCGTCAATCAGAAACAACCGTCATAAAGAGACAATATGCTCTCGATCGTAATACCCGTTTTCAACGAGCAGGACAGCTTGCACGAACTGATCCAGCGCATCGATCAAGTGGCTCAAAAACATGATTACGCACTGGACATCCTACTAATCGATGATGGCTCTTCGGATCGATCATGGTCTGTTGTAGAAGAACTCTCAGCAAAGCATGATTTCGTTCGCGGTATTAAATTCCGTCGCAACTTTGGCAAAGCAGCAGCACTGGCTGCCGGCTTCGAGCGCGCTCGTGGATCGCGAGTAATTACCATGGACGCCGACTTGCAGGATGATCCCAATGAAATCCCCAATCTCCTGGCTAAACTCGAACAGGGCTTTGATGTCGTCTCAGGTTGGAAACAGGTCCGCCATGATCCTTGGCACAAAGTTTTACCAAGCCGCGTATTCAACTCCATGATCAGTTGGTTGACTGGGGTCAAACTTCATGATCACAACTGCGGATTGAAAGGTTATCGTAGCGAAGTATTGCAAGAGATCCTGCTTTACGGCGAAATGCATCGATTCATACCCGTTCTTGCCGCCGCCAGAGGCTTTCGAATTTCCGAAGTAGTGATCGAACATCACCCACGCAAGCACGGAAAGTCGAAATACGGCTTTGAGCGATTCGTGAAGGGCTTTCTCGACTTGATGACGGTCTACTTTTTGACCGGTTATGGCAATCGCCCTCAGCACCTGCTCGGTACCGCTGGCATGGTTTCCTTTTTTTCCGGTGGCATCGGCCTGTTCATACTTACTTTACTGTGGGTCATCAGTCGCTTGACGCCGATGAGCGACGTTCATTTGCATGAGAAGGCAATTTTTTATTACTGTATCGTGGCGCTATTGCTTGGTGTGCAGCTGATCTCGATGGGCTTTCTCGCCGAGTTGATTACGGCCCAGAACCGTCCGATGCGCAAGCCCTTCAGTATTGTAAAAGACACCGGCGACTCGCAGAAGGTTAGTTCAGTCTAATCGCTAGCCAGCGATGGTACCGCTTAACCTCAGTGTGTCCTTTCGCCTTGAACTTTTCTTTTGTTGCTCTTCTTCAGTTTCCTCAGTGTTGTCTTTCTCTTTATCGTTCTCTTTCGCATCTTGTGGAGCAGGAGTGGTCACTGCTTCTCGAGCAGGCACGGCCGCGAAGGTACGCAGATATCTTGCCATCGCCCAAGTTTCTTCGATACTGAGCGTACCCCGAAAAGCGGGCATGCAGGCGCCTCTCCCCTCAATCGTCAAACGGACAAGCTGTGCGTCAGAACGACATTGCTGCCATCGTGTGTTGGTAAAATCTGGAACATCGGGAATATCGTAAACACCTTTTCCGTCGACGCCATGACATCGGACACAATATCGGTTGTATTGCGCGACCACGACTCGACGTTCCTGGTCAGGACTGCGCATCCAGTGCCATTCGCCTGCCGAGGCTGCATTTTGGCAATGCACGCAGTTCGAACTTTGGCAACGATTACATTTCGTTCGCAATGCGTTGGGACGCTCCCCATTGAGAGAGTTCGCGAAGAGTGATAGCCATCCCACTGAGGCAACGACAATGAGGATTCTGAAGTGAGACCGAGAACCGCCCATTAAGGAGCAAGCCGAATTCACAAATGGCGTTAACATCGTCCGCTCCTTGGGAAGTCCTTAGTTGTCCTGCGGTTCATCAATAGAATCATCGCCCGCAAGCTCATCCGCAACGCTCTGGCGTTCGGCGTCCTCAAAGAACATCCGCTTCGGTGATGCTTCAACATCTGGAGTAGGAGGACCAACACCGTGCCACCGTCGCATGTACTGAACTATTTTTCGGTATTCGCTCCCTGTCAGTCCAGCGAAATTTCGCATGTGTGCTAGCGAAACCTCATTTTGGGAAAAGGATCTTTCGCTCAGCGGTCTACCATTGTGGCAACGGCTGCAATGCTGTTTATACAATGTTCCGCCATCGACTCTTTCATCGTAGGACAGCTCTCGGTCCAAAGTTGGTGGATCGACTGGCATCGGCCTTGTCCCGTAGTCTCGAGACCAAGTATGTGCCGAACCAAGGTCAACACACCCCGGAATGATAGCTAACGCAAGAGCTACCCCAATCAGTCGGATTAAGTTATTACAGATTCGATGATGAATGGTCAAATCTCCGATTTGCGAATACAACGGCTAGAATCCCAAAGCCAAATTAAAGTAGAGCCCTTGTGTTGAAAGCCGTGAGTCTTCGTCGTCGAAGATATAGTGCAGTTTGAAGACGAGGCTTGGGTAAGGGTAGTAGTTCCCGCCAACGGAATACCGATTCCGATCGATTGCATTCGTCGCTCGAGCATCTGCAGCAGAGATTCCTTCGAAGTCGGTGCGTTCATAACGCCCCACATACTCCAGCTTTTCGACGATAGGATGCCGACTTTGGAAATCTCGATAGGCAACCTGTGCGTACATTCCGAATCGACGAATGGGGTCAATCGGTGCCTCTTGAAAAACCTTTGCCATTTCAAAAGCGAAATCCCAATTCCCCTGTCGCAACGAGGCATCAACATCGACCAACTGGAGACCGAATTGATTGC
Organism: Ottelia alismoides; assembly: GCA_037367405.1. NCBI lineage: Eukaryota > Viridiplantae > Streptophyta > Magnoliopsida > Alismatales > Hydrocharitaceae > Ottelia > Ottelia alismoides. The sequence goes on from JAZKJV010008684.1 coordinate 177,210, forward strand.
TTCGATCGTAGGCTCCGTTGTGCATATAGGAGATGCCTGAAATCCAGCCCGTCATGGGACATTGAATGCCCAGTCGCGTGCCAAAGGCCTTGTCATTGTTGACATCAACCCCGAGCGCGTCCATGGCGCGCAGATTTGCGGTTACTCCTGGCTCGCTGAGATCCTCATTCGTCGAGTAACCATTCGCAGCGAAGAACGCGTATTCGGCCTTCAAGGGGAGGTGCGCGACATATCTTGCGCCTCGCAATTGAAAACCCTGAAGCGAAGTCGTGCTGGGAAACACCTGAGAAAACATAATCGGCTTATCGGGAGTTTTGTAGATCCATGAGGTATGAAGCCGTTCGTTCATAAAACCGACAGGAGAATAAAACCGACCAAACACAAAGGTCCAATGATCATTAATAAAATAATCCAACTGAGCTGATTCCAAGTCGACTTCGCCGCCAGCCGTGATCTCGGGATTGGATTCGATCAGGAAGCGTTCGTTCAGCAGTAGATAAAAATGCGGTGAAAGAGTTTCGGCTTGAAACGTCGCTGATCTACGATCCAAGTCGGTGAAACCTCCAGCCAGAGTGCCGCCAAACCAAAAAGGGGATTGGTTGTTTCGGAAAGTATTGAAAAATTCTCTAGTGGGATTTCGATTGTATGCTTGATCCCGTCGATCAGCATCAATCATTTCGCGAGTATCATCGATCTCATTTCGAAGAGCTGCCTCATTGCGTTTGGATTGCAATGTTCGACGGTCTAACTCGTCAACAGCTTCGCTTTGGTATTCAATCAGCAGATTGAGCCGTTTCTGAAGAGTGTCGATTTGCTCTTGGAGTAAGTCGACGTTCGGTTTGTCTGGGGGTTGGTCAGACCTTTCAGGCGGGGGCTTTGTATTCAGTGGCGATGGCAACGGTTCTTGGCTAGTAGCCAAATAACTGATAGTGATAAAAAGCCCTAGACTGAAAAACGGAATCCAACCCCTATGTTTGCAAGGGATTGTTCGCATTTCGCGATCCTGATGACAAGAACACTAACATTAGGCAAATGCTGGTTGATTAGGTCAAATTGCATTCGCTGTAAAGGTCAACCTAAGATTTTTGCGTTACTCTGTTACCCGTTACTTCATTTGCCTTAGGGATTTTCGTCGATCTTGCAATTCCGTTAACTTCTCTATCAGTTTTTGATCGGCTTGAGTGTATTTCCATTTCTTTTCAACGAGAGAGCCCTTTGAGCCCAATGGTAGTCGAACAACCAGCGCCGAAAGCCGCTTGATCTCTTCCCTAGAGAGAATGGCCTTGAACGGTGGCATTTGCCCTACACCGTCAGCAATACTTTCATAGAAGTCGTTTGCTTCGTAATCGGCCCACTGAGCCAAGGTGAAGTCGGGGATTTCCGGCATGGCAATCTCAACCAAGCCAGTTGGACGCCCAGCAAAACCATGGCAGTGTGCGCAGTACATTCGATAATTGACTGCTGCGGAACCAACTGCCCTTGGTTCCGCTTTCTTGGCTGCATTGGCTTGCGATGTATCAAACGACCAGCTTGAATGCATAAACGGTGGCAGCATCACCAATAGGATTGTCAAAAGGAATCGTCTTGCCACCGATTTTACCCCTTGAGTATTAATGAAACGTTAAAATGGGTCTTGGTATAGACACACGGTAGCACCATTTCAAAAACTGATTGCGCTAGTCAAATTGAGATTATTGATGACAAGGATGAATGAAGCCACACAATCTAAGAAAAATCTCCTAAAAACCTTCGTCATTGCGATTTTAATCGCTGGCGCTGCTCTGCAGCTCTTTCGCATCAGCCAAGTGCGATCGGCGGGTGGTGAAGTGCCTTTTCACAGTGCGAACGATCGAAGTCGTTGGTGCACGATCGCGTCGTTGGCTGTCAAAGGCACTTACGAAATCGATAGCGTCATCGACATACGCGATCCCAAGACTCGCAAACGCACCTGGTACAGCATCGATATGGTTCGCCATCGCGGGGCGGATGGAAACTTGCATTACTACAGCAGTAAACCACCCTTGCTGCCCACCCTGTACACCGGAGTCTACTTGGTCATTCGTAATCTGACAGGAACTTCGCTGATGAAGCACACGTTCTTTGTCGCTCGTACGATGTTGGTTATTGTCAACCTGTTGCCTTTAATCTTGCTTTGGTGGGTGATGGCAAGATGGACATTGCGAGAATTGTCTGGAAGTGTGTGGTGTACGGTTATTGCAGTTGTGTTCCTCGTTTTCGGCACTTTCCTTTCAACCTTTTCGAATACGTTAAACAATCACCTGCCTGGGGCGGTTGCTTGTGGACTGTCTTTGTGGTGTTTAGAAAAAATCCTGAACCAAAAGCAATCGCATTGGGCTTGGTTCGTCGGTTGTGGATTGGCAACCAGTTTCACGGCCGCCAATGAGATGCCCGCGCTTTGTTGGCTGGCGATTGTTGGTTGTTTGCTGTTAACTGTGGATTGGCGTCGAACCATTTTCTTATTTGCGCCGGCTATGTTGCCGGTGGCAATTGGGTTCTTTTTGACGAATTATTTGGCACACGGTGTCCTCCGTCCGGCTTACGCCCATCGAGATTTGGGGGCCTTGCTGTTTGATTTTCCTATCGAACCGGGCAAGACGCCCGAGCAAATTGATTTGCCCGCGTTGATCGAAGCATGTCGTTCCAATCGTCAAGACATTTCTGAGTCGGCAATCATTCGACCGGGGCGGCGTCCTGGAGTATTTGAATTATGGGATGAAGCCAAACAACGACGATTGGGTCTGCGAATGGACGGCGCAAACAAACTTGGTATCTATGCGTGGGAAGATTGGTACGATTACCCTGGCAGTTACTGGATCGAAGGTAAGAAGCAAGGCGTCGACAAGGGCGAGCCCAGTATGTTGCGATATGCCTTGCACTGCTTGATCGGCCATCATGGCATCTTCAGTTTGACACCGATTTGGTTGATCAGCCTTTGGGGATTCGTGAACCACTTTCGTAACCGCTCCCCTGCCCTGCCCTCGCAGGAAGGTTCAGTTATTGTTGGTTCAGCAACCACTTGGATTCATTTGGCAATCGCTACGGCCAGCGCGGTTTGCGTTGGTTTCTATCTCACTCGCCCATTGGAAGATCGCAATTATGGTGGCGTAACCAGTGGCCTGCGTTGGTTGTTTTGGCTAACTCCACTTTGGTATTGGGTTTTACTACAAGCTTTCAAGTCGTCAACGATGCCCACCAAGTCCGTGCTCTTTCGACGACTAACTGAAATTGCTCTTGTTGTTAGCATCTATTCTGCGACCTATCCATTTTCCAATCCATGGTCCAGCCCATGGCTCTATCAGGATGCAGCAAAAGAAGCATCAAAAAACAGCCCTATTGAAAAGCCGTAGTCGCCTTTCGCTCCGCATTAGTGTCGCCTTTCGCTCCGCATTAGTGTCGCCTTTCGCTCCGCATTAGTGTCGCCTTTCGCTCCGCGAAAGTAGCGTGACATTGTCGTCTTTTGCTCCCGCAAATGTAACGCCATCGCAGCAAGTGTCGCCAGATTTTGATGTTGCGCGTTCTGGTCTTTGTGTGCCACTCTCGTTGCCAGTGGCACACAAAACGAAGACTCGCAACATCAAAATCGCCAGACAATGGATGCAGTCACTACTGCCCGCTACTTTCGCGGAGCGAAAGGCGACAATGCTGCAGACGCGAAAGGTGACTATTCGACGCGTACGAGGAATTCAATCGCTTCGGCATGATCCTTCAACGTAGTTGGGTTCAATTCAATCTTCGCACATATCTCCGCAATCTCGTTCATGCCGGCATTCGATGCGGAGCCGCGTATTCGATGTGCAATTAACTGCACCGTTTTCAAATCCTTTCCATAAAACGCTTCATGCATTTGTCGCCAATCGTTTGGTAACTGTTGACGTACCATTCGCTTTAGTTGGGATCGCAATTCTTCGAACCCAATAGTATCTGCACCGTCTATATCTGCTTTACCGATCTCGATAATTTGCAGGGCAGGCATGAGCGCGGCGCGGAACTCCTCGAACTCGATCGGCTTTCTTAGTATGTCAGAAACCTTTAGCTCTTCTGGGCAATTATCCAGCTTGAGCTGGTTGTCGGCTGTGATGAAGAAAAGTAACGCGCTGGCACCACCCTGTGTCGAGCGAATCGACCGTGCCAGGTCGAAAGTCGTCTGGTTGCCAAGGTGCAGATCCAAAATAACCAGCGGCGGAGTGTCCGCCTTATAAATACGCATCGCCCGACTGACACTATTGGTGCTGAGAGTCTTAATGCCGATCTTAGAAAGGTACTCTCGCAGCAGTTTTCGATTCACCTTCGAGTCGTCTACAACCAGAGCAGAAATGCGATGAGGCATCGCCGGCACAGTGAGTTCTTTGCGAACATTGGATTCGCTGGGTTGTTGCTCCGAAAATAAAGTATCTTGCGGTACTGAAGAATCAACCGCAACGACTGGCAGGCGAATGAGGAAACGACTCCCCTGCCCCACAACACTTTCAACCGAGATCTTTCCATCCATCGCCGCGACCAGTGACGCGGTGATGGGCAATCCAAGACCCAGTCTTGGTCCAAATGCTTGTGATGTCCCTTGTGGATTTATGCGAACAAAGTTCTGAAAAATGCGATCAAGGTTCTCCGGTGCGATTCCGCAACCAGAATCTCGTACACTAATGTTCAACCAATCGCCATTTGAGACCTCTTGGAACTGTCGATCGGAATCGAGCCAAACACGGCATTCGATATCGCCTATTGTCGTGTAACGAATTGCATTCTGAAATAGATTTATCAAGATTTGGCGAATACGATAAGAATCAACCATGCATTCAAAGCTGTCCGGCAACTCGTTGATCACATGCAGATTCAGCTCTTTTCGCTTGGCGTGTTGCTGCATGAGATCAACGCAATCCCGAACGGTTTTAGCAATATGGGTCCTCTCCAAGTGCATCGTCAACGGTATTCTATTCTCGACGCTTGAGATATCGAGCAAATCGTCCACAAGATGACGCAAGTCGTTCGATGCATGATAAGCTAAATCGACACGCTTCTTTTGCCTGAGTGTCAATCGCCCGCGTCTCATCAGATCAAGCATTCCAATGATGGCATGCAGTGGCGTTCTCAGCTCATGATTGACTTGAGTTAGAAATTGCGTTTTGGCGAGGTTGGCTTGCTCTGCCGATTGCTTGGCCAATTCCAGTTGTTTAGAAATCGCCTTGAGCTTTTGAAAAACGTGCTTCAATGAGGCGACGGCCGGGGAGAAAATAAAGATGCCTTCGCACAACAACACGATCAGTGTTGCGATCAATAGTCCACGCTCCGTCCATTGGAGCCGACTGACCCTCTGCTTCGACTCGCGTTCGTACTGTGCAACGATTTCATCCATGGATGCAAGAAAGGCGTCGCTATGATCCAACATAGCCGCGCGCTCAAAACCCGATATTATCTGTATGTCGGCATCTCGCAACCTTCTAATGGCCGTGAGAGCGATCTGTTCGAGACTCTCGAAATGAATCTCAATTCTGGAAAACAACTCCGAAATCGATTGGCTGTTGGTGCGAGAAAGTCCAACGGCTCTTGAGCCATTCACAAGCCCCTGATGGTTATTGCGCCACACGTTTAATGAGTTTTCAAGATCGTCGACTACTTTTTCTCGATGTTCGACTCTGAGTTGTTCACTACCATCCCCAGCGGAATCCAATGCAAGAATCAATCTTGGGATGCGTTGACTGAGCATCCGCTGTCGACCAGCAATGTTCACCGTTGTCGAGTCGCCTTGAAGAGCTGATAGAGACCATTGCACCAGCACTTGCCCGGTCAGAGTTAAAAGCGCTACCAGACTAAGTGCAAAGATGTATAGCCAAGTGATTCTTCGAGTAGGGAGACTGGCGAAGTCGTCGGCGGACATGTTACTCAGATTCCGAAGGGTCATTACCTAAGACGTCTGAAACCGTCATTTGTGTCACTTGGATCTTGGATGCGATGATCTTTTTTCGAAGGCTGGTTCGCGTCATGCCAAGCAGCTTCGCCGCTTGCGCTTGATTACCACGCGTGTGGCGGAGAACCAATGTGAGTAATGCCCGATCTAACTCTCCAACAGCGTCGTCATACAATTGATTGGTGTCGTTGCTTAATCGTTGCTTGACGAATTGTCCCAGATCCCATTTTTCGACATCGGGATCTGCGTCAACATGTTCATCATTCTCGTCGACGATTCTGCGACTGCCGTCCAGGGCCTGACGGAGCGCGGCACTGGCAAGCACTGCTCCTCGGGATTCGTAAAGGGCGGTTTGAAGCACACTTTTCAACTGTGCGACATTGCCAGGCCAATCATGCCCGCGAAGTAGGGTCAATGCAGAAGCACTTACTCTTGGAGGACATCCGTCCCGATTCGTTGAAGTCACACTGGCCAAGCGTTGCATCAAATGCGCAACGAGTAACTCAAAATCCTCACCTCGTTCTCGGAGCGCGGGAACTCTTACCGTATATGGACTGAGAAAGTAGTACAAATCGCTACGCAGAATCCCGCGTTCGAGCATCACACGACTAGGAACGGAGGTTGAGACGATGAGCCTTACTTCAACTCGCTCCATGTTGTTAGATGGCTGAATTGCGGCCAACAACTTCGCTTGCATCGCATTGGTAAGCGAGGAGATTTCTTCGACAAAAAGTGTTCCGCCCGCTACTTGCTGAAAACAATCCATGAGTGAATGGACGTCTGATTTCGCTAGAGCCTCGCATAGCGTTTCGCCACTTATCTTCAGGAATTCCGAACCCTGTCTCTGGCCATACGAATGAACGGCTCTAGCAATCATCTCTTTGCCAGTGCCCACTTCTCCTTCGATCAAAACTGCATCAGACAGATTCGCAAGCCGTCCGATATTTTTGAAAACTTCCTGCATCGCTTGGCAACGTCCGATCAGCACGTCGCCTTCTCGCTTGTTGGAGGAATTGCCATCAACGACTACGGGCAGACGCATTAGATTGCGGTATTCGATCGCTTCGATCAAACGTTTTTTTAGCAGACCAAAATTGATCGGCTTGGACAGATAATCAAATGCACCACTCTTGATTGCTTCGATCGCGGTATGGGCCCCTGACTGAGCCGTGATGTAAAGAATCGGACGGAGTCGATCTTGAGCAACCAGTTTTGGAATCTGTTCCAAACCCAAACCATCGGGCAACAAATGATCCAAGATAACCACATCGAATTGACGTTCGGAAGCGAGCCGCACTCCATCCAGAATGGTCATCGCCGAGGTCACGCTTGCGATTGCGTTGGGAACCAACCCCTGCACCAGCGTCGACATGCTTGGGTCATCGTCGATCACTAAGAATCGTGCGGATTTCTGCGCGACAGTCGTTGAAGACATAGAGCCGTTTCTTCGCCACTACATGCCGCCACATGTGGAAGAGAATTCTGAAGAGTCTGTTTCGTAAAAGATTCATTGTATCTACGGTTCGCAGAGATGCACCTCCCAGCGCCCCCGATGATCATATCCGCACCGTAACTGTATCCGTCTGTATCCGTATCCTGCTCCTGCTCCTGCTCCTGCTCGTGCTCGTGCTCGTGCTCGTCGCCTGTGGCTACTAACTTAGTTGCACCCTAACTCTCCCTTTGGGAGAGTCGCGAGGTACACGAGCGGAGAGGGCGCGTTGCCGAACGACTCCACCATCCCCTCCCCAGCCGCTGGCACGTCCGACCCTCCCGAAACGGGAGGGTCTGTGAGTTACGAGTACGAGTTGCTCATTAAACAGGGCGTACTAAAAGTTATAGTGCCACTGAGTGTAGAAGAAGTCAGCGTCACCGTTGAAAAGAGGATCGCCAACTGCGTTCGTACTCGTGCTGTAATACTTGCCGGCAAAGAAGTGAGAATAACCCAATACGAGATCACTGCGTGAGTTAATCTTGTAAGTGCCGAGCAGGTCAATCTCTTGACCGAGATCCTTGCTTCCCACCGTTCCGCCCGGGTTAAAGGCTGCTCCACCGACATTGTATGGTCCTTGGTTACCATTGCTGAGCGCGAAGTAATGGTACCACATTAGGACGGAAAACTTCTCCGTGGGACTGAAGGTCAACAACGAGTTGATGTCATGAATATTCCGCCGAGCGAAAAAGTCCATGAAGCCAAGGTATTTGTGACCAAGTGGAAACAATTGGTTCCAACCGTTGTTGACTGAATCATCACCGCTTGCCCAATCGTAAAACAACCAAAGTGTTGGTTTGGAGTCGCCTTTCAGTTTGCGTCCGCCGCCGAATGTCAGTGAAAACGCGGAAATGTCGGAGCTATCTGGATTGCGACCAAATTGGTATCCGAATTCGTTGTCCCATACAAACCCGTCCGCTTCGCCCTTAATAAGCGTTCCTAACGTATGAACTCGTGTGAAGGTCGTATCATCCTCAAAGCCAAGGTAATAAGTATCGATGGGCCCATTGGCAAACGTCTTGTCCGAGTTGTAAACCCCATAAAGAACTTGGTTTTGATTGGGTGAATCAAATTTATGGAAGTCAATGTTCTCGGGACGAACAAGGATGAAATCGGTCGATCGATCGGCGTTGCTCCACGTCATTCTACCGCCGTCAAACCGGCGACGAGTGTTCGCCCAGTCTAGTGGCGAGAGTATACGTTGCGAACCGAACAACAGTTCTTGACGACCACCACGTGCGGTCAGTTTGCCGGTTCCGGAATCGAGTAACACAACATCGGCGAACAGGTTCTGCGCGTCCAGTTGATTGACTTCGATTTGCCGTGGCGCGAAGTTCTCGAAGGAACTGCCTGCATCCAAACCTTCGGCAAAAATGCGAATATTATCGGTGACTTGGTAGTTCATATACAACCGCGTCCGATCCAGCAGGAAGTCGTCATCGCGGCCGGTCAGACCAGCACCACGCATATTCTGTTCGTGGTGATATCGAAGTCGATACTGTCCACCTAAATCAATCTTGCCATTGCCGACCGGAATTTGCTTTAGACCTTCACCTAGATTGTAACCCTGATATTTGGGGTTGCTCAGATAGCTGAAGTCGTTCAGATAGAAGGGATCTTTGTAAGCACCCGCCACCTTCTTCTTTAGTTCTTCTGCCTTCTTTTTGCTGTCGTCTTTCGGTTCCTTGGCGACAGATGCAACAGGTGCGGGCGCCTGTGGCTGTGCGAAAGCAACCAGGTCACTTTCAATTGGTTGCTCATCATTGTCAGACAGATAAATTTGAGTTGATGAGGATGAGTTATCGGTGTACTCGACTACCCCGCCCGACTGTTGGGGACCAGCGGAAACTTGACCAGATAACCAGGTTGCGGCGATAAACGTACACATGAATGCGTGCACGCGGATGACGTGTCTCACGATGCGAGACTCCTTAATTTTGATATGAAAACCCTGCTCCCGTCCATCAGACGATCGCAAGCTAGCGTTTGCCGTCCTTAGCAAACACAGTTACCAATCGGTTATCCGCCGCCAGACAACGCATTCGGTGCTTAGGGGCCATTTTCGGCGGTTTCGCGTCTCCCGATGATTGTTAGCAATGAAGCCGCTATAAGTTACGGAAACGGACCATTGGGAACTTGTCAGAATTCAAGCATTTGGCGTGTTAGTGCCTACAAATCGTCCACATGATCATTCTATGTCCACTTTGCGAGGGCCAAACGTCGTTCGTTTCCTTGGCACTCAAGCAATCAAAATGAGCAATCAGTGCTTCCGTGAAGTTTCTACAGAATTCATTTAGAAGCCGTTCATCGCCATAGCAGCTCATGCAAGGGACGTAGCACGGCCGTTGGATTCGGTTCCAACGATGTCTGATTTCCTGGTTTAAGAAAACGGCATTCTGCCTGCTTAGTAGGTAACTACTGCAATGTGGCTTCGAATTGTTCGCTGTCACTGTGCAAACTGAAGCCAAGTACCCCGAAGGGCTATGAATGGTTGCCAAGAATCAGCATAAACATGTAACAAGACGTACTGCCCTGAATATGGCGGCAGCCGGTCTTGCCACGACCGCCACTCTCCAATGGCCGTCTTTCGTTCCGTCGCTATATGCATCCGACGCGCCCGAAAAACAGAAAATCAACTTTGGCTTCATTGCGTTAACCGACTGTTCACCGTTGGTCATCGCTCACGAGAAAGGATTATTCAAAAAATTCGGAATTCAATCCACTCCGGTCAAGCCCGCGAACTGGGCCGCAGTTCGAGATGCTCTAGTAAAGGGTGATATCGATTGCACCCATATGTTACTTGGAATGCCCATTGCCAGCACCATGGGGCTGGGTGGGACCAAGCCGGTTCCCATGGTGATTCCATGGATACTCAATCGCAACGGGCAAGCGATCACGCTCAAGACCGAGTGGAAATCCAAAGTTGCCGCCGATCCTAAATCACTCAAGACAATGATCGCCAGTTTGAAAAAGGGCCAAAAGGCAACCTTTGCCATGACCTTCCCGCCTGGTACGCACGCTATGTGGTTGCGCTACTTTTTGGCTGCAGGCGGAATCCATCCTGACAAAGATGTTGACCTTATCACGATTCCACCGCCTCAAATGGTCCAGAATATGAAGGTCGGCAAAATGGATGGCTTCTGTGTTGGTGAACCTTGGAACGCTCGCGCAATCGCCGAGAAAGTTGGCTACACAGCCATCGCGACGCAAGAGATTTGGGCTGATCATCCAGAAAAAGTATGCGCGTTTACTTCCGAGTTTGCAGAAAAGAACCCCAAGACAGTTAAGGCCATCCTCAAGGCCTTGCACGAAGCGAGCGTTTGGTTGGACGATCTGAACAATCGACCTGAACTATGTGATGTCCTTGCGAAAGATGCTTATATCAAATGTGACAAGCAACAGATTCTCGGCCGATTGCTTGGCGACTACGACTACGGCGATGGTCGGAAAACGCGAGATTCCAACTACATGATCTTCAGTCAACGCAACTGCAACTACCCGCAGGCATCGTATGCCAAGTGGTGGGTAACACAACTCCGACGCTGGGGCATGGTCGAAGGCACTCCTGATTACGCAGGGGTCGCATCCAAAGTCATGCAGCCTACCTTCTTTGACGAAGCGATGAGGGAGCTTGGGGTATCCGTGAAAGGTGCCGACGACTCCGCTTGGACGATGTTTGATGGCGTTCGCTTTGACCCCGCTGCGGATTGCGAAAGCTATGCCAAAAGCTTCACCGTGAACAATCTCAAGGGATAACTAAGCAATGAATTTTGTAAAGTTCAAGCGTGTACTGTTGGACTGTTTCATTTTGCCGACGGTCGGTACTGGATTCGTCATTCTTTGTTGGTGCATCCTTTCGGCTGTTACCTATGACCAAGACGCCAAAGTAAGTGACTTTCCTTCGCCAATCACGACATGGAACGAAAGCGTCAAGTATTTCGCGCATCCGTTTTCATCAAACACCGAAGAAGGATTTGATGGTATCGGACTAGAAACGTGGCGATCCCTTCAGTTAGTAGGAATGGGATATGGGATGGCAATTCTGTTTGCCGTTCCGCTTGGCTTTCTTCTTGGTGGTAGCCGCAACTTCGCGCGCATGTTCGATCCTATTTTCCAGGTCTTGCGTCCCATTTCGCCACTTGCGTGGTTCCCACTTGCTGGCTTGATCGTGATCGCGATACGCCGCCACAATCAGGAAATCGATGCGACGCAGTTACAGTGCATCTTTACGATCGCTATGTGCTCGATCTGGCCGACTATCTTGAACACTGCGGTGGGCGTTCGAGCCATTCCACAAGACTATTTGAATGTAGGAAAAGTTCTCCGTTTATCGCATTGGAAACTGTTTACGCGAATCCTTCTGCCTGCAACGATGCCCTACATGTTTACTGGTTTCCGGCTAAGCCTTGGTATCGCTTGGCTGGTCATTGTCGCTGCCGAGATGCTCTCTGGTAAGAACGGCATTGGCGCGTTTGTGAATAACCAATATCAGTCTGGCACCTACGGCCCCATGATTGCGGCGGTCATCGTCATTGGAGTCGTCGGGTTTGTGCTCGATCGGGCTATGAACCTGATCGAAAAGAATTCGATGTTATTGCTCAGTTTGCCATCGAGAGTTGGACGCACAATTGGGCGCCTGCGTTCCGTTGGTGTTAGCCCGTCGATCGATGCAGCGGCTAGCCGTCTGCTGAAGGAAACTCCCGTACTAACGAAGGAGGCTCCAGATGCCGCTACTTGAAATGCAAGGCGTTAGCAAGTCCTTCGGCAATCGTGCGCAGCAAACGCACGTGCTCAACAACGTGAATTTATCAGTGGAAGCTGGAGAATTCGTCGCCATCGTTGGCTACTCAGGAACGGGAAAGTCGACGCTAATGTCCATTCTTGCAGGACTGCGCAAGCCTGATGAAGGCCGAGTATTGATGAATGGCGAACCCATCGTGGGACCTGATCCCCAGCGCGGTTTGGTTTTTCAGAACTATTCGTTATTACCATGGCTATCGGTCTTAGACAATGTGCACTTTGCAGTCCGACAGGTGTTTCCGAAATGGAGTTACGCACAGCAGCACAAACAATCGCTTAAGTACATCTCAATGGTGAATCTTTCGCCGGCGCTAAACAAACTTCCAAGCGAACTGTCCGGCGGCATGCGGCAACGAGTGTCCCTTGCGCGTACGCTTGCGACACAACCCAAAGTGCTTCTACTGGACGAACCGCTCTCGGCACTCGATGCGATTACGCGCGGAACTTTACAGTCTGAAATTTTGTCGATCTGTGAACATGAGGGTTGCACCGTCTGCCTCATTACCAACGATGTCGGCGAAGCCGTCCTAATGGCTGATCGTGTCATCCCACTGTTTCCATCGGCGCACTCCGGGGCGACTCTCGGGGATGGTACCGCAGTCACTTTTCCACGACCACGTATCGCATCCGAAGTCTGCGCCACAACGGCCTTCAAGAGAATCAAAAACCAAACGGTTGAACGATTGCTAAGCGCGCGACGCGAGTCCCTAGCTGACGAATTGGAGGTCGCTGTAGGATGAACAACAAATTCCTCGAGTGCTGGCACCTTCGAAAGGAATTCATCACCAGCAAAGGTAGATTCCTGGCCGTCAAAGAATTCACACTAAATGTGGCTGAAGGCGAGTTCGTTTCTATCATCGGACACAGTGGATGCGGCAAGAGCACAGCGCTATCGATGATCGCAGGTATCTATCCATTCGACGGCGGTGGAATGATCTTAGACAACCTGGAAGTCACCGGGCCGGGGACCGATCGCGCTGTGGTCTTCCAATCGCCTAATCTGTTACCTTGGCTGACGGCCGTTGAGAACGTCATGTTGGCGGTTGAGCAAGTCTTGCCCAAGGCCTCCTATTCAGATCGTTACGAGGCTGCCGCACATTGGTTAGCACGGGTTGGCCTGCGACGATCGCTAAACAAGCGACCGGCTGAATTGAGCCAGGGCATGCAACAACGTGTTGGCATCGCCCGCGCATTTTCATTGAAGCCCAAAGTCCTGCTGCTGGACGAACCATTTGGCATGCTCGATTCATTAACGCGAATTGAGTTGCAGGATGTTCTACTGGATGTTCTGGACGCTCACCGAATTACGGCTCTGATGGTCACGCATGATGTCGACGAGGCCCTCACGTTGAGCGATCGGATTGTGATGATGACCAATGGACCAGCGGCGACGATTGGCAAGCTCCTCCCCATTCCATTCGATCGACCTCGCGATCGTGTTTCACTAAGCGAATCTCAGACGTATGCCAACTGCCGTGATGAAGTCTTGGCATTTCTGGCGCATCCAGTTAGCGAACAACTGTCGACAGGCTTGCCACTTCATGCAGTGAGTGTCGCCTGATGCCCATGACGCTTGTCGAGTCATCAAAACCATTGGATCTAGTCAGCCAACTCTTAGCCGAGCAATCGCAGTTGACGGCTGTTGAAGAGTTCTCGAACTGGCACGACCTGCCTCTATCCTCTACGACCAATCGTTATCAATCTCTTCTACCAGCTACTTCACCACAAGTCGGCCAGCAATATGCTTTCGAAGTCGACCTGGACGCATGTAGTGGATGTAAAGCGTGTGTGGTGGCATGCCATTCCCTCAATGGACTTGAGGAAAATGAAACGTGGCGAAAGGTGGGATTGTTGAACAGCACAACTGGAAAACTCCCTGTCGTCCAACATGTTACAACCGCCTGTCACCACTGCATCGAACCTGGTTGCCTAAATGGTTGCCCCGTTTTGGCATACGAAAAAGATGCCAATACCGGCATTGTCCGACACCTGGATGATCAATGTTTTGGTTGTAAGTATTGCGTAATGATGTGCCCATACGAAGTTCCCCAATACAACCCATCGTTGGGTATCGTACGTAAGTGCGACATGTGTATTGGCCGAATCGAACAGAGCGAAGCACCTGCCTGCGTCCAAGCCTGTCCCAATCGGGCAATCAAAATCTCCATTGTCGATGTTGCCTCAGTTCGAAACAACCATTCGCAAACTCCCGACGATCATCGCCTCGTTGCCACCGCTCCACGAAGCCGATTAACGCAACCAACGACTCAATTCGTTTCTGAACGACGATGGAATGCGGAGAACGACTCCGACGTAGTGTCGCGTGAAAGCGTGATTGACGAACCTCAACCTGCTCACGCTCCATTAGTGGCAATGTTGGTTTTGACGCAAGCAAGCGTAGGTCTTTGGATTGCCATTACTATTGCAGTTCATACAGAGTTCTGGCAACGAAACATCATTGCTATGGCCTCGCTTGTCGCCACTCTTACTGGCCTAGTTGGCGTGAATGCAGCGCTGCTGCACTTAGGCCGACCTTGGTTGGCGTTTCGATCTATCCTCGGATGGCGACGCAGTTGGCTAAGTCGCGAAGCGATTGCGTTTGGGCTTTACCTGATAACTTGTGTTCTTGCTACATCAAGCAGCTATTTCATTGAACTAGCATGGCTCACGCCGATTGCAAGTACGGCAGGCAGTGCAATAGGCTGTGTAGCTGTCTACTGTTCGGCCATGATCTATGTGGCGACGAAGCGAGAGCTTTGGTCGTCACTACGTACCTTGACGGAGTTCGCGTCAACAACGCTTGGTTTGGGCGCTGCCATGGCAAGCGTCTTTTGTCCCAACGAAGAACAGGTTGGGTCGATGTTGCTTTGGGCAACATTGTTTTGCTCACTCGCCTACCTGCCCAAGCTGACCGACTGCTATGCGTCGACGAAATCAATAACTCAGTGGACACACTTTTCGGGTCGTAGCGGAAGGTTGGTTCGCAACCACTTTCTCAAACTGCTTTACGGTGGCCTTATCTGTCTGGCGATATCCGCAGGACTTGGCTTTGCTTTGAAGTTAACTCAAAGCGAGTCGATGCATTTCGCTGCCGCAATCGTGTCATCGATGTTGCTGATCGTTTCGCATTTGATTGTTCGCATGTTGTACTTTGCTTCCGTCGTTTTCGCTCGCATGCCAGGAGCGAAATCATGATTCAAGGCAATCGAAAGGAACCAGGCTGGGAATTGCCAGTCATTCACCAGCGTACGGGCCACCTAACAGAACGTCTTGCACGCGAGACCAGCGATATAGGTTTGGGATCGTTGCCTGTTGGGCTAATGCCGGATTCGATTTCTAAATCGGTTTGCGGCTTCTGTTCAACCGGTTGTGGTCTCGCCATTCACATGCGTGATGGTGTTGCGATCAATGTCACTCCCGATGCAAGTTATCCCGTCAACACAGGCATGGCTTGCCCGAAAGGTTGGGAGTCATTACGAGTACTAGATGCACCTGACCGCGCAACCATTCCTTTGTTGCGTCAGGCTTCTGGCGAAATGAGTCACGTCAGTTGGAATCAAGCTGTCAACGTGTTTTGCGAACGCATGAAATCGATTCAAGCTAAACACGGTTCGGAGTCGGTTGCATTCATCAGCACAGGTCAAATCCCAACCGAAGAAATGTTTTTCCTCGGAAGCCTGGCAAAGTTTGGCATGGGCATGGTGCATGGCGACGGGAACACTCGCCAGTGCATGGCGACATCTGCTGTTGCTTACAAGCAAGCGTTCGGTTTCGATGCCCCGCCCTTTACCTATGAAGATTTAGAGTTATCGGATGTACTAGTATTCATCGGTGCCAACCCTTGTATCGCGCATCCGATCCTTTGGCAAAGAGTATTGCAAAACCCAAACGACCCCAAGCTGATTGTCATCGATCCTCGCAAAACCGAAACTGCGATGAATGCTCACGAGCACGTCGCGTTGCAACCTAAGTCCGATCTAACGCTGCTGTACGGTATAGCCAATCTGCTCATTAAATCTGGTGCCTTGAAAGAGGATTTCGTCGCAAAGCACACATTGGGTTTCGAAGCCTTTCGAAAGCATATTCAAGCGTGTGATCTGGATCGTGTAGCTGCTGAGACGGGGATCTCGACAACGCAACTGCAGCGTGTGGCCCAGTTGATTGCGAACGGGCAACGCGTTTCTTTCTGGTGGACGATGGGCGTCAATCAGAGCTACCAAGGCGTTCGAACGGCCCAAGCGATCATCAATCTGGCATTAATGACAGGCAATATCGGTCGCCCTGGAACCGGTGCCAATAGCATCACCGGCCAGTGCAATGCCATGGGGTCTCGCCTTTATAGCAACACGACCAATCTGCTAGGCCATCGCGATTTCTCAAGTAACAGTGATCGTCAGCAGGTTGCCGACATTCTCGGTATTCCAGTTGAAAAGATACCTTCGAAAAGCAGTTTGGCCTATGACCAAATCCTCTCTGGAATCGAGTCGGGGCAGATACGCGGATTGTGGATCATCGCAACCAATACCGCCCACTCTTGGATCGGCAGTCAACGAGCGAATGAACTATTGCGAAAACTAGACTTCCTGGTCGTGCAGGACATGTACCATAACACGGACACCGCGAGAGTTGCCGACTTGCTATTGCCTGCAGCCGGCTGGGGCGAAAAAGAAGGTACTTTCATCAACAGCGAACGTCGCATTGGCACCATCAAACGCGTTGCGCGAGCCCCTGGGCAAGCGTTGGCCGACTTTTCCATCTTCAGGTTGGTGGCACATGCATGGGGCTGTGGCGAGATGTTCGCGCACTGGACTCAACCTGCGGAAGTTTTTGACGTGATGAAAAGAGTTTCGGAAGGTCGTCCCTGTGATATCACCGGCATCTCGAACTATGCGATGCTCGAAAGATGTGGTGGCATTCAATGGCCGTGGACGGCAGCCGATGCTGCGACTTCAGATGAACCACCCGTACATCGACGTTTATTTCATGACGGCCAATTCTTTCACGCCGATGGAAAAGCTCGTTTCATCTTTGCCGATTCAAAGCCGTTACCTGAACCAACCAATTCGGAATTCCCGCTTACGTTGATCACCGGTCGAGGATCAGCCAGTCAATGGCACACCGAGACACGCACCGCCAAAAGCCCCATTCTCCGCAAACTATCGCCTGAACCATTTGTCGAAATAAATCCAACCGACGCATTGAACATCGGCATCCGTGATGGAGAAAACGTTGAAGTGCGAAGCCGAAGAGGTCACGCTTCCGTGAAGGCAAGAGTGACCAACACCGTTCATCCGGGACAAGTCTTCATGCCGATGCACGATTTACAAACCAATCGGCTAACATTTGAAAACGTGGACCCAGAATCTCGTCAACCTTGCTACAAGCACTGCGCAGTAGCCATCACTCCGTTGAAAAACGCGCTGGGAGAATCAGTATGAAAACCGATAGTGCATTCTCTAAAGAACAGCAGGCTTACCTTCAAGGACTGGTTCTTGGAACCGACATTGCGAGGAAGGTAAAGAACCTGCCGGTCATCAGTGGTTCTGCAACGGCCATTGGATTCCAGATTGGTTCACCCCAAAACGAAACGACCATCAAACCGGGGCATTTGACAACACTTCATGCACTTGCGCAACAACGATTTGAGTCGCAAGGTAAAAAACTGGTCCCCGAAGAGATCGCTAAACGTGAAAAAGATGCGTTAGAGATGTGGAGCGAAATGGTATCCCGAGCGGAGCGAAACGAGTTTCCGAAAGGAACCGATGTATTCCTAAGCAAGTACCACGGCCTGTTCTATGTCGCACCGGCACAGCAAGCCTTTATGTGCAGGATGAGATTGCCTGGAGGCGTCCTTCGGAGCGATCAATTGTTGGGCCTCGCACAATTGGCCGAGGATCATGCCGCTGGCCACGTGGATATCACCACTCGAGCCAATCTTCAGATGCGAGAGATCCCTGCCGATCAAGCCATACGATTGCTGATGGGACTGCGCGATTTGGGGATCGTGACGCTGGGCGCGGGCGCTGATAACATTCGCAACGTTACCTGCAGCCCCTTAAGTGGCTTAGATCCAGACGAACTAATCGAAACATTACCTTTGGCAAGGGAATTGCATTATCACATCTTGCATCGCCGAGAACTATTCGGATTGCCTCGCAAGTTCAACATCGCCTTCGATGGTTCGGGACGAATCAGTTCGCTGGCGGAGACGAATGACATAAGCTGGCACGCGGTCGAATATGCGAGGCCCGACACGAGTGCGTCGGAGTTATTGCCAAATGGAGTTTATTTTCTGTTGGGATTGGGAGGGATCACTGGCCACGGTGACTTTGCTCGTCCAACCAATGTACTGGTCGAACCGAAGGAATGTGTAGCTGTCTCAGAAGCCATATTGCGAGTCTTTATTCAGCACGGCAACCGCACCGATCGCAAGAAAGCCAGATTGAAGTACCTGCTCGATGATTGGGGGTTCGAAAAATTCCTCGCAGAAGTGGAGCGTGAGTATGGTAAACCACTTCATCAACTACCAGCAGACCAAATCCGCTGCACGGACCACGTTGACCGTTGGGCTCACGTTGGTGTTCATTTGCAGAAGCAAACCGATACCTACTACGTTGGAGTCATTGTGCCCGCCGGGCGTCTAACCAGCGATCAGCTTCGTGGGTTGGCCACCATCGCCAGTCGCTACGCAACTGGTCAAGTACGCTTAACCGTCTGGCAAAATCTGTTAATTCCCAATATCAAGGCCGACGACGTAGAGCAAGCGATTTTGGCATTGAAAGAGTTGGGATTGAATTGCGAATCCTCTAGTTTCCATGCAGGCTTGGTCGCTTGTACCGGCAGTGCAGGTTGCAAGTATGCGGCCAGTGATACCAAGCGCGATTCATTGGTATTAGCAGATTACTTGCAATCACGATTTCAGTTGGATCAACCCATCAACATTCATCTAACGGGTTGCCATCATAGCTGTGCCCAGCATGCTATTGGTGACATCGGATTAATCGCGACCAAGGTGGAAATTGATGAGGAAATGGTCGAAGGCTACCACGTACTGGTCGGCGGTCGAACGGGTGTTGATTCGAAGATCGGCCAGTTGCTTTGCCAATCGATTCCCGTGACTGAGGTTCCGCACGTTGTGGCCACCATCATCGAATATTACTTGCAACATCGCTTAGGCATAGACTCCTTCGCACAGTTTGCCACCAATCACGACTGGTCTGGATTTCAGATCCGTGCCATGACGTTGGATCCATCTGCCTTAGAACCAACCGACCGCGAATTGTTCTCGCCAGTAACAGGAGAACCTCTATGAGCTACGAGATCGTACCCGAGTCCGCTCCTTTTTCAGCAGAGCAACGAGCGTGGTTGAATGGTTTCTTCGCAGGCATACTAGGATCGTTGGACTCAGAGAACACCCGAAGCGGGAACGCATCAACGTTGGCTGCCGCCGCCGCATTGCTGCACCCGCTCTCGGGTCCCTCTGAGCCGGAAGAATCTGAGGAAGACTTTCCATGGCATGATTCTACACTTTCTGCACCACAGCGGATGGAGCTAGCTGAAGGCAAGCCCTTGAATCGCCGCATGATGGCAGCGATGGCCCAACTGGATTGTGGTACATGTGGATATCTGTGCAAGACTTATGCCGAGGCAATTGCTAGTGGTCAAGAAAAATCGCTGAACCTATGCACACCTGGCGGTAGCGAAACTGCCAAGCTTCTTCGAGAGTTAAACAAAGAGCGAAGCCAATCAAGCGTCAATCATGACTCGCTGCCTTCTCCTACGGCCAAGAAGCCCGTCGGCTCACGCGAGAACCCGACGGTAGCCAAGCTGATTTCGAGTGAGCCATTGAACGGTGTAGGCTCGTCCAAAGACACTCGGCATGTGAGAATCGACCTGTCGAGTTCTAGTCTTCAATATCAAGTTGGTGATTCACTGGGTGTGATACCAACCAATTGTGAGCAACTGGTACAAGACGTTTGTCAGGCCGCGAAGCTCGTTCCTGCCATGACTGTTAAGAAGGACGGAGCATCAAAACCGCTTACAGAAGTATTGCGAGACAGTTGCTTGAGATCGATTCCCTCAGAGCTTTGCGAACGCGCCATCAAGCGTGTTCGAGAGAGACCCAAACATAATGGCAGCGTAGCGATAGACAAGCAGTTGTTGGACCGCCTTGAAGCGTTCGCTGACTCGGATGCATTCGTCGAACTAGACGTCTGCGAGTTTCTACTCGAGTTCGGTCCGTTAGATTTGACCGAGCAAGATCTCGCCGACACGCTGATGCCCTTACGCCCCCGACTGTACTCGATCGCAAGTAGCCAGCAGGTTCATCCTCAAGAAGTTCATTTGACGGTAGGTCGTGTCGAAGATTTGGTGCGAGGTCGGTCGAGGAAAGGAGTAGCGTCCACCATGTTCGCCGATCGCTTGCAACCGGACTCAAGCCTGAGAGTATTTGTGCAGCCTAGCCACGGTTTTACCATCCCTTCAGATCCGAGTGCTCCAATCATCATGGTCGGACCAGGCACAGGCATCGCTCCCTTTCTGGGATTTCTTCAGCAGCGAGAATGGGAGCGAACACAGTTCAAAAATTGCGGCGCGAATTGGCTCTTTTTTGGCGATCAAAAGCGGGCATTTGATTTTCTCTATGAAAAGCAGCTTAACAACTGGATGCAATCTGGTTTACTTAGTCGACTGGATTTGGCATTTAGTCGTGATAGTGAAGAAAAAGTTTACGTTCAGCATCGCATGTTGGAGCAAGGTTCCGAAGTTTTCCGCTGGATTGAAACTGGCGGCTACTTCTACGTTTGCGGAGATGCAAAACGGATGGCTCGCGATGTTGAATCTGCTCTCGTAACGATTCTTGTAACCCACGGTGGGTACACTTCGGCAACCGCGCAGGACTACATTAAAGCCATGAAGCAATCCAAACGCTACGCAGCCGATGTCTATTAGGATGTCTGTCGCCGCCATCGCCACCGTCGTAGCCACCGTCGCCAGATTTTGATGTTGCGCGTTTTGGATTTGTGTGCCACTGGCCTTGCCAGTGAAACGAAGCGATTGCCTATGTCCCACGACTTATTTGTTACACCAACAAGCGTTCACGAAGGCTGCCGAAGTGGGAATCGTTCATTGCCAAATAGACTCTCGACACCAACATTTAGTGCGAACGGATGCGATAGCGATCGGCGTCAGAGGCGGTTACGGAAATTCCCCTGGGACGGCTATAGATTGGTAGACATTCCCACTTCGGCAATTCTTGCAATTGAGCGATTGCCATTGGCACGACTAAGGGTTCGTAAACTTACCTACTTCGGTTCACTGGCCTTGCCGGCCTTGCCAGTGGCACAAAAATCCAAAGCGCGCAACATCAAAATCGCCAGACAGTGGTCGCCTCACTCCTGCTCGCTACTTTCGCGGGAGCGAAAGGCGACAATTCAAAAAATGTTCGTCTCTAGCTCAAGCACCTAGAGGGGCGACTGTAACTCCTAATTGACTCGTTTCTTACGTAGTCTAAAGTAAACCAGCTCGAAAAACAGAAGGCTCGGTAACCAACTGAGCCAAGCGATGATGGGATAACTGAGTTTAGGGTCAATTCCCCATCGCGATGCTTCACTTGACATCAATCGCAATAGTACGGCCGAACAGATCAAGATAAAGCTCCGTCGCATCCAAACGCCATGCGAACCACGTGACGTTGAGTATCTGCCCGCTCGCGCGCTTTTCCATCCTTGGTAGGTAAACCACCACACAAGTAAACTCAACGTGGCAAAGCCAACGATGGAGGGCCATCCACCCAAGGCTCGAAACGCGATGATCAGTCCGCCTGGTGCCACTGCCAAGAGTGTTAGCCAAACATAGACTTGCCCCGATCGAACATGAACCGTTCGCCAGCGTCGACGACAATAACTACTGGTCTGAATCAGTCCACACAGCAAAACGATTGGCGCGGAAGCGATGTGTAGGTAGAAGCCGAGTGCATATAGCCCATAAAAGAATGATTCTTTTCCGCGCAGAAAGCCTTTCGAAAAATTGGGAGGAATATAGAAAACGTAGGGTATCGTTATGCTGACTCCAACCAGGAGAATCAGCATACCCAAGGCCAAGTTAAGTGTCTTCCAACTGCCGATGCGAAAAATCAATTGACCTAGTGGTCGGATGTATGGGTATTGAGTTTTCCCTAGGGTGAGCTGTGGTTATATCCGCCGAACAATACTCTTCCGTACCGAACGAGTATATGGATCAACATATTCACTTGCGACAACGAAGTCTTCTCCACTGGCAATTAATGGAGTTGCGTGAGAAGCGCCCGTCATGTTCGAACTGTTACCTGCAAGTGTATTGCCAGTTCGATTTGCAAGCGATGGAAAAACGTAGCCATTCACGATTCCGCTGATCGCATAGAACCCTAGGCTACCGTAATCGGTGTAGCCGTTTGCTGCTGTTAAAGGAGTGCCCTTCCCTACCCCGTCCACACTGACGTAGTAACGCCCTGCCGTTAAAGTTCGCGTGATCCTCGCAGAAAGTTGATCGCTTGGATTGTTCGAGACAATCTGCGAACCAACTCCGTTATACAACCGTGCGATGATGTCTAGATTCGGTCCTTGCAGGGCGGGCGTAAAGTTCAGATCGATTGTGCCGCCGGTAGTATCAAAAAAGAAGAAATCTCGATCTGTGGAAGTGCCGATGATGCCAGTCTGCAATATCGATATACCGCTGGCGGATAACATTGATGCGAGACGCGTCGAGTTGCCGTAGTCGTCAAGGCGATAACCAAACCCATTTTGCGTAGCGATGATCGCCAAGTCATCTTGGGTGTTATTGGCGTCCAGGTACTGGCCCTTGCTCCACTGCGTTACGTTGGCTGATGAACCGCCACCCATGATCGCATTCCAAGAGGTCGCTCCGGTTCCATGCCCCGGATAGTAAGCTTGAGTTGACGACCCATCATGCGAAAGGCCCAGCGAATGCCCAACTTCGTGACTGATGTTATCACCCAATAGCGCAGGGTCATTATTATTGTTGTCAACTCCGAAGACGAACACAGGTGTATCGCTGTTCCAATTAAATGAATTCAAATAGGCGATGCCACCTGTTGGCGAACCTAACCAATCGCTTGACGAACCACCGATGGCAACTCGCACGCCCCATCGCGTATCTGTTGCGCTGTCCTTTATCAAATCGCCCAACGGCGGCTCTTGCGTCGTGACATTCACATCGAATGGTCGAAAGTCTTCAGCGACTCGCTCGTAGATCGACTGGATGCGAAGGAGTTCGGCATTGCTGAACGTTGGGCTCGCGTCAATAGAAAACGCGGGAGTCGAAATCACCGGGACGGCATACTCAGTATTCCATAGTGTGCCGGTAGTAGTATGCCCGTTAAAATCGAGATAAATCGTTTTGGTCGCAGTTGGATTGCTGGTCCTTTGAAAAGTCTCAGCTAGATTCAATCCGTCCCATACTGGAGCCGAAAATTCCGAGGTATTGCCGGCTGGGTCCGTTGCTGTTGCGGTAACCACCCAGCCATAGTCGACCACCGCTGCAACCGTACGAGAAAAGTTAATCTTCCCACTGGCGGCAGTCGTTATGTTGAAAGTGCCAAGGTACTTCTGAGCTCCACCATAACCAGACGCATCGATCGTGGGTGAGGCGAACAGTTCTATGCGATACGTTTTCGATGGCAGTGCGGATAATGTGCCTTTGACGATCACGGAGGTGGCTTGAACCGTAAGTGCGGTCAATTCTGGTCGGTTGGCAAGAAGGTTAGGACCTGCATCAACATCCAAATTGTCGATGGCATCCGGGCCGTTGTTGGCAAGATCGATTTCCATCAACGCATTATCGTAGATCAAATTACGTGAAATGCGATTTCCTTGCGTCGCAGTCCCCCCGTTGATTACAACGCCATGAGTACCGTTTCGCGAAATGAAGTTCCCTTCCAGCGTATCGCCCAATCCATCATTGTTGGAGCCGATGAAATTCTGATTAGCACCTGCATCCAGCCAAACACCGGCAAATTGGTTCGCCAAGTTCCCGTTCAACCCATTGGTGCCGATGTAGTTACCAGCAATGCGGTTACCGGTTGATCCCGTTCCCCAAAGCCCAATACCCGATTGTCCGCCACCGATAATGTTTCGCTCGCGCGTATCAAGCACTCCGTCACCATCAACGCCGATGATATTTCCAACTGAGTTATCGCCTATGAAGACGGCGTCGAAAATTGTCGCACCGCCCTCCAGCGCCGTCGCAGCGCTGTTGGTACCAAAGTAGTTACCTTGAACTTTGTTGTTGTCCCCACCCCAAATTGCTAAATGACTATTGTCAAAGCCGCTGAAAATAAAGCCGCGAACGATGGAGCCATCTGCAAACAAGCTCAATCCATAAGTCACACCCGTCGATGCTTGCAATTTGATCAAAGGTCTAGAAGTAAAACCTGGTTGCGACCAGCCATCAAGAATCATTGGAGTAAACACTCCTGGCAATTCGCTTTGCAGTGGAATCGTCTGCACTCCAGCACCAGGGATCGCAAACTGAATCGTATCAGTTTCGGCATCAAGATTGGCGGTCTCGATCGCCGCCCGCAGCGAATTGGGGCCGCTGTCGTTGGTGTTGGAAACGACCAAGACAGCCAACTGCCGCCTACTCTCAAGTACCTCCACTGAAAGCCGTCGATTGGGTTTGATTCGTTTTTGCATCTTACACCTTACTTATTCAATCATTTACGATCCACGGCATCGTTTTGAACGGGTAACCCAATTCGTAATTGCGAATAGCCTTTCCAACGCGACGAGTTTCGCGAGTATGAATCCCATCCGCACCGTAGCGCACGGTGCAAAGGACACAAACGCAAATGGCGAAAATCATCGCAATCGCAATCCAGATACTCCGCTCAGGCCGCGGATCTATCGTGTTTTCGGTGTTGCTGCACATGTCAATTCCTGCATCAACGGAGAAAGTACGGTGACTATATGATACAATTGCAACCTAACTTGGCAAACTCGGGATAGAGTCTAGTCAAGACACGCAAAGCCTCGCAAGCGAATGCCTATCAACATCGCCCAACAACCATCTTACCTACCATAGACAACCACCATGAACAAACTTTTATTCGGCCTTTCCAGTGCATTACTTTTCGCACTGGCGCTAACAAACTCTGTATCTGCTTTTCAGTCACAAACCAAACGTCCACCCAATATTGTTTTCATCTTCTGCGACGATCATGCCTATCAAGCGATCGGTGCCTATGGCTCCAAGTTAGTCGAAACCCCAAACATCGACCAACTGGCACGAAGCGGCATGCGTTTTGATCGCTGCCTGGTAACCAATTCGATCTGTGGCCCAAGTCGGGCGACAATCCTCTCTGGAAAATACTCGCACAAGAATGGTTTCCTAACCAACAACAAAGGCGTGTTTGATGGTTCGCAGGTCACCTTTCCAAAACTGCTTCAATCGGCTGGTTACCAGACGGCAGTTGTCGGCAAGTGGCACTTGGTCAGCGATCCAACTGGCTTTGACTATTGGCACATCCTGCCTGGACAAGGCGTCTACTATAACCCGCCGATGATTCGCATGGGTGAAAAGGTCAAGCACACAGGCTACACAACCGACATCATCACCGACCTGTCGCTGGAATGGTTGAAGGGTCGCGACCCCAACAAACCGTTCATGCTGATGTGCCAACACAAAGCACCCGCACCGCGAATGGGCACCCAATACGAAATACCTTGGTCATGACAACGATCGTCAGTACCCCGAGCCAGCGACTTTGTTTGATGACTACTCTGGACGTGGCAAAGCCGAGCGTGAACAAGACATGACGATTGCAAAAACCATGACCGAGTTCGATCTAAAGTTGACCGAACCCAAAGGCATGACACCTGATCAACTCGAGAAGTGGAACGCCTACTACAAACCGCGTAACGAAGCGTTTGCAAAAGCCAAGCTAGAGGGCAAAGATTTGGTACGCTGGAAATACAATCGCTACATGCACGACTATCTAGCTGTCACCAAAAGCGTCGACGAAAGCGTTGGCAGGATTACCGCTTTCCTAAAAGAAAATGGACTCGAAGAAAACACTTTGGTGGTCTACTCTTCTGACCAGGGATTCTACTTGGGCGAACACGGTTGGTTTGATAAGCGATGGATTTTCGAAGAGTCACTGAAGACGCCACTAATTTGCAAGTGGCCCGGCGTTGTCAAACCTGGAACTACGAATGCCAACATCGTTTCCAATCTGGATTTTGCAGAGACTTTTTTGGATGCGGCTGGAGTCAAAATTCCATCAGAAATGCAAGGTCGTAGTTTGGTGCCGATTCTAAAGGGCGAAACGCCAACCGACTGGCGCAAGAGTTTTTATTATCACTACTACGAGTTTCCCGGGCCGCACAGTGTCAAGAAACACTACGGCGTCATCACCGACCAGCACAAGTTGGTTCGATTCTACGGTACTGATGCCGACTACAGTGAACTGTTTGACTTGAAAGCCGACCCGCAAGAGATGAAGGATGTATTGTCGGATCCAAGCTACGCAGAGACTCGCAAAGCGTTGGAGGCGGAACTCGCCCGACTCCGCAAAGAGTTGGATGTACCAGAGCAAGATCCCGCTGAAGGAAACGCGGGTAAGGTCGCTATACAAAGAACTGGAACATGATAGACATCTATCAAGAGTTTCGCGAGCTGGTTTTTTCACTCGAGCAAGCCAGACTTCCCTATGCGATCTGTGGCGGCTTTGCTGTCGCGATACATGGATACATTCGGGCAACGAAGGACATCGACTTGCTGGTCCATGAGGACGACTTGGACGCAATTGTGGATGTTGCCAAGCAACGCGGCCTTTGATCCAAGCGATGGCTTTCTGACTTTTGGAATTGGCACCGAGACCCCTACCATGATCAAACGGTTGAACAAGTTTGTAGGGACAAGCTTTCTTTCGTTAGATCTAATTTTGGTCAGTAAGCAAACTGCAGATGCATGGCGCGACCGGTTAACTGTAAAGTTTCAGGCGCAAGAAATCAAAGTCGTCTCACGAGCCGGCTTGATCACGATGAAGGAGATCGCCGGCCGCCAGCAAGATCTACTTGATATTTCTAGGTTAAAAGAAAGACCTGAAAATGAAGGATGATTGTGAAGCGTCGAAGGATAGTGCTTTGCCGGAATTCGACATGTCACCGGAAGCCATTGAGCGTAGATGTACGAGCTTTGCAGTGTATCGCGGCTTGCTATCGAGTTGTCAAATTCTGTGGTTGTCGGTCGAACCGAAGATCTGCTGGAAAGTAAGAAGATGAAGTCAGATTTAGAGAACGAAGAGCAACGGCGGTAGAGCGTTGTGATTGCATGTGATCGCAGTTGTGGATGTGATGTGATGTGGTTGTGGTCGTGGAAAACACCTGGTTTTCGGGCCAAAGGCCCGGTGTTTGCCTAGCCCAGGCTGAAGGCCTGGGTACGAGGCGCCCCAAAACCCGTTAGGACCGAAGGTCCGACCGTTTGATTCAGAATACCTCATTCCCTAACCTAACGGTCATTCATTTCCAATCCATCCCAAGCGACAGTAACTTTTTGTCCGCAAACGGTTGGGGGCAACGGTTCTTCAAACAAATTGCGTTAGAATAGAGGTGTCCCAGCCTTGTTCTCGCTGGCATTCTGATACCTCATGGAGCGCCCGAAACCGTGTTGTTGCGATCACGAAAGCTGATTTCGGAGAAATCGGCCTACAATATGTTCACGTACGCGATCCGCTTCTTCATTCTTCTATTGGTAGTTTTGGCGGCATTTTCACCTTTAGCAGCCCAAGATAATTTCTCCCACCGTCGCATTCCACCTCCTGAAAACGGAACCAACGACATCCTCAATCAGTTTCGCATGATGCAACAGCTGCAACAGTTAATGCAGCAGCGAGATAAATCGAAGGATGCCACTGGAAACGAAGCTGGTGATAAAAGCCAACCGACAAGCGACTTGTTGCTGCCGCCTGGTTTGGACCCAAGCATGTTGCAGCAACTCCTGCAGTCGCTCGATCCAAAGCAGCGCGAGGCCGTGGACCAGATGGCCAAACAACTCACCTCGCCAGAAGGTTTGCCGACTCCGATGTTGGACCAACTTAAGCAAGACACAGAGAAGATACCGGACCCTAAACTGCGCAAGAAAGCTCAAGAGGATGCTCGATGCATATCGTGATATGTCCAGTGAAGATCGGTCCAAGTTGATTAATCCACTCGCACCCAATAATGAGCCCCAACCGGCTCGGGCGGGGCACTTCGACACAACAGCCAAAGAAGACTCCGCGACAACAAAACAGCGACGCGACAACCAAATCGCCCTCTCCCCTGCCCTCCCCTTCCTCGCGGCCGAATGCACAGGATGAGAAAACGAACCGCTCCCAAATCCGTTTGACTATCTGAATCAAGACCTTGGTTCCGACGAAAAAGCAAATTCGAAACCTAATCCAAGTGGTTCATCCACAACCAAGCCATCCTTATCTCCGCAACCAAGACGTCCATCCGCTGAAACGGAAAGTACGCCCCCATGGACACTAGATAATCCTTGGGAGGATCGAGGTAGCCGTCAACCCTTTCCGGATACCTTACCCAGCGACCGTTCAAGGAATTCGAAAAGAGAATCACGTGAACGTCTTGAACAACATCGAACGAAGACAAACTGCCTAACGTTGAAGATCTATTGCGACAATCGAAAGAACAACCGGAAAGTTTGCCACCGCTGAAACTGCCCCCAAATGTATCCGACAGTGTTAAGCAAATGTTTGAGCAGCTTAGGGCAAACCAAAATCCAAAATCCAACGAGAGCAAGTTCATGGAGCAATTAAAGGGCTCCTTGCCACCGGACTGAAAGAAGAACTTAGGAAAAGTGGCGTTGAGCAATCGATGCGGGAAGTACTACAGGAAGCGAGACGCAACGGGAATCAATCGCCCTCCAAGCCAGATGTGCCACCAAGCCTAAAACAACCGCCTAATGTTTAACCGGCCTGGCGCGACGGATGGGATTGCCAATTCGAATTCTTCCAATGAAAAACTAAGTCATGGATCGAGCAGATCACCGGTCAACAACCATCGCAGTCTCAGTCAACGGCATCCAATACTCGCAATTCGAATCAGCAGAACACTGCAAGTCGGGAGACCAATGGGGCCGAAAAAGGAAAATCGTTGGTCGATTCTGTCACCAGCATCTACAAGAGCATGACATCGCCCGACAAATCGGCGTCTCCCGGCAACGCAGTAACTTCTCCCATAGCTGCGTCATCGCAAGCCGAGTCGTCGTTGAACTTTGCTTGGCTTGCTCTGGCTGGCCTTGCAATCGTTGGACTTGGTGTGTCGGCATGGATGCTCTTTCGCACGCCCCACGTCGCTGGCGATAGACAAAGCCGTGGATTGTCATTGCCAGCCGAAGTGATGGAGATTTCGTGATCGAGGTGACGTAGTACGAGTGTTCCATCACTTGGCTACGCGAGTTGGAATACCTACAGAGCTTTGGTGGCCGCACCCACGAGCAGCCGTCGTTATGGCGGCCCAAGCACCATGGGCGCAACCCGCAATCGACGCATTAACTCGATTGTACGAGATAGCTCGCTACACACCTGATGATCAACGGCTTTCCGAATCCCAATTAAACGAAGCTCGTCAAGCGGGTGAAACAATTTCACGCGACGGAGAAACGTTCGATATGGTAAGGGGATTCCTATTTTGCCTTTTCGCTTGCCTAACAACTTTCGTTCAGGCTCAGGCTCCGTCGCCGCCACCGAGTGAGCAAGAGGTTTGGCATTTTCGCTTTGATCTCTTTCAAATGCTGTTGGAACACAATGGATTAAAACCTGTCGATAGTTACGAACAAGCTTTGGTCAATTCCCACAAAACAGTCTTTGTTTTCGTCGGTGCCCCTCAAGTTCATCGCGTGATTTGCAGATCATTCTCATAACGGTGGTTCGGTTCTCTTCGCAACGGATGCAGGTGTGAGGCTCAATGGACTGTTCCATTTGTCACCGGGGTCGCTGGAAGCTCGCACAAGATACGATCGCTATCAGAGTTACGCAGATTGTCTGCGAGTCAGTAACTTCGATCACGACCACTCCACTATGAAGGGCGTGAAAGAATTGATCGTGAATCGTTCTGGAAAGATCAATCGACTTAGTCAAGACAATGGTACTTGGGAGACAATCGCTCGATTACCCAAGACTACCTTGTTGGATGATCCTGGCGACTCAGGATTGATTGCCGTTTATCAAACCAAGAATACGCATGGCGGGCGAATTTGTTGGTGGCTGACCCACAGCTTGTTCACCAACGGAATGATGTGGCACGGTGACAACGCGATTTTCGCAGTAAACGCAAGTCGATGGTTATGCGAAAGTAGTGTGATGAAGCCCGAGCAAGTATTTTTCATGGTGCACGGAGTTGCCCAAAACAGTTATCTACTCGGCCCATTGGCAAGTGAACTTTCGACGCCTCCTACAAGCGGCCCGCCTCCTCCACTTACGTTGTCGCAGCAGGTCGAAGTGGCCAATGCATTGGTCAAAACTGTCGAGGATTCCAATGTCCTGAATGATATGGCAACGCGGTGGGAGAAAAATCTTCCCCAGCATGTTTATTGGCGAACGGTATTGCAGTTATTGACGGCGGTTATGGTTCTCATCGGCGTGTATTACCTGCTGAAAAACACCAAACGTATCATCCAGCTTCGACCAGCACCGGAAGCTGCATCGGCACTTGAAATCACCCGATCAACTAGGGAAGAGAGCCTGCGTCAAATCGAAGCGATCCGCGTTCTAGCTCGAAACTTCTGCATGGAGATTACATCATCAACCAATCCCGGATGTTTGGCACCAACAACTCGCCATGGAATCCGCATCTCCAACGGCCGGCTTGAGTTCATCTCAGCGAAAGGATCTAGCCGAGATACTTGCGTTAGCAGATAATAAGCCGCCCGGGAAATTAAATAGCAAGCGCACTATGGAATTAGTGCGTCGCATAAACGAATTGAAAGCCCAAATTGAAAATGGAATCCGAACTCGCGGACCGCATCAGCCAACTGCATCTTGAGATCCTTCGTTCTGTCCGTCAAGTTGTCGTGGGAATGGATCATGTCGTTGAACAACTTTTTATTGCACTCTTAGCAGGTGGCCACGTATTGCTGGAGGGAGTTCCTGGCACAGCCAAAACAACGCTTTGCCGAACATTCTCCAAGATCCTGGGAATCGACTATGAACGCGTTCAGTTTACTCCAGACCTCCTACCCTCCGATGTTACAGGAACTCAGGTACTTGATCGCCAAACAAGCGACTTCGTCCTTCGAAAAGGCCCGATCTTCTGCCAACTGCTCTTGGCCGATGAATTGAACCGCGCACCAGCACGTACGCAATCTGCACTTTTGGAGGCCATGCAAGAAACGTCAAGTGACGATCGAGGGCAAGACGCTGAAATTGCCCGAGCCATTTATGGTTCTAGCGACACAAAACCCCATCGAGCAAGAAGGCGTCTATCGATTGCCAGAGGCCCAACTAGATCGTTTTCTTTTTCGGATCGAAGTCGGCTATCCCACTCGCGACGCCGAAGTCAACATGCTGAAACTGCATAGCACCGATGCGGTCATCCCAACAGCCATCACCAGCGCGGAAGAAGTACTGCGATTTCAAAGTCAAATCAACTCGGTGTTTGTTACCATTGAGTTGCAGAATTACATCGTTGATCTGGTTCGTAAAAGCCGAGAACACCCCGATCTACTGCTCGGTGGCAGCCCTCGCGCCGCCATCAACTTGCTAAAAGCCGCGCGAGCCCACGCACTGGTCAGTCGACGAAGTTTTGTCACACATGAAGATGTGCAAGCTATCGCTTTGCCCGT
The DNA here is from genome assembly GCA_037367405.1 of Ottelia alismoides. NCBI lineage: Eukaryota > Viridiplantae > Streptophyta > Magnoliopsida > Alismatales > Hydrocharitaceae > Ottelia > Ottelia alismoides. Next base: position 209,261 of record JAZKJV010008684.1, read on the forward strand.
AATGGGTCACCGTATTATTATGCGTCCCGAATCAGAAATGGATGGACGTAGCCCCAAAGAAGTTGTCGCAAGCATCGTTGCTTCTGTACCTGTGTTAACCAACTCCAAATAGTCATCCACGAAGGGCTGTCTTGTGACCAACCGCTTTCGATTGGTGCTGGTGTTTGCCATTCTTGGAGTGGTGGTTGGTTTGCTTCGAGAACAAAGTGGTCTGGCTTTCTTGTCGCTGACCGTCATCGTTTGGTTGTATTTTGCATGGATCGTTTTCTTTGTTCGCGAGCGGATATTTTGGTCCAAGCTGACATGCCAACGTTCCATCAACGGTCGGAGCGATGGCAAATCAACGCTGTGGGCGGATCGTCCGATTCGTGTGAAACTGCAATTGACAATGGCCGGCTTCAAGTTTGCGCCGCACTTTCGGGCGCTAGAGCTTTTGCCCGAGAATGTCGAGCACGAACGTGGCAATTTGCAAGCAGTTGCTACAACGAGCGTTGATCGACTGACGATTGAATACCAGGGCAGATGCATGTCGGCTGGGAAAATGCGGATGCCCGGTGTCCATTGTCGATTGCAAGATCCCTTTGGTTTCTTTTTGTCGGAGCGACTGATTGGTGCTACGGAGGAATTGCGCGTTCTACCGTCCTACGCACAAGTCCGAGATGCTCGATCGACGATCAAACGTATTAATTCCATTCCCCAGCATGGCATCCATCAACTGCAACGTGCCGGAGTCGGCAGCGAGCTACTAGAACTGCGAGAATACCAACCTGGTGATCCACCCAAGTCAATCGCCTGGAAAGTTTCCGCTCGACGTGACAAACTCATGACTCGACAATACGAATCAGAGGTACCTGTCCGCGTGACCATCTTTGTCGACGGTGCCGGGCAGATGCGATACGGCGGATTCGGCAAACGCTTGTTAGACCAAGCGAACTTTGTAGCGGCAACAATCGCAAAATCAGCCATCTCCGTTGGCGATCCAGTTGGTGTGGTGCTGACCGATCATCGTGTTCGATTCCGTATGCGACCAGGTACTGGTGACCGCGCATTCTTTCGTGTGCTGGAGAGTTTGTCCGAGTTTTCGATGCAACCGATGGTTGCGCCTGAGCTTTTAACCTATCGGCAATTGGAATTAGCATTCGACCTTTGCGCTGAGCGCTATCCGGAATGGATGCTGGATTCGGTAAACTGCCCTAGGTTTACATGGCGAGCCCTATTCAGTTCAGACCGAAGACGAATTCGCATGCGCCGCAAGTTAGCTAACATTCTCGGCGAAATCTATTCACTTCCTGCAGTCGACGTGGCGACCATGGCCTACGACGACCATAAACTTACGGAGATGGTTTGGCGATGGTTGGCGGAATCAGGCCGATCATGGGTACCTCCATTGGTAACTGTCCGACAAAGTGCGAACCTTGGTGCAACCGATGGTCTATTGATGGCGCGAGAGCTTGCGCGAGCCGTAACTCAGGCACACGACAATGAACTATTTGTCATTATCACGGATCTAATTAACTCGCCGGGAGCCGTTGAAGTATTGGTGCCCATGATTAAGGTCGCCTTGGCACGGCATCATCGAATTGTCGTACTTTGCCCCTCGCCAACCGGCCAGCGGTTATCAACGACAGAAATGGGGCAACCACAAACGATCGATGACGTGTATCAACATGCCGACCACGTCAGATTGTCCTACGCGTCCAAGGTTCTACAAAGGCGGCTAAGTAATCTTGGAGCCAAAGTTGCATTCACCGGAGAAAGCAACGCAGTCGCATTGGTATTAGCCGAAGCTGAGTTGGCCGGAAGCGGACGGACGATGGGTCGGAGGAGCAGTCGATGAAAACTCCTTCCGCCAATCATTCCAAGGAAGTTGCAGCATCATTGGACTTGCTTTCGATAGGCTACTTGCTGGTTTTGATTCTGATTACTTTGGCCCTGTACGGGACGGCCCGGCTGTTTGACCTGTCGCTATCGCAACCGTTGATGACTTATGCTTCGCTACTGGGAATTGGATGGATCCTTTGGAGGCGTTCGGGTGTGCTGCTACTGCTGTTCGTTCAACTGTTTTACCTTTTGCGTGAGCCTATGGGTTTATCTGGGTATGACTTTGTTTCCCATACAGCGGTTCCCGTCTTGGTACTGGTCGGTGTCGCAACGGCCTATCGCTTGGACGGAATTAGAAAGATTCGCCAGTCTAGCGCGATCGGAGTGGATGTGGAATTCGGTCTTTCTTTTGAAAGACACCTACAAATCCGTATTGGCAGGTGAGTATCGACAGCTATTACCTTTTTTCAAACAACTTTTATTGACGATTGCCGGAGTGTTCGCTTGCTTAAGTGTTTCGGCTGTAATGTTTTGGGTCGTTGGACGCAACGAAAATGCCGACTCAAGCGTAGGATTGCTGACGAAAGAGTTGCAAGCCATCACGATGGGAATGTTACTGATGGCGATATTCTTGATCACCTTGATTATCACAAGTTATTGGCGGTGGCGGCTATTGAGTAGCGCCCAGTCGAGAATCTACTTGCGAAGTTACTTTGCCGCTTGGCTGGAAGATGACCAGCGATTGATCGTGCGTAAACGTCGACAATTGCGCCGACAATCAACGCTGCCACCTAAGAAGTCCAAATACCGACGCAAGTGAGTCCAGAATTGTGATAGGCTTAAGGATCTGAGATACCGCGTAACCCGCCATTTGCACCGCAAGAGAAAAGAGAAGACGCAAGAGCAAGAAAACGACCAGGATCGGTTTTATGTTAATTGCAGGATTTCCGAAAACTCGCTGGCGTTCTCGGCGAACGAGTCGGCTGGAATGCCGTAACACTTGAGCATGGTGACATAGAGATCACCCAGTGGTCGTTCGGTCTCATGCTGGAAGTAACGGCCGTGGCGCAAACCCATGTTGGCACCTCCCGCAAGAATCGTTGGATAGTTGCGAGCGTTGTGGGTCGTGCTGGTGGCGCTGCCAAATAGAGTCATGGTGTTGTCGAGCAAACGCGATTCCCCTTCACGAATCGAACTCAGTCGATTCAGAAAATAGGCGAACTGCTCGGCGAGATAACGGTCATACTGGGACCACTCAATCTTGCCATCGGAGTGAGTGAGTTGGTGATGTCCTCGGCTGCCAATACCCAGGATAGTCGGGAATCGATCGCAGATTCCCACTCCATCTTCTGCGCAGATCTGATAGGCTGCCACGCGAGTCGAGTCGGTCTCCAAGGCCAGTACAATCAAGTTGAGCATGGTACGAATGTAGTCTGTCGGTCCACTCGGAGACACGTCGAGGTTAATCGTTCCGCGATCTACTTGAGGTAATGCTTGACCCAGCCAATTCTGTGCTCGCCAGAGTCGGGATTCGACTTCGCTGAGCGATTCCAGGAATTCGTCTAATCGCCGCTGATCGTTTCTGCCCAGGTTGTTGCGCAACGAACGCGAATCTTCGAGCAAGAAATCCACTCGGCGACGGCCTGAGGCTAGCGCTCGCTCCCTTGCTTGAAGGTCCCCGTTGCCCGGTGGTTCGAAGAGGCGTTCGAAAAGGCGACGCGGATTGGACTCGGCGGGAATGGAACGTCCTTGCGAATCGAAGGAGATCGTGGTCGATCGACTCTTCGTGCCAACTCCTCCGTGACTGGACAGCACCAATGAAGGGATTCGCGTGTGGGCACCAGCATGACGTGCAATCAATTGATCCAATGAGATCGAGTTCTGAAGACTGACGCGAATATCGGCCCCTGTTAGCCAGACATCGACAGTGTTGTGACCAACAAGCATACGACTTGAGGGATGGGACATTCGCCCCGAATATGGACATTTCGCTCTTGAAGGGAGCGAGCGGTTCAAGCGGTTTAGTCAACGCATAGTCCGATCCTCCACTACGAGGAAACCAAGACCAACCTTCCTTGGCGTCGGCTGATTCCTCATTGGGAATCGCAACTCCATTGCCAAAAAGAGCGCACAAAACCGCTTCGGACGTGCGACCGGCGAGTCAGCTTTGGCCATCGCCTCCAACCAAGGCAACGCCAAGCAAATACCGGCACCGCGAAGAAATGTACGTCGACCGAGATGCCAGGAGGGTTGAGCCATGATCGGAAACTCTCAACATAAATCTGTTGGAAATGCAATGTGCGCGTTTAACGCCGAGCCGAAGGCGACGCCAAGCCGCAAAGGTATGACGCCTAACGAATCGAGTACCAGATGACAAACTTGAATACCAGATGATATCAGCAAACTTCTCCCAAAACCAAGCTTGTTATTTGACAACCTCGTTCTGAGCCTGTTCAACCTCGTTCCAAGGCTCCGCCTTGGAACGCACTGTCTTTGCATTTTCATGTCGCACTGGGTCCGAATGCGGTCGCGTAGAGGCTGTGATTCTTTAAGTGTCGCCTTTCGCTCCCGCGAAAGCAGCGCGCCTTAACTCTACTTTGCGGAGAGGCTGACATTTAGTTGTTGGCGGGAATTCTTCGCTGGTGTGCAGGCTTTAGCCGCCGAGTTGCTGTTGGGATCACGAAGCCATGACGGCTGAAGCCTGCACACCAGCGCTACTTTTGCGGAGCAAAAGGCGACACTCTTTGGAACTAGGAGTTACTTCGATTGAAACAACTCGCTGGCTACAATCAAGTCAATGAGCCCGCTGAGACGGTCCTCACGAGCTTGGAGTGCATGGACCAGCCCATCGGCTGCGACTTTGTCGTTGACCGAAAGTGCGCGACCCAGAGCGTAGGCCATTAACTTACGTGCCATCGCACGTCGAAAGTTGTCGGACTGGGTACGGATCAACTCGGACCGTAATTCATTCAGGCCGCTCACTTTGGAACCATTGGGCAACTCGGTAGCTGACTGTATTGGCTGTTGCGTTCGCCGCTCCCGAAGAGTTGCGCCACGGCCCGTCCGCTGCCAATTGCCCACGGCATCGTATTCTTCAAACGCAATTCCCCATGGATCAATCTTACGATGGCACCCGAGGCACGAAGGACTATCTCGGTGAAGTTCAAGGGCTTGCGCAATGGTCAGGTCTTTCAGTTTCGGTTGCTCGCGATCGAGTTCTGGAACGTTTGGTGGCGGTGGCGGTGGTGGATCATCGAGCAAATTTCTGAGCAGCCATACGCCGCGCTTGATCGGATGGCCGTCCTTTCCGTCTGAAAGGCCGGTCAAAATTCCAGCATGAGTCAGAATACCACCACGGTGATGGTCTTCATCGATCTTCACCACGCGAAACGTCCGGTCCGTTATGCCCGCAATGCCATAGTGGGCTGCCAGGACGTCATTGACACACGTAAAGTCGGAGTCCAGGAACTGAAAGATGCTCATATCGCCGCGAAGCACCGTACCAAAAAAGTGGATCGTCTCTAGCCGTATGGCCGCTGCGAGTTGATCGTCGAAGCCAGGATAACTGTCTGCATGCACGACGACACGCTGAAGGCGATCCAGTTCCAACCATTGTTCCGTGAACTGCTCGATAAATGCCCAGGCCCGCTTGTCCTGAATCATCCTGCGAACCTGAGCAGACAATTCGAGTGGTTCATGCAACTTTCCTTTTTCTGCTAATTGCAGCAGTGTTTCGTCGGGCATCGTACTCCAGAGAAAATACGAAAGCCTCGACGCTAGTTCATAATCGGAGATTTGATTTGACGCATCGCGAGTGCGAGCTGCCGGAAGCCCCAGAAAGCGAGGCGAACATAAGACAACGGCAAGCGTTTCTCGCAAACTTGCTTCAAGGGAATCGGTGTTTTTCCGCGACTGCATCCACAAACCTAAAATCCGCTCCAATTCACTCGGATCGACCGGGCCGCGATAGGCACGTGTCGCGAAGCGTCGAATGACTTCGCGAGCGTATGCTTCCTCGTCCTGTTCGTTACGGGCAAATAGGATGTCGGTATGTGTCTTCGGCGGCCAAGTTTCAATAAACGGAGCCTCAATCTCAATCCATTCGATTTTCAACAGCGGTGGTTCGGACTCGCCGTCGATGATGCGAGCTGAATTCCACGCGGCTAGGATAGTTGCGTTGCGGTTGTTCAGTGGACTCGTATTCGGACCGAGACATTCTCCATGCGAACGCGAATTTCGTACGTCTGAAGATCCGTATGATTAATTGATATCGGCTCGCCGACTGTCTTTAATTCGACACCGTGAAAGTTGGACGATCCAACGGCGACGGTCAACAATGGAACACGAGCGTCTTCTTCCGTCTTGGGCTCGAGCCTCGCCGCATGGATCCTAATGAGAGTCTCACCACTGCGGAACGCCTGATGCATGCGGAGTGCAACACAGTGCTTGGGCGGCCTCACGGCTGCCTCGCGAAAACGCACGATCGCTGATGGCGGCAAGACGTTGGGTGGGTAGGGATTTTCAGGCAACTTTGGTTGTTCTCCACCGCCGGGACGAGGAAGTGGTGCAATGCCCATGTTCGTAACATCGAACGGATGGTTCGCAAAGTCGAAAGACTCACATGGACGATCTGCCGGCTTGGACAACGGCTCGACCCGGAACTCGTGAATGTGAAACCGGTAGCGATGAGCCACTGGAGGCGGTCCCACAACGATCGCCTCAGCCAAAGCTTCATCGGCGATCTGTAGAAAGGTCTCATATTGAACCGGCGACATTCGCAAAACATTCCCGTCGTTGCGAAAACCATCCTTCGACTTGCCGTCCTCGGGTAGCTTTGCAGAGAATTCAATGGGTATGCCAAGCAGATCTTGCATCGATTGTTCGTATTCACGTCGCGTAAGGCGACGGAATGTTGTGGCCTGAGGCGACTGTGCGGCTTGATGTTGCGCGATCCAGGCGGTCATCAACGCGCGGTCTTCCTTAGGCAGCATTGGCTCCGTCTCGGGAGGCATGTCCCCAAACTCAAGGCGTTCCTTCACGGCCAGCCAACCACCATCGCCGTCCTTCGCGAAATCGGGATCAAGCTTGTCGATCCGAAATTCCCCTTTCGGTTTTTCCATTCCGTGGCAAGCGTAGCAATGCTTTCGAAACAACAACTCGACCGATGTGAACGCGATCGGCTCATCCGCCTGAAGGCTTGTCAGCCCCAATCCTGCCAGCCGCAGTCCTATTAAAGCAGCAAACGCGACTATCCTTCGCAGTGAAGAACCATTCATACGTTGAATTTCCCCTGAGTACGGCAGTTGCGTTTCCCTTGCGACGGTTGGACGTAACCACGATTATCACCGGAAACTTCCAACGAGGCTACAACCGAAGAGTCGAATTCGCAAACGCACATCGTGTCACCGTGTCCGAGCACCCTTGCGCAAAGAACAAGATACGCAAGCGAGAGCAAGATTGTCTTCGGAAGTCTCGCCACCTGCGACGCGGGGAAGAATATGGTCGATGTGGAATGTAGCCTCTTGAGAGGATTGCGGTAGCAAGAAGTATTGCCGCGATCACCCGAATTTCAGAAGCAGGTCTGAGAAAACGGAAGACTCACTTCGGGCTTCGTAAAGGTAAGTATGGTCACCATAGGGTGTGTCATTTGAGTTTGGCCTGCGAGTCAGCTTGCTCCGGTCAGCGATTGTGGGTACGTTTTCGGCGCTCTTACGTGCATAATAGGTGCGAGCTAGCTCTTCGTGTTGTGTACAACTCACACATGACGGTTCGTCCTTAGCGGCGAAGTATACGATTCCGTGGGTCAAGCAGCCAACTCGCACGCAAATCGGTAGTGGGTTACAATAGTAACTATTGATAATACCCGTTTGATTTCAGGGGATTGCACATGAGCTTGATGGTGGACCTGACGAGCGAAGAAGTCGCTCAGCTGAAAGAAATCACACACATGGAAGACGATGCAGCAGCCGTCACGAAGGCGGTGAGGGAGTATCTGCGACTAAGCCAACTTCGCGAGCTCAAGGCGATCTCTGGCAAAGTCGATTATGACGACCGATCCTCTCATCTTGAAAAGTTGGAACTAGGTGAGATCGGTTTTCCAAGCTAGCGGGCAAACGCAATGCAGGACTGGGTACTTGCTGATACACTTATCTGGGCTTCGTTCTTCTCCAAGCCCCATTCTCCGGAAAAGCTCGCAATTGATGATCTGATCGACGCTGACCGAGTAGCCTTAATTGGTCCAATTCTCGCCGAAGTGCTAATCGGATTTCGGCGCAAGGCCCAGGCGGACTGGGTGGCCTCACGTCTTCGGGCAGCTCACTTTTTCGAGGCAACGTGGGACGACTGGAAGTTGGCAGCCGAACTAGGTCGAGAGCTCGCTACGAAGGGACACACGATTCCAATTACCGACCTAGTTGTGGCCGCTGTCGCCAAGCGAACTGACACTGCGGTGTATTCAACCGATCCTCACTTCGACCTCATCAGAGAAATTAAGCGCTACTACCCGGCCCCTTAGCTGGAAATCATCAAACACTTTAAGGCCAGTCGTCCGGCAATTCAAGTTAAGTACTACTGAACGTATCGTATCTCTACTTCGACCAAACATACCACAACCGCTTTTGCTCCAGTATCGCCACGATGCTTCGCGAGTCGTACGCGGCTTGTTGGTCGAGTTGGTGGGCTTGCCCATGCGACTCATGGTCACTTAGATTACGTAACTGCCGTGCCCTCGCGATTACTCAACTCAAACGCACTCTCACCAGCCACGCTTACGCATGTGGAGCTGTTTTCGGCCTTCGTTCTGAAGAAGCAATTACAAAGGAAGAGGCAAACGAACTCCACTCGCAGCTTGAGACATTACTAGTTGCGATCCAGGGACTCACAGAAAACGCTTCGTCAGCATCGAACGAATAATCGTGGGCGTACTTTGAACATGGACCTGTGAGAATTTAAGCGAAAATCCTTTTGACGTTTGGTCGGTTTCGACGTCTCTCATAGGTATACAGATTTGGATCGATTGGAAATCACCAGAACGTGCATGATCAGTTGCCTGATCATCTGCTGAGAGTTTATCGATTTGCGATGCATCTTTGCGGAGATCAACACTTAGCGGAGGACTTGGCTCAGGAAGCCATGCTGCGAGCGGTTCGCAGTGCGGGGAAGCTCAACGAACCGCAGGCGATTAAAGTCTGGCTGTTGCAGGTGGTTACGAATTTGTGGCGAGATTGGTGTCGCGCGAAAGGTCGGCGGCCAACAAAATCGTTGCCGGACGAAGACGTGGTTGGCGAACAGCTTGAACCGCTCGAGCGACTTTCCCAAGCCGAAGAAGTCACATTGACGGTCGAGGCGATGCATAGCCTGCCCGAGCGACAGCGGTCAGTGCTGGTCTTAGTCGCGTGCGAAGAACTTACGATTTCCGAAGTGTCTGAAGTGCTACAGATCACACCTGAAGCGGTGCGTTCCAGTCTGTCCTTGGCTAGAGCCCGGATGCGTAAGATTCTGCAATCTAATGAGCAGCCTAAGACATGCGAATATAGAACAAGGAACAGCGAGTGAACAAGCACATCGATTTTTCGAACAGCGATAATTCCGACAACGAAAAGAATAAGGTAATCGATCGGAACCTTCGTGAGGCTTATGGGCAAATCCATTTTCGCGACGAGTGGGCTGAGCGAGTGCTTCGCAGGCTTGCCAGTGAAAGCGATCCGCAGAGTATGCCTGTCAAAAGCAGTGTGAGTAAATCGATCCATGGTAGTCCTTGGAGTCGATTGCTTAGACGAAGTAGGCTCGCTTTGGCTGCTTCGATAGTTCTCACCGCATTAGGTGCTTGCTACTGGCTTGGATCGAATCCACACCGACCGGACGGTACCAACTCCATGGACTCCGATCTCGCAAAACGACCGACGGTGCCTTCCGACAAACTTAATAAGTTGCCAGGAGATTCTAATTTGCAAGAGGATAATTGGCTGCGAGAAGATTCGATGCTTTCAACTCAAAGTCACCAGCCAAAGGATACGGTAATCGCCACTCCTGGATACTTGGCAGCAAGACTGACTGACGATCCGGAGTTTGAAATTTATATGGTCTTGCCCACCAGTGTCAACAATTTCTAAATAAAGGTTAAAACATGATGCGAACGCTTATATGCGTGTGCCTTTTTGCCACGTGCTCGGTCACTATGGCTCAAGACGCTCAAAATGCCTCTACGGGCAATTCAAATGAAAAATCTAGTTCGCTGGACCCTAAGCCGGCCGATTCCAAAGACAGCATCGTCAAAATGTATAACTTGAAGTACGCCAAGGCCGCACTGGCTCTAGAAACGTTGTCGCAGCTAGGCATAGAAGGCAGGATCACCGGCGACGCTCGATTGAATGCACTCTATGTGATAGCGACTACCGAAGGCCACAAGAGGATCGCCGATATCTTGGCAACGGTCGATGCTCCAGATCAAAAGGTGGATACGACCCAGATCATTCAAGCTAAGGTGGAAACTAAAGGTAGCGGGCAGCTTGTTCAACAGTTCGCCAAGATATCCGGGGTCGAAGTGGCTGTTGACGAAGAAACTGGGATATTCATGATTAAAGGCCCGCAAGCGGAAGTCGAGCGAGTGCGTGCTGTCATCGACCAACTTGGGGTTATCAAAGCAAAAATGTCTGCCACCACTAGCGTTCACCATGCCTTGCGTGTGCTGTGGTTAAGCAATGACCCGACTGAAGACAGCCGCAACCGATTTGAACCCGATGCAGCACTTAAGAAGTCCATCGAGAAACTCGCCGAACTGGGTTATGCAAATATGCAAGTCAAAATGCAACTTCTCAGTCGTTGCGACGTCATCGAAGACAATGCCACTTGCAAAGTCGAAGGGGCTCTCCTGACAGGCAATACACGCCGTACGATGAGCTTCCAAGCGAATTTATCCTATCAGGAAGCCATGGGGGCCTTAAGCGGGAAGTTCCATATTGCTGCAGGAGCATCAGACGTCGGGAGCGTTAAAGCTCGCGATGTTGTTGCAAGCGCCCCAGATCAGGCCAGTGTTGAGGTTGCTATAAAACTGGAGCCTAAGAAGTACTACATCCTTTCCGCTTCACCCGTCGGCACCCATCAAACCGCGTTCGTCGTCCAGTTAATCGACGAGTTATAAAAAGCCTACCAACAATCAATAGATACGTGGGTAGTACCTTTTGAAAGGTGCTAAATGCTTAACCAGCATGCCCGATCGGGTGCTTTATACTGATTCGGACGCTTGGCTGCAAAATGGTGCGGCGCAGATGATAAACTTGAAGGCATTGAGGTGCGTTTCAACACCAATGGGCGTAGACGCCATCCGAAGTCGCGCAGCAAATGAATGACCAGATTTGCGAATGTTTCACCCCACATCACCTTACCACCAGTTGAATTTGACTCGTAATCCCTTCGGCGAGTGGACGCGCGCTGAACGCGCCGAGTTGGCAGTTGTCGAACATTTGGACGAGTGGATCGAGTTGATGAAGAATCCGCGGACGGCAATCGAATTTGTTGGCGATTGCGGGTTCGGCAAAACGACGCATCTCTTGGCATTTTTGAAAGCGATTCCAGGTATTCAATATGTCTACTTTCCGCCGACTGGGATACGCCCTGCCCTGCCCCGTTCGCGACCTTTGTTGGTCGATGAGGCTCAACGTATGGGGTATTTTCGTCGTCGTGAAATGCTTCGCAGCAGCGGACCACTTGCTATTGGCACGCATGTGTCGTTGTCTTGCAAATTGCAGAAGTCGGGTTTCGAAGTAACCTCAGTCAATGTCGAAGCGCCAAAGTCGGCGGCTGCAATCAGTCGCATCTTAAATCGCAGGATTGAGGCCTGTCGCCTGGTTCAAGACCAACCGTTACCGTTCATCGACGAAGAGCGCGCTTCGCAATTGTCGAATCAATTCGGAGGAAACTTTCGTCGTATTGAAGCTCACTTGTACGAGCAATTCCAAGCATCTTTCAACTCAATGGATCAATGAAAAAGCGTTCGGGAATACAACGCCGTTCTATTCTAAGAGTGTGTTCAGGGGTGTTGCGATCCTCCAGTGCTCTGGAGTAAAACGAATCGGATTTGGAGGAAACAACTTGGCCGCATGCACTTTAAAAATCGAGTTAGATGATCCAGGCAAGGTTCGCACAGGTGGCGAAACCGTCACTGGAAATGTCGTCGTCAGCTGCGACAAGGACGCCAATTGCAAAGGGCTAGAGGTTAGCACTGCCTGGGGAACACATGGCCGTGGCAACAATGACTCTGGGGTTGGCGAGTTGCAAGTGGTCTTTGACGGGCGGTGGCAAGCGGGCCAAAAATATCGCTATCCATTCAAGCTCAAGACAGCCATCTGGCCACCAACTTATTATGGTACCTATATCAACGTTAGCCATAACGTGCAAGCGAAAGCCAAGTTGGCATGGGCAACCGATCCTAAAACGGAGTTCGAATTTCCTGTTGTTGCAGCCAATTCACCTGCTGATCTAGCGCCGACACGTGCGGTAGCAACAAAGCCAGGCGTCATTGGATATTTGATCCTTGCGTTTGTCGCTGTGATCTTTCTATTCATGGCCTACTTTTTCCTCTTGCTGGTTATTCCGATCGCAATCATCGGCGGTTTCGTTTGGTTCTTCAAGAAAGTCTTACCAACGTTTCGAACAGGGAAAGTCACATGGACACTGGAACCCAATCGGTTACGAGTCGCGGATACGGTCAAAGGTCATTTTGAACTGACACCACGTTGGAACTTGCGAGTCAACAGCGTCAATTACTCGATAACCTGTATTGAAAAGTGTTCGTCAGGGTCTGGCAGCAATCGAACGACGCATACCTACGAAGTTCATCGCGCCGGTGGTGTATTGGAAGAATCGGCCGTATTACGAGCTGGCCAGCTTCGGACATTCGATTTTGAGTTTCGAATCCCCGAAGGAGCGCCACCTTCGATGAAATTGGTTGACAACGAAGTCACTTGGTCTGTCGAAATGCGAATCGATATCCCCAAATGGCCCGATTGGGTGCAGAAGACGGTGGTCATCGTAGAACCCAACAGTTCGCTAGTTGAATCGTTTGTCCCCCGTGAAAACGGTTCGCAATCGCGTAGTGAAGAAGAGCAATGGTTCGATCAGGTCATCGATCAATTGCAAGAATCTGGTGACGATCAACCAAGACGTCAGTTGGTTTTAGGTGCGATCCGCGAACATCAGTTCACTATCGCGCTGACCGAGGTCGAGACCGATCCAGAACCACCTACCATAGTCAACATGCCAACAGGAGATGGACGATGGTTTGTTGGTTATGAGGAGTACAACGATCTCGAAGTCATGTTGTTTGTGCCTGATGCTGCCAATGCTTCCTACCCCAAAGTCGGCCGATGGAAAGGAAAGATCGGCATATTGGACTATGACGATGACGCGGAAATGTTGATTGGTCGTATCGTGTAATGGCTAGTTTGAATCTTCTAACGCCGAGACCGGATCGCCCGGCTCCACTTTCGCCTGCGGCTTGACGTTAGTTTAAGCGAAGAATTGCAACCGTTTCCTGGCGCGCGCTGTGTAAGGGTGGGTCGATTTTCGTGGGTCGCTTCTGCCGGAAGCGACTAGGTTACACCAGCAATCCCTGACCGACCGATTCTCCCGAGCATTAAGCTTCGCACTTCAACGTCAGCTCGTGGTTCGGCGAAGCCCAGTCGACCAACGAGTCGCATCCGGCAGATGCGACCCAACAAAACACACCAGGTATTATGTAACGATTTCTATGTATGCCTAAACCGGAAAAAAAGCCGTTCGGCGTGAGAGAACTCGGTTGATTCCCAGTAGAGCATGAGGGTGACTATCTTCGATCACCCCTTTTGGCTAAACACTGGAGACCGAATTGTGATACGCCCGACTTCCCTGATTCTGCTTCTCATGTCGACGATGTTAAATCTCTTGTTTGCATCCGCTGGGACAGCGGATGTCATTCTATTGGATGGCATGGCCAACCCGAATTACACGATTTTTCATATCAATAACTCCTCAACTACGAACCCAGATGATATCAGTTTCGGTGAAATTACCGGTGCTTCGGTTGGAGGAAACCCCGGCTCTCAGTTGCAATTGACGCATACTCACGATGTCCAGCGAGATGGAAACAATGCGCCGTTAAATGGTAACGGTCAAGCATTCCTGCAGACTGTCGTTACCAAACAAGCGTTTAGCTACACTCCCAGTAACTCGGGAGCAATCGCCGATATCTCGTTTTCGGTCGATATCAATTTCCCTGTGAGCAACGGACCGACGGCTTTTCAGCAAATCTTCTTCACCATCGCAGACCAAAATTCGGGCAGGGCAGCCGGATTCACCAACATCACCGGCCAAGCTGGATGGCAAACGGTTAGCGTCAATGGACTAACCAATCTCGATTTCCCCAGCCTTAACTTTTCTGGAAGTCTACCTCTTTCGTTCGGCTTTGGATTCTTATCTTCCGGTAACGTCACTGCCGGTTCAGATTCATTGTTCATGGGGATAGATAACTTTCAAGTTTCGGTCACAGCGGTACCCGAGCCTGGCTCTCTGCTCTTGGTGATGACAGTGGCCATCGCATTTACCAATCAATACCGCAATCGCAAACGAAAGTAACACCATGAAGCTGATGAATTCCTTGAAAACAGTGGTAAAGCAATTGGGCCTGACTCAGAGCCAAAGACGTCGCCGAGTATTTCGCAACGTGCTGTTCGAAGCAATGGAGGCGCGGCGTCTGTTGGCAACGATCGATCTCGCTACGTTAACTCCAGCCCAAGGTGCGGTCTTTTATGGAGCCGCAATGGCAGATTTAAGTGGTCGTAGTGTCAGCGACGCGGGCGACGTCAATGGTGACGGTTTCGATGACATGATCATCAGTTCCCACGAGTCGGATATTCAAGGGGCCGGAGCTGGCGCAAGCCATTTGATTTATGGTGGACCTGCGATTGCCGAACCACAATCGGATGTCATCCTGTTAGATGATATGGCTAACCCAGATTACATCATCTTCCACTTCAATAGTGCGCCGGCCTTCAATCCGGACGACGATAGTCGCGCTCTATTGGCCACCGTTTCCGATGGTGGAAATCCGGGATCTATGCTGCAAGTCGAAAACATCCACGACGTTCTTCGAGACGGCAACAACGCACCACTCAACGGAAACGGATCGACATTTCTGCAGACTGTTGTAACCAAGCAGTCATTCGCCTATACCCCGAGTATTTCTGGCGCATTCGAAGAAATTTCCTTTTCGATCGACATCCGCTTTCCAGAGAGTGGCGGCGCTGCATCCTTCCAGCAAATCTTCTTTAGCATCACTGACCCGAACCTAGGATTACCGATCGGATTTACCAACATTACAGGGCAGGCAGGTTGGCAAACGATCCAGGTTACGGGGCTGACCAATCTTGATTTTCCAGACCATGACTTCGCAGGAAACCTACCACTGTCATTTGGCTTTGGATTCACTTCGGCTGGGGACGTGAGCGGCGGTTCTGAATCCTTGTTGATGGAGGTAGACAATTTTCAGGTCTCGATCGAAAGGCGAAGTACACTTACCGCCGGTACGACTTTCTACGGACAAGGCATTAATGACTTCGCCGGTAGAGCGGTCAGTGGTGCAGGTGATTTGAATGGTGATGGCTTTGACGACTTGGTTATTGGAGCGCCCTTCGCTGATGGTCCCGAAAACGCTCGGACTTCGGGTGGCGAGAGTTATGTAATCTTTGGATCCGCATCGTTGCCCAGCACGGTTGGCATTGCCTCAGTCGCTTCGGTCACGATCCTTGGTGCGGATAGTCAAGATCAGAGCGGTCTGTCAGTTAGCAGAGCAGGTGATGTCAATGGCGATGGCTACGACGATCTGATTCTCAGCGCGCCGTTGGCTGACGGTGCGGGTAATGCGAAGGCAAATGCTGGCGAAAGCTATGTGATCTTCGGCGGTGCAACTCTGCCACCCGTCATCGATCTGGCCGCGCTAGGTTCCGCTGGGTTCATTGTCTATGGCGCAGATACCGGCGACCAAAGCGGACTCTCGGTCAGTGGAGCAGGCGATGTCAATGGCGATGGCTATGACGATGTCGTTATTGGAACACGCAGTGCCGTTGGACTGGGACGCGATGCAAACGGTGTGAGTTACCTGATTTACGGCGCTAGCTCACATCCACCCTCGATCGACTTGGCGGTTTCAAGCGGTGCGTTCGTCACCATCGTTGGTGCCGTAAATGGCGACAGCGCCGGATACTCGGTCAGCGATGCAGGTGACGTCAATGGGGACGGTCTCGACGATTTGCTGATCGGAGCACCTGGAGGAAATGGCGCTGGCAACGCAAAAAACAATGCGGGCAATTACTTCGTAGTGTTTGGTTCAACATCCTTACCAACCACCATCGACTTGGCGGCACTCGGTTCAGCCGGAATTACAATCCTTGGTGCAGAAACTGGGGATGCAGGCTTAGATGTCAACAGCGGCGGCTCCGTTAGTGGCGCTGGCGATGTCAATGGCGATGGCTACGACGATTTGATGATCGGTGCTGAACGGGCCGATGCCGCCGGAAATCTGAAGTCTTCAGCTGGTGATACTTACATCATCTTCGGTGGGCCGAGTCTGCCAACTACGATCGATTTGGCAACGCCAGGAAACGCGGGCATCACCCTCTTTGGAGCAGATGTAAATGACAACAGCGGCGTATCGGTCAGTAATGCGGGCGATGTGAATGGTGACGGATTCGGTGACCTTCTTATCGGCGCATGGTTGTCGGATGGATTAGGTAACGGAGCAACCAACGCGGGCGAGAGCTACCTGATCTTTGGTGGCAACGGATTCACCGCTTCGGCAACGCATCTTGGAACCAATGCCGCAGAGACATTAACAGGAACGCCGGCTGCGAACATCATGGTTGGCGGGCGGGCGGCCGACGTCTTGCTTGGACGTGGCGGGGCCGATGTGCTGATTGGTGCACAGGGCGACGATTCGATCGTGATCAGCAATGTTGCCTTTCGTCGTATCCATGGTGGCACTGGAGACGATTCGCTACGACTGGACGGCAGTGGTCTGGTGCTCAATTTTACAAACCTTCCTGACAACCGCATCCAAGGTATCGAACAGATTGATATCACTGGCACTGGCGTCAATACACTTACGCTCAACTATCGCGAAGTGTTGAACATCTCCGATGAATCGAACAGATTGGTCGTTCGACGAAATGGTGGTGATGTGGTCAACATTGGCACTGGATGGACGCAAGGCCCCGACCAAACGATCGGCTTAGACAAATTTCAAGTCTTCACGCAAGGCATCGCTACGCTGTTGATTGAAGATACGACGCCTCAGGGAACGGCAGGCGATGACGCTTTTGTTTTGACGTACCTTAGTGCGCTCAACACCGGCAATGTTCGGATCACGGTTGCAACCGGTGGTGGTCCTTTGACAGATCTGGGCGTCTTCCCGATGAATACGCCGCTGACTCTCGATGGCATGGGTGGAACAGACTCTGTCCGGATTGTGGGTACCAGTGGCTCCGACAACTTCATCGTCAATGGTATTGGTATCACCACCAATGGGCATGCTCTTACACTTGCCAACATGGAGTCTCAGCGATTGGTTGGGGCAGCAGGTAACGATACTTATCATTTTGATGCAGATTCAGCCCTCGGACTCTACACACTAGATGAGTCCTTAGGTGGCATCGACACGATCGACATGACGCCAACTGCGTTGCCAATTGCGTTAAACCTAAATCTGGCAACCACCCAGATCGTCAATGCCAACCTCAGTTTGATTCTCGGCTCAGCCAGTCGTTTCGAAAACGCTACCGGTGGATCGGGCAATGATACTCTTACGGGCAACATCCTCAATAATGTGCTCAACGGCGGAAACGGGAACGATACGATTAACGGCGGACGTGGCAACGATACGATAAACGGTGGTCTGGGGAACGATACTTATCTTTTCAGCGCTGCAACGACCATCGAGTCGGATGTCGTTAACGAATCTCCGAATGCTGGAACGGATGTTCTTTCCTTTGCTGAGTTGGCTGTACCTGTCACCTTGAATCTTGGCTCTATAGCTGTGCAAAGCGTTCATACCAATCGCAAGCTGAAGCTCAATTCGGCCAGTACATTTGAGAATGTCATTGGAGGCAGCGGCAACGACGTACTAACTGGTAATACGCTGAACAACGCCTTGAATGGCGGCTCGGGTAATGACTCTTTAAATGGCGGAGCCGGAAATGATAATTTGACAGGTGGTCCTGGCGACGATACTTATTTGTTTGGCTTAGCCAATACTTCCGAAGCGGATCAGTTGAACGAGTTGTCGGGCGGTGGCAGCGACTGGTTGAATTTTGCTGCGATCCCAACTGCGGTGACACTTTCGTTAAGCTCTGTGGCAGTTCAAAGCGTTCATGCAAATCGGACATTGAAATTGAACTCGGCGGCTACATTCGAGAACGTCGTTGGCGGCGCTAGCGACGACATATTAACCGGCAATTCGGTAGATAACTTGCTAGTGGGTGGAGGTGGCAACGATGTTTTGGTGGGGGCGGCAGGCAACGATCAATTGCTTGGCGAAGCAGGACGCGATATTCTGATCGGCGGAATGGGACTCGACACTCTCAATGGCGGCAGCGATGACGACATCTTGATCGCTGGCCGTACGACCAGCGATACTGTCAACAGTCGACTTAACGATATCCGAGCCGAGTGGGTTTCAGCCAACAACTACGGGACGCGAGTCGCCAATCTACGCACCGGTGTTGGACCATCCAACGCTTCCCTGCAAGCCACCATCAACGTACTGAATGATGCGGGAGAGGATGACTTGCTGACCGGCGGTGGCGGAACCGATTGGTTTTTCCAGTCGTTTGACGACATCTTAGCCGACCTTCAGATAGACGAAATAGTCGATCTACTGGATCTGGGGATTACGTGAGCCGAAGCCGCGCAAGCACGACATGCTCAAACCCGAGCGATGTCATCGTCGGCTCTAGCCAGCTTGGAAGGGAAGGTTCAAGTCGAAGCGGATTGGGTAACAACTCGAATCGCTGTATCCTGATGTAAAGCCTCGGGAAGCGAGAGAAAAAGGATCAACCACTTCGAATTGACAAAAGCAACCGTTGTTCCTTGCTTGACTTCCGACAACCTCCCTCCGTCGCTATCCAATAGCCAGACAGTTGTTCCGTTCGGCAAGCTCGGTAGTTGGCTGAAGGTGATCGTTTGGCCACGAATGGGTTCAATTGTCCAGGCGAACCAATTGCGACTGGCCTGAATCGTTGCACTTGATTGACCGCTGAGAGTCAGTACTGGCAGCGATAAAAGATCGACCATCTGCAATCGGACGGCCCCCTTCCCCGTAACCAGTAACTCGATCGTGCCATTGTCGATCATTGCCATGGGTTGGACCAAGTCCTTGATCGGTTTCCATTGGTCCAGTCCGTTTTCCGATAGACCATCGACAAAGCGAAACAGAACCGATGCGTCAGTCGGCACGGAAACCACTTGAGGAAACACCAACTGTCCGACTTGGACACGCATCCGTAGGGTTGTCTCATCAAGTCCATCAGCAGCGAGCGTGACCGTTTGCAGTTGACCAAGCCTAGCATCGATCGAAGATTGCCGAATGGCGCGGACCATGATCGTAGACTTAGCAGTGACCGCAGCACCGCTAATTTTCAACCAGTAATCACCGGCGGAAATCATGGCCCTCGAGCCAAGTTCCCCAAAGCGTCCGTTACCTTCAATCAGAACCGTAGCATCAACAGGCGTGCCATCTGCATTGAAAATTTCTAGCTTATGAAGCGAGGTCACTGGTATGCGTAACCGGTAGTTTGTATTGGCAGCAACTTCGGTCGGTCGGTCAAGCAAGATGGGGTCGACTTGATCCAGCCTTACAAGTCGCAGTCGATAATTATGCTGGCGTCCAACATCTTCGATAGCTAACTGGTACCGACCAACTTTGGTTGGAGGAATGGCCCGCGCAAAGAATGCCTGGGGATCGCTGATCGTTGCTCCTTCTGGACCTTTTAGCACGATGCGTGCATCTCCCTCAAATTCGAAACGGAATGAGGCAAGGTCCGCGATATCGAAATGGTAGAAGTCTCGATCGCCAGCGCCCAAGAATTCTCCGCTGTACCATGCGCCCAAAGTACCTTGGAAGTCGCGATCGCGAGTTTTCGCGACTTGCACGTGCGAGGTTTGTGTACCGCTCAATAGTAAGAATTTGTTTCCACCCGATCCAAGCGTCACAATCGGGCTTCCGATTAGTTGCTCTTGAGCAAACTGATCAACGACTCGATAGTCCGCTGATTGGACATCAACACGCAGTCGATCACCTGGGCCGCCATCCAATTGGAATACGCGAAAACTATCTGAGGGAGTCAGATTGATCGTTTCCTCACTGGTTATCAAAGGCACTTGCAGCAGATCCACAAACTTGAGGGAAAACGTCGCCGAC
This sequence comes from Ottelia alismoides, assembly GCA_037367405.1. Taxonomy (NCBI): domain Eukaryota; kingdom Viridiplantae; phylum Streptophyta; class Magnoliopsida; order Alismatales; family Hydrocharitaceae; genus Ottelia; species Ottelia alismoides. The sequence goes on from JAZKJV010008684.1 coordinate 229,527, forward strand.
TCGGTCTCGCAAGTGATTTCCAATGAATGAAGTCCTGATGATTGGATAGGTATCCGGCGACTAACATCTAAGAAATTATGACGAATCCCATCCGGTCCAGTCAAACTAACTCCCATACCTCTGTTCGATGTGAATTGCAGTACGATTGCCTGCGATGGATCGAACGAGATATTGAATTTGTACGAGTCACCCAAGCGGCTAAGGGAGCCATCGAATTGCTGGCCTACATTCAGTGGCAATTCCTGTTGCTGTTTTGCATAGATCATGATCGGGAGGTTGGTACCGGCGTAGTCACTGGGCACTTGCACAACGACATAGACGATTCCCGAGTAATCGGTACGATCGAGAGGCGACCAGGTACTATCGAAAAGACGTGCAAATACCGGTGATGTCGCAACTTGGGGTAAGATGACTTCAAACCCTTTTGAGATTCCGCTAGTGTCGATGACAAATCCAATTTGCTGGCCCGCGCGAACTGGCACGTTCGATGGCTGACCCAATACCAGCGGCTGAAGAGTATTGAGCTGCAAGCGAGGCGTCATGGGTTCACTGCCTGCGTTCCGCAACTGGATATAAACGAATGACTCGGCGACCATGCGAGCATCCGTCAATTGCCAGACCGAGTCCGTGGGTCGCAAGATCGATGCTTCAAGCCCGAACTGGCTGGCCGCATCCAAAAAGACATCAGTAATCGTACTGATTGGAACTCGCAAAAATCTTTTCTCTTGCGGATTCAGCGGAGTAATTTGATATTCATGGTTCAAAGCAATCTCTTCACCCTGCATTGGAGTCACGATCCTAAATGCATAGGCAATTGGGTCGGTGGATGTTGTGCTGATGAACACGCGATGCACGCCGGACTCTTTTGTCGCTATGATCGCTTGTCCGCCAGGGTGAATCAAAACCGCGCCCGACGGGCCAACGATTCGCATTACAACTTGGAATATCCCCGACGTCCAATCGAATCCAATTGGCGTACCCGAATCTGCCGTGAATGTAAATTCGACTTCATTTGGTACAACTCCCGTTCCGCGACGAATCGTTCCTTGATGAAGAGTTCCAAAACCGGAAGGCGTTGAACTCGGATTGCTAACAGGCACTTCGACCAGCTTCAATTGAAACTGAATTGGCTCCGCAGATTGATTTTCAATTTGCAATCGATAAGTACCCGTCTTGGATACTAACCAGCTTTCACCGCTGGTTACCTCCCTCGGAAATGTTTGTTCAGCCCCTTCCAGCCAGCTTTTTTTGATTTGCCAGGTGCTCGCGTCCCATTGCTCTACGCGATAACGATGCCCCCGCTCGAGCAACACCGAATAGATAGCGCGGTCACCTGGTGAAGCGAGCGTTCCGGTTTCAAGTTGCGAGAGTGACAATGCTTTTGTTGTTTGGATCGGAGTGGTCCACTCCACCTCAAACGACTTGCCGGAGTCACCTTCAAGAGACAAATAGTAGGTACGCCCTGGATGTACATCGAGTCGAATGAAAACAGAAAGAGCAAAGAAGCCACTAGCCACTGCGTTGAGATTGGCATCAATGACTTGCCAAATTCCCGGAGAATCACTTTTCAATTTGACGACGAACTGGTCCGAGTTTGGGACGAATCGGAATGGTTCAAGCGTTTTTGATTGAGTTGCATTGCCAACCATTGCCGGAAGAGTGATCGACGTGACTTGGTTTTGCACAAGCGGCTGAGAAATGAGCTTTCGAAATTGGAAAACTACTTCGCTGCCTGGAAAACTGGAAACGGTCAGTACAAAATCACCGGCCAACTCAGCACGCCAACATTGATCGTTGGCCCCCCAGTTGCCAAACCCAGGTTCGCCATTTACGGCTCTAATGTCAAAGTTGCCGGCTGGTAAGACGCGATTCAATTGAAACAACTCTCCAGCGTCCGCATGAAAGCTGAACGCGAACCTGCTGTTTTCATTGTCAAACTTCAAATGGATTTCTTCGTTCGGCAACGGCACTGGAATTGGCGATGCGACGATATTGGCTGGTGGCTGCCAAGGGTTGTAGGGTGGAGGAGGAACAACCACTGCTGGATCGATGGTTGACGTAAACGGCTGGCGATAGATCAGCAGAACATAGTCAGCATCTTCGTCGGCCATTAGAGACTGCGCCAATCCAGCATCAATGGATAGTGTTTCGCGCGACGGCCCAAGGATGGTTCGAATCACGCCGGAACCAAGAGGGCCTGGCCTCTGTGCGTTAACGGTAAGCTGTTCGCCAGCCTTCAGATGGAGCTTGTACGCCTCGAAAGGCAAAATGACATCCGCATTAAATACTGTCCAGTCATCAATGCGATCTGGACGCAACCGAGGCAACTCTGGGAGAGTGCTCTCGTCCAGCAGCGTAAACATGTGACCAAAGTTGGAAGTAGGTAGTACCCGCAATCGATACGTGCCAGCCGGCAACGGCAAGAATACGATCTTGGGTGTGTCAGGTTGAAATGGATTGACCGACCATTCGCGGATCTGTTCGCCCCTCGAATACAGCTCATACTTGGCAATACTAATGCGAAATTCGTTTTCCGCCCACAGCAATCGAGTGGCCGCGGTAAGCGTAAACTCAAATTCTAGGACCTGCGGCTGAGGTGACTTGGCGATATCCACCGTGCTGCCAATCGAAATGGTTTGCGGGTTGGCAGGCGAATAGTTTGCAATTGTCTGAACAGGCGCACTCAGAGCATTCCCGGCAACGTCTTCGACCGCGCCCGCATCCAATTCGATCTGGTACTTCATCGGTTCGGAATTGGCTGGTGGATCAATCACCAGCGACCTGCCTGACGTGCTCAGTCGTATCGCGACAGGAATTAGTTCAACACGTTCTGATTCATCAACATCAAACGTAATGTCGTACAGTCGAATCTTGTTGGCATTGATAGAAGATGGTGAAAGCCGCTCGTCAAACGGGATCTCGATGGCATTGGATTGCGGTGAGTCGATGTCGCCGAAAAAATTGGCAATCGGCAATTTGCGATCGAGTGTGAACTGAAACGGCACACGATCGGCGAGTGAATTGGGATTGGTGTTTGGGTTTTCGGTACAGAAATAGATCCGATGAAAACCATCCTGAAGTGTTTGGTGCATGGCCGCGTCAAGCGACGCGCTGGGGATATTGAAAGTGTCATTTGGGCCGAGCCACTGAGAAACATCAACCCAGTTGGAAGCATCATCGACTCGTGCGAACAAGCGATCGACCGTTCTGCCTCGGATCGTGCCAGCGATGGTTCCATCGAAAGTGATCCCATCAAACCCGCTGTCCGTTCTTCGTCCCGTATCGTTGGCCAGTTGAATCGCGATCGGCTCACCTTTCTGCAAGCGATCGATCACGAGTAGAATATCGATGGGCGTTTGAAACCCATCTCCGTTGACATCATAAAACGGCTCGGTCGATCCTGCCGCTCGCGGTGGCAGTGCATTCTGATTTGGGCTGGTCGTCAATCGCTGAATGCCGACCAATGCATCCACCGGCGTAACCAGCCGATCGGCATTCACATCATGAACGCGAATCGCATTTTGCCAATCCGACGCGAGCAATCTTCGCGGCTCGAGGATCTGCAATTTGAGGGTAGATCTTTTCATAGTCATTTCGATTGTACTCGGAGAACGTCATTCTTGCGATTTGCGTTCAAATCGCTTAATAACGACCGGCGTTATGCGTTTTGTACGGCGATTTCTCGGTTCGAAAACTGATCTTTGAAGACTGCGTGGAATGGAAATTCCTCACTAGCAACCAGTTCAAAGAATGACCAATCAAACGCTCGGATTTCTTAAAGCGAGTTTCCCAACTCAACGTGAACGTCGTCGTCGGCAGCAAACTCTCGTCTGATATTGGAAGGTAGCGTCGCGCTCTTGAACGCGATGAAAACACCCCGCTCAAACTGTTCGGCTATTGGCCTCACAACCTCCAGAAACGGAATTCAAAAATGCTTTTTTGAATCAACCCTTGACTAAAGCTAAGACCCTTTTGTCCCTGATTCTGCTGAGTCGCCCGGCACCATTACTTCATCGCTTAACATCCAAATCCTCTCGGGTTTCTGATGCCACGACTTGTAGTCGGTCACACACCTTCCGAGGCTGTTCGAATATGAATTCCACTTGCTTGGTAGCGATATTAATTATCGCTAACGAACGTACCTGGGACCTCAGATCTGCCGATGCGAGCACATCCTCGATGTAAAGATCTCGTGGCTCCATCCAATGGACATCCGATTTCGCTAGCTCAAGAAGAACAATTCGTTCATCGAGTTCTGCTGAACTCGCAACCATTCCGGACGGAAAGCGAGTGTAGCCGGTCCGGTACGGGATGTCGCCTGCGCTCTTTCGTAGTACTAAAACGATTTTCGATGTAAAGTCTTTCGCGCCACAAAACACTTCTCGAACTAGCGTTAACTCACTTTCGTCAAACAACAGTTTTTGATTACTCCCCTTATCCCAAGCAGTTTCCAGATTATAACTGTTGTAAAAGCGATTGCTTTCAATATACGGAACAATTAACGTACGCCAGCTATGCATTGGTAGCCCGTCTTTGGCAAGCAAGGAAGGTGGGAAATTGCCTTTGCTCTGCTCATAGGCTTGCAATCCATGCACAATTTGCGGCAGTCGTTCATTCGGTTGAATTCCGTCTTCTGGGCCATTGATCATACAACCACCAAGCAGCGCGTAGAAATATAACGAGAAAAACTCTATCTTGAGTCTGCGCTGATTCATTTGTCCAAGTCCTTTGGTATCGGCGATTTTGAAGCGGCATTTGGAATTACAATAAACACGACCTCGACTTCATCCGTAACACTTGACTGATAGTGCCTTACCTTGTTACTGGGATTTCGCCACGGTCCTGTTGCGTCTTCCCAAAACCAGTCCTTCTCGGTTCCGAGCAAAATCGCAAAATTACACGTAGGTCCCGGATCAACCTCGATAGCAGGAATTTTGAAGCGCCCAGTAAGTTTTTCGTGCTCCATTGTTTCATAGCCATTCTTAATCCAGTCGTTATTCGCATCGCGGAGCCAATTCCGTTGTAGTACAACAATCGCTCCGTTTCCTTTCAATTCATCTCGCAGATATGCAAGCGCATCTTCGAGTGTTCCAAAGGCCATTGCATCCTTAGTTTGTGTTACATTCATCGGGCTATTTTTAGGCAATCCAACTCGCATGCTGATGATGCCGCCGCAGCCGTAGCTCGTATCTTTCATCGAAAAACCCGAATTGCCAAGAAAGTCCCTTGGTTCAAATTTACCCAAACCCGTTCTTAGGCCCCAAGCGTCTCGTTCAATTCTTGGAAAAAGGCCGTGTTTCGTAAACTCCGGCGGAAATGAGGGGTGCACATTTGGCCAGCGTTGAGGGACTAACGGCTCTTGTAGGCCAGTCGCATCTGCCGCGTATGTAGGATGATTTCCTACGTACCGATACAGATTCGCATCGCCAGCGGCGAAGCCGATTGGATCTTGGCTCATCCATCGTCCGGTATTCGGATCAAACCAACGGGCGCGGTTGTATTGGAGACCTACGTCGGAATCCCAATCGCGACCAGTGTAGCCAAACAACTCGTCGACCGCAGCGGGATCGGTGCTGGCAATCGGCGATCCTGCCGTATTATAGTCGACTTCACGGATTCTGCGTCCAAAACTGTCAAATACCAAGTGTTGTCGGACTATGCCATTGTTGTCAACCAAGTCTCGGACACTGCCCAAGTGGTCGCCCAAGGCCCAGAGCGTGTTGCCTGCAGTCGCTAAGGCCGTCGCACTTCCGACCACGAATCCGTTGTTGGCGTACTGTTCGTCGCTCAATAGCTCGTCAACTGATCGGCCCCACATATATCGATTGGCCAAACGCATCGCGCCCGCGCCAACTCCATCACTATCGACCCAGCGCAAAACCTCCTGACCATCGGCCCAAGTATACGCCTCGATTCGGTCGACGCCATTGTTGCCAATATCCAGTTGCTTGGCCGTGCGTTGATCGAACGCATCATAAACATAACGAGTCACTTTGTTGACTGGCGCGGCTGCTGTTGCCATTTCGCTGACCGTGACAAGCCGATTGCGATGATCCCAGGAATAGAGAGTTACAGCAGTCGTCGTTTTGTGAGTTCGCCGAATCACATTACCTTCGTTGTCATATAGGTAATTGTAGGTTCCGTCTGTTTGGAGCCGATTATGTGTCCCGCTGGCCGATTGAGAAACTCCTGCTGAAGTTCGACGATTGCCATTCAAGTCCAGGTTGTAGTTTTCCGCAACCGGCACAAACGGCATCGTCAAACCCGGAATTTGGGTCGTCGCTGCAGCGGTCAGTTGATTAACTGTGTCGTAAGTGTAGGTTGTCTTGAAACCATCGCGCTGTGACGCGAGACTTGTAACCCGATTCCCTGCGTCATAAGTCAAGAAGTAACCAGCGAGCATACTCGTGGTTGGCAATGTTGAAGTTCCATTCCAAGTCAGCCCGACCGGTATTTCTGAAGTCGCGTGTGTGATACTACTTAGCCGCCCTGCACCATCGTAGCTATTTCTAGTATGAACCTCCAAGGCAGTGAAGGAGAGGTTCGAGTAACGACGTAGGTCGGTTACCTGTGATGCTGCATCGTACGAATAGAGTGCACTCTTAGGCGCAACCGAGTTACCGCCTGTACTATTGTTTTGCTTGACCGAAACCAAACGATTGAGATTGTCATAGCCATAAGTCTGAAGAAAATCCCACACGCCGCCAGTCAGCGTAGTGCCGGAGATTGTTCCGCCAAAATTGGCCTCAAGTTTGGTTTGGTTACCGAAAATATCAAAGTTGTGATCAAGTCCAACGGATTGATTGAGCAACGAGCTGCCCGATTGTCGTTCCGCCTGCAATTGCCCGCGAGCGTCATAGGCGAATTCGTAATCAACCGCTTGGCTGTTGGAATCGATGACTGCAGTTAGTCGATCGGCATTGTCGTAACTGTAGGAATAAGCTGGCGTGGTGTTCCAAGTTTCCGCTGTCACACGATAGCGATTGTCATAGTTCCAGGTCGTTGTGCGGACATTTCGGTCGCGTAGTTCTCTCGTGTTTCCCGCAGCATCGTACTTGTAAAGCCGATTCAGGGCGGTTCCGTTAACAACCTTTCCATCAGTGACCAGTTGATTGAGGTTGTTGTAGGTGTATTGAGACAGATTTCCGAGTGGATCGGTAACGGTTTTGGTATTACCAAAGACATCGTACGTTGCGCTAGTTACAGCTCCTTTGGCGTCGGTTGTCGCCAACGTTCGGAACCATGCATCCAGCGAATAGGTTGTGAGGTTGTTGAGAGCGTCTGTTGTCTGAATGGTATTTCCAACAGCATCTCGAATAAACTCAGAATAAGACGGTGCGCCAGGACCCGTTCCGTCCGGGTCCGGCTGAGTTACTCGTAGCAGTCTTCCGCCGGCGTCGTAAGTATATGACGTAGTTCTGGATAGTGGATCGGTTACTGTTTGCAGCAAATCGTCATTGTAGTAAGTGTAGGCTGTTGTAGCCCCTACAGCGTTTGTTGCCGAAGCCAGTCGTCCACGTTGGTCGTAGTCTAGATTCGTGGAACGCCCAAAATCGTCCGTGTTTCGCTTTAGAAGACCGTCCGTCCAATACTGAATCTTCTGAGTAGGTGCATCGCCGGAAACTCGAACCGTGCGACCAAGCATGTCAAGTTGAGAAACAATTTGACCGCCCGTTGGGTCTGTTTTAGTAACGCGCCAACCTTGTGGCTGGGCTCCATAAGTAACCAGCGTGTCCAAGGTGAGGATGGGCGATGTCGGATGTGGCTCAGAAATCTTTATGGGACGATTGAGATCATCGTATGTTATGGTGGTGATGTTATTAAGCGCATCGGTTTGCTTCGTCGGATTTCTGAGGTTGTCATATTCAAAGCGACTAACCAAACCGCCTAATTCCAACTGTTCACCAACGACTGGATAATAGCCGTTAACTGGATCAGGCGTAACAGTTTTGATCACTTGATCGAGTCGATCAAAAACATATCGAGTCGTTTGCGCGTTGGTACCCGCATTCGATTCAGTCACTTGTATTTCATTGCTTGCTACGAAATAGTCAATGGTGCGACGGAGCCCCTGCAAAGTACTGGTGCTCGCCGGGCTGTTCGGTACGGCACTATTGCCAGATGCAAGTGTTTCAAGCATTGCGACAGTGACATTCGAAGCAGCTTTCGTCTCCGAACGAATGAGAGTCGAGCCACTTGCCGTTAGATACCATTGCGTGTTTGGATTTTGCGTATAGATTCCAGTCAGCTTGTTACCGTTGTCGTAGCTATAACCCGTCGCTAGTGCAGTTAAATAGAGGCTTGGGCCTTCCAATCTGGAATTGATCAATTCAGTGGCAATGATATTGCCGAACACATCATAATCGTATCGTGTTAGAACCGGCAATAATGCACCCGCACCGTCCGGATCTGGTGCCATCGTGGCGATCAATCTATTCAAATCGTCATACCACATCTTCGTCAGCCGACCACTTGGATCGAGGACGGAAATCAGGTTTCCCCTTGCATCGTAGCTGTAAACGGTTATCGCAGGAATTCCGTTGTTAAAAACTGAAGTTGATTGCAATTTGCCGTGCCACGCTGGAATCGACGGAGCGTCAATGTAACTGTAGCTGGTCGGGGAATCACCGCTTGCTCGCCCGGTCTTCGTCGTACGCTGGGTAATGAGACCCTTGGGCAAGGTACCCGTGCTGGTGTAGGAGATTAGCTCCTCAGCCATTGTCAATTTAGGGACACTTACGGCCGTTGGAATTACCCCTGGCGCAGATAGAAATGCTATTAGGAGATTTGCGTCAAGTGCCGAAACAAGGCCATCACCGTTAACATCGCGGTAGGGTGGAGGAGGCGGGGCCGGGTTTGGCACGGGAGTCGAGCCGCCATTGGATGCTAAATAGCTCGTGATCCAATTGACGTCGACTGCTGTAGTTTGGCCATCATTGTTGACATCATATGGATTGTCCGGGTTTTGCCACGCAGACCCAGAACTTTGCTGCTCCCACTTGCGTGACGTAACCAAACCATTCACTGGATTGACGGTTTGAAAGAATTTGTTGCCGGTTTCGTCTGTCGCTTCAGCTAGTACATCGAAGGTGTCATTCCATACAAACGATTCTGCGTTTTGAATTGGAAGTTGCCGTGAAACAATGTTGTTATTGAGCGTTGTAAACGTGGTAACTTGTCTACCGCGCGGGCCGTTTGTGCCGCCAATTTTGTCGGGGTCCGGTGTCGTGACACTCAGCACTTCGCCATAATCCTGGCCAGTTATTTGTCCGTTTGAATCGCGGGTCGTGGGCTTGCGAGTATACTCGGTACTCAAATCCAAGTTGGCTTGAAGAGTTTGCATTGCGACACTATCCCAAGTCAGGCTTGCTGCGCCGAGTCCCATCGCAAATACTTGTTGAGCATCCCAGGATCTTAAAACTCTGCCACGATGATCAAGTTGGACGATGGTGCGCTGAGGATCGGCGATACCTGGCCGACGATAAACTACGGAAGCATAGTTTGGCAATGTGCTGGAGGAACCAATTGGATCAATTAGCATGGCGTTGATTGCATTGGCTGGGATCGTCCCGCTCGCATAACTGGATGGCACCAAGCGATTCGATTGCCGGAATAATTCAATCGTTACGCTACTACCATCCGGATAGGTTACCGATCTCAGCCGTTTGTCCCCTTGGAAACCATCGTTGTGGCCAAATAATGTGCTATGTGTTGGACCACCAACTGCGCCAGTTTTGAGTTCGGACAAAAATCCACCAACGTACGTAAACACATCTTGCCGTCTCGCTCTCGGTCCCGTGCCATCTGGATCGTTGTAACTGATTGTGAGTGTACCGTTGGTTGGTGCGTAACTCAGGTCATACGTTCTATTTGTTGAACTGTTGGTTAGGCTGACGGCTCCTACACCCAGGCGGGTCACAGTTGTGATCTGGCCACGACTGTCAGTAATGCTAGAGAGGCCACCGTCCCCAAAGTAGGCGTAGTTTGAGACATTTCCAACAGCATCAATCGTTTGAGTTAAATCACCCTGAGCGTTAAACTGCTTCTTATTCCCATAACGATCAGTCAGAAGTGTGCCGGACAATGAATCTTGAGAGTCTGGCGAAGGTTGCGACCCGTCTTTGAACCACGACTGGCCACCGTCAGCTCGGAATAACATTGCCCCATTTTCTCTTTTCACCTTTCCACCGGACGGAGTTTCCAGATGCTGCGTCAGGTACCAAGATTTGCTGGTTAACGAGCAGGCGATCGAGACCGGCGAACGCGATGTTCTGCCCGACCCCTGGCGCAATACTACTGGCAAGCTGATTGCGCATCGCATGACTAGCTCGACCAACCCAACCACTAAATGTTTGATTTGCCGGTGTTGAACCAGCGAAGGCAACATTGGTCAACACTTCGAGCGGAACGATCTTTTCGGTCACACCCGTTGATCCAGCGTTGCCCGCAGCGCGATCCCAGGAAGTTGCCTGGCTCGTTAGGTCAGCCTGCATGGAGAACCACAAGGTTGAGCCGGGCGTTGCGCCTGCAGGAACGGCAAATGTTACATTGGGCGAAGCTTGTGCAGCCACCTTTCTACCAAGGCCAACCAAGTCGCCGGACGAATTCGTCCGAGGCGCAATCACTTGAATCTGCGCGGAAACTGTAGTTGGCACAGCCTTATCTGACGGCAATTTTATGCCAACTTTAATCACGGGATTCAGGCCATTTTGATCACCCGTTGAAACAACAACTATTCCATCTGCAGCTTTGACGGAGGCACTACCAGAATCCGCACTAATTTCCACTGCATTGCCATCGGAACAAGTCGTACAACTGCATGAGCATCCTGCTTCCTCATCCTTTTCGACTTTTGCGTCCGCATAGTCTTCGGTTATGGTTACAGTCGCGTAGGAAGTAGTTTGTCCAATTACAGGAACAAACACTCGCGCCCTGACATTCTCTGCTCCTTCCAGTACGCTATCCCTGATCGGCTTCACTTCCATGATGAAATCTGCTTCTTGGTTTAGCAATCGGCTATTGCTTTGCGCGACATTCGGTGGCGGATTGCTGCCGGGGGTCAGGGATCAGCAAATCGTTGAGCTCGTCCTGGAGCGTGTAATCCGAACCAAGAGCAGCTAAGTTTCCGTCATTGGTACCGTTGGGATCTGGTATCTCAACTTGCCAAAAAATTGCAGTACAGAGTTTAGTGTTTGCACCCGAACTTGGCTTCGCGTGAAATTCGCCATATCTATACGGGAGACCGCAGGAATCGAAACGCCAAGCTCGGAAGTCGAGCTAGGATCAGCCGTAACCGCGACCCCTTCCAGCATGTCGTCGATATTGACCGACGCCGAACCCGTCAGGTCTATTTGTCCTGGTGTGAACGCGAGTGTAACTGTTTCCGACGCGGCTTCCGGCCACTCCGAAGCTATCATTCTGTCCAGGCTCGTAGGGATCTTGCCTTGCGAAAATTTGAAACGTGTAGGGCGTTGAGCCAGCGGGTACTAACAGCTTTACGACCGCCCTGACGCCAGGGCCACTGGTTACCTCCACAATGTCGTTGTTGCCGCCAAAGTCATAATCATATGCCGGATTTGCGCTGCCAGTTACATCAATTGACACTAGCCCGCCTATCCAATTGGTGCGTGCAATTGTAACGCTACCCACTGGGTCTCGACCGTCGAAGCAATAAATTACGTGTGGCTCCTGGGCTTGAGTATCACCGCTTTGCATCATCAGTGAACCTTGGGAGCCACCGCCACCAGAAGGATCGATCAGCCCTTCTCCTTTCAGTTCTTCCGATGAAACTTCTTGGAGATCCATCGAAGAAAGCTCTTCGGCGATCCAGTTGGAACCATTGTCAATCGTCAGAGTGAGTGAGTACAGTATCTGCTCAGGTGCTCGGCGATCCGCGACTAGGATTTTTGAAGACGCCTGATAACCTGGCTTTCCCGTTACTTCGAAGGTTAACAACCCATCCAAAATTTGTGGTGCAATTGCAAAACTTGAATCATCGAATCGGACAACAACCAGATTCGAGCTGTTTTCGCCGAAGGTATCCTTAAGTTGAATTGACTTTGGTTGATATTCGAAAAAGTAGTCGCCGTCTTCGGCATCCAGATAATTTAGTGATACTTTCCTCGCCTGATGAAATGAAAAGTGAGCCTGATCTGAGACGATCTGTTGACTCTCTACTGCTGCAGTAAGTTTGGCCACGCCAGTTTCGTTGTTTAGAACCGCGCCGTTTTCAAACGAATCCTTATTGACTGTGAGCAGTTGACGTTGCTGAACGTGTTTCAATCACCAATCTTCGTGTTGCGCTTCGTCGGGCGAATCGTGACAAAAATTTTGAATGTGTACTCACGGTCGGGCTCCGGGATGCTTTTATTTTTGCTACCATTGAGGGGTAGTTCTATCTGAATAACTACCAGCTTCAATGTCAAGTACCCTTCGCCTGACTGTCTGCCCAAACAGCTAGTCGTATTTCATTCCACGAAGCCCGCTTTGATGAATTCGTCGTATGGAAAACTTTAAGTCATTCTTTGATCGAGTAGTTGCTATCAGCCTGGATCGTCGTCGAGAAAGGTGGCTAAATTTCTTAAAAAACCTACCTCCGGGCTGGCCTTTCCGTTATCCAATGAGGTTTCGAGCAGTTGATGGCAATACCATAACTCCGCCCAATTGGTGGCGAGAAAACAATGGAGCTTGGGGCTGTTTTAGCTCACATTTGCAAGTTCTCAGAGACTGTATCAAAGACCATGTTAATTCGGTTTTAATCTTGGAAGATGACGCTCTCTTTTGCCCCGATTTTTCCCAGCGTGTGCGTGATTTCATCGCAAATCTGCCTAACGATTGGCAATTCTTGTACTTCGGAGGGCAGCACATCGAATTACACCTTGGCATTCCCCAACGAATTAACGAATTTGTTTACAGGCCGTTCAACGTAAATCGCACTCATGCGTACGCGATACGTGGGGTAGAGGCTATGCAAAAAGTCGAACAGCATTTAACTGCAATCGAATTTTCTGAGGGAAAACATCACGTTGATCATCACCTGGGCGAATTCCAAAAGACGACTAATGCTGAGGGTATCTATGTCCCCGCAGAATGGCTTGTTTGGCAAGCAGCCAATCAAAGTGACATACGTATGCAATCGGTTGGTCAACGGCGGTTCCATGGCGCCCTTCGCATCGCAGAGCCCAAACTTAGCCTCCCCGTTGTTGCAGTCGTTGGAACCTATGGCAGCGGTAGTGGAATCGTCGCGGGAGTTCTCGACAAACTTGGCGTTAAACTTGGGCAACGGTTTGAAGGCACTTCTCAATCATCCAGTTGCGATTTTGAAGATTCTTCTCTTTCGGAGATCTGCAGAAGTTGTTTTTCAGAACCGTGGTTAGTAGAAAAACTAGATCGGCAAGTCCGCGCACGTCTGTTTCGAATTTGGGCGGACCTACAAACGGCAATTTTTCAGGCCGATTGTTCTATTGTCGGTGCCCATCATCCAATCCTCAGCTTAGCGATTCCAGAAATCGAAACTGCTTGGGATTTGCCGAAGATCGTATGCGTTGAGCGAGAGCGTCAACCTTCGATCATCTCGATGTTGGAAGCGAAGTCAGATTGGCCATTGGACACCTGCATGTCAATGCTGCAGCAGATGTCTTCCTCCCTCAATGCTGCTCTTTCCACAACCCGATGTCCCGTTTTGCGCGTAACCTATGAAGAAATGGCAACGCGTCCTGAGGACTGTGTTACTGCAATTTGCAAATTTGTAGGCTTAAGTCCAGATACTGTAACTTTACTCGACACGATGAATTTTTTAGATGCAAAAGGGTTATTGCCATCGTAGCCACGTAAGTTCGCCGAGACAAAACTGATCGTGTAAACGCGTTCACCAAGATAAATGTTGCGTGATGAGTCATAGTGGATTGGTTTTGCCGCTCTGAAATTCACGAGGTGCGGTCTGTGGCAACGCATCAAGCTTACCGGTCGATGCATCTTTCTCAATTTGCTGATCCCACCGATCACCGTCAAAGCGCAGAAACCACTCGCGAAACTCGGCGGCAACTCCGAAATCCTTTGTTCTAATTCTTTGAGCGTCACCCGTTGGTATCCTTAATACTATCCGTTTTGATACTACTATTATAGAACGCTAGGTGAGAGATTGCCAGAACTAAGGCTGTTTCAAGGTTGACCTTACTATCAAAGTTGCGTGCGCCTGGACACATTCGGCACAGGTGAATCGATCCCTTCGAGCAAGATCCTTGTTGTTCGCGATTGCTCGTTAGGGTCAGGGATGTCGCTACTCGAACGCGCATTTTGTCATGGGTACTTCCCACTCGCCGCCAGTGCGTCAATGACTGTTGGTAGCCGTCAATTGTTGCTCCCGCTGGGACGAGCCAAAAACGGAAAGCATCAGCTTTGCCTGGTGTTTGGGTTTCCTTCGAAATGCGATTAACTTGAGCGCCCAATTCCAATTTCCTCTAAGGTTCTTGATGACAAATCTTGCAGTCGTTCGAGCACCTTCTGAGGTTGTTCTATTAAGAATTCCGCTTCTTTGTTCCCGACGTTGATTATCGCCAGTGAACGTATTCGGAATTTGGCCGTTTTTCCAGAATCTCATTTTGTTAGTGGAATAAAGCTCTGTTTGTGAGCGTCTTTCTATCTACCGAAGCACTCCGATTTTGCAGAAATCGGCACTTCGCCTATTCCACCGCATCTTCTCAATGATTCTGCTGGAGAATGTTATGTTAACCAATATGTCTGCCTCGGTTCTCCGTTTGCCTATGTCAATCTGCGGCCTCGTCGGACTTTTAGCTTTTAGTGGCTGTGGCAACGGAGATTCCGGCAAGGTTGGAACAACCGCTCGCTTCGCGCCTTCAGCGGATGTGAAGAATGCAATTGCAATCGGCGATGCAGGAGAATTCAATACCGAGTCCTATGACGCGATAACAGAAAATGAGTTCATCAAGGCGCTCGACGAACCACAATCAACTTTTTCAATCGATGTCGATACCGCCTCCTATGCGAACGTGCGGCGATTTCTGAACGACGGACACTTACCACCTAAGGGCGCTGTACGAATCGAAGAGTTGATCAACTATTTTTCGTACCAGTATCCAGAACCGACTGGCGAGCATCCGTTCTCCGTCAATACGGAAGTTGCAGTCTGTCCTTGGCAACCAGATCATCAGTTGGTTCGAATCGGTCTGAAGGGCAAATCATTTGAAGAATCCGAGCGACCGGCGTGCAATTTAGTCTTTTTGCTCGACGTCTCAGGTTCGATGATGCAACCCAACAAGTTGCCGCTGGTGAAGCAAGCCATGAAGTTGCTCGTTAAGGAATTGGATGAACGCGATCGAATCGCCATAGTAGTTTATGCAGGGGCCTCCGGAATTGCGCTCAAATCAACGTCCGCCAGTCAGTCACAAAGGATCAATTCGGCGATCGACTCACTTTCTGCCGGTGGTTCGACTAACGGCGCGGCGGGTATTCAACTCGCTTATCAAATAGCGGAAAGCAATCACATCGAAAAAGGAGTGAACCGCGTTATCCTATGCACTGATGGCGACTTCAACGTTGGCACCACCAGCGAGAGCGAATTGGTTGACTTGATCACCTTGAAAGCCCGAGGCAACAATTCGAGGAATACATTTCTAACAGTGCTTGGTTTTGGAGATGGCAACCTCAAAGATTCAACCATGGAGAAACTCGCTGATAAAGGCAATGGCAACTATGCGTACATCGATACATTGCTCGAGGCTCGCAAAGTACTCGTTGAACAGACTGGCGGAACGTTGGTAACGATCGCCAAAGACGTGAAAATCCAGATCGATTTCAATCCGCGCCACGTTCAGTCCTATCGCTTGATCGGTTACGAGAATCGTTTGCTCGCCAATCGCGATTTTCGAGACGACAGTAAAGACGCAGGCGAAATCGGAGCAGGCCACACGGTCACGGCGTTCTACGAAATCGTTCCATCCGACGCTAGCACTGAGTTAGTTGACGTGCGGCCATCAGAGTTCGTTACGACTTCGCTGAACCGTCAAGCAGATGGGGACACGATGTTGTCGGTAAACCTGCGATACAAACAACCGACTGCATCGGAGAGTTCAGAGTTTCAAGTGAGGTTACCAGCGTCTATGCAATCGGGAAAGGGAACAGTGGATTTTCAGTTCGCAACCGCAGTTGTCGCTTACGGGATGCTCTTGCGCGGCAGCGCCTTTCATGGCAAAGCCGATTGGGAATGGGTTGTTTCTACGGCCGAAAATTCGCTTGGAGTCGACCGCGATGGGCTTCGCCACGAATTTGTGCAACTAGCCAAGACAGCTCGCCAAATGCAAAAAAAGACAGGCAATGTAAAGCGATCGCCGTAAGAGAACATCGCTGTAAAAAATCACTCCAACTGCGACATTAACTCGGCCCCCAAGTGGGCAGAGACTTGCGGCCAGGAGGCGATCTTTTGCCCATAGCCGCCGTCCGCAGCTTCGTCTCGCGAGATTGTTATTCCATTTTTTTGCTGGGAGTGAAATTCGCCGGATGAGTGAAGGCCATTACCAGATGCATGAATGCTAGCCCATACAGAGGAGCCGCTTGCATCCCGTTAGAACCTATCATCCATGCAAGTAAACACGTTAGAATGGCGCTAGCAATCATTGAAACCATCAACGCTATTCTACGACGTACGGCATTTCTGTTTAGCCAAAAAACGATGATCGATGCATGTACCGTTGCGATCAACGTTGCTGCAATCGTTATCCAGATGGGCGCGCCACGCGAAATTGCGAAAACGGCACAAGCCAAAGCAAGTCCAGTCGCGCCCCCGACGCCAAATCCAAGAAACCACACCACTGCGTTAGTTTCGGCAAGACGTGCATTCTGTTTAATGAACTGTATTGGCTTTTGCGAATCCATGTTTTTCGAATACCTGACGAGCTCTTGTGTGAATCTCCAGGGCAACTCATGTACCAGGTCTTAGTGAGTCATAGAGATTGAGGTAGAATAGTAAACGTGGCGAAAACATATTGCCAAACTGAAGCTCTATCTTACTACAAAAAGCACAACCCTTTTTGATGAAATTATCACTGTTTGCTTCCTGCGCACCAGGGTTGGAACCATGGCTGGAGAAAGAGATTCGCGAATTGCAAATGGGAGCTGTCGCGGGTGATTCTCAATTCGCGAACATCGAGCAAGACGTTGGCGGAGTTCGTTTCGAAGGCGATCAATGGACCTTGGCACATGCGCTCGTGGGACTTGGACTAGCCGCACGTATCCTGGTTCGCATCGCATCGTTCAAAGTAAGGGAACTTTCTGACTTAAATGCGTATGTCGGACGTTTGTCCTGGACAGGATGGTTGAAACGCGATATTCCGCGCGTAATTCGGGCCTCGGCCAAGAAGTCTCGACTTTATCATACCGGAGCGATTGAGCAACGCGTGTTGCAAGGAATTGCTCAGGGGATGAAAGACAACCCGCCAGCAGTGGATGATGAATCGATCGAACAAGCAGCTTCGCTGGTTGTACGCATCGAGCATGACCAGTGCACAATCTCATTGGATGCCAGTGGTCAACCGCTCCATCGACGAGGTTATCGATTGAATCCATCGCACGCTCCGCTACGCGAAGATTTAGCGCGAGCTGTTGTCATCGCTTCGGCTTGGGATCGAAAGCGACCGATAGTCGACCCAATGTGTGGTTCGGGCACACTGTTGATCGAGGCCGCGATGTTAGCGTCCAATTGGCCGCCAGGCGTTAGACGAAAGTTCGGGATTGAATCAACCGCACTGGCCGAAAAAGTTTGCATGGATAAAGTCAAGCAAGAGCGGATGAAATTCGTACAGCCGATTACCGCTACGATCGTTGGCAGTGATCGGGAAGAACGAGCCATCATCGCAGCCAGAGAAAATCTTTCACCTTTCAACTTTCCGATCCGCTTCGAAGTCCAATCGCTCAGTTCTACAGATCTGCCAAAAGAACCGCTAACGATTGTGACGAATCCGCCTTGGGGAGATCGAGTTTCAGCCAATCGTAATCTGTATCCACTATACCGATCGATCGGAGACTTACGCCGCCGAGCAGAAGTTGGATCGTCGTTGACATTGGTCACTAGTCGCCGCGAGCTGGCTTACCAAACAGCCGTTCCCGTTCATTCGGCTTTCTTGACCGACGCTGGTGGTACGAAGGTGAACGCGTTTGTTGAAGAGACATAACGGCAAATGCCATGCTGCCATCCGCACGGGAGGACAGCACGCCAGGATAGCTCGTCGTCATCGCTTGTGTCGGCAGTTCGCTGTGCAATCATTGGCTTGCTACAAGCTGGAGAGTTATTGCTTGGCGGCATTGGCTAACCGACGCAATCGCACATGAGTTTTCGTATTTTGCTCACCTGTTGCATCGATTTTTGAGAGCATGATTTTCTCGTCAACGGGTTCAAAACCTGGATGGTTTATCTCAACCGTGTATTCGCCTATTGGGCCGACAAGCGACCTCGATACGTGCGATTGTCGAGTATCGATCTCTGCTCCCGCGGCCTCTTTGATTCTTATTTGACAGGGAACGAAAACTCCGTTCTCATCAGTAACGACCAACTCTGCGTAGCCTAATTGCGATTCGGAGTTTTTGGGAATCGTTACAACAATTTCATTTTTCGCTTTTTCAGTGACCTCGAATTTGGCGACTACTGGAGCCTTGCGCATATTGCCGCGACGCAGACTGAATCGACCCTCAGGAAGGTTGGTGATCGTGTATGTACCCTTGTCCTCTTTGCCAGGTTCAGGTGCAAGGTAGGCGACCAGTCGCTCGTTCTCACTCCATAGCACAAGGGTGTTGGAAACGGGTTGCTGCTGCTCGTTCTGAACTTTCACCGTCAGCTTCGATAGCCCAACGGGTATGTCAAAGGTAATGCTTGAATTGACTTCTGCATCCGAGATCTTGACTCGCTGGATAATCGAATAACTCTCAAGACCATAACACGCAATCTCATAATCGCCGGGTGTCACGTTCTCAAATATGATCGGAGAGTCTGGCGATTCTCGAGGTGCAAGCAAGGCTGCAGTTCGACCGAATAGAGACTGCGAGTCATACTGCCGAAGCTCGAATTGCAAGTTCTTCGGTATGCTCTTTGCATTAGACTTGCATTCTACTGTCAGCCGCCCCGACAACTGTCGAATTTCATCCAGTTGAGTGTCAACTCCTGCTGCGACATCGATCTCTCGTACTTTCACCCATTCGCTGCCACGTTCGCCGAACCCGCGATAAAGAGTCCAATGCCCTGCCGGCGCTCCGTAGAACTTGAACCGCCCATCGCTGTCGGTTGTCACCATCATCTTCATCGCGCCAAAGACAGAGTCAGTACCTGCGAGTTGTAGTCGAGTACTTGCCAGTGGCTGATCATTTACGATGAATTGGCCTTCAAGTATAGAGGTTCCCCCAAAGTCCAGCGTATGAACGTTACCATCTTCCACTTGAAGCGCTTGGCGTATCACTCCTGAACTGTTCCATTCCTCAGCACGGCTGACGTAGACAATGCCATCTGGCAAGTGCTCAATGGAGTATCGTCCATCTTTATCAGTTATCGCCTGACCGAACCTCCCCGCTTCTCTATCGCCACCACCATAGGCGTAATTGTCCTGAAACAGAAGTGTTTCGCTCGCCTGTGGCTTACCGAACGCATCATACACAGTTCCACGCACGGTTGCTCCCTTAGTCAACTTAATCACTATTGGTTCATTCTTCTCGGCCACAGCTACTTTAGTCAGCACTTTAAATGCGAAGTCTGGATGGTCGATTCGAATTGTCTCAAAGCCTGAAACCCAGATTTTGCAGAGTAAACTTTCCGTCTTCTGTCCGAACTGCGCCTTCCATCGTGACAAACTTATCCAGCACGCGATCCATTGCACCAGAGGCTTGCGATAAAGCCCGTACAGTTGCTCCATTGATGGCGTTCCCGTTTTCGTCTACGACTTTTCCACTGAGCGTAAGTCCGCGATTCAGTTCTATTCGCAGGACTTCGTCGGGCTGGTCGTCCGTATTGACCTGAGCGCTCGAATTTATGGCGTATCCGTCGGCTAAGATGGAAACGATATAAATTCCTGGTCCAATGACTTCCGATTCAAAGTTACCTGTCGCGTCCTTGGACAGCTTCCAGTTATCGTCCTGGACGTAGTTTGGACCACTCAAAGTTTGAATTTTCGAGACGCGAAAGCGAAAGCGTTCAACAGGTTTTTGAGTTTCGGCATCGACGACGATACCCTGCACGTGAGGCTTGCCTCGCACGCGAAGAACCAACTGTAAAGGTTCGGTATTGGGGATTTTTACGTTATCGAGATCATTCAAGTTTTTAATCTTGCGAAGGTTCATTACCTCAATTTCTGGGTGCTCAGGACGAATCCGATAAACGCCGTTGGGCATCGGGCCGATCTTGAAATCAGTCTTGCCAGGAGCTAAGTGATGACTGGTATGCATTTCAATTCTGCCGAGTAACCTGAAATGTGAATTCCAGACTCAAGCGGCTTGCCGATCCAACGTAATTGTGCCAGTTAGATAGTTCTGCGATTTGGCGATGGATAGTTCAGCGTAACTTGTAAAGGTTGCTTCATCTCAGCAGCTTTGCGTCTGTCAATACGTTTCTAGATGTCGACATTCCGTCGCCCAGCGGTATGGAAATAGATACATTGCACGGATCATCTCCCACGTGGTGCAATTCAAACGTGCCGTCCTCTTCAATCTTTGCCCCTACAGGATAGGTGCCAAGATTCCACCAACTGGGAAGTGCCAGAATACTCCAACCAGCCGGCGGTTCACCATCGGAACAAACCGCTTTACCTTTAATGGACTTCCCCTCCGACATTACAAGCTTGTGTTGTTGAACGACGTTGGGATCGTCTGTGGAGACAATCACGCGTGCTGGCGCGTGAGTTGGGCTACTGGCCACGACATTGTACTTCTTCAGCGAGGGATCTAACCCACCAACCAACGCAACTCCTTCCGCATTCGTTTTGCTGTCACTCGCGTTGCCAAATCGTTCACCGGTAAGTGGTTTGTAGTAAATACTTGCTTGGACAGGTTTCCCTTTCTCATCAACGACTGTCAATTCAATCCGACATGCGCGTGGCAACTTGAATTCAGCGCGGTAGGATGATTGGGATCGATGGTGATTCGTGGGGCCTTACGAAAATCGGTAAGTCCCACACACGTCTTTGACTCAATTCTTAATCGATATTCGCCACCCACTTTAGTATCCAAGAACCAAAACCTGCCTTGCTCATCGGTCTCGGTTTGCAAGTACATTGGCCCTTGAAGCGATACTTTAGCGTCCGTGACTGGCTTGCCGTCTGTATCAACAATGCGTCCAGAAAAAGGAGCCTTCACATCATCAGGCTCTAACTCACGGGATTCCTGTGCAATCAAAAACGTCGACTGGCAAACCAGTATGCCGATTGCCAAAGCCCATAAGCGATTTTTCAATGACGGTTGGCAATCAGACATTGCGTCTCTCCAGGCAGGGCGAAGTGAACTAGATTTGCAATTCCACTAATCAGAATGCTTAGCACCAAATTCCAGCCGCAACATCTACTCAAGTCGTTCGCGCCAGTAGCCAGGTTTGCGTTTCGTATGTGCCAATGCAACAAAGACAATCCTTTCCGCACGAATGATGTAAACAAAAACGAATGGAAACTTTTGGAATCGAAAACCACGAGTTTCAAGCAAATACTCGGACCAGCTTTCAGGAAAGCGACGTACCAGATCTTCTGCAGATTTCAGTAAAGACTTAAATTCAATTGCGACAGCTTCGTCGCGCTCACGATACCACTCGATCGCTTCACGAATCTCAAGGATTGCCTCTGGATGGAACTCAATCTCGTAGTTCGATATCGCCATCAATCATCTTCCAAGCGTCAGACGACGGTATCGTTTTGACTCGTCCGCTATCTAGATCCGCGATCCGATTTCGAATCTCATCGCTCCACGCGTCGCGGACCTCCGTCGCCCCATCGGAATCATCAAGGCTTCGCAGGATTGCGTTCGCGACGACCGCGCGCTCGGCTGGGACTGAGTCCCAACGCAGTGGCGATCAACTGTTGAGCTGTATCAGACATGCACAGATTCTCCGCAAAGATTGACAACAAAACATTGTACAAAAATCCGGGTCCCAAGTCGATTGCGACACCCAGATCACTAACTTGATGACGGGAAGTTCTTGGGTGGATTGGTGGATTGATAATGCATTCGACACGTTTTTTCAGTCTTTTTGATCATCCAAGTTCCAGCGGAGCCGGTTTGCAGAGAGATGGGATGGGGACTATTCACGATCTGCAAGCGTGGCATCGTCTCTACCATTTACGAACCAATTGAGCGCAGACCGGAAATTTGCGGCTGTTGCAGGCAGAAGTACAATTTCTAACATTTCTTAGCCGCATTGATTTGCTGTCCGAATTCATCTTCCGATAAAGCTACCCCGGGTTCGCTTTGTAAGCATCCCATCGGCGATCCAATTCCGCCTTCTGCGCGGCGGCTAGTTCAGTCCCAACGTGCTGTGGCAGTGCATCCCATACAGCCTGAACGACCCGCAACTGTTCGTCGATGGATAAAGTAGAAATGTCGGAAATTGCTTGCTCACGGTCATTGAATTTCTCCAGTTTTTCAAACCTGAATTATACCAAGAAAATAACTTGCTCAACAAGTTCGTCCTAGCGGACGATCACGCGCGTACCTGGCGATCACGCCGAATTCTGCGAATCGTTCTCAAAGTGGTGGACGACGAGGAAGCGAACGCAAAAAGAAGTTGCAAAACAATTCTACGGACACGATGGCCCAGACCTCCGAGCTCGCACAACTTTGCAGGCTAAAATGCAGTTAGCGACTCAGTACATTTTTTAATAGTGGTAAACTTATAGCCGAGGTTAAAAGCGATTTCATGAACAAGGCATTTGTCCGCGAGCAAGAACCTGACGGAAGAGCCTACTGTCCACAATGTGGAACATTGGGCGTCACAGTGGGCAATGCAACCTTGGACTACCATGTGGCTGCAGATTCCAGGTCAAAGCTTGGCGATGGAGCATGGTTCTGTGGTTTTGTCAAATGCGATGTCGCCTACTTCGACTTATTCGAGCGGCTTGTTCTAGTATCGGAATTGCGAGCACCTATTTATCCCAAGGACACGGACGCCCCAATATGTCCCTGCTTTGGATTCACGTTGGAAGATATTGAATCTGCAATTCAGCAGCGATCCCTGAGTTGATTCGTGGGTTACTGAGCAAGTCAAAATCGAATGAGGCCAACTGCGGACGATGCTCCCCTAATAGACAATGCTGTATGCAAGAAGTGCAGCGATTGTACATTCGTGGCGTTGGAGCGACGCATGGTTGAACGAATTTTTATCCTGGACGCGTCGAAACAGGCAGAAATACTTTTCAGGTCACTCAACAACTCAAACTTTTGACCTCCGACGCTGATGAATACATTACAGGTGTTGCCAAAGCAACCTTGAATCGTATTGGTACGCACTCCCGGTAAGCAAACGGATTCAGAATCACAGTGACTGATTATACAATATATACTGTGCCATAACCTGATTCCAAAACGAAGTCATGGCGAATCATAATCTTGGCGAGTCAACGAGAAATCATCGAGCGCGTTCATGAACGAAGCGTTTTGGATCAAGCACTAAGCTCTCCTAGCGCCGAACTTGTTACCAAGGGTATACGAGTGGCATCCGAAGAAAAGGTCGAAGAACTTCGCCAACAATTGGCTCGCATCGCAAGCGACGATCGTATCCTCGTATTCCAATCTCGGTTCGTGCAATTCTGGGTTACAAAACCCTAGCGGTATTCGGTGGTCGGTGACGCTGCGTTAAGGCTCAGTTACGCGTTCAATCGAAACACTTTAGTAGAAAATGGAGACAAACCTTGGGTTATTTGAAATTGATTTCGGGCGGAAGTGCAATTGGAGTGCTGGTTGCTTTGTTTCTCGGTCTTTCTATGCGGCTCAACGAACAAGACAAACTTCTGGTACCAGCCATATTTGGTTGCATCGGGCTTGTATGTGGTTCCATCCTAAGTGCAATCGCAGGGGCGACAGAAAAAAGTGCGTTGGAAGGTAGTGCCATGGCACGTTTTGTCTACTTTGGAATCCTTGGAATGCTTGGCGGCACGCTCCTAGGAATTCCATTAGCGACGACCATGGATGCCGGGACAGGTGGTGATACTGCGTTAGCTCGCGCGGTCGTGATCCTACTACTTATGCTGTTGATCGCTGGTATCGCGGCATCAGTCGGGGTTCTGACTCGCAAATCTAAGCCGCGTGAATCATTCGCTGAACCGACCAAGCCGACTGCTACAATTGTCGGTACGATAGTATTGGTCTTAATTGGCAATGCGCGCCGTGCTATGGCGCTTTTTTCGCCGGCCAGTCAGGGCGTTGAAGCAGTCCTCGTGGTGTCGATCATCGCTTGGTTTCTAATTGCGTACGTTATCATCCGATTCTCTATCAACAAATATCGCCGCAAGTTGGCAGTATATGAGGCCTGGAAATCGAAAGCTCAGTCGCTTGGCGACGCAACATCTGAGCCATGATTGACACATATTATCAAAGCCTGAAACGACGTTTCTCTTGGTGCCGGCATCCTTCGCGGCTCGATTAAATCTCGCCATAAGTGACTTTTCCATACTAGTTATGGCTTACTACACGATGTATATTTGGCCATAACTGTCTTCCAGAACTAAGTTATGGCGGATTATAATCTTGGCGAGTCAACGAGAAATCACAATCCGGACTAGTTCGCAACGAATTGCTGCAAAACGCAAAGCTCGAAAGTGGCGGAAGTGCAACCCAAGCCTTGAACGAGTTGATCGCTTCGGGTTTCGTTATGGAGCAGTTGCCGTTCGACAGGAAGGAACGCGACCGCATCTTCCGCATCGCCGACGAATTCTCCTACTTTTATTGGAGTTGGATGGCCAAGAACAGAACGGATCAAACCTGGGCTTCGCTCGCATCCAGTCGTAAGTTCATGTTATGGTGCGGTTATGCTTTTGAATCACTTTGCCTAAAACACATCCGCCCCATCAAGAGAAAACTCGGCATCGAAGCGGTCGAAACGCGAGCTTTCGCTTGGCGATACCAACCTCAGAACACGGATGAACAAGGCGCTCAAATCGACATCGTCCTTCAGCGCGCGGACTACTGCACGCATCTGTGTGAAATGAAGTTCTCGTTTGAACCCTATAAAATCACAAAAGCCTATTCAAAAGAACTACTACAGAAAGAAGCCGTATATCGCGCCCGAACGAGTACACGACACACGCTGTTTCTCACCATGATCTCATCGTCGGGACTTGCGCAGAACACCTACTCGCCTCTCATCCCCTGCCAAGTGGGACTCGAGGACCTGATGCAGTGAAGCACCTATGGATAAGTTCTTTAGTTTAACTGCGTGCCCATCGGGCCGCGCTCATCGAATAAACACTGGGCGATGCCCACACGGTTAAACAAAATTATGTCCGTTTACTTATGCTCGGGTGCTTAACAACTGGAGTGCTGTCACGCAAATTCTGTAACGCGAAAGAATATAGAATGCTTTAGATTCAATAGCAGTAGTGAAAAGGACAGGAGTGTTCCGAATGATGAAGCATCCACGTTGGATCGTCTGCCTGCTGTTCTTAGCTGGATGGCTGCATGGGCGCTTAGCTTTGGCCCAGTCCAACATCGATGAGTTGACTAACGAACTGGCACATCTCTCCGAAATGTTTTCAACAACGTCGGAGCGGCAATTGCACGCCAGCCAGCTAGCCAATTACATCAACCGCTGCCGAGAACAGTTCCATCAAGCCGACTTCAAGGCTTGGACCGCGATATCTACTCGCGAGGATTGGGAGCGTTTTCGCGACGAGAGACTTAGTAGGCTACGACAATCGCTTGGCCCCGATCCTGCGTCACGTAGTGAACCTCAGGCGCTAGCCGTGGGCCAGCGGTTATCGCCTAATGGTCCGTTGGCGATTGATTTCCGAGGTCGGTACGAGGATCCCTCGCGCCGTTTTGTCATTGAAAACATCATGTATCAAAGTCGACCCCAAGTGTGGGTAACTGCGAATCTTTATCGGCCGGTCGCACCGGGAAACGGTGCACCCGGCATCGTAATCAGTCATGCGCATCACACACCCAAAGAGCACGCCGAGCTACAAGCTATGGGCATGACTTGGGCTCGCGCTGGTTGTTATGTGCTGGTACCCGATCACTTTGGACACGGTGAGCGACGGCAGCATCCGTTTGTGTCGGCAGCATCGTTTCCAGGCAACTTCCGCGTCAGTCGCCAGGATTATTACTTCCGGTACGATAGCGGGATCAAATTGCACCTGCTGGGCGAGAGCCTGATGAGTTGGCTGGCTTGGGATTTATCCAAAGCCGTTGACTGCCTGTTGCAACAGCCCGGTATCAACAAAGCGAAGATCCTTATGCTCGGTTCGGTGGCTGGTGGTGGCGATCCATGCGCAGTGGCAGCGGCTCTTGATCCGCGCATCGCGGCGGCAGTGCCTTTTAACTTTGGTGGGCCACAACCGGAAACAGCTTATCCCTTGCCTGAGGATGCGCAAACGAGTTTCAACTTCGCAGGCAGTGGAAGTTGGGAATCAACTCGTAACCTCACCAACTCGACAGCCGCAGGATTTATGCCTTGGGTCATCGTTGCCAGCCTCGCTCCGCGTCGACTCGTTTATGCGCATGAGTTTCGTTGGGATCAAGAGCATGATCCGGTATGGCAAAGACTTAAGACTGTCTACCAACTCTACGACCAACCAGAGCGGTTGGCTTTCACGCATGGTCGCGGCGAATTGCGTGGTCAAGCGCCCGAAGCCACACACTGTACGCATATCGGTTCCGTCCATCGACAGCGAATTCATGCGGCGTTTCGCCAATGGTTTCAAATCGACGTTTCACCAGACGACGAAATCCTTCAGCCTCTGCCGGAAGAGACGCTGCACTGTTTGAAGGCTAATGCCGATTTAGAGACCAAGTCAACTCGCGTCGATTTCGCATCGATCGCTGCCGAGCGATTGACGGATGTGCGTACTGCGTTGGCTAAACAACCGATTGCTGAGCGTCGACAGCAGCTGCAATCGTTATGGATGCAGGTGCTAACTCAAATGAGACCTCAGCAGGCTGCGCCAGCATCATCGACGAGCAGTTCAGCTGGATCAACTGTTGTCGACGTTCGCGCGGTCGCCTCATCCGCATTGCGTGTAGAGCGTGTGAACCTGCGTTCAAAAGATGGTCTGCAAATTCCAGTGGTTTTGCTGTGGCCAGCCCGATCAGACGCATCGGAGAAATGTCCGGTAGTGTTCACGGTCCAGACGTTCGGCATAGCCCAGCAACTGAAAAAGCAATCTCAAGAGTTGGCCCACATGCTTGCCGCGGGCAAGGCTGTTTGTTTTTGCGATGTACGTGGCGTTGGTGAAGACAGCGGTAAACGCCGCGGTCGCACTAGTACAGCAACCAGTATCTCGTCCAGCCTACTGATGCTGGGTGACCCACTGGTAGCTGGGCAACTTCGCGACCTGCGCACAGTATGGGCATGGCTCGGTAATCGACCCGAAATCGATGCAGAACGCATGGAGGTATGGGGCGACTCGCGTTGGCCAACGGTAACTGCTGAAGCAGATCGAGTCGTACCTCGAGACGATGACGCCAGCGTTCCTCCATCGGCTGAACCGACGGCTTGTTTGCTCGCCCTGCTTTTGAGCTTATACGAGGACGCTGTCGATTCGTTGCGTTTAAGCGGTGGCATCCAAAATTTCAGCAGTGCTCTTGAGCCCATGCAAGTTCGTTTGCCACACGACTGTGTTCTGCCAGGCATTTTCCGCGCGGGTGACATCGAAGAGTTGATTGTTCAAGCGGCCGAGCGTTTGCCCGTGCACTGCGAAAGTTTTGTTGATGGTCACAATCGGCCGATGTCGCCACTTGCGCTTGCCGAATATGAATCCCAATTGAAACGTCTCTGTCCGAGTGACGTGCAATTGAAATTGACGGTAAGCCACTAACAGCCGGCTCGTGGTGCTACTTAATCTTGCTACCGACGTTTCCGGCTAGCTGCGGATTTCGGAGTGTCGGCGAGGTTTAGCAGTTGACTCGTCAGCCCGTCTGTTTCGTACATATAGCTCGTCAGCCTCCGCAGCCGCGTATACCTTAGCGTTCATGCGATTGACGATCTCTTCCTCATCGTACTCAAGATCGTCCTCATCTGAGCTTTGGTTCAAGGCTAAGCTCTCATTGCGGGAAACAATCGCTACACCTAGCAAGAGCGCCCCAGAGCTGAACACCAATGTACAGAAGATCATCGTCGCCATCAGAAAGCGAGTATCGAGGGATAGGCCGATTCCTGTAAAGTTTAGCATCCAAGCCATGCCACCAATCAGCAAGGTAGCCGTCAAAATGAATACCAGTACAGCGAGCAAAATAGAACGAATGGCTTGAAATTTGCCCGCCAGTACGGTCTCGTCCCGTTCACCAATCATTTGGTTTTCCATCCTTGTGTAGAGCGAATCAGTAGCGGCTAGACCTGCCCACAGCCGCCTATTGTGGTCGAGATGCCACAGTTGCTCCAATACCAATTTATGCAAAATTTCAAGGAATGCACATGAGTTTCGTTTCACCCAGCGTTTCGACGCGTCGAAGCATTGTTGAAAAACTACTTGGAAGCGAGCATTTTTCTGACCGAGTTCACCCGATCCTCAACGCGCCATCACGGACTTCGCCTTTACGGCAACGGGTTAAGACACAGCGTTGCGATCGTTTGCCTTATGGCGGCGAGATGAGCTACAATCAGCGGCGAAAGGGAGAGTATCCATGAGTGCGGAATTATCGGTTGGTGATCGTTACGTTTTGGCGACAGGCGGTGTCGGTGCTCAACGCCTGGCTTTACTCAATTCGGTCTATGGCCCGAGTACTGAGCGGTTGCTTGTCGATGCAGACGTCCGGCCAGGCATGCGCGTGGTCGACTTTGGATGTGGGACTGGAAACACGACTGTCTCGCTGGCGCGCATGGTTGGCAACAACGGTTCGGTGGTAGGACTAGACGCAAGCCGTGAACAGTTGGAACTCGCTCGAGACAGAGTAGCCGAACTGGGTCTGACCAACACGGAATTCGTCGAAGCAAATGTCTACGAGACGAATCTGTCGCGTGCAAGCTTTGACGTCGCCTATGCGCGATTAATTCTTTGCCACCTTCAGCGCCCTCTCGATATGCTCCGAGAAATGTTGGAAGTGCTCAAACCTGGTGGCATATTGATCTGCGAGGATCTCGATATCAGCACGCTCGCCACCGACCCGCCCAGCGAAGCGTACCGAGAAATAGTTCGGCTTAGCCTGGAGCTTGGAAAGCAGCGAGGCGTCGATTACTGCATGGGCGCCCATCTTCATCGTGCATTGGACCAAGTGGGACTGCGCCCCCAGGTACGCGTGGTTCAACCCGCGTTCGCATCAGGCGAAGAGAAACGCATCTGGGAATACACGTTTCTCGAAGCCGCTCCGCAAATGATTGCGGGTGGATTGACATCGGAAGAAAAGATCGAAGAACTTCGCCAACAACTGGCTCACATCGCTAGCAACGACCGCGTTCTCGTGTTCCTAGCTCGCTTCGTTCAATTCTGGGCGACAAAACCATAAGTATTTGACTTTGAACTAACGTCAACGATGATCGTATTCGGGCAGCGGTTCTTGAACACAGGTGGGAGTGAATTCAATCCCTTCGTAGATGTCGCGCAGTGATAAAGTACATCCGATGAATGGCAGTGGGATCGATGCCTCGATGTCGTCGCACGTCTCGCGTAGAAATCCGTTTTTTGTACGTCGCATGACTATCGCTATCGGCGTATGTTGCTCGAGGATGATGTAGTATTCCAATGAAGAGATCTCCAGGTATGCGGCAAGCTTTTCATCCAAGTCATACTGGCGAGTGGAAGGAGAAAGAACTTCGAGAATGAGAACGGGGGAGTCTTGGAATACCTCAGTCGGAGCGTTGTTTTCGCAAACAACTTGCAGGTCGGGATAGTAGAATCGGACCCGCCCTGCCCTGCAAATCCGAACCTTCGTATCCGAATCATAAGGCTGACATCGGTGGCCGATGAGCGCCCGCCGCAAATGATAGAAGCAATTTCCCTTTACTCGATTGTGACGGTTCGTAGCCCCCGTCATGGCGCGAACCCAACCGCCGACACCATCATGTATGGCGCTTCGTTGACCAAGACTGCCTTTACCTACATGGTAATGCAATTGGTGGATGAGGAAAGATTGGGGCTCGATACACCTATTACCGAATTGCTGCCTCGACCGTTACCGGAATACGATGACTATTCGGATTTACTTGGGGATGATCGCTGGAAATTGCTTACCCCTAGAATTTTGCTGTCGCACACAACTGGCTTTGCCAATTTCCGCTGGCTCGAACCGGACAAACGGTTGCGGTTTCACCATCGTCCGGGAACACGATATGGTTACTCAGGCGAGGGTTTCTACATCATGCAACTGATACTAGAAAAAGGTCTAGGACTGGATGTAGGTAAAGAAATGGATGTGCGGGTATTCGATCGATTCAAGATGAAAAACTCGAGCATGATTTGGCGAGATGATTTCGCAAAGAACCTTGCCGATGGCTACACAATAGATGGATCGATGCAACCGCATGATGATCGCTCAAGTGTCAGTGCAGCCGGTTCGATGGACACAACGATCAACGATCAATCTCTATTTTGGTCCGGCATTGTTCGCGGTGATGGGCTGAGTAAAAAGGGATTTGATGAGATGAAACGAGCACAACTTGCGATCGTTTCGAAACATCAATTCCCAACGCTCTTGGAAACCCTTTCGACGGATAATAAGTCGATACAACTTTCCGCTAGTCTTGGATGGATTACTTTTCAAGACACAGGCGGACCAGTATGGTTCAAGGGTGGACACAACGACTCCACTGCGAATATGGTCGTTTGCTTTGAAAGCGGAAAACGTTGTGTTGTTCTTTTGTCCAACGACGTTCGGGCGGAAAAGATCTACCCTGAGCTAGTCGACGTAGTAATGGGAAAAAGCCGTTTTCCTTGGTCTTGGGAATACGATTGGTGGCAGCCAAAATAGAAATAGGTTGGATCGGTAATGACTAACTCAGCTGTGTTTCCAAGAATCGCCTCCACATGGCTCGTGCTACTAGGATTTAGTCTTTGGGGTACTATTTCGCAAGGCTACGCGTTTGATGATTCGGTGGTCGTGATCGAGCGTTGTAGCCTATTCGATCCCGATTTAGGGCAGATGTTACCTGAGCAAACGATCGTTGTTCGCAACGAATGTATTTCTAGCGTCACCGGCGCTGACGAAGCGCGAAACATTCCGCAGAATGCTATTCGAATTGATGGGCGAGGGAAATATGTGATGGCGGGGTTGATCGATGCACATGTTCATCTAGTGCATGTGCTCGACTTCGCGCATCTCACTGGGGACGAGGTTTTACCGTTGTACTTGGCGGCCGGAGTAACTTCGGTTCGTAGCACTGGCGATGAAATCGTGGCTGCGACGCTCGTTGCCCGATTTGCATCAGCTCATCCGCAGTGGTGCCCACGAGTCTTCACCTGCAGTCCGCTGCTGGACGCCGATCCGCCGATTCATCGGGTCGTAGGGCACGCCATCAATGATCCAGCTAAAGTGGCGTCGTTGTTCGATGATCTTGCGAAGTGGAATATCAAGACCGTGAAAATATATGCCGGCACGGGGCGTCCCATTGGGAAAACGATCATTGAAGAGGCACATCGGCGTGGACTGTTTGTTACCGCTCATCTAGGAAGTTACTCGGCGCAGGACGCGGTCACGGATGGCATTGATGGGCTCGAGCACATCTGGTCTGTGTTTAACTATGTCATACCTCCAGAGGACAAGAGAGAGGCAGGGTATCGTGGAAGGCTTGACCTCAGCAATCCGCTTTGTGAGTCACTGGTTGGCGAGTTAGCGAGGCGAAAGATCTATGTCGATCCAACTCTAGCCGTTTTTCGAAACATGATCCTTTTGCCCGACGTGGCAGAAATTCGTGATCATCCTGACAACACTTTAGTACCAAAGCGACTTCGTGAGTTTTGGCCGATCTACCTACAGCGAACGGGCTGTCCACAAGGTGGACCGCTCGAAGATCGACAGCGCGAGTTTTCCAAGTATCAAGAATTGACCGGGAAACTGTACCGAGCTGGCGTGCCACTACTCGTCGGAACGGACTCGCCTGAACCGCAAGTTACGCCCGGCTTCGCAATGCATCAAGAGTTGGAGATGCTGGTGGAGTCAGGTATGACTCCGGCTGACGCTCTGCGAGCTGCGACGTTAAACAATGCAACTGTGTTGGGAGAGAAAGACCGTCTGGGATCAGTGGCTGTTGGCAAGTTAGGCGACATTCTACTTTTGTCGGCAAACCCGATAGAAGACATTCGGAATACAAGGCAAATCGAAATTACCTTGCGAGGAGGCCGTATCTGCCGCCCATCGGAACTACTCGCCCGCGTGCCCAAGCAATGAAGATACCGCCCCGTTGATTCATTTGCTTTTACCCAAATGACACTCGTTATCTCGCCGTGCAAAGCTAGAGTCGAGTCGCTTGACTTCGTGAATAAATACGCCTAAACTAACGTACGTGTAAATTAACGTATGTTTGGCTGGGAATTTCATGAAGAACATTAGAACGAATCCCGGCGGGCAACTGGATCCCTCTGAAATTGTAGGGCGAGATGAATTGATTCGCCGACTTTGGGAGGTTCTGGATGGGCGGTGCGTCTACATGAACGACCTAAGGCGAATTGGCAAAACGCAGATTATGGTCAAGATGAAAGCCGATCCGCCAATGGGGTGGATCTGTGTAAAACGAGACCTCGGTCGTTTTCATACGGCGGAGGAGTTCGCCCGCTCCGCTTACGAAGATTCAGCGACTGTGCTCACAGGTGGCAAAAAAGCGATGCGCAAGATGTCGGAGCTCTTCGGAAAAGCGGGCGGCATGGAGATTCCAGGCGTAATCAAATTGCCAGATGGATCGATAGCCCCTTGGAAAGAAGTTCTCCAGCGCACCTTCGAAGATATTTCGGAGAGCGTCGCCAAAACAAATCAGCGGATGTTGTTTTTGTGGGACGAAGTTCCATTCTTGATCGACAACATTGCCAAGAGGCAGGGCGAACATGTCGCAATGGAAGTTCTCGATTCCATTCGTTCCTTTACCCAGGACTTCGATCAAATTCGAGTCCTACTTACGGGTTCTATCGGTCTTCACCACGTCCTCAAGTCGCTTCAACAAAAAGGGTACAACGGCTCTCCATTGAATCGAATGGAGCTTGTCCGTCCTGGGCCGCTTGCACCTCACGACGCAATCCGATTGGCAAAGGACTTGCTGGACGGCGAGTCTATTCGCACGGAGAACAGTCAACAGTGTGCAGAATTCATTGCGAAAGCGGTTGGCAATGTTCCCTTTTACATTCACAAACTCATTAGTCGACTTAAAAAGTCGGAGGACTATACCGTCGAAAGTATAAGGAGTGTTCTGAATCGCGAATTGGCGGATTTGAACAACGATTGGGATCTCGAGCACTATCGAGTTCGCCTAGGCGAGTACTACGGAGACGACGAGCTATTGGCCATCGCGATCCTCGATGCGATTGCAGTACATACGGAGTTGGACTTCGAACGAGTTCGCTCGGTTGTTTCGTATCAAGTTAATGTCGGCGACGAGAAGTTAAGGACGGTATTGAAGTTGCTTTGCAAAGACCATTACTTGGAACATAGCACAGACGGAAAGTATGCATACTACATTGCAATAGTTGCCCATTGGTGGCGAATTTCACGCGACCTTAAGAAGGGGCGATAACATGACAGTGATAAGACTGCATCAATTCTCGCCTCAACGCTCGAACCCAGACGACCTTGAGACGATTTTAGTAGCCCGTGCCGCGTTGCTGGATAACGCATTGGAAAAAATCCACAACAGTTCGGTTACGAAGAATCGCTATCATCTGCTGTTCGTTGGACAACGAGGGATCGGCAAAACGCACTTGATTGCACTCATCAATCGGCGAGTGGAACTAGACAAAAAACTGCGAAACAAGGTGCGTATCGCTTGGTTGAACGAGGATGAAACCAGCTCGCGATTCCTGCATTTGCTGATGCGAATTTACCGCAGTCTGGCTACGCGGTATCCAGCCGAATTCCCCATTCAAGATGTGCAAAGTGTTTTGGGACTAAGTGCAAGCGATGCGCTTTCAAAGTTATCGAACTCCTTGGTCCAACGAGCCAAGAATCACACCATCTTGCTTTTGATCGAGAACTTGGACGCTCACTTTGCCAAATTCTCAATCGAGGAACAGCGCAACTGGCGTGGATTTGTACAGGACCATCCAATCTTTACCACCGTAGCGACGGCGCAAGGTCTCTTCGATGGAGTAAGGAAGCATGACGAACCGTTCTATGGTTTCTTTGATACTCAACACTTGCAGCCACTGTCCATCGAGCAGACTTCGGAAATGCTGATGAAGATCGCAATCCTGCAAGGCAATGAACCCATGCAGCAGATGTTGAACACTGCCAAAGGACAATCGCGGCTGAGAGTCATCCACTTCTTGGCTGGCGGTAACCCAAGATTGTATGTGTTGCTTTCCGAATTGATCGCTGATGATACGCTGGGCGATGTTGTCGACACTTTCGAAGCGATGGTGGATCAACAATTGACCAGCTACTACCAAGAACGATTGCGTTGGCTGGCACCTCTGCAACAAGACATCGTTCAAGTTTTG
This sequence comes from Ottelia alismoides, assembly GCA_037367405.1. Taxonomy (NCBI): domain Eukaryota; kingdom Viridiplantae; phylum Streptophyta; class Magnoliopsida; order Alismatales; family Hydrocharitaceae; genus Ottelia; species Ottelia alismoides. The sequence continues at coordinate 264,287 of JAZKJV010008684.1, forward strand.
TGCCGGTTCCGCTCCGCCGTTTCCGTCAAACAGATTGCGGAAGAGTTGTTTACGACCAACCAGAGCGTTAGCAGCCAACTCAAAGAACTCAAGGGGTTCGGCTACGTGGCATTTACGAAAGTAGGACGCGAGACTTGGTACGAGCTAGCTGAACCGTTGATGAGACTCGTGATGCAAGTCAAAGAGACGGGCTCACATCAACCTCTTTCGTTGTTGGTTGAGTTTCTGCAAGCCTGGTTCGATCGTGAAGAGCTTGAACGCAAGCTGGGCTTGCAAGTGCGAGAAAGCACGAGCTGGCGCTACCTGGAGTTGGCGCTTAGCACGTACGACCAATTCCAAAAGCAATGGCCAGAGTTATCGCAACCCAGCGCAGCTCAGAAGCAGCAACGAACGATTGAGGAACTTACGGAAATCATCGAATCGCGGAAAACAACTGTAAAAGAAAAGTCCGAAGCGCTTTTGGAGCGAGCTAGTTACTTTATGTGTAAGAGTGATTGGCTGCGGCTCGTTTCCGACGGCACAGCTCTCCTGGAATTGAATAACGACGGCGATTGGTCAGAGCATTCATTTTTCGCTATCTGCTTTCGCCAATTCGGTTGGATAAGGCTAGGGGAGTATTCAAGGGCAATCGACGACATTTCGCTCATGTCAAAAACGAAGGAAGAGACGACAATCTCAAAGTCAACTATTGAAACTTTTCTTGTTTCGTTGATGACGACATGTGCTTTATCGTGGGAAAAGGCAATTGAACTACTGTTGGAGAGAATTGTTGAAGTGGGTGTTGAGAGTGAGCTCGGAGGTGCACTTGTTGAATCTCTAAGATCCGGACCATTGGGAAAAAAACTCGACAAGCTCACGGATTGGAATGCAATTTGGCAGCGGCTTGGCGCGAGCGTACCGCAATTGATCGTCCCACTGAGGCTACTCGATGCAGGGACCAACTACTTGATGACCAAGCGACCTGAAGTTTTATTGAGTCTTCCGTTGGAAGAGCGGAAGATTTTGAAAGAGGTGCTTAAGATTTCAGACGAATCGTGGACGAGTCTTGATGGATGATTCCATTTTCGTTTTGCAGCGGATCCGATAATGTTGCGGAGTACCGGGGCGAAGGGAGCCAGAATTCGGCGGCGAGTGTGGCTAAAGAATTCGGAAGTCCGTAACCTCAACAACCATCGAATCTGCATTGATCAAGAAAAAAGCCCGAAGAGGGAGCTCGTCGATGTAGTACAACCCTTCGGATAGGAATTTGCCCTTGTTGGCTGGATCATTTTCCAATTGCCTACGAATTGCGTCAGCAGCTTGCAACACGATCACTGCTGATCCAACCACTTCTACGATTCGCAAAAGTTCTGCGGCGGCATCCAGGGAAAATTCAACATCGTAAATCACTCCGGAACTCCGTCCATGACTTTTGCAACCACCTGAGCCCAAGAAAGGCGTTCGCCGTCTCTGCTCGCTCGGCTTCGTGCTCGCTCAATTTCTGCCTCGGTTGGTGGCCGGCGGACGATACCAACTGTCATTCCCTTCGAATCGACCAACTCGATTGGGCCTTCGCTGTTGCGGATTCGTTCAGCAATTTCTTCAGCTATCGGTACTTTTGTCATTAGTGACTCCTTTGTTCCGATTCATCTTATCTTAAATTGCGAGTATCGGCTACTTTTGCCCACAGACTTCCCAACTTGCTACTGAGTCGAGTGACGGAGAAGCCGCTTTGCTGTAGGAAGACCGATACCCAAAGCTGGCCGTGATCAGCAACGGTGCCGTCTGGGTTTACCGCTTCGGCAGCCGTTTGCAAACTGTTTTTGCTACTACGTCAAGGGAACACTAATCTGCACTAATCGACGCTAATCATGATCCCCAAGCACGAAAGCCAGAGCATTTGATTAGTTAATATTAGCGTCAATCAGTTGTTCTTTTGATTCAGTCTTAAGTTTTGGATTGATGGTATTGTCCGCGGTCAAATAACTTATTCGACCGTTAACTTGCGGCGATAAATGGTGTCGCCGTTGGTGATGTAAAGGTATTCGTGGTTCGGGCCGGCTAGTGTGCAGCTTGTTAGCGGCTGGGATGCGTTGGGTTTGGGCAACACTCCACATTGACGACCGGTGGGATCGAAGACCTGAACACCCAAGGCAGATGTCACATAGAAACGACCAGCTTTGTCGACCGCCATGCCGTCTCCCTTCGAAGCGATCTCGTATGGAGGTGGCTCATTGAACTTGAATTCGCCTTTGGCATCGATCGGCAATCGCATGGTCAGCGTAGGCATCTTGGCGTCGAGCGTTCCGTCGGCGTTAACACGGAACAACCAAGTGAACTCGCCGCCGTAATCGGAAACGGCAAGCGTGCCTTGGTCGTTCGACAACGCGATCCCGTTCGGCTTGGTGATGCCGGTGTCAACTGGAGCTACTTCACCGGTCTTAATGTTGATTCGTGTGACGCGTTGCTCTTTCGTCTCCGTGATAAAGATGAAACAATCCGAGCTAACTGCAAGATCGTTGGGTGTCACGCCCGTCGCGATAACGTTGATTGTTCCCGATTTCGGGTCGATCGAGATGACGCGATTCTTGGCACCTTGGCAACCGTAGATCAAACCATCGGTGCCGAACTTCATGCCACTGATCGCTTCCTTAACCAATTCGGTTCGACTTCCGTCAGCGACGTTGACTTTGTAGACCGCTGGAGCTTTCATATCGGAAAAATAAAAATTGCCTGCCCCATCCGGACATGGCGCATCAGCGAATCCTAACTTGTCAGCGACCACTTCCCAAGTTTGGCCCGGAACAAGTAGACGCAACAAAGTCAAATCACCCTTCAAGTCGCCTTTGGTATCGAGCACCGGTTGGTGCTTCTCTTTACGCCACAGCCATTTGACGGCTTCCGGAAATCGCTCGCCTGCAAAATCGCTGTTGTGCGCATAGCCTTCGGCCCAATCAAAGCGAAGATCGTATCCCATGTATTGTAGCGCCGAAGCCATCAACTGGTTCGACCACGGCCAACTGCCGAACTGGTTGTCGATGTCGCCGCTGGTGTCCGCCATGTAAACTCGAAGCGGCTTGGGTTCCGTTTTACGAACAAGCGACGGAAAGACATTGCCACCACGTAGGTTCGTGAAACTGCCGACGTTGATAAGCACTTTGTGAAACGCATCGGGCCGCTCCCACGCGACGTTGAACGCGCAGATCCCACCTGAGCTGGAACCGCAAATGGCCCGCATCTCTCGATCTTGCGAAATCGTGTAACGCTTTTCAACTTCGGGGATAATCTCTTCCAACAGCATCCGCGCGAACCGATCTCCGAGACTGTCATACTCAAGGCTGCGATTGGAATACTTGCCTTCTTGCTTTGGTTTCGATTTTTCATGACCGGGACTGATGAAGACCGCGATCGTAGGTGGCATGTCGCCGCGCGCGATGAGGTTGTCAAAGACCACTGGCACTCGCCAGCGCCCCTTGACGTTGCTGAACGATTGGCCATCTTGAAAAATCATGAGGGCGGCGGGTTGTTCGGGTTTGTATTGAGCTGGAACGTAGATCGACCAATCGCGAACCGTGCCATCTAAGAATTTGGATTCGAACTCGGGCATTTGTTCAACCACACCGTGTGGCACAGCTTCACTGGCAACGGCGTCGGCATGCGGCTTCCATTCGGGCTTAGTCTGAATTTGCTCGGCTTTGTCGGACTTTGCATTCTCATCCCACAGCCATCGCAGGGCATCGGGCAGAACATTGCCGCCCCAATTGCCGCTGTGCCCGCCATCGGTCATCACCAGTTTGTATTGATAGCCCGCGAAGCTAAGCGCAGCGGCGAGATCCTGATTCGCCAACGGCCAGTTGCCGAACAAGTTGTTCAAGTCCTCTTTGCCTTCTTGAAGATAGACTTTGAGCGCTTTGGGTTTATCTTTCGTTTTTCGAACCAAGCCTGGATAGGCCCATCCGCCTCGAATATTGGTGAAGCTGCCGATGTGGCTGAGCACTTTGCCGAACTGCTCCGGCTTCTCCCAAGCGACGGTGAATGCGCAGATACCGCCCGAAGAAATACCGCTGATCGCACGTTGCTTCGGATCCTTTGAGACGTTCAAGCCCTTGAGCGCGACTGGTAAAAACTCATCGATCAAAAACTGTGCGTAGCGATCGCCCATCGAATCGTATTCAAACGAGCGATTGCTGCGGTCCTTTGCATTCGGTTTTGTCGCGGGCACATTGCCGGGATTCACGAACACAGCAATCGTAACTGGCATCGCTTTCTGGTGTATCAAGTTATCAAAGACGACTGGCACGCGAAAAGCTCCGTCGGCCTTCGAATAGCCGCTGCCATCCATGAAGACCATCAGCGCTGCAGGTTCATCGCCTGAGTATTGTGCCGGTACGTAGACGCTGTAATCGCGCCGCGTGCCTGGATAGATTTTGCTTTCAGCAAAGACGCCCGAAGTGACTTTCCCTTGCGGCACGCCCGTTTGCACTTGCCGATCTGGGTTATCGGGTAGTTTTTCTTGAGCTTGAAGACTGGTAACGGCGAGCGCGCACGCTAACGCAAAGAGGACGTAGAGTTTCATGATTCTTCGGGTGGGGTTGACGTTGTTAAGCGAGGAACAGGTTGTTAAGCGAGGGGCAGATGAACGCGGGAGTTGCCTGAATCATCGTTCACTCGGCCTCCACAATCAAGCCGGTGTGCCTCGGCGTGCTAAGTTCAAGGGTGTCCCCGACTGCGTCCGTAACACGGAATCAACTCAATGGCTTGCGTCTCGATTTAGAAGTGTTTGTCCTTAGCGGCTCTATCAAATCTCGCTTTAGGTGACTTTTTAGATAGTTGTGGCTGACTATGGAATATACTTGGCCAAAACTGGCTTCCAGAACTGAGTTATGGCGGATCATAGTCCCAAAAGCTAGGGCGATTCAGCGCTATCACTCACTTCAATGCGCGGATAAAAGGCGTTCAATCTCTGTTTCTAAATTCAAGTCTTTGGGATGGCCTCGGTAAACAATGCTACCGTGACTGTCAATCAGTAAGCAGGTAGGAAGCGCTGAGATGCCAAAACTCCGAGCGATTGCCGAAGGCCTGGCATAACTCAGGTGCTCTGCGTCGCCATCACTTAATGTCAAGGTGGTTTTCCAATTTTTCTTTTCGATGTGTCGGCGAGCAACCTCACGATCTTCGTCTACGCTGATTGTGACGACTCGTACTCGATCAGCCCATTCGGCTTTATGTTTCAAGAGTTCGTCGTGCAGTTGCTGCATCGCAGGCTGACATGGACCGCACCATGTTGCCCAAAATTCAATTACCGTAATTTCTCCAGGAAAGGTGATCTCTTCTTTTGAGCCGGTCAATAGATTTGAAGCTGAGAAAGATGGAGCACGTTCGCCAGGCTTCAGTGCAAACCCGACTCTGTCTTTTATCGAATCGAGTGACTCTTCCCGCGAATTGTCAAACATCAATAGCGATGCTGTTCCCGCCAGAGGTCTTTCGAGGGACTACTTGCGGTGTTTGCGACTTGTTTGGTTGCAAAGTTCGACGTAGAGGCGGCGGCGTTCGAAAAACGGAAGGAATCAATGTTCATTGCTCCGACGAAGACAAAGTAAACGTTTAGGCGTCCCCTAAAGTACATGTTAAGTGTCGTTGTTCTAGTTGCCGATACTCCCCAGTCGCTTGTCGGTTCAAAGTTCAGGGTGCCAGCCAAACTTCCGGTTGGACTGCCGATTCGGATCTGTACCGCTGCGCCGCTAAGGGGAGTCGCTGCTGTAACTGAAAACTGATTCATACCCGAGCCAAAATCGACTGAACGGAAACGAACCCAATCACCAGTATCGAGGACCGTCAAAGTCCGCCAGTAATTGTTTATATTGATCCCAAAACGCTTGCCGTTTTCTCTCCCATCATTTGCTACCCAAGTTCCGCAGTAACGTTTCAAGTTTGTAGACTCTCAAACTTGGGCCATCACTTAGTTGGTCGTTGTGCAGAATTTTACCCTCTGGATCCAGCAGTATGTAGGATGGAAAACCACGAACGCCTAGCGACTGAAACGATTTCTGAATTGTTCCATCGTCGTTGTCGACGACAATTGGATAGGTCATCCCTTTCTCTTTTGCATATTGGGCAACGTTTTCAGGTGTTTGTGAAGTCACATGGACACTAACGACGGCAAATCGATCGCCGCCAAAAGTCTCTTGTGCCAGTTTGACGGTGGGAAGATCGCGAGCACAGGGGCCACATCCGATGAACCAGAAATCTAGCAAGACATATTTGCCACGAAACTCCTTGAGACTGCTGGCCGTAGAGTTAAGCCACTTACCGTCGGAAAGATCGGGTGTCATGCGACCAACTTCACCATCTGCGTAGGTGACTCTTCGACTATCCTGTGCTTCGGATGACGATTTCCTACCCATCGTATTGCGAGACTCATGCAACTGTGATTCGATCTGCTCGACCAGCCATTGTGCATCGCGATCACAAACGACGCGAAGACTTAGTCCGCTTTGCCAGTCTTCGGCAAGGGATAGCCGACCACATCGCCCGCTCTTCGGATCAATAGCGATCATCGACAATGGCAATTTAGCTTTGCTATGATGTGAAGTCTCGATGATAAGATCTGGCTCTACTTCGAATTGCCCTTGCGCATCGCTTCGCACATAGTCGCTTCCCCACACGCCGACTTGCAATCGGACGAACGAGTTTGCCATGGGTTTGCCTTCCGAATCTTCGACAACGCCTTTGAGCTTTGGCAGTTTTCTGACTTTCGCAGTTGGAATTGTTTGATCAGAATTCGAGTCTACGACGAACTCAAGCTCCGAGGGCTCAGTTATCGATGCCCCCAGACCACGGAAAGTTACTCGGGAGTTCCCAGGTGGTAGCGAGAGTTCAAAGCTACCGTCCTTCCCAATATTTGCGAACGACGCAGGATACCATCGGTCTAACCCGGTATTCTTGGGCAGATTTGGATGGAGATTTTCAGTCCAACCAATAACCTCCGAGTCATGGCTCACAAAACTCAGATCACCCTCGATCTTCCCACTTATTTTCACATTGCGACGGACGAGCATCTGGATTTGATGCACCCCACCTCCCTCGTTCACTTTTAGGAGCTGTTTGAAGGCTTCATCATCGTCTTCGATTGTGGGCGTGATTGTGAAATCTTCGTCGGTGCTAATTCGCAAGCTGGAATAGTTAGCTGCAGCGACGGATAGACTAAGATTGTTTTTTCCCTGCCAACTCATCCGATGATAAATCGATTTGATTCGCCCACGATCACTCTCGTTCGGAGAGAGATAGAATAGAATCTGCCGATTTCTTGGTAACTCGGTATCGTCTACTGAAACGAATTCAATCTGCAATGGAATTCCTTTCTGCATTCTTACATCTACCAATCTGCTTTCAGAGGCAACTAAATTCTCTGCCTCGCTGACGATGTAATTGGGATGGAATACGGATAGCGATACTTTGGCTCCACGTGGAATAGCGGGCAAGCGAATTTCTCCTCGCTGGTCGCTTGCCGAAGGTTCAAATTCAAAAGGGTCATTGGTGCCGTGACGATGAAACAGAGCACCGCCGCTTGATGCCGCGAAGGAGAGTTCAGATAGCACTGCGCCTTCGATGGGTGTACCATGTTCGTCCAGAACACGTATTGTGCCATGCACCGGCTCGACGAGCGTCAAATTGATCTTGCGATTCTCATTCTTAGAAAGCTCCATATCCTGACAGACAGAAGCAAAACCATCGGCTCGTGCCGATACTGTCAAGTAGTTGCCCGCAGGAACAGATTTTAACTGCGCAAGTCCCGAAGCGTCGGTAAGTTGTTCGACGCTTGTTGCCTCCCATTTGCCAATCCAAAGGAAGACTTTTAGTTCAACGCCCGCAATCGGGCGATTCTGATTGTCGACTACGCGTACAGTAACCGTAGCGTCTTCCGCATGAGTATTGAGAATTGGCATGGTTGCCAAGAGAACCCAACAGTACAGCAGTACTTTCGCATTCACGGTCAGATCCCTCATTGGAATTGTGTGGCCAATTAGCAAGCGTCTGGTTACTGTAGTGATACTGTATATTATCCTAAAGCCGTTCCAGCTTCAAAGTTGTTGGCTCTCTACCAATTGAGCTACTGCCCTGGATACTGGAAGTGTTCGTCGTAGAGAGGACGATCGAAGACGGTAAGGTGTGCCTTAATGGGTACGGTGGCGTGGAAGAGGCCGGGAGCGCATGGACTTCAATGAAGAAATGCGTTCGAGTAGTGATCGCAGAAAAAGCCGGGAGAAATAAGCGATTTGGGTTGGTTTCAAGTGACGAAGTAACCCAAATCTGCACCGTCCCGGCTCATTCAGAATACGGCAGTTCGAACGAAATGTCCATTCGCCCTGCCTTGAAAAAAATGCTGCTAGTGCTTCTTTGCTAAACTTTCTGATAGCGTGAACGTAGGACTTCAATTGCTGGAACGTCGACTGGCTTGTCAGGTGACTCGTTAACTCCTCCCTCAATGTCACGTATCATGTTCAGCAACTTCTCTGACCACCCCGACAACAGATGAGTACGACCGTCGTTGGGGCGCAATTGACTTTGCCCGTGTCCACTTAGATTCACCGAATATACGAAACAGTTTTTGTTGACGGCCTGTCGGTATCGATCAACCATCGACTGCATCGTTGCCTTCGTGCCGAAATACTTCTCCAAGTTGACTCCACAGTTCATGGCCGTTCCATCATCGCCTTGCGTGTAGCAGCACAAATCAGACAGAAATATCATGCGATCCACATGGACTTTCCGTTTCGTTAAATCATCAAGTGAGAACCACAATCCCGTTTCGGTTCCACTGCCGACGCCTAAACCGTTCAAGTATTGTGGGATAGCAAGTGCGCCATATTTGCTCCGCTCTTCACTTTGAGCAACGGAGTCGATCTGGTGCTTGATAGTCATGCAGCTATCCGCCTGCGAAAACGGGACCCACATACTGCTGTCACCAAAGACGCCAACAATCGCGCGACGACCAAGTTTCTTTGCTAAAACTGCGGCTAACATGTTACCGCAGTCGGCGACGCGTATTCGTGACTTGCCGCTAATTGCACAGCCAACGGCGCTTCCGCTGTTATCTGTTAACACCATCGTTACGCCCGGCAGATCGATGAGATTCTCTACAGCCCGATCTAGCATCTTGCCCAAAACAGTTTTGGCCGCGGTTGACGAAACTTCTCGCTCCGCAGCGAAGAATCGAAAGGGCAGTTGGACCGTATCGGCAGTCGCAAGCAGACGTTCATAAACTTGATCCCAAGCAACTTCGGATATCTCTGCTTGCTCGAAGTTACGAAGGTTGCGAGTGAGCGCCATTTCTCCCATCAACGGTATGCACAGTTCCCAAACTTCCTTGCAGCTTCCAAGATGTGAAGCTACGTTTTCCCACGTAAGTCCTGCTTCCTGTAGAAGGTCGAGCGAAACATCGGTAACCGATTGGCTTGCAAAGAATTTCTTCCGTGCAGCCAAAATTGGCGGTAACACTTCGACATACTTGTCATTCACGATGTACTCGAACATCGCTTTACTTACCGGCCAGTTTGCTCGTTGTTCGCCAGTCACCTTCTCAAGATACTTGCCAATTTCCTTTGAGCCACCGACCATTAGCAGCACGTCACGGAATGTCGGACGATCTTTGCCGTTGTACTTCAAGAGGTTTGCGTCACTCTGCTTCGCTAAGGAAAGCGCCAATGCCTTCCTCAGTGCGTGTGGCAACGCACCACCATGTCCACGAGCTTTACGGGCCGACTTTACATCGGCTTCCTTCTGCTTTTCTCCGGCTGCCATGAAGAGGTGTCGAAACGCACCAAAAACTTGACGGATTTCGTCGGCCCGTCGCATGATCGATGTGGCATATCTTGGGACAAATTCCTTCGTCTGCGGATGTGCCGCCGCTAGCGCTAGGAGGATCTGCGGAGTGGTTCTTAGTTTAAGTCCGTCTTTCGTATCCCGTGCCCAAGCTGCGATCACCAGCAGATCTTCAGGCGTTTCACTCTTCGCTACAGCCGTCGCGGACTCCAAAACTTCTCGCGCTTGTTCGGTCAGCCCCAATTGGTCTACGATGGTAGAGGAAATCAATCCTGTGGAGAACAGCTCGGTATGGAAATCCACGGCGCTACGATTGCTGTCGTAGTACTTTGGCTCATTGAAAAATCCACCGCCGATGGTGTGAATCAACTTCGTGACTGCATCACCAACCTCGTAGGCTCGACCGGGAACATGCTGGTGCGCAACCTGTTCAGCATCTGCAAGATCATGTACAGAAGTCTTTTTCATGCCAAATTTTGTCATCCTTACGCCCTCTCTCTACCAATATTTAACGACACCGCTGAAGAAATTACCAGCATGGAGGTCGTGCGGTTTATTAAGTTGTTTGAAGCCCATGATTTCTGCAAACCCTCCTGTTTCGGCCGTTTCGGGAGGGTCGGACATGTCAGCGGCCGGGGGAGGGCTGGCAGAGTCGTTTGGTAATGTACCCTCTCCGCTCGTGTACCTCGCGACTCTCCCAAAGGGAGAGTTGGGTAACCGTTGGTACGTAGGTCGCCAGTCGGGGCAATTTTGATGATCTACAAATCCAGATTTGACAGGTTCAACACGAACGAACCGGTCTTCTCCCAGCAGCGTAGATTTGGTTTATACTAAAGGGTGGCTCCATTTCCAAATTTCCTCCTTCGAAAGGCTTAATAATGTCTACGCTCAAATTGTTTCTTTATGGTGCATTGGTGGCTAGTTTGGCGATTGGAGGCACCGTGTACCGTACCACGGCCAGTTCAAGTTGCTCGAGTGCCAAATGCGACGCTAGTCTTAGTTGCAGCGCCCAAGAAGCGGCATGCTCCGCTGAGAACGCCAGTTCTTGCGGTGGTGGCGGGTGTTGCCAGGAAAAGGCCTCTGCGTGCTGTGCGTCTGGCGAAGCTGGTGCCTGTCCAGCCAGTGCAGCATGCTGTGAAAGTGCTACTTGCCCTGCTGCCCAAGGTGAGCAAGCTGCAACGAGCGATACTGCTGTAGCAGAGGTTGAGCAAATTGCTTCCCAGACTATCGCTGAAACCGCAACTGAAACCAACGTTGAAGAATCGCCTGCTGGCCAGTAGGCACTAATCGACTTGCAATTTATTCGCTGGACGGTTCTCGTTCGTTGCGCTGAGAGCTCGTGTTGGTGGGCAATTCGAATACGAAAGTCGTTCCCATCGTCAACTCACTGGTAACGAATGCCCCTGAACCCTCTCCGCTCGTGTACCTCGCGACTCTCCCAGAGAGGTCGTGTGGCTTTTTAAGTTGTTTTACGCTAAGGCTTTTTTCCAAACCCTCCCGTTTCGGGAGGGTCGGACGTGTCAGCGGCCGGGGAGGGCTTGCCTAGTCGATCCGCGACGCGCCCTCTCCGCTCGTGTACCTCGCGACTCTCCCAGAGGGAGAGTTGGGTTAGTCCGTAACAACTTAAAAACCGCAAGACCTCAATTGGCTAAGTTTGTTACTCCGCGATCGATTCGACAGGAATGACTGCGACCGGACAGTGAGCTTTCCGTAGGACTCGCTCTGAAGTTGTTCCGCGCAAGCCATCTAGAAATCGATCCGGACCATCCGTGGTCATGACGATGAGATTGGCGTCGATGTCTTTAGCAAACTGAACAATGGTTTCGGTTCGTTCTCCCGTTATTCGAATACGATCCCAGGTCCATCCATTGCTCTTGGGATATTGTACAAATGGCATCGTTTCAGATGAGCCGACGTGAAGTAACGAAACGGAACCAGTTACCAAGTCCAAGCTGCGAATCAGTTTTTTGACGAATTCGATGCCGGGTTCCGCGCGCGGTTTCTTGACAACGGGTATTAGGATGTTCTTGAGTGTAACCGAACCATTCTCCGAAGACACAAATCCCTTTCGACCCGCAGGTAAGAAGAGCGTATTTTGTTTCGAGCCATATGAGATTCGCTCACCAACCATTTTCCCGAGCCAACGCATCATTCCCTCGCGCTGGTGCACCGAAAGCACGATTAAGTCGACGTCGTTGATCTCAAGAAAATCGAGGCAAGCCTGAACAGGGTCCGTACTTGAAGCAATGACCTTGCTGATATCGATCCCCAGTTGATGAACGTCCTCTAACGAGCTTCCCTCGGGAAGTACTTTCCAACGTTCCAAGGTCGCTCGGACACTTGGGAAGTCCTCCCAACTCGCTTGGTCATTTACGTCGACATGCATCATTTGAAAAAAGGCATTGCTCTTTAATGCAAGGTACAACGCATGCTCAAAGGCCACTTCGCTATCGCTCGAAAAATCTGATGGGAAGAAGATCTTAGCTAGTTGGCTTTGCTGATTCATCTTTGCTTTCTGAGTATTCGCTGTCGGACTAACGCGCGAATTATCCCCCGAAGCAATCGGCGTTTCGACGGCGTTTGGATAATCGACGATTAGGTTGTTCATCACGATTGGCAGGCTTGAGTTGTGCCGTACGATCTCTTGAGCCATTTGCTTGGTCCGAAATGAATCGCAAAGCCCATTCAACACAATTCCGGCTTCCGAAATTTCAATCTTGAGCGATCGCAATCGGCTCTTGAGTAGTCCAAGCACAAGCGTTTGCAGCTCATAGCAGCCATCCGTCTCCGAGTGCCCCTTGTCTTGATTCGGTTTCATCACTTTCTCTCGACGGGTTGCTCCCCGTTCATCTCGAATTCTCAAACCGTCCTTTAGGACGTTAATCGAAGTCAAAGAGTCTGCTTAAGAACGACTCCTTCTTCTTTCCTCGCTGCGGATACCGTCGATCATCGTCGTCATCGTCACGCCACTGACTGTCGTATTGGTTGTCTGCTCGGCTCTGACTCGAGGTGTACTCGCCAGTTTGACGCTCCGACTGCTGAATGAACTTGTCCAATTCCCCTTTATCGAGCCAAACGCCACGACACTTTGGACAGTAATCGATCTCAATTCCTAGGCGCTCGGACATGAGTAAATTGGTTTCGATGCAATTCGGACATTTCATGCTGACAACCTTTGTGAATCGGCTATTTAGGGACTTTAGAAACGGATTTGAAATAAACTCATATGTGTCGCGCGAGACGAAGCTCTATTGGTTTCCGAGCTTGGCCAAAACTATTGCTTTCGTCGATAGCGATGGACTGTTCGTTTGAGGCTGGGTCGCCAGCCATACTTGCACGACCTTTTCGGCGACAAGAACGATCGAGCTGTCGCGACACAGTATGCGCGGCCCGGTCTGACAAGCTGTCCAGCAGCGCTTGCCAACCCTCTCCCTTTTCTTCGACCACGATCACCGGTTGCCCATCAATGCCAACAACCATTCGAATCGACTTGTCGACCCCTTTCTTGGGACCGTTCAAATCGGCCAGGTACACGTTGACCTTACCAATATGCCTCTCAAAGCGCCCTAATGTCAGTTCGATCTTTTCTTGAATGTCATTTCGCAGTTCCCTGCCCAATTTAAGCCCGTTGCCATGTACCAATACCAACATGAAATCTCTCCAGTTACGTGTTGTCGAAGCATGGACTAATGTTGATTATCGGCGGTTCCTTCAATAAAGCAAATTAAATACTCAACCTATACCGTTTGATTTTCTCAAACTAAATGGCGAAGTGTACCAGTCTTGCCAAATTGGGCAATCCAAGTTTCAATTCATTCGATGACGCTCGAAGAAATCCACCGGAGTCGTTCAGTCGAAATTGGCCATGTATCGCACAATGATTCGAATCCGATTTGAACCCGCCTTCCGTTCAGCACTTTCCCTGATGCTTTTGTGTTTCGGGGGATTGGTTGCGATTGCAGAGGCTGCCGAACCACATGTATTGAGAGCCAGCGGCAGGACACTGGTCGAAGCGGAAAAGTACTCGGGGGCAAGTTCAAAACAACCAAGAACTGAAGCTTCGCCCTGGTGCAGCGGCCAAGCCAATCTGGCGTACTTTCGGCGTGACAAGTGGTTCGAACTGAAAGTGGAAGTGCCACGGATGCTCAACTACAGCATCTCACTTCGCGCATCTTCACCCGCTGGAACACAGGTAGAGATTCAAAGGATCACTGACAGTGGAACCACATCACTGGCCATCATCGACGTGCCGAAGTCGGACTCGTGGATCGCTTATTCCGACACCGACAGCGCTCTTGTATCCTTACCATCAGGAACATGCACACTGAGATTCCTGAATCGGCATGAGGATGTGAATGTTGACTACATTACCTTTTTGGCAGGCTCGGAAAAGGACGTAACAACAAGCGAACCTCCGAAAACTCGCGGGCCGGATAGAAACCCACTAAAGGGATTCAACTCGGGATTTCATCGCGCCAATGATGACTTCGCTACAGTTGGTTTCCAGGCCATCGAATGGGGGCTGTTTGAGCCAGAGGATGACCACTTCGATTGGCAATACGTTGAAGCTCTCCTCGATCGTGAGGGCACGCGTGGCCGCCATTGCATACTTCAATTTGTGGTTGACGTAGACGACCGGCAAACCAGAGAACCGAAAGGCACCAGCCACTATCGCGGCCCCGACTGGTTACTCGAACGCGTCGGTGAGAACCTAGGCCCAACTAGACCCGATCAGCCCAATAGCCGAATTACGCGAGCGACCCAATACAACGATCCCGTCTTTATCGAAGAGGCGACCGAAGCGATTAAGGTGATTCTGGATCACTATCGAGAAGACCCTCGCGTCTTTGTGTTTCAAGCAGGATTATTGGGCTTTAAGGGTCAATGGAACACTAGCCCAAGGGAAGACTGGGGACCAACACCGTTTACCAAGTCACAGATCTTCAACGCTTACCTGTCCAATCTCGGACCAGATGGACTCACGCAGCTTCGCTATCCGCTTGACCGTGTTAACAAGCCACAACGCGGCGTCGGGTACTACAACAGCAATGCGGCACCAACAACACAGGGTTATGATTTTGGAAAACGCATTGCTGATCGACAACTTTCAGCAAATGGCCCGATCTCTGGTGAGTGGCCAGCACGCGTCGATAGGCAGTACTGGGAGAAGTTTTTTCAGGGCGCTGAAGGACTGTTCTTTGTCGAACAGTCTCGCTTTACCACGATGATGTTGCCCGAGTTGGATGAAATTCAAACAGTTCTGGCCGGATGGCAGCAAGACGAGATCTTCATGAACATGCATCGCCGGCTGGGATACAACTTTCAGTTGAAATCGGCGCGCCATCTCGTGGCCGTCGACGATTCCAAGCACACCCACCTTGAAGTTGAGCTGGAGAATTTCGGGATCGCGCCATTCTACAAGAATTGGAATGTGCAATTGGCAATAATGAATGCAGAGACCCTTAAGCCATTCGAAATCCTTTCGATTGATACCGACATTCGCAGTTTGCAGCCGAACGAAACGGTTACCATCGCCCGGACTAGTACGAAGAAACTGGATCCGAGGACGGAATACAAAATTGGCCTCCGTATTTTACAACCTGGCGCTGACGCGTTTAAAGATGCACCTTGGAAACTAGAGCCACGCAATGCCTTCATCGTCTTGGCAAACCAGATCCAAGTGATCGACGGCCATTGGGCAGATGCTCCAGATCAGGAAAAACAATGGAACTTAGAAGGAGGTTGGAATGTTATCGATACGCTCAAGCGAATGGTGCCTGAAGAAACGGAAGTGATCGATAGTAACTTCTTTCCCTATCAAGGGGCCTACCGTCCCTAATGCTTTGTCCACATTGGATTTTAGGGTTGAGTGTCGCACAATTGTCTCAATTGCTGCAGCAACGATTGGGACAATCGTGCGACATTTAGTCTCATTCTTCGATGGTCCGCAATCGTGTAAGTTCGTCGCGGTATCTGGCCGAGTCCTCTTTTTTCTGCAACGCATCACAACAAGCGATGATCTGCTCGAGAGAAGCCTTGAGATTAACCGAACGAACGCCCTGCCCCTTCGACGTGTAAGTCTTAGCGGCTTCGTAGCCCGATTCCAAATACGTCAGCGCAGACTCAAACTTGTTTTGGGCCGCTAAGGCCTGCCCTAACTGAGCCTGTATGACGCAAACGACTCGTGATTCGGATGCCTGCGATCCGAAAACATCAAGGGATTCTCGAAGAAGTACCTCGGCATCGCTCCATTTAGAAACACCTAAGAGCCGAGTTCCACTAGTAGCGAGAACTTCAGCCATTTGGACACTGTTGGCAGGCAAGCTAATCCGCGCACTGTCGACTTCGCGGTTGGTCCATATAAAGACTTGCTCAGAGTCATGCTGTTTCGCAAAGCTACTCGCAAGTACTCCCGCAATCTTGAATGACTGGGGTATTTGCTGCCCATCTTCGAACACAGCCATTAGTAACTCTTGTCCCTCCTTTACTTGACCGATTTCAATTTTGCTGAGCCCCAATCTAGTTTTTGAAGCTAGCGAATCGATATGGCTACGTCCGAGCGCTTGGGCGGTAAGGGCGGATAATTCTTCATCAAGAAAAATCGCCTGCTCTAACTTCCCTAGCTTCTGATAGGCGATTGCCAAATTCCCCTTCACCCGAAGCACGATAGGATGATTGTCCCGAAAATTCAACTGTTTGCAGCTATCCTGGGCAAGGGTCAACGTGTTTTCCGCTTCTGCAAACTTGCCTGTCTGTAGAAGTGCCCAACCGAGTGCGATGCGAGCCTCCATATTTGGCAATTGGTCTGGACTAGCGCGATCAAGACGACTTACCAGATCTTTGAGAAGAAGCACAGCATCATTGAACTTTCCGTACTCGCAATACAGTTGCGCTAAACTACTTTGGCTCGCGAGTGTATCGGGATGGTTCTCACCGCGCGCATCGAAGTATGTCTTATAGCATGCGGTTAGCAGTGGCTCCGATAATGCAAAGTACTTGCTGTCGTGTGAAATTTGGCCGCGTTTCAAATAACATTTACCCAGGTCGTGTTGCGAAGCTGCTACGAGAGGGTGGCCGACTAAGAACTGTCGACGCCTTATCTTTAGGACCTCGGCATGCAGACTCTCTGCTTCGTCAAACTGATTGAGACTTTCATGCAGATCGGCCAGAGTGCTCATACTGTAACAGACTTCAGGATGATCCTGCGCCAACAAGTTCTTTTTCAACTCCAAACATTTTTTTTGCTCCGTAAGCGCTTCACCCAATCGATTCTGTTTCTGATAGACGGTGGCCCGGGTGCTTTTCAGTTGAAGCTTCAGAAGTTCTAAGCCGTCATAATCAGGTTCGCAGTTATTCAACGCATCGATCGCTTGCTTGCAGATCGTCTCGGCCTCGGACAGCCGCGAACGATAGATTTGAACGATCGCGAGCAGTCGCATGGCGCGAATGGTATCCGGATGCGATTCGCCGCGTTCTTGAAACAAGTACATCAGGTACTCACCGTATAATCGTGCGGCATCATCGTAGCGACCGACGCTGACACAGGAATGAGCGAGCGTTTCTTTTAGCACGGCCGCGACCTGTGGCTGAGCAGCGAATCGACCATCGACTTCAACCAACGCCCGATCCAGCAGCGCAATCAACTTTAGATTCGGATCGGGTCGAAGTCCCGCAGACATTTGCGCCTCGGCGCCAGCAAGACCCAATAGGTCATTCACGAGAAACTTGTTGACCGAGTCCGCTTTCAAGGCACTGGTCGCTGACTCGGCCTCGGCGCGTGTCGCTCGTATTGCCTGCCAACTCGTCCCGGCCATTCCGAATAAAAGCGAGATTGCCACTGCCGCCACCACAGTCAGGGCAACCTTATTGCGTTTGGCAAACTTGCGAAAGCGATATCTACGTGACGGCGGGCAGGCTGTAACCGCGTCGCCTTGCATGAAACGCTCAATATCTCGCGCCAGGGAATTGGGAGATTGGTAGCGTCGCTCGCGATCCTTCTCCATCGCCTTCATCACGATCCAGTCCAACTCACCGCGCATCATCCGGCTCACCTTCGCCTTTTCAATACGGCGGCTATTGTCGTTGGAAGAGATCGGTGGTGTTTGCAATCGATGTTTGCTCTTAGCAGACGGCCGTGTGCTGGGTACAGGAGGATCTTCTTCACGAATAATCCGCAACATTTCTTCCCATGTTGCCGAGCGAAGCCTCTCTTTGTCGAAAGGCGTAGTGCCAGTTAGCAACTCATAGAGCAGCACGCCCAACGAGTAAATGTCGCTACGAGTATCAACGTCCAGTTGATTGACACGAGTTTGCTCCGGGCTCATGTATTCAAACGTGCCGAGGATCTGACCAAAACCGGTATGAACCGTCATGTTCGTCAAGTTTTGATTGATCGCTTTGGCAACCCCAAAGTCGATCACCTTGGCAACCGGACGTCCATCATACTCTGCAACCAGGACATTAGATGGCTTGATGTCACGGTGAATGATCCCTTTCTGGTGAGCATGCTCAATGGCACCACAAACAGAATTGAAAAGCTCAAGACGTTTCGTTGTTTGCAATTGGTGCATGTCGCAATAGTCTGTAATCGGCAATCCGTTGACCAACTCCATGACGAAATAGGGATGTCCCGTCGCAGTCGCCCCTGCGTCCAAAACTCGTGCGATGTTCGGATGATCCATGATCGACAGGGCTTGGCGCTCGGCATCAAAGCGGGCTATCACCTCACGTGTATCAACACCGGGCTTGATTACTTTTAAAGCCACATGGCGCCGGACCGGTTCGAGTTGTTCCGCCATGTAGACATAACCCATCCCACCTTCGCCGATCTGCTTCAGCAAACGGTAAGGCCCCAAGCGATCGCCTGTGCTCAACTTGATCGGCTTCGGGATCAACGAATGGTCGAGCAATTCGTCGTGTGGCGAGTCGGCTTCGAGCAGCAGCTTTACTTTCTGCCGCAAGTCGGGATCAGAACATAGCTCGATGAGCTTTGCTGGCTGTTGATCTCGCGGCAAATCCGATAGCGCTGCAAACAGACGCTCCAATTCGCTGAACTCGCTCACCTGCTTTCCGGATTCAGGATTCGGCTGCAATGGATCGTTCAATGGAATCCTGCCTATTGGGAAAGAATGGGAGTGATCGAATTACGCGACAAAAAACACATAGGCCCATCACGATTTTTCTTGCATGCGCGATCTCAGCCAAGCTTTTGCGAATCTCCAACGTCTTTCCACCGTAGAAAGGCTCACCTCTAGCACCTCTGAACACTCTTCGCTTGTTAGTCCCGAGAAAAATCGAAGTTGGACCACTTCTGCGTTTTCCGGCGACTCCACCTCTAGTTCCTTCAGCGCTTCGTGCAACTCAAGGATATCGGCCTCCCACTCACAAGCGGGCAAACTGATTTCCGAAAGCGATTCGTGGATCACATCGCCGCCGCGTTTGGCCCGCTTGCGGCTCCGCGCGGCGTCGATCAGTATCCTCCGCATCGCCTCGGCTGCAACTCCATAAAAGTGCCTTCGATCACGCCACGGATTCTGTTGCTGAGCCAAGCGGATGTAGGCCTCATTAACCAGCGCGGTCGTTTGCAGCGACTTGTTGCGATTTTCGGCGAGCAGTCGATTCCGAGCGATTGACTTCAATTGCTCGTATACCAATTCATACAACTGGTCGCGCTCTGTTGAAGCCGCTTTCAGCAAGCGAGTTACGTCCTCATTCTCATCACTAGTGCCTTTGAGGTTGGACTCGTTCATCACATAGATTCTCACTGGAGGGTAAGTAGTTATTTAGGGTCAGGAAACTCTTCAGCGTTTTAATGCATAAAGCTCAAGCAGAACGCGGCCCAGGTAACTCGCTATTGTAGCTGGACACCCAACCCTGTCTTTACCCACTTATAGACGGCACCGCTATATCGAACGCCATTCGGGCTTGTCCCAATGGTTTAGTGTTTGAATAACCGAATAGCGTTCGCGATCGGAAATTGGCTCCCATCTGGACAAGCCAGAAGGCAAGCTGGCGCGCAAGCCCGGTTTTTCTGGTTTCCAAACGAGCGTCCATCGGGACGAGCCCGAAGGCGTATGAACCAGTTCAACAAAAAGATGTTTAGAGCCGCAGAGCCTTGGAACCATTCAGCGAATCTTTTCCAAAAAAGTGTGAAGGGCTCTGTGAACCATCGTCGCGTAGTTATGCAGACAACGAGGCAGCCACAATCTGCTTCAGGCCATGACTGTTCAGGATCCAAAAACGCGTTGAACAAGTACGGTCAGTTGATCTAACTTTCCAGTATCGTGATCGGTGAATCTTAACAACAGAGAGAACAAAAATGAGTATCCGAAAATTCCTGAGTACAATCGCAATCTGTCTCGCAAGCGTCCATAGCCTGATGGCAAGCGATGTCGGGATAGACATTCCTGCAACTTCTTACAGCTTCGAGTCTCACGACCATGATCGAAATACGATCCGGCGGATGCCGAACAAGGTTGGCTATCTAAGGCCAGACGTCGAGTCCGCGGTTTATTGGGGCTACGACAATATTGACTTTGGCACCGGTGCCACTCACTTGACGGTCAGAGCTTCTAGTGGGGGCAAAGGCGGGAGACTGTATGTTCGCTTGGCAACCTTCTACTACGGTGCGTTCCCTGACCTTGCTGTGGTCGATATTCCTGCGACCGGTGGATGGAATTCCTTCCAAGACATTACGGTTGAGATCAACCAAGAAACGCTCGCCAACCTCAACGGCTGGCCATTGTTTTTCGCCGTCGAGCCTGATGGTGAGAATGACGAAGCCTACCTCTTCGACATCCAATCATTCCGCTTCGAAAACCGGAATGGCCAAGTTGGTGTAGACATCGCCGGCTCAAGTTACGACTTCGAATCGTCTCCGGAAAATCCAAACGTAATCCGTCCAATGGGTGACACCGTAGGGTATGTGAAAGCAACGGATGGTTTTGAGTATTGGGGTTACGACAACTTTGATTTTGGTGTCGGCGCCAAGACCATGACCGTCAGAGCTTCAAGCGGTTCGGCCGGTGGCACACTCTACGTTCAACTGGCGAATCACTACAACCCTGAACTGACAGTGGCGGTTATCGATATTCCAAACACAGGCGGATGGACATCCTTCAAGGAGTTCACTGTACCAGTCAATCAAGACGTAATCGCCAACTTCAATGGATCGAGCCTGTTCTTTGTCGTGACCGACTTGGAAACGTCGGGCTACCAGTTTGATGTCGAGTCATTTCGATTCGACAACTAATGCGATCAGTCTGAACACCTTCGCGTCCAAGCTCCTGCTTGGACGCGTTTTTTTGTCTCCCCAATCAACTACAAATTAGAAAGCAATCAAATGAACATTTCATTCATCGATAATTCGGCCGTCAGATCGCTGACTCTCTCAATCGTCTTGCAAGCGATGTTCCTATTCTTTCCGTGCTCAGCGGAATCACAGGTCACTCAAGAGCTAAAGGTTTTCGAGCGCATCCCCAATCGCGCTCCATCGAGTAAGTATACGTGCCGCGTGAGAGGTGAAGATCAAGTCTGGCGAAACGCGTTTGTATTGCAGACTACCAGCAAGAAAGCCATCCGGGCTACAGATGCAAACGGTACAACCAGCAGCGTTAATGGATACGTAAATCATTTGAATGATTGGTCAGCTTCTTGGATCGCTCTTGAATTCAGAGGCGGTTCCGTCGAGGTGGAGATCGCCAAACTGGGTGAGGAAATAGAGGAGGTACAAATCCGTCCAGAGAATGCGGCTACATCCAGAGTCGCTGAAGGTAAAGCCTACATAACCATTTCCGAAAACGTGAACTTCAATGTCGACATCAATGGTGTCATGGAGAACGACCCACACGGAAATGGCTACGCTGGCGATCCCGTTCATACGATTTCGATTTTTGCCAACCCTATCTATGCGCCGCCAACTCCAGGCCCAAGAGTGTTCGTCAAGTCGCCAAGTGCGCAGTTACCCTCAGACCTGAACGAAAACTATGACTTCGTACACTTCGAACCCGGCATTCACACGATCGGCACACTTCACCAACCGGTGACTGGCCAAGCAGCCAACAAACTGGGCTCACCTCACTACATGAGGTCGGGAATGACGTTTTATATTCCGGGCGACGCTGTTGTGATGGGCACCATCCATCCGATGGCAAACGGTGGTAACTACTTCAAAGTCTATGGCTCGGGAACGCTAAGCGGTGAATCGATCGACTGGGACAAAAGTACTCGCGTCAACAAGCCCTTTTCCGGCTCAACCAGAGGCACTACTCTCGAGGGATTGGTTGTAGCCGATCCCGCTCATCACACGTTCAACATGTATTGCTCAGGCAACGACGCGGCAGAAGCCAATCATTACAGAAACTTGAAAGTATTTGGGTGGAGGCTCAATGGCGACGGACTGAACGCTTTTCGCAACTCGAATGTAAGCGGTTGCTTTTTCCGAGTTCAAGATGACGCATTTTACTACGGTGACGGAGTGAAAATCTGGAATTGCGTAGTATGGCATGACTTTAACGGATCCGTTTTGTATGTTGCCAAAGGCTCCAGTAAACCTGATGATTCTTGTTTTCAGAACATCTCGGTAATCTATAACCGATCCGCGTGGCCATACTCTACAGGCGGGCGAGTCATTTCCTTTCGCGATCAGTTCGTAGCCGATCCAAACGCAGTTCAGAAAGCTCGTCTAACGCAAAATGTACTCATCAAGAACGTCACCGTCGAAGATCCACTTCCCTCCTACGCCCCGTTCTTCTTCGACATGCGGTCAACTTCAACAGTCGACTATACATGGACCTACAAGAACATTCTGATTGAAAATGTGGTTCAGAACGCTCCCGCAGTTCGCAAGCCCAACGCACAGAACTATCCGTATGCTCTTAGCAATACCTTGCTTGGACGAGATGATACACGACGAATCACCGATATTACATTCAAGAACTGCAGCTACAACGGACAATTCCTGAATAGCATTAACAGTTTTTACACGAACGGATTCGTCAAGAACATCCACTTTCAACAACCCCGCGTAGGACGGATTGCTGATGGTATTTACAGCATGCGTTCCAAGTCTGGTGTCTTTTTGACGGCTCCAGGCACTGGGATTCCGGGAGCATCCATCACAGGCCAAAAGCTGGCATTTGGTCCGTCTATCTACTGGAAATTTACGCATCTTGGTAACGATGTTTACACGATCCATTCCAGTTTGCATCCCAATCAACGTCTGGAAGCGTTTAATTCCTTGGTCGTACTTGGAAGGCATGCAAGTTCAGATGCGCTTTTGGGGAATATGAAATGGCAAGCACAGATCGGCAGTAGCGGTGGGTTCGTGTTTGTACCAATGCATGACAGTCTAAAGGTGTTGGATGCCAATGCGTCCAATTTTAAACAAACCGGAGCACATCTCTGGCAGAGGATGCTCGCCAATCCGAACCAGGAATTCGTTTTGACGCTTCCTCCGGAATAGCCAGCCCCGTCTGGAACGTTTTTAGCCCAATCACGCTTGAGCGGTTGAGGTCAACATTGTAGAACAGTTGTCCTCAACTGTTTGCTGCATATCAAGGGCCATCGCCAACCTTGTGATGCTTGCCAACCGAGATGGTTGGCTAGGGAGGTCGAACGATGTAAGAGGTTGTGACGCTGCACTGCGATGAATGGCTGATTTGGTTCCTAACGCGTAGTAGAGTGGTTAAGATGTTCGTGGTGCAGTAAGCAGTTGAGGCCAACTGCTCTACATAGGTAGCAATCAAATGGACACAAAGAACCCTTTTGTTCCTTGGGACATCACTCAGTTGCGAGTGGAAATGCGGCCTATTTGTGTTTGCTGGGCAGTGATGATGGTGGCGACTGCTGCTGCCGCCTTTGCAATTGCAATTCCAGGATCTGGCCTCGCCCATACGGTTGGGGGAGGATTATTATTGGGGCAATTTGCCTTGGCGGCGATTATCGGCGGGCCAGGTTCAGTCACTGGATCTCAGCAACTCTGGAGTAACCGATCAATCGCTGCAAGGTTTGGCTAAATTAGGTTATCTGGACTTTCTCAATTTATCGAATACGAGCATTACAGATGCGGGAATGCAATGGGCAAAAGCGGGCGTAATCGACATTCGCAAAACAGATGTCACTCCCGCCGGAGTTCGAACCAACGTCTATGCGAGACAAATACTTGTCGACCACAATCAATTCACGCCTGAAGAACTGTTTGCGTTGCGTAAGTCGCGTGTATCCATCGATGGCGAAATGCCAGGTGATGAGCGGTAAGCGAAGCGACATGGATTAACTGGCGTCGTGAGTTTAAATTGCAATGAACGATTCCCACTTCGGCATCCTTGGTGAACGCTTTGTGTTGTAATATGTAAGTCGCAAAAACGTGGTCAATCGCTTCGGTACACTGGGCCAGTGGCACACAAAACCAAAACCGCATTCGAATGGCCATATCGACCGAACTATTGCGATGTAGAACTAAATAGCTACTGCCTCAACGATGCTTATGGCAGCCGGTAATGGCAGGATGCGTTCCAGTCGGAATCCGTTAGCTGCCAGAAGGCTTTGGTACTCGGTCGCGGTACGTTCTTGACCGCTGGCGACCACCAACATTTCCAAGTCGAGCAACTTGCCAGGATGAGGCTCGTCGCCTGGAGGTATCACCATCTCAAAAATCAAAAGTGTAGTACGCGACGTGCACGCTCGGCGAATCGCCTGCAAGATCCGGCCGCAATTGAAATCGTTCCAGTCGTGAATGATGTGCTTGAGTAGATATGCATCGAATCCGGAGGGTACTTCGTGAAAGAAGTCGCCACCAAGGACTTGCGCGCGATCGGCGACACCAAACTCGTGAAAAGTGTGGTGCGATCCCGTCACCACATGTGGCGAATCGAAGACGGCGCCCTTGATCGTCGCAAAGGATCGCAGAATGGATGCGAGCAGGTGACCGTGACCACCGCCAATATCAATGATCTGTTGAAATCTCGAGAAATCATAATTCTCTACAATCGCCAGCGCCTCGGCTCCTGAAAATCCTGTCATCCCTTCGTTGAACACCGCAGACTCTTCGGGATGCGTTGAAAGATAGTCGAATACTGGTTCGCCAAAAACTTTGTCGAAAGCCGTTTCGCCAGTTTCAATACTATGCTGCATCTCCTCCCATGCTCGCCAGCTCCACGGCGCGCCACAGTAATCCGCAACGCCACGCATGGATCCCTTCACGTCAGAGCGCAGCCATGAGCCTATTTCGGTTAACTCAAATTGACCTTTGTCGTTGCTGCGGAACACGCCAACACTTGCCAGGGCTCGCATCAGCCGATAGAGAGATGGTTTGTGAGTTGAAGTGGCCTGGCTGAGTTCATCAATACTCCGCGCACCGCCCGCTAAATGATCAGCTATACGGAGCCTCGCCGCTACACTGAGCGACATTGAAACCCATTTGCCAAAAATCATTTGCCCCAACAAAACGCTGGGTGGTAAATTTTCTGCCATATTGCACTCTTAGCCATTGGAGATAGGGAAAGCCCCGAGGAAAGTCTCAGTTTATGCGCTCGCACTACTTTTGCGGAGAGCCTGACATTTTTTGAATTGTCGCCTTTCGCTCCCGCGAAAGTAGCGAGCAGTAGTGAGGCATCCACCGTCTGGCGACGGTGGCTAACACGGTGGCTAACACGGTGGCTAACACGGTGGCTAACACGGTGGCTAACACGGTGGCTAACACGGTGGCTAACACGGTGGCTAACACGGTGGCTAACACGGTGGCTAACACGGTGGCTAAGACGCTACTTTTGCGGAGCAAAAGGCGACACTGACGCGCCGTTGCATTAGCTATCCCTCAGGATCGTCCAGTAGCGTTTGCAACCTCGCCGCGAGTACTTCAGGAAACTTCGCCGGCCAGTTGGCATCGATCAAGCCGATTGAAATCAGGTCGCGCAGATGAGTCTTATCTTTGTCACGACAACTATTCAATTTCATTTCGACCAGCTCTTTCAGGGAGACGATCCGTTTTCCCTCGATCTCAACAACCTGATCTGTATCGGGCGTGGCGGACGCGTATTCTTGCTTCACTTTCCTGCCAGCAAGCAGAACATGGATACCTTGACTAGGCTTTCCATCCAGCCCGTCCAAGAATACCACAACGTCCTTCACTGAGTCTTGGTGGAAGCCAACCTCTGCGAGGGCTTTTGCCGCACGATCGAGGTCCTCCTCGCGCAGCAAAATATCGACGTCGCGTGTGTTTCGAACGGCGCCGTCGTCGATCGTCGCCACCCAAGCTGCAACAGCGTTGCCACCGATGACAGCATATGGCACGTTTGCTTGCCCAAGTGCATTACAAACTCTGTCTAGTCGTTCTCGAACTTTCTCCACGGCGCTAAACATCCTGTCAAAGACATAGGGCCCTTGTTCGCGAACTAGCTGTTCTAATTTTTCTGGATTCATACCGGATATTATAACAACCCGACTTCTTCATTTTTCTGTCATCCAATTTTTTGTCCTCATGGACGCAAGTCAGGAACAGCGAAGAAACCACCCCCAAATCCGCCACCTACGCCGATGCATTCATCAATTCTTTCGCCCCATCAACGTTCAGGTTTCCAAACGTCAGCCCATCGGGGCAAGCCCGAAGGCGACCCAAAGTTAAATTGCGTTAAAGCACCAGTAGCGCGTGGTTCACTTGACCTCGGCTAGCGTTTTTCATGTTAGCCTTAGGACTGACTTGAGCTATGCAAGGATTTCACTGACGACTTTACCACTGATGTCGGTCAAGCGATAATCGCGGCCAGAATAGCGATAGGTCAATCGCGTGTGATCGACACCCATCAAATGTAAAATGGTCGCATGGAGATCGTGAATGTGGACGCGATCTTCAACGGCAAACATTCCGAATTCGTCGGACTGGCCATACATCATTCCACCTTTCACACCACCACCGGCCAGGAACATGCTAAAGGCGGTATTGTGGTGGTCGCGACCGGGATTCTTGTTCTCTTTGTCTTTCTGGGCGTATGGCGTTCGGCCGAATTCACCGCCCCAAATCACCAAGGTGTCATCCAGCAGACCGCGAGCTTTCAGGTCTTGCAACAAGGCGGCACTCGCACGATCACTGTCCGCACAGAGCTTGCGATGTTTGTTGTCATTGTCCGCGTGCGTATCCCAGGGTTGCTTGTCTTTATCACTGATGTAATAGACTTGAACAAAGCGGACTCCGTTTTCAATCAAGCGCCGGGCGAGCAAGCAACTGCGTCCGAATGTGGTGTTCCCGTACTGCTCCTGAATGGATTTAGGCTCGCGACTGATGTCAAACGCCTCGCTGGCTTCGCGTTGCATTTGGAACGCAAGTTCGCAGGCACGAATTTGAGCCTCTAGCGCCGAGTCGGCGCCACCGCGCTGGCTAAGATGCAGTTGATTAAGCCGCTTGAGCAATTCCAATTGTTGCGACTGCTGTCCACGTGACAAAGAGGGATGACGCAAGTTGGCGAGCAATCGATCCACTTGCATGTCGTTTGTATTGACCGCTGTGCCCTGGAACTCGCCGGGCAAAAAGGCGCTGTTCCAAAGTTGAGGTCCAACTACTGGCAAGCCTGGGCACAATACGACAAACCCTGGAAGGTTTTCATTCTCCGTTCCCAGGCCATAACTGACCCACGAACCCAAGCTCGGCCGAATCGGTTGCTGATGGCCAGAATTCATCAGCAGCAAACCGGGTTCATGATTCGGCACGTTGGTGTGCATCGATCGAATGACACACATATCATCAGCGCACTTGGCGAGGTTGGGCAATAATTCGCTCATTACCACGCCGCTTTCGCCATGCTGTTGAAAGCGGAATGGCGAGGGCATATAGCCCGCGTTGATTTTGCGATCCTCCATGGCTGCCGGCACCTTGTCAACGTGCTTGGCGAGCATTGGTTTGGGATCAAAGGTATCGACGTGAGAAGGACCACCGTTCATGAAAAGGAAGATCACTCGCTTGGCCCGCGGAGCATGATGCAGTCCAGTGAAACTCGGTTCTGCTGCCGAAGCAAGTTGATTTCCAGCGAGCACTCCCGCTAGTCCAAGCATGCCAAATCCGGCACCGGAGGATTGCAACCATTGACGTCGATTGTAGGGAGTATTCATTAGGCCATCCTTTACAGGTCAATCCACATACATCAATTCATTGCTGGCAAGAATCACGTGAGCCACTTCTGTCCAACGGGCTTGCATTTGACCAGGATCATTCGCAACACTATTTGGAAGCAAGTAATCCGCAAACAATCGCATCTCTTCTGCGGAGGGAGATCGATTGTAGGCTCGCTGGTACATCAGCTGCAACGCACGGTGAATCCTGCTGGCGTCAGCGTCCCGTGAGCCGTCACGCGCTAGCGTCGGGCCTACCATGTTCCCGCTATATTCGACAGTTCGAACCAACGAATTGGCTTGCTCCAACATAAATGGGCTATTCAATACGAAAAGTTTCTGGAGGGCTGTCGTCGTTGATGCTCGACGTTCCGAGTGCGTATTTGGATCCGGAAAGTCAAACAAGGCGAGCATCTTGTTCACTTCTAGCCGACTAACTTCGCTGTACAAAGTGCGACGATGCTGCTTGGGGTCTTGCGGATTGATGCTCGGACCGCCGATCGTTAGCTCCATGTTGCCAGATGCCGCCAACATGGAATCGCGCCACGCTTCGATGGACAATCTTTTTCGATTCATGTGCGACAGCCAGATGTTATCTGGGTCAAGTTGCTTTTGTTCGGAGGTTGCAACACTCGACTGCTGATAGGTGCTGCTCAAAACAATTTCGCGCATCAGCCACTTCATCGACCATCCCGATTGGATGAACCGGTACGACAAATCATCTAGCAGCTCAGGGTGGCTCGGTGGACTGCCCAGACGGCCGAAATTGCTGGGCGTTATGACTAATGGTCTTCCAATCAATGCGGCCCAAACGCGATTGACGAACACGCGAGCCAGCAACGGATTCGATGGATGAGTGATGTATTCAGCCAATTGTCGGCGACCACTCCCCTGCCCTACTCTCCACGATTGAGCATCGACGGCATTGAAAAGCTGAAGCGGTCCGCGCGGAGCCAATTCGCCTTTGCGTTTTACATCGCCTCGAACCAAGACGTTCAAATCCTGTGGTTTGCCATCGCGAACAATGTGGAGAGCTTCTTCGGGCTTCTTGGCTTCACCGGAATCTTTCTTTTCTGCATCGGGCTTCAGCGGCTGATTGAACATCTGCGAACTGGCGAAAACTCCAGCCAGCGCATAATAATCTTTGGTTGGAATTGGATCGTACTTGTGGTCGTGGCAACGCGCGCAAGCAACCGTCAAACCCAACAAACCCCGCGAAACGATATCGACGCGATCCTCCCATTCATCAGCCATCACGGCAGGTGAACCGCGCTGGTAATATTTTGGGCCGAGGCCGATGAAACCCAATGCGCGAAGATCTGGTTCGATGGGGCCGTCCACTTGATCGGCCGCCAATTGCTGTCGAACAAATTCGTCATAGGGCCTATCTTGATTGAATGCCTCCACGACCCAATCGCGGTACATAAAGGCATTGGGATAACACAGTGAGCGATCGTTGCCGACAATGTGGGCTTGATCCTCCGCGTAGCGGGCAATGTCTAGCCATAGTCGAGCCCAACGCTGGCCAAAGGCTGGCGATGCAACGATGTTCTCGACAAACTTCTGCCAAGCATCCGGTGATTCGTCATGAGCAAAGTCTTCAGCTAGTTCGAAGTCCGGTGGGAGGTCGGTCAGATCAAGGTTGACGCGACGCGCCAAAGCTCTACGGTCTGCAAGTTGACCAGGCATCAAGTCACGCTTTTCAAGTTCGTGCAACACGAAGTAGTCGATGCGAGTTTGTGGCCACGAGGATAAAGCAACTTGCGGCAAAGGCTTCGGCTGTGGCGGCTTCAGCGACCAGAACTCACGCGCCTGATTCCAGTCGATGGAAACTGCAGACGGCTTTATATTGGATGGAGTTGCTTCCACGCGCGGATCGACGGCACCATCAGTGATCCACTTTTCAAACCTTTGAACGACTTCGTCGGGTAACCGGCGATCGGGTGGCATTTGAAGATCTTGATAACGTAGAGCTTTGAGAATCAGGCTGTTGGCTGGATCGTCCGCAGATATTGCCCGTCCCGTTGCGCCGCCTCGAGTGATGCCATCACGCGTATCGAGCAGCAGTTCACCTTCGACGCTGGCGGAGTCTGACGAGTGGCATTGGTAACAGTGTTCGATCAAAACGGGGCGTATGAACTGCTCAAAATACTCAACCTTGCGCGGATCCAGTTCGTCAGCAGGCAGTTCGCTCGGGAACAGCAATACCACTAATCCAATGGTCAGAAATCTAGCCGCAAAACAGCGGAAAGCGGAGGGTCGCATCGATACAGCAGCCAGCGGGAGGGAAATTCTGGAATGGTCTGGAATGGGAGGAACTTTAGTATACCCAATTCTACGCCTTGTCGTTAGCTATTTTTCTATGGCGCTATCGTATTTGAACCGCAGGCGCTAATGCTCCGGAAAAACCGGATTGGCCCGAATTTTTTGCTATAATCCGTTTACCCGAAAACGAGCCGGTCGAGGAGGAAAGCACCCGTCGAATGAAACCACATCGTGAAGCGAAAAAGCACACACAAGAGTCGAGTATTCGAATGCTCGGTGAGAGCTACAAAGATGTCATGTTCAATTTTGACAATTGTGATGGGATCTTGATCGCTAACTGCAAATTCGAAAACTGCATCCTTCGTATTTCGCACTGCCAGCATATCTCCATCCTCGAAAATAGTTTTGATCAATGCGACGGCAGCCATTTCATTCAATTCGTACCAACAGAGCCCTGCGAACACGTCACCATCGTTCGCAATTCGTTCAAAGGTAGGGGAACTGCTTTTGTACGTGGCAAAGATGAAGAACCCCTTCCCAACGGCGCTTGTGGGGATATTGTTGCGATACGAAATGTTCGCCACTTTCATGTTTGTGACAATCAAATGACCGGCGGAGGCGAATTTGGCATCACGGTATTGCATGGTGCTTGCGACGGTGTTGTCTCAAATAACACGATCGAGAACAATGACGCCACGGGGATTCAGATTGGCGGGCCGGATCAAAAACCGGTCGAGCGTATTGCAGTCCACAACAATTGGCTAAGCGGATGCGGGCAGAATCATCAGGGTGATGCGATCAACCAAATGGGTATTCGAATTCAAAATATCGTTGATGTCGTAGTGTCCAAGAACAGTGTTGTTCGGCCAGGAAAATCGCTGCGTTATGGATTGGTGGCTTCCCACTTTCAAGGACTAACGATCTCTGGCAATAACTTTGAAACGGAGACCAAGTTTCGAATACCCAAAACGGAACAGGCCAAGAGTTCTGGACTTCTTACTGATGTACCCGCACAGCGCTAAAAGGTTCGATGCAATATGTTTTTTTGGATTCGTGAATTTGTTGGCTGGGCTTTAATCGCGCTAGCCATGGTAATGGTTCGATTTGCCTTTGTTTTCGTTAGCAATCGCCAAGTCGTCGAGGCGGGTGTGATTGGAATCATCTTAATGGCAGTTTTGCGAAGTGGCATTCTATTGATTCGGATGTCTACTGCGGCTCGCGTGGCCATGAAAGATCCGCCTTCTGTCTGGTAATCGAATTAGTCATCGATCAGATACTCAGCCAGTACTTGTTTGGCAGTTGCGATCGTCCGAGCAACTGTTCGACAACTGCTTTGGCAGTTCTTCGCTATATCCTCGATAGAGCACCCGTCGATCCTCATGAGCAACATCTGTTGTTGTCGCGGTTCAAATTGGCCGAACAGTTTTTCGACCAATTCGGAGACGACAACTGCGTCCTCGGGACCAGGTTCCGTTGAAATGCTTGAGGTCGCAAAGCGGCGGCTACCGGTTGCGTGATCCCGAGCGATTTCTCGACTAACGGCGCGTTTGTTGCAGCGATAAAAAGCATCCCACTTTTTGCATTTGCGAATGGTGATAATGGAAAGCAGTCCCCAAATCGCATCCGATTTGTTTCCTTCGAAGCGAAAATCTTCAAGTCTTCTGAAGAAACTCTTGAACGCGGACTGGACAATATCTTCTGGGGAAATTTTTGCGCGAATGTCCTTTCCTAAACGGTCATTTGCCAATTGCAGAAGTCGGATGGAATAGGCTCTAAAGATTTCAGATGCGAAAACATCCTCAGATCGAAGACCAAGTTCGTCGAATGGAAATGGGTCCACTTGGCTCATCGCAATTCGATCGTTGGAGGGACTAGTGGCGTAGCTGAACTGTCGATATTGCCGATCATGTCATCCAATTCACTGAGGACTTGTTCTAGGCGTTTGATACTGTCCTCATTGCCCTGGGGCCGCTCATTTGCATAAGCGAGGGCTTCCGTAGCAACTTCACGGGCCTTGCTGTGGTTAACTTTGCCAAGTTCTTCGGCGTATTGGACAAGGCCATCGACATTCCTAGGTAGACTTCGTAGGTAGTTAAGGTTCTTGACTACATCGCGAATTTCATCCACGGTTGCCTCAGCTTCCTTTAGTTGACCAAATTTTCGATAATGGCCAGCCATATTCCATCGATGAACAACATAGATAGGATGATGTTTGCCGAGATGGTTCTCAATCGTACGACCAAGCTGATTGTAAAGTTGCTCAGCTTCAATTGATTTCCCATCGAATCGCAATCGCTCAGCTCTTTGGTACGCCAACAAGAAATTTCCCAAGAGGCTGTCCTGGCCAGAGGATCGGAATATCTGCATCGCGCCGGCGGCCGTGATGCTTGCGGTTACTTCATGTTCTGGCAAACAGATCATCGCTGCTGCCAACCCAGCCTTGGCCAATCCAATACTTCGGTCGTTCATGGCCAGAGATTTTTCTCGAATTTCAATAACTTCATTAAACAGCTGGATCGCCTCATCGACTGACTGGCGATTGAATTGTGGATTGGTCATACCAAGCGGTTGATAAAACTTTAGCCAAGCCAAATGGTACTTGGAATCGGCAACGAGCAGCGGGGCTAGGGTGGTTAGCTTTTCCGATTTCTGAACTACATCGCGAAATAGCTGTTCGGCAACCTGATAGTTGCCAGTATCACTCGCTAACCTTGCTAAATGATACTTGGACTCAAGTGTTTCAAAAGCATTCTCGCCGAATAAAGTTCTGCGGATATCAAGGCTATTTTTTATTAGCGGTTCAGCCTTATCGAAAGATGCAACGGCTCGATAGCTATTGCCCAACGAAACCAATAGCTGGGCCTTCAATTCTGGTTGGTCTTTAAGATGCTCATCAATCAATTCATTGCCCGTATCGAGGATGTTTCGAAGTGTTTGTTTCGAATCAAAGCTCTCTTGACCCACAAAACCTGGATCATCAAATCGGACTGGGTCGACGGTGCGAAATATTTTGGATATGTAGTTGGAGATATCTGAAGCTGCTTGGGCCTTGACGTTTGCTGTCTGCTTTGCCAACCGCTTTTCACTTTGTTCGCGTTGAATCCAAACAGTTGCAATTCCAGCGGTCACACATAGTCCTAACATCGCGGCGACGCTAGCAGCCGCTAAGGTTCGACGCCGCTTGACAAAGCGACCGACGCGTTCACCAAGCGACGGCTTTAATGCAATGATAGGCTCACCCACCAACCAATTTTGAATCTCGCGTGCCAACTGCGCGGCGTCTTGATAGCGATCAGTAGGATTCTTGGCCATCGCTTTATGGCAAATTGCAATCAACGCCTTCGGAAGGGATTTCCCATAAATCCCGCGAGCGAATAGAACATCCCGACTTCCAGCCCGCTCGATTGATTTTCCAGCGCTAGCTTCCATGTATGGCGGTTCGCCGTACAAAATACAGTAGAGAATTGTGCCTAGTCCAAAAATGTCAGTACTGGTCGAAATCTCGTTGACATTGCCGACCGCTTGCTCAGGGCTCATGAATGCAGGCGTGCCAACGATATCGCCCAACGAAGTTTGGATTTGCGCGAAGGCTGAGTCTAACTGTGTGCTGCCCTGCCCTACGCCCTCCACACCTATGCAGGTAGCAGTAGCACTAGAAGCTTTACGGATTGTCAAACGATCGTGTTGATGTTGAACTGGCTTTGACGACGGTTTGTCAGATTCAATTTGTTTAGCCAGTCCCCAGTCAATAACCATGGTTTGGCCATAGGGGCCTATCATCACATTGGCCGGTTTGAGATCGCGATGTATCACACCACGACTATGTGCATAAGCGATGGTCTGACAAACGGTCACAAAGTGTTCAAGCAAGTATCGTAGTTCATGGCTGGAATCACTTCGTTGTGAATGGAATTTTTGGATGGCTTGCCCAAACGTTTCACCATGGATGTATCGCATGCTGTAACACGGTCTGCCATCGGACGTTTGGCCAACGGCATGAACCGGTGCGATGCCCGGATGTTCCAAAAGACTGGTGATTTTTACTTCCTGCAGAAACGCTTGCTGAGCCCGCGCGTGGTTTTTCCAACGATTCTGCAATTGCTTGACTACGACCGAACGACCGAGCGCGGGCTCGTCTACAACCCAAACATCCCCCAGTCCACCGGAAAATGACTGAGTCGGAGAATCGAATGAACTTTGAAAATGGACAGAAAGATGCGTCTCTTCGCGGTCGGCGATAGATGAAATCGAATTCGCAGCAAGTTGTTCAACGTTCGTTAATTGCGTTGAATGCAAACCATTTTGAAACTCTGCTTCGATCGCCTGCAGCTCTTGTTGAACCAACTCTTTTAGAACCGGATCTTCAGGGAGAAAATCCTGTATATCCGGCTTCTTGTTCTCGTGCCACAACTTCTCGAAGCGGGCGATGCAACCCTCGAACTCGGCATGTTCTAGACTAGAGAGTTTTCGGATCTCCTTCTGATTTGGATTGAACATGAAGTGAATTCCTATACGGACGATCGACCGGCGACGGTGGAAACCCCGCCGTCTTACTTTAGCGGCAACGTTTCTTCAGTTCAATGTTTTGGCTCAGATAAAGCAAGATCGCTCTAGAACTGATAGTGAATCAAAATTAATGCACTTATTCTTGGCAGTCTTTTTACTGTTTCTGCATGCAGGCAGGTTTTCCAATTAAAAGTCGATTTTTGCAAATTGCTGGCAGTCAGACGGCTCCAATTTGCATTTCTGTTGTAGCGATCTTCTACAGTCTCTCGTCGACTCCTCTCAACAATAGTCATCCCCACCCAGTCAATAGAGACCCAATATGCCCAACCGTGCTGACAAGCCTGCTGCAATCCGACCAATTGTTGAACGTACGACAAGGAACAAAAAGCGGCGAGTTGTTCGTCCTCGCTTGGCAATCGAATCGCTAGAACGGCGGCGACTTCTGGCAACGATTGATCTTTTGGTTGATGGCCCATTAGCAGTAGATGGAGACCGTGGTGCGGGGCGGACCTTCGAGCTCTCAGTGAAGAATGCCTCTCAGTTGGCAACGGCAAGTTTTCTAGCGCCTGCGGTTCAAATACTGCAAGATCTCACAGATATGTGGCTCAATCTCAAAAATACACTTCCAACAAGTGCAATCCTTGGGGCGGAGCGGTCTGGCCTGCCATGCGACGGTCACGTGAAACCAAGACCTGCGTAATCCATTCAGGTTGCTGGCGCTCCCGGCCAACGATGACTAACGTTCCGACAATGTTTCGCACCATGTTGTAGAGAAAACCATCTGCTTCGACTTCGATAATGACTTGCTGGCCATCCATGTAATCAGCGCTACGAATGTCGATGGCTCGAACGGTGCGAATTGTGTTTTGGCGGGGGCTACCGTTGGTTTCAAAGCCTGCGAAGTCGTGTTCACCAAGGAGATATTTGGCAGCCTCTTCCATCGCAGTGACATTTAAACGCCGCTTAACCCACCAATGAAAACGTCCGTCTAACGGATCAGCGATGCGCGACGCGTAAATCCGATAGCGATACCGTTTGCCCGTGCAATTGGCCAGCGGATTAAACGTGTATGGCACCTCGGTCGAGCTTCGAACGACAATGTCGTCCGGCAATACCGTGTTTAATGCAGGCGTCCATCTTTCAGCAGGCGCACGCCATAACGAAGTCTTGAATGCAACCACTTGACCGATTGCATGAACCCCTGTGTCCGTGCGACTACTTCCACGAGCGGGCCAACGCGATTGACCAAGGACTTTGCCAATGGCCTTTTCGATTTGCTTTTGCACCGTTGGTTGATCGGGTTGCCGCTGCCAGCCGCAATAGTTGGTCCCGTCATAAGCCACGATCAACTTGTATGCGCGGTCCCCTACCCTGCTGTCAACAACTGGCGATTTTTCTTCAGGGCTGTCTTCAAACGGCTGCATTTGCCAGTTTATCGGCCAGCAGTTTTCCAACTTGAACTGCGTTGGT
Organism: Ottelia alismoides; assembly: GCA_037367405.1. NCBI lineage: Eukaryota > Viridiplantae > Streptophyta > Magnoliopsida > Alismatales > Hydrocharitaceae > Ottelia > Ottelia alismoides. Next base: position 300,428 of record JAZKJV010008684.1, read on the forward strand.
TGCCGCTCCCTTGCGGAGATTGTCGCTCACGCACCAGAAACTGATTCCACAAGGATGGTTTAGATCCTTGCGAACCCGCCCCACGAATACATCACCTTTGCCAGCGCAATCGCGTGGCATCGGATACTGCTTCTTGGAAAGATCATCTACTAAAGTAACACCCTGTGCATTGCGAAATAGGTCACGAATCTTTTCGAGCGAAAGGGGCTCGGCGGTCTCACAGTAGATCGATTCGCTATGACCTATCAGAACGGGAACACGAATGCAAGTTGCATTGATTTGGATCGAATTATCACCCATGATCTTGTGAGTCTCATGGACCATCTTCATCTCTTCTGAAGTAAAACCCTCGTGCTTGGGTGATCCAATTTGAGGAATCAGATTGAATGCGATCGGGTAAGGAAACATGCTCGGCTGTTGGGCTGAATCACTCAGGTGAAGCTGTGTGTTCTTTACCAGTTCCTCTTGAGCCGCCAGACCTGCACCACTGACCGCTTGATAGGTACTGACGATGACTCGTTTGAGACCTGCGGCGTCGTACAGCGGCTTTAGGGCAACAACCATTTGCGTTGTGCTGCAATTGGGGCTAGCGATAATACCCTTATGCTGATCAATCGCGTCCGGATTGACTTCGGGAATGACCAACGGCACATTGGGGTCCATGCGGAAGAAGGCGCTTTCGTCGACGACGATGGCCCCACGTTCAACGGCCCAAGGCACAAATTCCGCAGCCACTTCATCAGGCGTACTGGCAATCACTACGTCGACACCGTTAAAGGCATCGGGTTCCAGTAGTTCGACCGTGATCGATTTACCGCCGACCGTGACCTGTTTACCAGCCGAACGCTTGGAGGCCAGCAGTTTGATTTTGCCGTATGGCAATTTCTGCTGTTCGATTTCTTCCAGTACAATTTGGCCAACCGCGCCCGTAGCCCCAACGACTGCCAGCGTCTTGATCACGACTTTTTCGATCCTGTTTGAGAGTTTTTCAAATAAATTCCCGCTAGTATGGGAAGAAGCCAGTGTAATTGACTGAACAATTTGCGGCTAGGGCTATCGCCGGACGTTCCGTGGCCAGTGCGACATATCACAATAGGAAAAATAATGACCGAGAATCTTTCGAAATTCGCGATTATTCTCGAGTTGGTCGAACTAGGAGAGCGAGCTTTCATTCACAAGCTGAAAAAGGCCAACCCGCTTATTTCTCCCGCGGAGATCGAAGCGGCTGTGAGAGATTGGTATCAGGATCGCCCGGGAGCGCCACTCGGGGACGGAGTCGGTGTGCCGGGCGACATCAGGAGGTTCAACCAGTGCGACAACTCGAACAAGTGAAAGTTCTATCCGTGGATCCGAACAACCGCCCCCAGGATGTCGTTGACATCAAGAATCTGCTGGCCGAAGCCAGTTCCGAAGAGCTTTGTCAATCGGCACGATTGCTTCAGCTTATTCATGAACGAGGCTACAACCGTGGCAAGGATTTGTTGTCGGATTTCGCACGTTACCACGGTTGAGAACGTTAAGGACAACGGCTCAAAAATGACATGAAAACCAACTGCCAAATCGAGATCCAAAAGAGTTGTATCGCGGACGAAACAACCATGCACAAAGCGCGAAGACTGATGAAACTGTAACCGACTCATGACTGCAGAACTTTTGCCTGAACGATTGATGGAAGCTGCGTTGGAACTTTTTCGTGCCAATGGCTTTGACAAAGTTCAACTGTCCAATATTGCACAAGCAGTCGACTGCCCTATCGACGATCTTTATCGCCACTTTCCTCGCAAGGAAAGTTTCATTCTGCGACTCTATGAACGATTCGCAGGAGAAATGGAGACGTCGGTTCCCGATCTACCGAGCGGAACTGTAGCAGAAAGATTCCATTTTGCGATGAGGCTCAAGTTGAAGTTACTTGAACCCCATCTGGAAATCATGCGATCCTTAATGTCGGCCGCACTCGAACCCACACATCGCCTGGCTATCTTGGGGCCAGCATCAGATCGCATTCGTTGGCGCGTTCAGGGTGTGTTCTCGGCAGTCGTGTTAGGAGCTAGCGACGCACCATCGGCTGAGCGAGCGCCCCGTCTTGTTCGGTTTTTGTACGCCCTTCACATGTTGTGCGTCTTCTGCGCGACGCAAGATCAAACTCAAGACAAAACATTTACCAAAGAAGGCCTTGAGTTTGCAAAAGATTTGGTTGGGCTTGCATCGAAATGGATCACCAATGGCAAAACATCTATGTTGAGCAATTGGATGGCATCTGCTTTGGGTTTTCCAAATCTCGGTGAACTGGCCGATCGCGCCGACCGTTTATCAACCATGTTAGTGCAGCCGCCACATGATTCGACTCATTTCACTTTGGCTGAGAACATCCTTCGAGATCTGTTTCGCCACCGAAGGCTATTGCCTGGTGCCGGTACTTGCGCGACGGAACCATGCCCTCAATGTCTGGCCCTTCATTTGCCGCGTGTCCAGTCTGCAATCGCAGTCGGAAAGACAATTCAATTAGTTCTACCGGCGTTTCCTTGCAAGTCCGCCAATCCCAAAAAGGTCATCGGAAAACTGCCCGATTTCGGAGAAGAGCTTGCGTTAAGGTTTCTTGACGAGCGCTGCCAAGCGATTGCCGACCGGTATCCGCCCGGCGCCAAACTAACAGTTTGTACCGACGGACGTGTCTTCAATGACCTTGTGGGCGTACAAGATCAAGATGTTACAGATTACGGCGCTAAAATCGCCGAGATGATCGACAAAATGAAACTGCATTCGATTTCCTTATTCGATCTAGATGTTGTACGACCTGGTGAATCGTATGAACAGCTTCGGAGTTGGTTGGTCGAAAAATATGCGGAACCCATCACTGTGATCATCGAACGTACGGAAAACCATGAACATCATCAATATTTTTATAATGGTATCCATCGATTTCTTACCGAAGACTTGGCAGCCCGCGAACCGACAATCAGCAAGACGCAAGCTCGCAATCGGTCCAAGCAAGCCGCCTACGAAGTTATTCAACGCAGCAATGCATGGAGTCGCCTGGTCTCGGTTAACTTTCCTGAGGCACTTCGGTTGTCTATACATCCGCAGGTACCACACTCAGACAAGATTGGTATCCTCTTGACTCCCGCAGACGATGCATGGCTAACGCCCTGGCATGGAACGATACTGATCGAGAATGACCGTTTTCGACTTACCCATCGCTCCGAAGCCGAAGCCTCGGATGCAGTATTAGTCGAACGCGATGGGCGTCCCAGTCATTTTGAGCTTACGAAGTAGAAGTTGAGTTACAACATGACTTCTTGTTTTCATCTTGAGCCGATCAAGCCTTTTGGTGCACTTTTAATTGCCGACCCTGAAACCAACTCGCAACCAGTACCGACCTATGGTCCCGAGTTGCGCGGCTTACTTTTGCAACATAAATTGCTAGTCTTCCGAGGATATCAGGCGTTTGCCAGTAAAGAGGCTTTGGCCGATTTTGCGAGTAGTTGGGGGCAACTACTGGAATGGAATTTTGGCACAGTCTTTGAAGTGGTAGAAAAGGAGGATGCCAACAACTACCTTTTTACCAGTGGCAGTGTTCCCTATCATTGGGATGGCGCATTTGCCAAGGAAGTACCTTGGCTGCAAGTCTTTCAATGTGTCGAAGCACCCGGGCAAAACGGTCAACGCGAGGGTGGCGAAACTCTTTTCTGTGACACAAACATTGTTTGGAACAAACTGACTGACGAGGAGAAGTCGAAGTGGCAGCCGTTGGAGTTTGAATACGCAACACAACAAGTCGCCCATTACGGCGGTAAAATACGTGCCAATCTAGTCAGCTCGCATCCTTTGACAAGCCAAGTTGTTCTTCGCTTCAATGAACCAGCCAATGCGACCACCGTGGATCTGAACACGCCTGAGGTAAAGCTGCTGGGCGTTTCCGCAGATCAGGCTACGTCAATCACACAAGACATTATCAAGCGAATTTATGATCCAGACACTCTGGTCGCGCATGCGTGGCAAGCGGGTGATTGCGTCATCGCCGATAATTTAGTTTTACTTCACGGTAGAAGTGCATATCGCACCAAACTTCCTCGTCGACTATGGCGAGCCCACGTGCTGTTGCCCAAGAGGGAAGATGTATGAACAATCTGACACCCGTTCTTCGTGAACGCTTTGATGCCGTTAGTTATTCCCGGGAAAGACTGTTCCACGATTTGCTTGTCGCGTCTCAAGCCGTCGACGCACCTTTCGATGAATCGAAGACGACACAAATCTTGAATGTATTCGACGACGAGTTCAAACGGTGTGTTGTTCAACTAAAAGCAACGTGTAAGCCCGCAACAGGAATCTACTATCGATTCTTTTATAAGTGGGAACGAGACTTGACGAAGTTGGCACAAGAGCATCGCCTTATACCTCCTGGCAATTCGCCTATCATCGACTTGCAAGCTGAAGTGTTAGGACATTTTCGGGGCGCCACGCGAGCTGGATTGGACTTTGATACCAGCTTTGGATTGGCCAAGGTTTGGACTTTTACTGGCGGCCCACAACCGCTAGAGGAATTTTTGAGTTTAAGCACGCTACCTGATAGCGTCCGTCAACACCGAGATTTCTTCTACGAACACGGAATGAGGCATGTGTTTTTTGTTGCATCCGATTTCCAGAACCATTCCATGAACGTTTACTTTGGTTTAGAAGAAGACTGTCGCAACGAACATTGGCTGAAATCTTTGGTGCAGGCGACTGGTGGACCGCCGCCCGAATCTGTTCAATATCAACAAATGATCGCCTCCTTGGCAATATCGGCCGGTATTGGCACAACTTTTTATTGGGATGATAAACCGATGGGACGTTGGGCTCTCTACGGTTTGAATGTGCCCTGTTTCCAACCGTGCGAGCAGACTGGCCTGCCGCAATTGCCACTCCGCCTTCAGCGATTTCGCGATCACGCTCCAACGCTAAACGCAAACCCGCAATTCAATGTGGCATGGTCATTTGGCAAAGCAGGATTTTATACTAAGCTGGAGAAAAGTTATGCGAAGGACGCGGACTATTTCCTAACCGTCGAGATGGGTGGAAACCTGAGCCATCCCCAAGCGCTGCCGAAGCCCACTGCATCAAGTCAAATACAATGAACGGTTCGAGCAGGCACTGTTTGCTCGGTCACATCCCCAGCCTTATCAATCGTCCTCTCGATCTGCTGGATGAATGCGAAAGACCCTATGTCAAATTGAATTTGGGACGGCCCGCATGGTTGCTGCTGGAGCCAGCCGATATAGCACATGTCTTGCGAAGTGATGCCTATTCGAAAGGCCGCGCCTTTGCTTTTGGGCGACGACTTTATGGAAATAGCCTTTTGGTAAGCGAAGGGGCCGATCACCGGCGCCAAGCTCGCGAAGTTGCCGGTCCATTTTTCAGACATGCCGCATCCGCTTTTCTTGAACCAGCAGCCGTGATGGCTGAGCAACTTAGCAGTCGTTGGCAAGAGGGAAATCGAATCGACCTTTGGTCAGCCATGAACGATCTGACCTTCGCAATCAGCAGTAGCGCCATGTTTGGCAATGATTGGCTACCGAGTTGGCTGGCGGAAGGCTCCGAGGACAGCGATCAGCTTCGACAGGCGTTCGATGATGCGATGGACCACGTAGCGCGACAGAATTTCTCCTTGTTGCCCCTACCGGACTGGATACCGATACCAGCGATTCGCCGCTATCGATCGGCCATTAGGACTCTGAATAGGGCCGTTCATTTCTCCATCGACAAACGATTGAAATCTGGAGCCTGCGGCGGATTCTTGGATCATCTGATTGACGGATTCAAAGCGAATTGTAAATCCCTCGAGTCCGTCAATCCTATTCGCGATCAAGCTCTCGTGTTGACGCTCGGTGGCTACGAATCTACTGCGACGGCACTATGTTGGTCATTGCTATTGATCAGTCGCCATGAAAATGTTCGGCGACAACTTCAACAAGAGGTAGATCAAATTGTTGGTGCACGATTGCCAACGCCGGACGATGCTCGGCAATTGATTTACACGAGCCGTGTGGTATCAGAGTCATTGCGGCTATATCCACCGCCCTGGCTGATTCCAAGAACAGCAATAAAAGCAGAGGTGCTTCCGTCTGGCATCCAATTCGGTCGAGGTGCTCAGGTTTTCTTGAGTCCCTATAGAACGCAGCGCGACGGAGAGTTCTTTCCGGAGCCCAAACGATTCTCGCCGGAACGATTTGATGGAAAACCTACATGGCCTGATGCATCCTACTTTCCCTTTGGACTTGGATCACGGCATTGCATCGGTGAGTCCATCGCTCGCACTCAAATGACGTTAGTCCTGGCAGTCCTGTGCAAGCGTTGGAAATTCGAATACGAGGGTGAAGCCCTGCCAGAGCCAATTCCGTTGCTAACACTTCGTCCCCCCACGCCGCTTTGGGTCCGTGTCCGACTATAATGGCAATCCGCTTGGGGGTTTGACCAGTGTCGCCTTTTGCTCCGCAAAAGCAGCGCCGTCGTAGCCGCCGTCGCCAGACGGTGGATGTATCGCTAGACGGTGGATGCATCACAACTGCTCGCTACTTTCGCGGGAGCGAAAGGCGACAGTGCTCCGCAGTAGTACTATTAGGACTGCAATGAACATTTCAAAACTGATTCAACAACTCGTTCTTCTTCTCATCCATTCGTCAATCTTCATCTCATCTTGCTGCGTTGCAGATCAACCCACTCGTTACCTGATCATCCATTCCGACGATGCCGGCATGTCGCATTCGGTTAATGCGGCAACTCAATCTGGTTTGGAGAGCGGCATCGTATCTTCGGCAAGCATCATGGTCCCGTGTCCGTGGTTCAAAGAATTTGCGGTCTACGCCAAAGCCCATCCGCAATATGACTATGGTATCCATTTGACACTCAACTCTGAATGGGAAAACTACCGCTGGGGGCCAGTCGCTTCGCGAGATCAAGTGAACAGCTTAGTCGATTCTGAGGGCTTTCTTTGGGATAATGTTGGACAAGTTGCTGAGAACGCCAAGGCGAACGAAGTTCGAATCGAATTGAAGGCCCAAATCGATAAAGCGCTCGCGTTTGGCGTACCGTTAACGCACCTCGATACGCACATGGGTGCACTGGTTAGTCGTCCTGATCTGGTCGATGTTTATGTCAGTCTATCTTTGGAATACGATTTGCCAATTCTGTTTTTCAAACACATGGACCGGGAAACTGCCAAATCGTATCCGGCCCTGTTCGAACGCCTAAAGCCATCAATCGAAAAACTAACCGAACGTAAAATGCCATTATTGGATAATCTCTTGCAGTTTTACGGTGGTAACATACCCGAACAACGCAAACAGCTTTACTATGATCAAATCGCCAAGATTGGCCCGGGTGTTACAGAGTTAATCATTCATTGCGGAACCGACAATGACGAACTTCGTGCGATCACTGACAGTGCTCAACGACGTGACCAAGATCGCGTCCTGTTTACCGATCCCGAGATGAAAGAGTTTCTGGAACAACAGAAGATAACCTTGATCACCTGGAGACAGTTTCGGCAGCTTGAACAGTCTGGCAAACAGAATTGAACCAAGTAGGAAATCGTTAGGATGAAATTACTGATCGCCATCATTCAACCGACCAAATTGCAAGCCGTCCGCGAAGCACTATTTCGCATTGGCGTAGAACGCATGACGGTATGTGATTCGCAAGGCTATGGACGCCAGCGCGGTCAAACAGCCACCTATCGTGGTGTCGAATACAAAGTGAATATGCTTCGGAAGATCGCCCTCGAGATCATGGTTAATGATGACTTTGTGGACCGAACGGTGAACACGCTTTTGCAAGTTGCCCGTACTGGTTCCGAAGGCAATATTGGCGACGGCAAGATCTTTGTTTTGCCCGCTGAAGAAACCATCTCTATCGACAGCGGATTGCGCGGCCCTGGGGCCGTTTAGCCTCGACGGCCAAATTGAGCATTTTGGATTTGTGTGCCACTGGCAAGGCCAGTGAAACGAAGCGATTGCCTATGTCCCACGACTTATTTGTTACACCAACAAGCGTTCACGAAGGCTGCCGAAGTGGGAATCGTTCATTGCCAAATAGACTCTCGACACCAACATTTAGTGCGAACGGATGCGAAGTTGTAGTCGTTGAAAGCAGCGAACGGCGTTAGAGGAGGTTACGGAAATTCCCCTGGGACGGCTATAGATTGGTAGAAATTCCCACTTCGGCAATTCTTGCAATTGAGCGATTGCCATTGGCACGACTAGGGTCCGTAAACTTACCTACTTCGGCTCATTGGCCTTGCCAGTGGCACACAAATCCAAAATAGCGCAACATCAAAATCTGGCGACGGTGGCTTCGGCGACGGTGGCTACGACGACGGTGGCTACGACGACGGTGGCTACGACGACGGTGGCTACGACGACGGTGGCTACGACGACGGTGGCTACGACGACGGTGGCTACGACGACGGTGGCTACGACGACGGTGGCTACACGGCGCTACTTTTGCGGAGCAAAAGGCGACACATACTACCTACGCAATGAGAACGGAATAGTAATTGGCATAGAAATTCTCGATCGCTTCAGAGCTCCATGGATCTTCGAGAGGTGGCTCAATGGGAGAAATGATAGGGGTCGGCGTTGTCGGCGAAATAGGAGTCCAGATGTACAACGGATTCACGGGTGGCGGAGGCGGCAGCGTTGGATCGATGGGAGTTGGCCCCTGATCGTCGCTGACAACATCGGCCCGAAGGCTGAAATTGACGACACGCTGTGGATTGCCCGTTTGCACTCGCGACGTGGCGCGTAGGTAATACGCCCCTTCACTCAACCAAAGATACTCGGTTCGTATCGTTCCTGCGGCGGCCGCAAGCGTATTGATCAGATCGCCTGTTCGAGCATTGTAGAAACTAATCTGAACGCCACTACTTCCGAAAGCTGCTGTTGCCTGAAGATCGAATCGGAAAAGCTGTGTCTTGTTTACATCAAGCCGACTGATATTTTCGGTCAATCGATCGACACGCCCAGAAAAAAGTGTCTGCAAAGAATCAGCCGGATCCGTTGCAAAGTCGATGGTGGCTACATAGTTGCCACTGGTAAAGGTCGAACCAGATCGCGTGCGAACAAACAGCAAGTAGTCTTGGTTCGATTGTGGGTTGGCGATTTCAATTGACATCCCTCCATCTGCCTTGCGAGTGCTCTTGGAAGCGATTCGGTCGCCGGCAGCATTCAACACAACTGCCTCCACTACTGGATTCTCAATTCCCACGGTATCGACGTTGATGTGAAGCATCGGGCTTGCGAAAGCCGGCGCACGGAACTTCCAAATGTCACGGTCCGTGAGGCCTGATAATGCTGATGAAACTTCGTACCGACTGCCGGGTAAGAAGCCCGTCGTTGTTTCTAGTGTGACTGCTGTGGTGAGTGTATCGTTCGCACCCGTCTCATTGTCTAGCAATCCAAACTGAGCAAACAAAGCATCGACCGAAACGAAGTCGACTACATTATCAACTTCATCATCCGCATCGGCGTCATGTTGAGGTGGCACAATGCTTGGTTGAAGTTCCGGTGCACGATAATCAACTTCCAATCGGTAGTCACCTACCGCGAAGACATCGGCAGTGTTTCTGGAAACCCTAATGAACAGCGTTCGATGATCACGCAGCGAGCCAATCTCGAGTTGCAGGTTATTGTTAAAAACACTGTCGGCTTTGACATCAGCGATCTTGTTACCAAGTGCGTCCAGCACTTCAACTTTGGCTTTGACTAAGCTGATGCCCGCTGCCCACAACCGGACAGTCATGGTGTCTCTGTTTCTCAAAGGCGTGATTCGATAAAAATCGACATCACTGAGGGTGTTTAAACTTCCTTGGACAGAGACCGGCACAGTCCCGTTGAACCCAGGTGGATAGGCAATTGGCGTGGCACTGGTTCGAAGATTGTTGTTTCTCGTTTCGTATATATCTCGTCGTGGACCGTAAAGACTTCGAATGGCGGAGATGTCGCTAGCCTTCAATCTGCCGTTAGGTCCCGAGTATGTCCCATTCATGACTGCACCAGCGACATCGTTGTCGGCAACGCCCAAGGCATTGCCTGCTTCATGCAATAGGACAGAGAACAATTCAACAGCTGGTCCCTTCTCATTTGGCTGAGGCACAACGATGGGTGCGGGTGACTGCCAATCTCCGAGGAAGTAATTTGTTTGTGTGTTCAAAAGGACATCACCCGACCAAGTTCCAGCTATTTGCTGATAAGGGGCCGCGCTAGCTAACACGCCCGGCTGTGGGAAAGCTCCAATCCGAAACTCACCAAACCTGGGATCATTGGTGGATAGACCGATCGCGCCAAAATCGTCGCCTCGATCCGGCACTAATCCGATGTTGATGTTCGAATGGAATGCCCATGTCTGAAACGCTCTTAGCGTCTCCTCTTGCCACTTTGCACGATCCGCAACCTGGTCGAAGACCGATCGCATCGAATTTTGATAAGCACCAATACTCGCATCATCGGATGGAAAACTGACCGAAAGCTGCCTGGCATCCGGCCAAGGTGTTCCGAAGTTTGCGAACACGCGGCGATCTTCCAAACGTTCAAATTTGGAGACTCTCGGTTTTCGTAGAAGTGGCATGTTCGATTGCTCCCTATAGCTTTGGGTCGCGTGTAAGTTCGACAAACTCTCGAAGTACGCGAAACTCTTCTTCATTGCGGATTTTTGCTAAATCAGTGTCGGTAGCGATCAGATCGCCACCATAACCCAGTTGCATGGCGCGGCTGAGGTATTTCATTGCGTTTGCCAAGCTGCCCTCGTGCTGACCGTGCAAAAGTGCATAGGCACAGCCGATTTGATAGATCGTCGAGGGTATCAACTTCGAAAACTTGGTGGTGAGGTATTCAATATCCTCTAGGCACTCACGTACCAAACCAGCGCGAGCATTGAGGACACACCGCCCTCCCCTGGCCAATTCATGCTCCGGATCCATCGTCAGCACCTTGTTGAGTGCATCGATGGCTTTCGAATCATCGTGCAAGTGCTCGGAATACACATAGGCGATGTTTTGTAACACGGTTGTTGACCGGGGCTGCAACATCTCTGCTCGTCGAAGATCTTCCAGGCCGTCACGGGGCGATTGTCGCACTCTAGCCAATCCGCGTGACACCCAATCTTCGACTGAGGTTGGTACCTTTTCCAACGCAAGCTTTAAGTCGTCACGCGATTTTTGAATTTCCCCGCTCTTCTGATGCAGTCGCGAGCGAATCAACAAGGAGCGATTGGACCTCGGGTTTAGCTCCAGTGATTTGCTTAGGTCACTGATGGCTGCGGCATAGTCCAAGTTACTCTCATGCACCAAACCTCTTCTAACCCACAGGTCAGCACGATCCGGAGCGAGTTCAATGGCCTTTGAATAGTCCGACAAAGCTTCTGTTCTGTCAATCACTTCCGCCTTGGCAGGTGCGCGATCGGCGATAGCGGCTCTCGCCTGCCCGCATCTCGCGTAACCAATGGAAGACCTGGGGGCTGCCTCCACGGCAATTGCATACGAGAGTAAAGCCGCGTCGGACTGGCCCGTCTGCATCTGAGCGTCCCCAGTTGTCAGCCAGAAAAGCAATTTGAGATGCTCGGGGACATGTGTCACAAGGCTTAACTTACTCAAGGCTTCGGCCCCGTTGCTCCGTGATGTCGATGCCCGCGCATCAGCGATGATCTCGACAACACCTGCGGCCGCCGATCGAACGCCGTCCAAATTCGAAACCTCTCCATCGGCTTGACTTCGAATGTGATGGAACAGCCGGCTGCGCATCGCCAGTTGCCGAAATTGCGTGCAACAAGCGGCCAACTCGTTCAGGTGTAGGTTCGCCGCTGATCCCTCATCAGTTTGCTGCTCAGAGAACATTAACATAGCGACCAGACTGTGGTCAAAGATCAGTGATTCCAACTTGGCTTGATTCGCCGCATCTAACCATCGGTACGTAGTGGATGCCGAAACTGCGTTCAGGTCACCAATCAGGTGACTCAATTGTTGCCGATGTGTGGATAGTCTCGAGCTGATCTCACCGTTGCCTGCGTCAACAAGTTCAGGCAACTGCATCTGCACGTTCTCTTCAATCCGAGCTAAGGTTTCTTTAGCAGCTAGGACCTTGGATTGTCGCCACCAGGCAAATGAGTACCAAGAAATCGTCAGCACCAATATTGCTGCAGCGACACCGACACTACCGGCAGAAAAGACGCGAGGATACCGACGCATCACTTTGGGTAAACGCGATGTGATCCATTTTTCCTTAGCCGTTACCAACGGGAGATTCATTCGCTCGGCTTCGATGTCGCGGAGCAATTCGCCTGCATCAGCGTACCGATCGGACGCTTGATAGTTTAAGCACTTCTCGACAATGGCTTTCAGGCCATCCGTTGCCTTTCGACTTCGCCATGTAATCCTCGCATCTCGACGCAATTCCAGTACGTAAGCCAAATCGCTGTCTGCCGCCGAGTTCGGGGCGACAAAAGGCAACCTACCCTCAATCAGCTCGTACAGGATGATTCCGAAGGAATAAACATCGCTCGCATTGGTTGTCATGGACTTGCGACCGAGCAACGCTTGGAATTGCTCTGGAGCCATGTATGGCAGGGTGCCACCCACCATTTCCCTTGTTTCACCGGAACCCGCGTGCGATAGGTTGAAGTCAATCAGTGCAGGTTCGCCATCATTGCGTATCAGTATATTCGCAGGCTTGAGGTCGCCGTGCACTATGCCGCGTAAATGTGCATGGGCTAGAGCAGATGCGATACGTTGGGCAAACCAAAGTGAAAAACTGCTCGCATCAAGCGTCTTTAGAGCTTGAAGAGGTTGCGAAGCCACGGAGTTCCAAAAACGTAGCGATGGTTCCCCCGACATATCCGCCGACGCATTGACGCAAGCATTTTCGTCATCTAACACTTTACCAGTGTGACAGTCCCCACTTTCGGTATTCTTACTAACCGTCGATGCACTGATCGAAAGCTGACGCTGTGAGTCCTCGATGGTTTGCAGCAGGCTCTGGCCATCCCTTTCCCCTGTCGCACTTGCGCCCATCCAGTCGGCAAGTGTTGCAACTCCTGCATAGGGCATACACAGGACTGAATATCTTCCAATACGATGAAAGGAATAAAGCGGAACAATTCCAGTATGTTGCATCCTCGCAAGATGGACCGGCTCGGAAAGTGTTCGCCGCACGACCTTGACCGCCACATAGCGACTTGCCAAAGACGTCTGAAGTGCCAAGTAGACTCGGCTGAATGCACCGGTACCGATCAAACAAATTAAATCAAAGTCACCAAACTTTTGACCTACCTGTGGCTCAACTGCATTCCCCTGTGTATTCGAGGCGACTGCAGAGATTTCGGTCTGTTCCAATGCCTTATACCAAGGCTCTTGATCAATCCCAGGTAACCACGACCATCGCGAGGCTTCGATGGGCAGCTTCATCGACTGACGCGATCGATAGTCTTCAAAGGCAATCTCCCGCACGCAGTCCGGTCGATCGAGAAGGTAGGGAAACTGGTCGAAGTACCTCCGAATGTCAACCGGATGCTCATTTGAGTAGCGAAGGTCGATGTCCACACGAATGAGTTCAGCGATGACATTCCATTGACGTTCGAACCGTTTGGATCCAACCAGTTGCGGAAGATATTCTTCGTTGGATGACCATGATTTCTCAAAGTCCAATAGCACATCATTCAACGAACTGGCTGACATCTCCGTTGCGGAGTTGGTCGCAGCGTCCGTCGTTGGTGTTGCGGCTTTCATCGTCTGCCCATGCCTTGGATCAAGTTTCTCAGGCTGCTCTTAAACAACTCATTTACTCTTCTGGCGGGAACAACATTTGAGCAAGCGATTCCCTCGCGTGCTGCAATAATCGTTCAACCGTTCGCTTGGACAATTCACAGCGTTCTGCAATCTCTTCCACCGTGAATCCCTGAACCCGCATTGTGACTACCTGCTGTTCCGACGGCTTCAAGCTGTCGATGGATTCGCGAATGGCCAACTCCATTTCGTGAGTCGATTCCGCACTGCTAAAGAATGCCGCTTCTAAACCATCCATCGATTCCGTGCGACGACTGTCTCGTTTTGAAGCCATCCGTCGCGAGGCGTTGCGCCGCACTTTATTGACGGCGATTACGGCAATCAGCTTCCAAAGCGTCCCACCGGCTGGGGCATCGTAATTTCCAGCATTCATTCCACGAAAGATGCTTTTGAAGACACTCTGAACAATGTCCTCCGGCTCTAACTGGGCCTTTAAATGCTCAGCCATTTGCGTGTGGACAAGCCCAAACACTCGGGATGCATAGCGTTCGTACAACTCTGTGGCTGCAATTTCGTCGCCCTCGCGGACCCGATTTACAAGAGATTTGTCGGAGTGAGTCGTCATTGCAATCATGGTGCTTTTCAGGTTAATTAAGAACCCGTTAGTATAGATGACATGTCAACCAACCCATTTGGAGTCAGGTCGGGGTCATGGGCTGGTTTCAGGTATCTGGAGTCAGGAGTCTGTGGGTAATTTCAAATCTCAAATCTCAAATCTCAGATCTCAGATCTCAAATTTCAAATTTCAAATTTCAAGCATCAAGCCTCAGCCAACCCTCCCAAGACTGACTGGGAGGGTTTGGGCTGCCCATCGGACACGGCCCTGCTATTACTACTAAGGCAGAACGATCTCGAACTCCTTGATGTCCTTTTTGATTCCGCCAGTGATGCCCAAGTCGGTTAGCGTATCGGTGCCCGCACCACCTTCGAATACCGCGTCCTCTGCGACCGTTAAGCCGGAACCGCTGACCGAATCATCACCTGCATCCACGCTGACCACTAGAGATTTGTTGACTGCGAGATTAACCAGATCAACGATGTCATTTTGGGTACCGGTAAAGACTCCAGCATCTTCTTGAATCAAGCTGTCACTTACACTGACACGATCGGACCCCATATCGGTCTGAATCGCCAAACCGAATCCTACTAAACCAGAGGCAGTGATCCGGTCAGCACCACCCTTGGATTCGAATGAAAAGTATCCGCCTGCAATCGTATTGGTCACTGAGAGGTTGTCATTGGCTTCATCACTGATCACGGTTAGTGACTTGCCAACATCCATGCCTGTCAATGTGGTGTTCAAACTGCCAATTCCACCTTCGATATAGCAGTCTTCACCAACCACGGTGTCGGTTAAGCGAACGACGTCGTTTCCGGCACCTGCCGTCACGGTAAAGTTCGCACCCACATTCACAGGCAGCGCAGAAATCAGACGATCGTTACCCGCATCCAAATTCACGAAAAGGTCGTTGCCCAAGACCAGCCCTCGTAAGTTGACCGTATCATCTCCACCGCCCATGTTCATTTCTGCGGCATTCAACTGGGCTCGGCGGAAGACAACCGACGGTCGTCCATTGATCGTCGTGCCATCAAGGCCACGAATGGTAACGTCACTGGCCGCGTTTTGAGAGACAATGATGCTGTCGGCTGCATTATCCCCCACAATCTTCAGCAGTGCCCCCTCCAAGCTGACTTGAACGTTTCCTGCTTGGGCAATCGACCCAAGGGAACCAATCAAAAGTCCAGTCAACAACGTTCGTTTCGCGTACTTTCCAAATAATGTGGTCCAAATCTTCATCACACGTCTCCTGGGATGTATTTTGCTAAGTGGATTTACCGTAACTACTTACGACTCCACCGTCGGTTGAAAGATGCCTCGCTCGTTGCGAGGCTACACTGGTAGAGGTCGCAAACCTCAGATATCCCGCCAAACGGATGAAAAAGAAGATGCTTGAGCTTGAGATTGGACCACATCCAACCGGCGTGCAGCACTCCCGGCCGCCGACACGTCCGATCCTCCCGAAACGGGAGGGTTTGCATAAATCGCTTACTTCTTAGCCCACGACCTCGTTTGGGAAAGTCGCGAGGTACACAAGCGGAGAAGGTGCGAGGAAATTCCGAAGCGGCCATCGCGTCGGCGGAGCGACGCGGCACTCTACTCTTGAATCGGCAAGTCCAACTTCATCGTCTTGCCTTCGCGCAAAAGTTCGACCGAGACTCGATCACCAGGACGTTTGGTTCGAAGCATCTTTGCAAACCATTGGCTTTCCGTCATCGGCTCTTTTGATCCATCCACCGCGATAACGACATCGCCGACTTTAAATCCAGCTCGCTTAGCGGCCGCATGGGCGTTGAATTGTCCAACATGCTTTACCTTTAACCCGATAGCCTGTGCACCTAACCCTAACTCGCGGCGTTGATTCGCATCCAAGGAATCGAATGACAAACCACCTGAAACCATTCTGCGAAATCCCCACGAACTGGCTCGCCATGAAATGTCGCCCAACTCCTTCCACTTTTCAGGAAGTTTGAGAGTAAGTGTTTCCTCAGCCCCGTTACGCGTCACTCTGAAATCCAACTGTCCTGCCCCGCCGTCATGTTGCTGTAAGATCCATTGAATGTCAGCGACTGATAAAAGCGGTTGCCCCTGAAGGCTGATAAGTTGATCTCCAGCTTTGAATCCTGCGGCATGCGCCAGCGAGTTCTCCGTCACCGATTTGATGGTTGCCGCTTTCTTGGGATCCATGATCAGTCCAAAAATCTTAGGATTCGGATAAGCGTAAATCCATTCGGTTGGGATCGATTTCTTCTCTGTCCAGTTGTGCTCGCGCAGAGCTTCGCCAACCTGATGGCAGTGTATACAACTACGCGCGACCTCAGGACCGTAGTTAATTGAAGATGAATATTTTTCTTTCAACTTTGGAAATTCTTCGGGGCGCGCGAAGTCCATCGGCTTACCGTTTTTACCAGCTAACGAGTCTTTGATGACATCAAACTTCTTGTTCAGCGTCAATGCAGCTTGCATCGAATCCAAGAAACCTTCCAACGTAACGTCATCATCCGAGTCATGTTGATGGGATCGAGTGCCATAGCGACCAAGAATCGTTCCATCAGAATTCAGAAAGAACACAGCCCACGATTGGTCAAAATCGAACTGGAATCGTGAGAGATCCAAACCGTTGGCATAGACCATGCGCACACATACAAAATTGCTCAAGTGCTTACGAACCGCAGGGTTCTTTTCAACCACCTGTTCATCTAGTTGAGCGCAGGCCTCGCAAGGTATGCATCGCAATACAACCAGCACTGGCTTGCCGTTCTCTTTTGCTTGTTCTAAACCTTTGTCAAGGTTGTTGTAGATCCAATACCCGTCGTTGGTAACTCGCTCGCGATCATTCAGCACAAGCGTGTTGCGGTCTTGCGCCTTTGAAAATGGAATGGTCAACGCAAGTAGAGCCAACACCATTATGGTTCGTATCGTTTGTGACATGATCATAGGCTGTCAAAAGTAGAATTCATTGTTCCGCCACCGACCGTATCGTATCAAACTTCAGAGCCAGATGCTTGATCGTTTACTCAAATGTGCACAACTACGTTCAACAATACGATCACCGTTCCGCTGGCTTAGTTTTTGCGACTGATGGATGGATATCATCTTCGTCCGGCATGAAGGTGTCTGTGTAATTCTTTCCAGCGAGGCTATCGATGCAGGATTGACGGAAATCGGTCAACGATTTCTTCATCATCGCCACCCGTTCCGGAAACTGCTCGGCAAGATTCGTCGACTCACCGGGATCCGCCAACAAATCAAACAACAAGGGTTGATCGTCCTCAACCAGATCTGAGAGCAGTTTGTATCGATTGTCGACCAGTGCCATTTTAGGCGAACCTCGAGATGTCTTGCTGTTGGTTCCGCCACTTGTTTCAAAAGGTATGGGTACTGGGCGATCTGTCATTTTGCCTTCGAAAAGCGGTAGCAGACTTACTCCATCACGTGGCTCAGGTTGCCCAGAGAGCTTAATGTTCATTATGTCTAGTGTCGTAGGGTAGTAGTCAAGCGTACTGCACGGAACCGAGGTAACACTGCCGGGCTTGATCCGCGACGGCCACTCGAGCAATCCAGGTACACGGATGCCTCCTTCCCAGAGGCTACGTTTGCGGCCTCGAAACGGTCCCGCAGAACCTCGCTGAGTTCCTTTATCACCCGTGTCGCCCTCTGGACCATTGTCACTTGTAAACCAGAGCATTGTGTTGTCAGCTATACCCAGCTCACGAAGTTCTCTGCGCAATCTCCCGATTTGCACATCGAGAGCCGTGATGGCGCCGAAAAAGTGTTGCTCGCCTTCGACTCGGTCCGCATACATGTTTCGAAATTCAGGTCCGGCAACCACAGGCTCGTGCGGGGCGTGAAACCAAATCACTGCAAGAAATGGCTTTTGGTCAGTGGTCGCCTTGCGAATGAATGGAATGACTCGATCCATCAACACGCGAGAATCGCATCCCTCCAGATTCTCGTCAGCCAATTTGCCATTGTGGAAATACGGGTTTGCCGACTTGCCTTGGACCGGGTTCCATGTTGGCACTGCGTACTCAGTGGAAAACCATTCGTCGAAACCGCTCATCCCTGGCGTCATGTAGTTTCGTTTAGCGTTGCGTCCAGCGCCCTTGCCTGAGTGAGTCGGACTGAGCGTACCAAGATGCCATTTACCAAAATGTCCTGTGGCATAGCCTTGCGCGCGTAGTACCTCAGGCAACGTCAGCTCCTGTCTGCGTAAATGTCCTTCGTTGGCAAACCAAATACCATAACGCCACGGGTGACGTCCCGTAAGGCAACTGCCTCGTGTAGGAGAACAAACAGGCGCACCTGAATAAAATCGTTCGAATCGCAGGCCATTGCTGGCCATTTGATCCAGGTTTGGCGTTTTGATAATGCGATTGCCGTTAAATCCAGGGTCACCCCATCCCATGTCATCCGCCATGCACAGGATCACATTAGGTCGTACAGTGGATGTACTATCGCAAGCACCAAGCAACGACACAAAGCCCAATGCGAGGCTCACAACAGTTGCCAAACATAGATTCAATCGTCTTTTAATCACCTTATATCTCCTCCCCAAGGTCACTCTCGGTAAGAGTGCCCAACCGTGGGTCGCATCTGCCGGATCTGCCAGATGCGACCAATTACATCACCTTACCTTTCCGCTGCGCAAAAACTTGGCCGAAGTTCAATACTTCGGCACTACACTTTACCCAAAACACATTCGAAACGCTCAACCATCCAGCCGAAATAGCAAGAACTTGAGGTATCGCAACTCTGACATGGCCAGCGGCGTTGGATGATCGATGGGCAATCCACAATCGGCCAACAAAATCGCTTTACGACGCGCGCGACCGAGAGCCTCCGTATTGCATTCAAGAAAATCGTTATGGTCAACGTGGCTAGAACAAGATGCAAGGGCGAGCAAACCGCCAGTGCTTGTCACCTTTGACGCCGCTTGAGCCAGCTTTGAATATGCGGCCAGCGCGCCTGCTTTGGCTTGCTCACTTGGCGCAAACGAAGGTGGATCACAGATCACGAGATCCCAGCGTTCTTTATCCTTTTGCGACTGCTCAAGAAAATCAAAAACATCAGCAGCAAAGCCCATATGGCTTTCCGTTTCCAATCCGTTCATGTGCCAATGCTCATTCGCGGCGTCGATAGCCGGTCCAGCGATATCAACACTCGTCACGCGACTTGCCCCGCCCAAGCCTGCTGCGATGGAGAAGCCACCGTTGAAACTGAACAGGTTCAACACTTTGCGGCCTTTACTCAATCTCCGAACCAGCGCACGATTGTCTCTTTGGTCAAGAAAGAATCCGGTCTTCTGACCATGGATGACGTCGGCAGTAAAGGTCATGCCATTCTCAAGGAAGCGTACGGTCGAATTCGTTAGCGATCCAACCAACATCTCCCCTGCCCTGCCCCGCTCTCGTGAACGCAGAACGACATTCTTTAGGTCAAAATTGCTGACCATCCACTTTGCAATTTCAGTTGGTTGATAGAAACACTCTGGTGCTCCGCCATCCATTTTCATGACAGCTGTATCGGCATAAACGTCGATGATTAATCCAGGTGTGGAATCTCCCTCGCCAGCCATCAGTCGATAGCCGGTCGTCGACACATCAAAGAAAGTGGACCGCAGTGTGTAGGCTTGTGTGAGTCGCTCTTGCAACCAACCATCATCAATCGTCCAAGGTGCCACGGTTCGACATATTCGTAGCGGAATCGCGTGCGTTGGATCATAGATGCCGCTCGCAATGCGTTCGCCGCGTCGATCGCTGAGTATTGCAACACTGCCCGAAGCGGCAACCGGCTTGCGATCGATCGCGTCCGAATACACCCATGCATGGCCCCGCTTGATGTCACGTACAAGATCCTTGCAGAGCTGCAGCGTTATGGCTTTACCTTGTCGGACCAGTGGCATGTGGCTAGCGCCCTTCGATGTTGCGTATTGGTTTTTGTGTGCCACTGGCAAGGCCAGTGAACCGAAGCGATAGTCTACTATGCACGACTTATCTGTTACACCCAAAAGTGTTCAGAAAGGCTTTCGAAGTGGGAATCGTTCATCGCCAAACAAACTCTTAATACCGACAAGGCCAGTGGCACACAAAACCAAAACGGGCTACATGAACGCTACTGCATGGGACTAGGATATTGCTTAACGCAACATCTCTAGAACATCATCGTGGACTAGCCCATTACTTCCCACTCCATCGCCGCCGAAGACGGTGGACTCGCCTGACCAACTCGTGAATTTGCCTCCAGCCTCTTCGACAACAGGTTGCACGGCAGCCAGGTCCCATGGATTGGCGATAGGGTCAACCATCACTTCAGCACGACCCGTTGCGACCAAGAGATAGCCATAACCATCACCCCAGGTTCGCGTGATGTAAGAGGCCTTCTCAAGTTTCAAGTAGCCCTCCCCTGCCCCACGCTTGCCAAACGAGTCCAATTGCGTGGTTACGAAAAGTCCATCAGAAAGCTTACGTGTCGAAACATGGCAGCGACTTGGTGCCGTGTCACAAGACGAATACCAAGCCCCCGTACCACGAGCGGCAAAAACGATTTCATCGAGCGCCGGAATATAAATTACACCGCCCAGGCATTCACGATTGCGAACAACACCTATCAAAGTCGAATACATCGGTACGCCCGTGATGAAACTCTTCGTTCCATCGATCGGATCGACAATCCACTGATACTCGCTTGTCCCTTCCTGAACCCCGAACTCTTCGCCAAGGATCGCGTCGTCTGGGAATCGCTTGGCCAGTTCAGCTCGGATCAGTTGCTCAGCTTGTTTGTCAGCGATGGTAACTGGGGAGTTATCCCCTTTGCGTTCCACATCGACGCCCGTTGTTTGAAAGTACTTTAAAGTCGACTTGCCGCCGAGCTTGGCAAGTTCAACAGCAGTAACCAAGCGACCATCGAGGCACTGATTAAGTTCAATTGGGAAAACAAATGTCATGGGAAATTTCTCTGATTTGTAACACGGACCACCCGGCGAGTGAATCAATGCAGTCTGAAAGCGATCTTACTAGGTCTTCGCGTGGTCTTTCTCATTGTTCTAGCGATGGCTTCACCGTTTGATACAAATCCAACTCCTTGCGGCCGCCGATCAAACCGAACACTTGCTGTATCTGTTGCTGGGCATGGCGAAAAGAAAAACGTCGATCGCCGCCCACACTTTTTCGACCGAGCACATAGTAGTTGGGTTCGGTGGTAATGAAACTAGACATATCAATTCTAAGTTCACCATCTTGGTTATCGTCCAACCACGTGCTGGCAGCGACGGCGGTCCCGCGTCTTGGGCATCGTTGAATGTTCAATCCGTCAGCAATCCCCCATGCGCTGTCATAATCCGTTAGCACCACCACGTCGTACTGCGCATCGACAGTCTCTTCTTCACCCACTAACAAGCGAAGCTGCCACGTGCCTTTCTCGGTTCGCTGCATTGATTCCGCACCCCAAGCATCGAGATGCACGACAACACTACTTTCACCTTTCAAAAGCTTGCTGGCTTCAATCGCCAAGTCAGGCAGTGTTTCAGCAACCTTCGATAGCCAATACTCGTGTGTTGCCCCTCTCGATATAACCCAATTGAGAATCGTGTCGTCACGATCTTTGGCTAACGATGCGAACTGCACCGCGTTATAGCAAGCGGCTGGGCCAGCGCCAAACATCACCGTTCGCTTGCCTAGAAATTTGTCTTTATCCTTGTCGAACATATCGCGAACGCCGAGCATGCAATGATGGCGGTTAGCCAATTGACCAATGGCTTGACCACCACCCGGTCCAACTCCTGCCGGCAATCTACCGTCACCGGTACAGTCGATTACGATATCCGCCGACTGAGTGAATTCACCTCGTAGGCGCGAATCCATAAGAATACGAAACTCATCTTCAGACCGCTCTTGAATCGATTGGGGATATCCTTTGGGCCAATGCGCTCGACTGATGGAAACAACTGGCGAATTGATATGGACGCATTCTTCGATCAGATCGCTTTTCGCCAAAGGCAAAAGATACCTTTCTACATAGTCGCGGCAGGTAACCACTTCATCGGCTGCAGGCAATCCATCGCACTGCTCTTGGGCTTCCAATGCGGCCAGTCCCAGCGAACTGGTCGCCTCGCCGAATTTCACATTCAACGATTGATTGCCCCAGCGAATCAAACGACTGCCCACGCGTCTAGCGTCAATCAACATCACGTAATAACCGAGGAATCTCGCATATAACGCCGCTTCGACACCAACCGGCCCGGCGCCCAATACCGCGACGGTCGCAGGCGTATCGATCTCGGGATCCCATTCTAGTTTCATCGTCAGTAGCTTTGTCTTGTGTGTTGTAGCGTCGTAATTGCTTGGGCCATTAGTCTTAGCCGAAAACGAGCCATTGTGAAGTCCCGCCGTGCGGGAAGGGGTTGAAGTCTTTTTCGCCAAATGCTGCAAGGATTTGGCTCGAGTGGCCGAATTCATCTCCGACCGCGTACCTGTGCAACGGATTTTGCTTGACAACACCCAAACGTTGGTATGAAACACCCAAGTTGAGTAATTCTCTCGCAACTGGGTGACCAAAATGGGCGATGCGATGTCTGATGTTTCAGAATCGTTTTGATTGGGCACAATTGTTGGCATAACCTAGTCGCTTCCGGCAGAAGCGACCCACCTGAAGTCGAGAATCAGAGACAGGAAGATTGATGACAAAAAATAGAGAACAGAACATAGTCTCGTTGCGTTCAGCGCTACATTCTGCAAATCAAAAGCTCTCTTTCAAAAATCATCTCTTTGGGCAGATGCGTGTGAAGATCAAGGAAAAGATTCTCGTGATCCAATATCTCTTGCCGCCATGCGTCGCGGTCGAACCGCTGTAATTCATCAAAACGCTCTTTGGAAAAATCGAGCCCCTCCCAATCGAGATCTTCATGGCGCGGGACCCAACCAATTGGTGTCTCTTTGCCCAGGGCACGACCTCGTGAACGATCGATAATCCACTTGAGAACGCGCATGTTTTCGCTAAAGCCAGGCCAAAGGAATTTTCCATCGGCATCTTTGCGAAACCAGTTGACGTGAAAAATTCGAGGCGTTTGGCTGAGCGATCGTTGCATGCTGATCCAATGCCGAAAGTAGTCGCCCATGTGGTATCCGCAAAACGGTAACATGGCCATCGGATCGCGTCGGACCTTACCAACCGCTCCAGCCGCAGCCGCCGTCATTTCACTGCCCATGGTGGCACCGATATAGACACCGGTGCTCCAATTGAAAGCTTGATAAACTAGTGGCATCGTTGTGGCGCGACGTCCTCCAAAGATAATCGCGCTAATCGGAACGCCTTCAGGCTTTTCCCAGTCGGGGTCAATCGTGGGACATTGGCTGGCAGGAGCCGTAAAGCGCGAATTAGGATGAGCTGCCTTGACACCTTGCTTGCCTAGCTCAGCTGTCCATTCGTTGCCCTGCCAGTCAATGCACTTGGCGGGCGGATGATCCGTCATACCCTCCCACCAAACACCACCATCAGGCGTCAAGGCAACGTTGGTAAAGATGGTATTACGAGATAGGGACGCCATTGCATTTGGATTGGTTGTAGCGCTAGTACCTGGAGCAACGCCAAAAAAACCTGATTCCGGATTGATCGCCCGCAGTTGTCCATCCGGGCCAGGTTTGATCCACGCAATATCATCTCCGACGGTCCATACTTTCCAACCTTTCTGTGCAAAGTTCTTTGGAGGAATCAACATCGCGAAGTTCGTTTTGCCACAAGCGCTAGGAAACGCGGCAGCGACGTATGTCTTCTCGCCTTCCGGATCTTCAACCCCCAAGATCAGCATATGCTCGGCCATCCATCCCTCATCGCGGGCCATCGATGACGCGATTCGCAATGCAAAGCATTTCTTGCCAAGCAAGGCATTGCCACCGTATCCCGAACCGTAACTCCATATCTCACGAGTCTCAGGAAAATGGACGATGTACTTTTCTTTGTTGCATGGCCATCGAACGTCAGCCTGTCCTGGTTCCAGCGGCGCGCCAACCGTATGCATACATGGCACGACTCGCTTCTTGCCTTCGTCGATTAGCTGAAAAACCGGTTTGCCAATGCGGGCCATGATTCGCATGTTGACAACTGCGTAAGGCGAATCGGTCAGTTGAACGCCAATCTGCGACATGGGTGAATCGAGTGGTCCCATACTGAACGGCAAAACATACATCGTCCGACCGCGCATACAACCTGAGAACAACCCCTTAAGCTTTTGCTTCATTTCAAAGGGATTGACCCAGTTGTTGGTGGGTCCAGCACCTTCCTTGGCATAGCTGCAAATGTAGGTTCGTTCTTCAACTCGGGCGACATCGCTGGAATCCGATCGTGCCAAGAAGCATCCTGGCCACTTTTCTTGATTCAATCGGATGAACGTGCCCGACTCTACTAACTGTTCGCATAACTGATCGTACTCTTCCTGAGAACCGTTTACCCAGTGGATTTGTTCTGGCAGACAAAGCGCCGCCATCTTCTTGATCCAGCGCAGAAGGTGCTCATTTTTGCTGAGGGGTTGGGAAACATCCAAGTCTTGCATTTCAATTCTTTCCAGTTGTTCGTATACCATCACCGCTAGTTTTCTATTTGACGTGAATCATGCCTAGGTGTCGATACCATGAGACATCGCGTCACATTAGTAGGCCGATTTCTCCGAAATCGGCGCCCGCACAAAGCCAAGGCGGCCCGCCCACGCGTTCGATTACCAGTCGTACCCATAATCGCTAGAGCATCAACGAATGTGGAAACAGAATATAGGCACGCCGATTTCGGAGAAATCGGCCTACGGTCATTCCAACGAATCACAACTTGCGGCCGTGGCACGTTCGAGCACAAAGTAGGCAACCGGAACCCTAAATTTGCCGATTTGGGCGTTGGCTCGACCCAAGAGCAAGCCATCTTCTATCTCGACGATTTCATCGACCAAGAAACGTGACGGATCCCACGGCCGGTTATCCGCTTGGCTGTAGTCCAAGATGGCGGCGTTGGGCAATTCATTCTTGCAATCTGGCGGTAGTGCCACAAAGTTTCCCATCGTCTTGGTCTGGCACGTCCATGGATCGCGTACGACTTGCCAACCTCGCGAATCTAAGCTGCAGATGGCAACTTGCTTAACCATTTCGTTGTGGCCATTCTGACGACAGCCTTCGCATTCGATTACTTTGACATCTTGCATCAAACCCAACATGGCTGCTCCAATGCCTTTGTTGATGCCATTCCAACGACCGCACAGGCTGTCCATCGATGGTGCTGGACAGGTACACATCAAATGGCTCAGCTCGCGATTGCTTAAACTGGCAATGCGGAAGGCACGCGAATCGTGTGACTCTTGCGGAGTAGCGATCAGCGATCGAATGTTCCAACTAGCAAAAGATACTTTGGCAGCCGCGCGATCAAGGCTGGTTCGAATCGGATGATTCAACACCCGACACCCCATTCCCAGCAAACAGCAAAACAAAAGGAACATCCGTGTGCATTGCATGATTTACCATCCCTGGTGTTTAATTGGCTCAGATTCCTTTCGAGCTCTTTGCCAAAGATCGAGATTCACGAGGGGTTTCGTGGCTGAATTCCAACTCAGGCTTGGTTAAACTGCAAGATCCGAAACCTGCTTCGCAACCAGTCATTAGTACCCCTACAACCGTTCACACCGCCAAGCTTTACTGAACCCGAAAAGTCATATTCCGCGAGCGCCCAATGCAGCCACCAATCGAGCCTAATCTATTGGCAAAACAGTTACTTGAGGCCAATGGCCAACTGGCTAGCAAGATTTCACGTGCCGCAATATGCCGCCCTAGTGAATGTTTGTCAGGCTTGGCTGAAGTGATCCGATTCATGTCACTGGCCGCTGAAATGAGCGAGGGTCAACTCACTCCTTCCCATCGCGTCGACTTGGTTTGGCATGAATTCATTCTTCATACCAAAGCTTATCACGAATTTTGTAGTCAGCATTTTGGTAAATTCATTCATCATCATCCTGGCGGCGATCGACAAGATCATGCTGAGCGTTTTCAGCAAACGATCCAAGCCTATCAAAAACGATTTGGTGATCCTCCCGATGCATGGTGGAACTCAAATGCAGCGAGCTGCGGAAATTGCGATTCCAGCGTGTAGAGGTTTGTTCAGATTAACTTGGAGCGACAACAATGTACCTGTCCGCATTCATGGCAATTGACCCAAGCCAGTTGACTCAACTACGTCGTAAGCCGACACGTGGCTTTCGGCGTTTTGCCGAATTGCTAACAGTCAACTTGATATCCAAAAAAGAAGAGCACGAGACCTTCACTGCGTTGTCCATCATGCAAGAAATCAATCAGGTCTTGCGTTCATTGGGTGTCACGGACGTAGTGAAATTTACCAAGGATGGCATTGTGCTTTATGAAGATCCCGAATCACTTAATCGTGATGATATGCCTTTGGCTATGGATGCGCTGAAACGCAACAACGATTGTTTCACTGAATTGTCGTGCTTACTTGAGCATCACCTCAAATCCATCGCATTGGTAATCGAAATCAAGGTTCAGCGGATTCATGAAGTTGGAGTTTTCCCGATTCAAGTTGCGATCAATGGTCTCGATGCCGAAATGCGCGCTGCAGCCGAGCAAAAAGAATTGGAAAACCGAATGGAGCAACTATTCGCGACGCAGCGCGCGTATGACGACTATGTCGATGCCAAACGAGCTGAATTTGATGCCTTTGTCCAGCAGTTGGAAACGGCATTCCGATCGAAAATGACAGTCGATAACCTTCATCGACGTGTGAGCACGAATATCATCCGACCCTCGGGCGAACTACCGCCCAATTTGAACCCAAGACGCAATTCTGCCGATTCGGGAATCGCTGATTCGGGTGACACGCCGATGTTTGATCGACATCCTTACAACTCTGATTCGCTCGCTTACTGTTGGATGTGGGCTAACTACATGAACCAAAACAATACCCATGTTCACGACGCGACTGTCGTCACTCCCCACGGCGATCCCTTATTTAGTGTTGGCCATGCTGGCTTTATGGCAGGCGAATCGCCCGCATTGGATCCAGATGCATCTTTCCAATTGCCTGATTGCCCGGTGTCGGATGTCGCCCCTGACATCCCCTGGGTGAATCCAGAGGTCTCCGACAATGCGATGATGGATTACTGGCAAACCAGCTCCAACTCGTCGGATGATGGAGCGAAATCGTCGGGCTGGCTCGACTTTTTCTCGTTCAGCAGTGACAGTTCGGACTCGGGGAGCCATGACAGTGGATCGTCATGCTCGTCGTGTTCGTCGTGCTCTTCCTGTGGCGGCGGTGACTAAGCGTTACTTCGCAACAATGTTCAATTGCGGAATCAACTCCATCACAGGTAAGACCGTGTCGTAGGGATTCTGATCTTTATCCAGCGTTGAATGCAACATCTTGATGTGATCGACTCCCACCCCGATTTCATTCTGGTAGGCGTCAATTGGAATCCATCGCCCGTCCAAGTGAGCTTCGTTCCACATATGGAATGATGCTATCATCTTACCGTTGGTCTCCTTGACAAGTAATCCACTAGCAACGCGGGCTGGGATTCCGCAATGTCTCAGCAATGCAGTCAGCAAGATGGCGTGCCCCTTACAGTCGCCAGCTTTTCTTGCAGCAACCTCAGTTGCTGATTCAAATTTGCGTGAGTGTTTTTCTCGCAAAAGCCGTTCATGCACGCCTTCGGTGAGTAATCGAATCGATTGTCCTTTCGTCTTGGAATCTTTGGTTAATTCCTTGGCCCAATTTTCTACCGAGTTCGATTCCGAGTGCATCACAGCATTACATGCGTCCGTTGGTTTATCGTGCTGCAACGACTCCTTGGTATCACTGGAAACCTTGAATACAGTAACCTCAACACTGCGCGAACTGGTTGATTTCACACGTTGGTTGACAAGTTGCGAGAACTTGAAGAACGGATCGCTTTGGGAGCCATCGATCTGGTAAGTCAATACTGTCTGCTGCAAACGATCGGGAGTAACGATTACATCTACACTTCGATTCAGCATGGTCGCAAGTTGCAGTTCGGCATCAATTCGCGCAGCGGTTATTCGATCTGTCTCGAATACCGTGAATCCGCCGGGCATTACCGATTTGACGATATTTCCAGTCTTATCAATCCAGCTTCTTGTAGGTTTCGCGGCGGAATTCATGGTGACTTCAACTTGCCTTAACTCGCGAACTACGCCACCTAACAACGTCGTCAACTCCGGTTCGAGGAACTTCAGCTCAACTTTCGCAAAGTTCTCAAAGTCAGGCATAAAGATCTGCCCCTCCACCTGCCGTTGTTGGGAATTTCCGAGCCGAAGCAGTGCAAGCGTTCCAAGTGGTCCCCATGCTCCAGGAACCCAGCCTACGGAAGTCGCTTTGGCTTCGCCAAGAGAGGGCTTTTTGTTGATGGCCAGCGAGTTTGCTCGTAGCTCTGCGATCGTCTTTGACTGACTTTCACCAATGGTGTCGGTCGCGGTAAGGCTTGAAAACGTTCCGTCGAGATTCTCAATTGATTTCAACTCTATTCTCCGACGCTGGACCTCACCCTCTTTTGCGTACTCCAGGACTTCGGTGTGTGTAAGCATGATGACATTGAGCTGGGATTCGGCGGGTTCGATCAGCAATGTCGAAACCCCAACACACCTGCCGCCATAGTAGCGGGCGTACCATCTCTCAATTGGTAACTCGCTCCTCTGAATCCAATTGCTCTCGGTACTACCGGCAAGCATAGAAATAGCCTTAGGTTTGTCCCTTTCGGCTTCCGGTGCTGCCCCATCATCCTTCGACTCCACCGCTCTGGCTGGAAGTAGACCATTGGACTTAGCTTCGGTCGAATCAATTGGAGTGGGTCCGCATCCAACAGTCACCAATAGGCTAAAGACGAGCGCGGAGCACCGAAGGCAACTGATTGGAAAATTCATCAATAGATTCAACTCTAGAAGAGCGGCCGGTTAACAGAGAATTGTATGGCGACCTTGATAACGTCAGCGGGTTTGAGCACCAGAAGGAACAAAGTCTGTCCATAACTTATTCTACTTAAACTGACGACGTCGTGGAAACGATATTCTCCAGTTGCGCGAGTGTAGTAAATCTACAGACGTGCCGAAAACTGTTGCAAAACATCAACATTTTTAAAGTCAGAGCACTAACTCGGTCCGGATGTATCGATTGGATCGATTAGGTACGTCTTGCGGGCCAAGTAATCTGACCAACTTATTTGCAAATTGGTTGCTGTTCTAGAAGCTGACCTAGCTTTAGTTATCTGCAAACAAACGCACGATTTGCTTGCAGCATGACGCCTCCCGGCCCCGCTATTGCCACTTCAACAGAATGGCTAGGCGAACGTAACCCGCGAGGAACAACTTCCCCCTGGAATGGCAAGAGAGTTACTCATGGGTTCGCAACAACGCTCCCAGAAAAACAATTCAAATTCGCCGACCGAGTCAACCGGTGACGCGCTTACCAATTTTGGGAGCCTGTCGGACGATCAACTGGAAGCACACTTAGAGGTCTTTCGGTATGGTGCCTTTGACTTGACCGACGCAATTCGACCGTCGGTAGGCCTACAAGTGGTGCCACGTCAAGGTTTTCGACATGACGTCTACGTAGACCCAACTTCCAAAGCCAAGGTTCCTGTTATTCTCGCAGCCGCGTCGCGAGAACGACTGATGGATCTTTTTATCGACATGATCGATACGCTTGGTCCAGTTGTCGACGTTGTCCTCGAGACCAGCCATTATCATTCCGGCGGACATCAAGATCATTACCGTGAACATATCGACATGCCGGTTCTAAAGAGCATTCTTTATGATTTCGAAGACATGCTCTTAAACGATGGATGTACGGGCATCGCTGTTCTCAACCCGAAACGACAACAAGAAGTTCAATTCGATGAACACAAGATGATCATCGCTTACGGTTCACCTCTCGAGAACTTTGAACGCGTACTAATCGACCATGATGTTTACATCGACAAGGACATTCGCTTCATCACCGAAGCGGAACACGTCCACACCAGCAGTGATAAACTGTTCGATCAGTTCCAATCGCTGTGCGTGCGACTTGGCATGGATGGCGACGAATAGCGTCGCCGTCGTGGGTCGTATCTGCCGTATCTACCAGATGCGACCTTTTGAGTGACTCGTCGTCGGCAAAAGCAATCCTCCGCTGAAGCACACTGTCTCTTATCCCACCCCAACTCTCCCTCTGGGAGAGTCGCGAGGTACACGAGCGGAGACGATTCAGCACTCGCCGATTTCGGAGAAATCGGCCTACACTGTCGCTGACGGGTAAGTGAGCCGTTCAATCTCTCAATGCTTGCAGCATATCCGCAAGTTCTGAATCGACGTCCTCAGGACAATCGACCGTCTCCTCAACAACAGTCCGCAAGACCACGCCGAATCGTGTTCGCATGCGATGCAAAGCAACCTTCATCGCACTCGACGACGCGACATTCGCGGCCGCCAACTTAGCATACGTGGCTGCATCAGGTGATTCCGTTAGCCATGGCAACAGGGCCTCATAAAGCCCCAGCTTATTGCGACTCACATACTCGTCTCGCAATCTTCGCCGAGCTTCCTCCAAAAGGCTTGATGCCCAACTTCGCATAAAGGTACGATCGGGATCTGCGTCGCGAGAAGGCAATTGCAGCCAATGGCGTTCACCGCTTGAAAAATCAATCGATTGAATTTGGCCGGTTGGATTACGTCGCTGGGCGTTCTCTTTTCGATATTGGTCAATCAAAAATCGCTTCCAAGCGGTTAACAAGAAGTTACGAAATCGCCCTTTGGCTGGGTCGGCTAGGTCTAGTAACTTGCGATCAACAAAGCTGCTCAAAAACTCTTGAGTTGCATCCTCTGCGTCCGGTATGGAAAGCCCCTGACGTCGGGCAAAACTATAGAGCGGCAACCAATAACGTGCAACCAACTGATTGATTGCTGGCCGTGCATACTTTGAATCATCGGCCGCCGCTTTCCAGACCAGCGTCCATTGTGTTGTCGCAAATCGGTGATTGGAATCAGCCATTTTCCTCGAATCCGGTTTGATCGCTAGCAATACAAAAATGCTCTGGGCTAGCCTTGCTCAGTTTGATAAAACAAATACGAAGCTCACACTCCCCTGCCCTGCCACCCACCCAGCGTACACGATTGTACTCGGTTGGCAGTTTCCAAATCGCCCAATTGCAACGGATTGCATATGACAACGACAACCACCTCGACGATTACAACAGCAACCGCGACGATTCTAACGCGAACTCATTGCCATAGCCAAATCGTCATACCAGCACGCTTGGCATCGACCCGGTTGCCCGAAAAACTGCTTCTACGCGAAACTGGAAAAACAGTTTTGCAGCACACCTTTGAATCCGCTTGCAAAGCGACTCTTCCCTCCGGGATTGTAGTCGCCGTCGATTGCGAAAGATTGGAAAAAACAGTGGCGAGTTTTGGTGGTCGAGCGGTTTTGACTGATCCTGGCCTTCAGAGTGGTACAGACCGAGTCGCTGCGGTTGCCTGGGAAATGCCTGAAGTCGACATTTTCGTTAATGTTCAAGGCGATGAACCCGAGATCTCGGCCGTAGCGATCGACGAAGTAACGCGCTTACTCGAGAACAACCCGCAAGCCGACGTAGCAACATTAGCCGCGCCGATTCGTGATCGCCACCGCCTGGAAGATCCCGCGTGCGTCAAAGTGGTTCGCGATCATCGTGGTCGTGCATTGTACTTCAGTCGCAGCCCTATCCCGCACGCTCGCAGTTGGGACGAATCACTCCTAAGCAGCGATCCACCTGCTTTCCTGCAACATATTGGCATCTACGCCTATCGAAGACAATTCCTGCTCAAGCTTGCACAACTGCCAACTAGCCCACTAGAGCAACTTGAGAAGCTGGAACAACTTCGGTTCCTCCAAGCCGGTAGTGAAATAGTTCTCAGCGTCGTTGATCACGCTCCCAAAGGCATCGATACCTGGAACGACTACCGCGAATTCGTCAAACGCCAAAGCTGTAACTAGACAGGATCCGCATCAGGCTTTACGGGGTCAGCAGTTTTTTTCGGCTTATCCAACTTGTGCGCGCGGATTGAGTCCGCTTGGGGTTGGCCAGACGTATCAGCGGCCGGGGAGGGCTGGCCTAGTCAATCGGCAACGAACCCTCTCCGCTCGTGTACCTCGCGACTCTCCCAGAGGGAGAGTTGGGTTTGTTCAGTTGCTAGAAGCCCCCCGCCCTTAGGTATCCCGATCGTGGTTTAGCAATGATCAGTCGACCAACATGTCGCACCTGCAGATGCGATCCACTAAAATCCTCAGCCATAGCGTAAGGATTCTGCGTACGCTTAACCCAATGAGTAAAAAATGTCGCATGAACTCTCGACTACGATTGCCAACGGTTTTGCACACTACTTCGAATCATTCCTTCGCCAAGTTCACGGACTCGCAAGCAAACTCAACAATGAACAGTTCTGGACAAAGCCTCATCCCTATGGAAACAGCTTTGGCAATTTAGTTCAGCACCTGACGGGCAACCTGAACTATTACATTGGTACCCAAATTGAGAACACCGGCTACGTCCGCAACCGCGAAAAAGAATTTGCCGAGGTCATTGATGGTTCGATGGAAGAGGCACTCGCCAGACTCGATCAGGCGGTGGCCATGGTCGTCCAGTCTCTCAAGCATCAATCCGAAGTAAGCTGGTCTGAAAAATACTCTGCGGTTGGCGCGGATGACGTCCCTGACCGATTCAACATGTATTTGAGATGTTGTGTTCACTTCCACCATCACATCGGTCAGATGATTTACCTTGTCAAAGCTTGGCAGTAGGCCGATTTCTCCGAAATCGGCGATGGCTGCAGTTTTCCAAAGCCATCCAGCCCTTTAAGTTGCCAATAGCCAAACCCTCCCGCTCGAGCGGGAGGGTCGGACGTGTCAGCGGCCGGGGAGGGCTGGCCTAGTCAATCGGCAACGCGCCCTCTCCGCTCGTGTACCTCGCGACTCTCCCAGAGGGAGAGTTGGGTAAATAACAACTTTAGAACCGCACGACCGCTGAAAATCCGCGCGAACTCCAAATCGACTTGTTGCAATGTCTATCTTCTTGCCCTTCATTTTCTTGCCAAGTAAATTCTAATCCGGCTGAAAACCGGCATCTGAATTCTCACACACTCACAATACGAACGACTACGTGCCCAAACCGCTTTCGTGGAAAAAGAAAACTCTGTTTGCCTCGGTCACGACACTGGTCACCTTGCTAGCCGTCGAAGCGGTACTGACCATTGTTGGCTTTCGCCCCGTCACGGACACCCGCGATCCGTTTGTCGGTTTCTCCCAACAAATACCATTGATGGAACTCGCTCGCGGCGATGACGGCCAGGAGTATTACCGTACATCAGCGAACAAACTCGTTTGGTTTAATTCGCAATCTTTTCGAAAGCAAAAATCAGCCAATACTCGACGCATTTTCTGCATGGGTGGATCAACAACTTATGGCCATCCCTATGACGACACAACGTCATTCAGCGGATGGCTGCGAGAGTACTTGCCGATCTTCGACGATACGCGCGACTGGGAAGTGATCAATTGTGGCGGGATCAGCTACGCAAGCTATCGTGTTGCTGCCCTCATGGAAGAACTAGCCAATTACCAACCGGATCTTTTCGTCGTCTATTCGGCACACAATGAGTTCCTAGAGCGTCGCACCTATGCCGGCCTGTTCGAGCGATCAAGTGCGCAATTAGGACTGCAGGCGGCGCTATCACGCACGAAAACTTATGCGGCGATGGAACGCCTGGTTGATGGCCTGCGAGGCCGCAGAAAATCGGCAACAGAACAAGCATCGAATGCAGCAGAAATCTTGCCAGGTGAAGTCGACGAGCTCCTCAACCACACGATTGGACCAGTCGACTACCATCGGGATCCCGTCTGGCGAAGTAAAGTGCTCACTCACTACGAATCCAATCTTCATCGAATGATCGATATTGCACAACGCGCTGGTGCAAAAATCACTTTCGTTACCCCAGCCAGCAACGAAAAAAACTGCTCGCCGTTCAAGAGCGAGTTTGATTCATCGATTGTGCAAGTTGATCAAGAACGCGTAACTCAAGCGATTGCGCAAGCCGAAGCAATTCTCCATTCTCGTAACAACCGCACCTCAGCCGATGAAATTGAAGTCGAGAAGCCAAACATCCAATCCGTCGAGCGAGAATTGAGAGCATCCAGCCGAATTGACCCCGGATTCGCCCTGACGCATTATCGACTGGGCCAATTACTTTTTGAACAGAAACAATTCGATGAGGCTTTTGGTGAGTTCCAAATGGCGCTCGATGCCGATGTATGTCCGTTGCGAGCAGTTGGAGAAGTGACGGCAGCCATTCAACGAACATGCCAGGAAAGAGGCGTTCCCATGGTTGACTTCGGTTTGAAGTTGCGAACGCTCTGCGACGAACGGTTTGGACATTCGTGCTTGGGAGATGAGTTCTTTCTGGATCACGTCCATCCCACGATCGAGGTCAATGACCAACTGGCTCAATGGATACTCGAAACACTGGTCGCAAGTAAGTCGCTGATTGGTAAAAACTCAGGTCAGCTGGATGACATCGCAAAGCAAAAAGTCTCGGCGCGAATCAACGGCCGTATCGACCAAAGGTCACACGGCGTTTCCCTGAGAAATCTGGCGAAAGTCTTGCATTGGGCTGGCAAATTCGACGAAGCTGCTCCCCGCGCAAGCGACGCAATTGAGCTGTTGCCAAATGACCCAGAAAGTCGCTTTGTTCTGGCTGATTGCCTGAAAAACATGGGGGATATCAATGGCGCGATGACGCAATATGAACTCCTATTCTCAGGTCAGAATGATTGGCCCCGAGGCTATCTACCTTACGGCGAACTGCTTTATCAACAAGGCCAGTTTCTAAGGGCCAAAACCTTTCTCATGTTGGCGGTACTGCGTGAACCGAGCAATCCATACGCCCACTTTATGCTCGGCAAAACACATCTCGAATTGAACGAAAGCCAATTCGCAATCGACTCGCTTACCGAAGCGAATCGATTGTATCCCAACGAACCCGAGACTTTGAAGTTGCTTGAGCAGGTCAAGCAGAAGTCAATATCAAACAACTAGCGTTTTGTCTAACTTTAACTTGGGGGTTGGTCCAATCGACAATCCTCTTTGTCGCTACTCTCTCAAACGATTTTCCTTCCCTGCGGTCGGGATCATCGGTTGCAGCTTATCGGACTTGCTGTTCTCACGACCAACGGAAATGTCGTTTGTCTGTGGTCCAAATTGGACCAAGTCCAGCACAGTGTTGCTGCGATCGTCGGTATCCACCAAAATCACCGTTTCACCTTTGCTGGAGAGTTTAAATTTGGCGTGCAGTCCATTGGTTGCTTCCGAATCTTCATCTGCCCAAACAACCAGATACTGGCCAGCGCTCACCGTTGTTCCATCCGGAATGCGCCACTTGCGAAGCATCTGGGGATCATCAGTTAAATACATACCGCTTAGGTCCACAGGTTTGTCAGACACGTTGCATAATTCGACATAATCTTCAAACTTACCTTGTGGGTTTTTGGAACTCTTGGTGTTCCCGGCCAGCAGTTCGCTGATGACAATCGACGTCGTGCTGGATCGTTTGACGCTCGGCTTTTCAGATGGCTTTACGGAATTCTTGACATTCTTAACCGTTGGCTTTTTTCTGCCCGGCGAATCGACCGATTCCAGTTTGCTGATCTCAGGATGCTTGAGTAAGAATTCGCTGCGTCGATCGACAAAGGATCTTAAGGGCATTTCACGGGCGCCCTCCGATGGTTTCGCACTGTCTGCGGTTACGTTTACGAATGCTTCATACGTGGTCAGCTTGCGCGTATCAGACTCAACGTCCTTAGCGATCAAATCGCGTGAGTTCTTGATGATTGGTCCAAGTTTATCCCAGGTTAAGGATCGCTCGGCGATCGTTTTAACATAGCGCAAGTACTTCTCTTTGAGCGCTGGCGCTTGGAGCAGTTTGCTGCGTAAGGGCTTGCTACTGTCGTTCATTCCAACCAGTGGATCGAGTTCAACACCACCGCCTCCGCCACCGCCAGGAGGTCCAAAGCCAAAGAAGCCGCCAAAACCACCGCCACCACCGCGTGGACCTTGTTCAGGCCCTCCAGGTCCACCCTCTCCGCCGGGTCGTTGTCCACCTGGACCACCTCCAGAACCGCCCTGTCCGAATCCACCAGGGCCACCACCTGGGCCTCCAGGACCGCCCCGTCGCCCACCAGGGCCACCCGGTCCCATCATGCCGTGGAAAGCCTCATTCATATCGTGCGGCACGAGATGAAACTTATGCTTGTCATCTAAATAGATACTGTAATCACTCGCCCTCACCCAATAGCCATCGTTGTTGATCAACGCACAATCCAGAGCGAGAAACCAAAGTGCTCCGTCGATATCCAAAATCGGTGCAAGCTTTTCTTCTAATTGATCGGCTGGTGTCTCGTCTAGAGTTTTGCAAAGTTTGATTAACTCCTTCCAGGCCTGGTCATTGTCATTCGACTTGATTTGATATCGGCGTCGATAGTCGCTGATATTGTCGCCGGTGTACCGTAGCCCACCATCGCCGTTGGGACTGCCACCAACCTTCCAGCGCGATCCGCCGGTGGTGCCAAAATTCTCAGCCAAGAAGTCTTTGTTGAATTGTTGGACATTAACATAAACGCCCCAATTCTCGCCGTTGATAACCACGCGAACAAAGTTAGCTTTGGGAGCGGAAATGTACTGGTTAGCGATATGGGAATAAAGAACACTACTCATGAAGGATGGATCTTCGTGCGCGTTCAAAAGATTGAGCGTCTTGTAGCCGTACAATCGTTGATCGGAATCGACGAAGTCGAGAGCCACATTGAACGAGCGTTTGTATCCAGCCGGCACCATCATGTACGAAGACATCCCACGAAAGTGAATGCCAACTTGCGGATACTTCTTGCCGTCCACGGTTAACGTAGCGGGAACTTCGACATCGGTATTGTTGAACGCGGCCAGTTCCTCTTCCCAACCCTCGTTGTCGAAGTCGATGAACAAGGTTCGTAGAACTTTCGGATCATAGAGTCCTGCCTCGGGATACTTCTCCGCTTCGTTGACGCTCACTTTCGCGCCTGGCTTGGCAGGCTCGCGCATACCACCTGGTCCACGACCGCCGGGACCACCGCGACCACCAAAGCCACCTTGACGCGGAGGATTGGCGGCTTTCGCAGCCGCTCGTTCTTCTTCGTTCAATCGACCGTCGCCATCTTTGTCAAACTGATCAACCAATTGCCGGTTGCCACCACCTGGTCCGCCGGGACCACCAAACCCTCCTGGTCCGCCTGGAAATCCGGGAAACTGCGGCATCAGTTCATCAGCTGTCAGTTTCTTGTCCGTGTTCTTATCCAGCGAACGAAGCGCTTCGGGAGATCTCTTTAGTTCATCGGCCGATATCTCGCCATCGCCATTCTTATCAAGAGCAGCCATGATCGGCAGGGGCGGAAATGGAAAGTCACCCGGTGGTCCGAATCCTGGAGGTCCAAAGCCAGGCGGCCCTTGTTCGGGTCCACCTTGCGGCGTTTGGCCACCCAATTGACGAGTGATCAGACCAGGCAGGACAAAAAGTCCCAATCCCAGCGTGCAAAGAGTTACGAATCCAACACCAATCTTTTTCATTATTTATTTCCTATACTCAGATAAGTTTTTTTCGTCTTGATAAGCTCTGTTCCTACTCCTACGTCCTACTCCTACTCCTACTCCTACTCCTACTCCTACTCCTACTCCTACTCCTGTTCGTGCTCGTGCTCCTGCTCCTGCTCCTGCTCCTGCTCCTGCTCCTGCTCCTGCTCCTGCTCGTGCTCGTGCTCGTGTTCCTACTCCTACTCGAAGGCCGGCGGAGTCATTCGGCAACGCGCCCTCTCCGCTCGTGTACCTCGCGACTCTCCCAAAGGGAGAGTTGGGTAAACTGTTGGTGCTTGACAACTAAACAAACTGCACGACATCCAGTTGGAGAGTATGCCCTCTCCGCTTGGCGACTTGCCGAGAGTTTGCTCTCACAACTGGACCAAGCCCAACATTTGGCAACCGTATACATATTTCGAGCATCGTTGTGGTCGTAGCTGCATCGGAAACAACATCTCGCGCAAAAGGTATTCGTAACCAACAGGTGTCTTGCCTTCCAAGACGATAAAATCCGGTTTGGATTGTGGCAGGTCAAGGTTAACTTTCGGCTTACCTGTTTGATCGTAAAATCGCAAATCGTAATCAATCGTTGACCGGATAGTGCTGACGTTGAATGCAAAGTGTTCGCGTTTGTATTCGACAATCACAATCGGATCGGAGTAACGAACGACGTCGGCAGCCATGCGGCAGGGCACGTGCTTCAAGAGCAACTCTTGCCATTGGCGATACGGTAGCTCCGCTAGCGAACATTCACATTTTATTTTGATTCGATGTTTTCCCGTCACGCGATTATTGCGCCACTTTACCTCCAAGTAACATTCGTCACCTGGAAATGGTCGATCGTACCAACGCAATCGAAGTTTGCGACGATTGCCCAAGCCCGAAAGATTTGCATGACAAGCCGACAAGGCTGAGTCATCAAAGTAGATGCTTCGAACGGTAGATACTTCGTCATTGTGAATCAATCGCGTCGCATTGCCTTCCAGCACAGCTCGCAACGTCGTGACATCCATACCTTGGATCACGTATTTTGTCTCGCGGCGAGCAACTAAATCTTTACGGGCATCGCTTTCATCGATCACTTCTATCAAGGTCTTCGATAACTCCAAATCTTTGGTTGGGTATCACACAAAACAAACCGCACTTACACCGTGTTCAAACTGACGTACGATATTTCGCAATCGGGCAGTAACTCTCGAAGTTCCAAAACCCACTGAGCCATTTCTTTCGGATCGGATTCGGAAACAACTACCCGAACCTGGCCGCGTCCGTTACCAACATCGTAGCGCTGCATTCGAAATCGTTTGACTGTTTTCTCGATAGCCGCCAATGCGTTGGGATTGGCTTCTTTGCCAAAGCGGCTGGCATCGCCCGTAATCGTCAGTAGCAGACTTCCGTCTCGACGACTTCCGCTGGTGTAATGAACCCCAAGAATGAAAATAGTTGCGACAACCAGCAGCGAAATTGCCAGTAAAGGTAGCCCTGCCCCAAGTGCCAACCCGACCCCAATACAAAGAAACAGGTAAACAAGCTCCTCTGGCTCTTTGATCGCTGCACGAAAGCGGACAATGGAAAGCGCACCAACCAAGCCGAGGGCCAGTGAAACCGACGATTTTACGACAGCGATAACGGCGATGGTGACGAGCGTTAACAAAGGGAATACGCGTGAGGCACTATCGGAATCGCTGATGCTTGGGCCACACTTACTGTAAAGGATTCGGACATACCAACTCATTACACCGCCCAGCAAGAGGTAAGCGGACAGATTGAGGGCCGTTACGCTTTGCTCGACTGAAATGGTCTTTAGCAGTTGTTCGAAGGACTCTTTTAACTGTGGGTCCATCTTATTCCTTGTGTATTAACGATTGGGATAATCCAGGCGCGCGGAACCTCAGGCGTTAGCCGTTGGCCGTGAACCTCTGGCGAATATAACTTCGGCAGCCGTTTGCAACCTTCTCAGCATTCTCTGTATGGAAAACGGTTCCACACTTTCCACAGACATTTTAGAGATTTTTGAAACACCCGTTTCTCGTCAGGTGGAATGCGAATCACAGAATTCGGTATAGAATTGCGGTCACGATGAATGAAGATGACCTCAAACAACTGGTTTCGCAGGGCGCGCGTGGGCTTGGGCCGCTGTTCGAAAAACACCGTGAAGCCCTGGAGCGAATGATCGCGTTTCGCTTGGATGATCGCATTCGCGGACGTATTGACCCGGAGGATATCTTGCAGGAAAGCTACTTGGAGGCCACTCGGCGGCTACCCAGTTACTTGGCTCAACCCAACGTCTCGTTTTACGTTTGGCTGCGCCAGATTGCTTACCAAACCTTAATCAACATCCAACGGGGACAGTTTGGACAAAAGCGCGATCCCAGAGCCGAAGTTCATGCCCAGCCAAATGGTGATGCAACTTGTCACTCGATCCTTTCCATGTTTTCCGGCAACTTTACGACACCAAGTCGAGCGATGATGAAGGCCGAGCAATTCACTCAACTGCGGCAAATCCTCTCCGAAATGGACGAAGTCGATCGAGAAGTACTCGCCTTGAGGCATTTTGAATTTCTCACCAACAATCAAGTCGCGGAAGCGTTAGGAATCAGCGTCACGGCAGCCAGCAATCGCTACATTCGCGCAATGACTCGCCTCAGCCAGTTGGCGCAAAATCGAATCGAATTGGACTAAGTATGTCAGTTCCAGATGATACCATTTTGAAAAACGATGAAGAGCGCCATCCTCTGGAAATCATCGCCGAAGAATTCTCGACCGCCTTGCGAGCGGGACTGAATCCATCGATCGATGAATTCGCCGCTCGCGCTCCCGAGTCCAAAGAGCAAGCTGTTGCGATCCTTCGATCGATCGCAATGATGGAAGGTGCAGGTAGCTCCGAAAACGCGCGACGACGCACCGAAAGTAAATGGCATCGACTGACCGACCAGACATTAACGGTCTTGGGGGACTTCCGTATCATCCGCGAAATTGGCAGGGGTGGCATGGGAATCATCTACGAAGCCGAGCAAGTTTCTCTCAAGCGATTGGTCGCCTTGAAGGTCCTGAATCCGAGCTTTGCAGATTCGAAGAAGCAACTGGAACGATTCCGACGCGAATCCGAAGCGATCGCGCGGTTGCACCACACCAATATCGTTCCAGTATTTGGTATGGGTGAAGAAGATGGCATTCACTACTTTGCCATGCAGTTGATCGACGGTCGCCACTTGAACCATTCTCCAGCCGTCAAGCCTATCGAAGTTGCCAAGATCGGCATTCAAGCGGCCAGTGCCATCGCATACGCGCACGACCACGGAGTGTTGCATCGTGATATCAAGCCATCGAATTTGTTGCTAGATAATAACCATCAGATTTGGGTAACCGATTTTGGTTTAGCCAAACTAACAAACGTCAGCGAACTCACTCAAGATGGTGACATCATGGGCACTTTAAAGTACATGGCCCCTGAGCAACTAGAAGGGCGATCCGACAATCGAACAGACGTCTATGGCCTCGGTTTGACGCTGTACGAATTGGCGGTGGGTCGGCCTGCATTCGATGATTCGACTTCACTTGCAAGCCGCATACGCCACCACAACTTCGCACCACCGCGCAGTTT
Source organism: Ottelia alismoides (assembly GCA_037367405.1). Taxonomy (NCBI): domain Eukaryota; kingdom Viridiplantae; phylum Streptophyta; class Magnoliopsida; order Alismatales; family Hydrocharitaceae; genus Ottelia; species Ottelia alismoides. The sequence continues at coordinate 342,066 of JAZKJV010008684.1, forward strand.
CAATTCACTTATTCCACGGGATCTAGAGACGATCATTCTCAAGGCGACGGCCCGCGACCCAGCCTCACGGTACTCAACAGCTGACGAACTTCAAGAGGACCTGCGCGCCTTCGCCGAAGACCGCCCAATCCGCGCCAGACGTGCTTCGGTGTTCGAAAAGACCAATCGTTGGATGCGAAGGAATCCGTTGGTAGCAGGCTCCCTTGTAGTAACCATGTTGTCGCTTGCAACAGCGACCGGACTATCGGGCTGGGGCTACTGGACAACTCAACTCGCATTGGACAACGCCGAGTTGGCCGGAAAGCAAGCGATCTTGGCGAAGGAGGAAGCCGAAGCCGCCAAACAGCAAGCTGAATCGAACCTAAGTGTCGCTGTTCAGGCTTTCGATGCAATTTTCGAAAATGTTGCCCAGCGTGGAGTACCCAAGTCTCTATCGTTAGCCGTGAAGACGATCAGCAACTCCAGCGAAGAAAGAGAGAACGAGAACCCAGAAGATATTGCCATCGATGCGCCGCAACTGGAATCCGCGTTGACACCCGCTGATGCGGAACTACTAACCAATTTATTGAGCTTTTATCGCGAGTTCGCGAAAAACAACGCAGGCGACCAGACTCTATTGGCTCGTACGGCGACTGCGTACCAAAAGAGCGGTCAAATCCAACATCGTTTGGGGCAAACGGAAGACGCCATTCAATCTTTTGACGAAGCGCTGAATATATTGGTCCAATTGATTGGATCAACCAAGGATCCACAACACGTTATTTCGATGGCGCAAGTCATGAACGATCGCGGCCTCTCCTTGATGGCCAGCCAATCCTCGTTTACACCTGACGTTGTCGGAAATCACTTTGTAGCCGCTCAGTTGTTAAAGTCACAATCGGCCGAGATACGTGAATTGCCTGCCGCACGTTTCGAGATTGCACGAGCCCGTGACTTAGCTGGCTCGGTACTGTCACGCAAAGGGGTGACCAATGCCGAGTTGAACGTGCCCGAAGGCGCTCGGATGGATTTCCCTCCAGGCGCACCGGGACCTAATGGAAGGCTTGGCCCAGGCGGACCAACGGGACCACCAGAGCGAATGGGCTCACCTCCGCAATTTCAAGTTAGCCAATATCCGATTCCTAAAAAAGTTTATGAACTGCTGCCTCCTGGACCAGAATTGGAGTTCATGAATTCGATGATGAGGAGACCGCCTCCACGTGATCGAAGCCATTCAGATGAGCGACCTGGATTCGGTCCGCCAAGGCCAGAGGGAATTGGTCGAGGACGACCAGACAGACATAGACCAGAGGGCTTTCCACCTGATATCGCGCAGCGGATTGACGATGAACTCAATGAGGCCGTCGATTTGCTTTCGGGCCTGTGCAGAGAGTTCCCCGAGAACGATGAATACCAATTGGCGTTTGCGCAAGTACAGCGTCATCGCATGCAACACCTGCTGTTTACGCGTCGAGCCAACGAGGCATCAACTGCGTTTGATTCGGCAAGAGGCTCACTCGAACGCTTAGTAGCCCGGAATCCGAAACATCCCCAATACCTTTTAGAACTTGCCGATACGCTTTCCTATTCTGGCAGTCGCATGAGGTCCATTTCAGGAGCGGATGCTGAGAAGTATATGAAGCGGGCATTGTCCATCAGCCAACAACTATCCAACGAGTTTCCATCCGTCATCGAATATCAGGCGATCCTGGCATCAAGCCACGAAAAACTCGGCGTTTTTGAACGCAGTCGCGGCAACTGGGAAGAAGCCGAAAAGAACCAACGAATTGCTTGCGATTCCTTTGAGTCGCTTCACGAACATCAACCCAGCAATCAGTTTTATCAATTGTCCTACTTGATCGGCTTGAACAATCTCGCCCGCGTCTTATTGGATGCAAATCCACCCCTTGCCACTAAGCAGAACATCACAAATTGCCGAGACAAACTAAGATCAGCCATTCAAGGCCTCTCAGTGGACCAACTCGAATTGCGACGCTTTGAAAACTTGGCCAAGCAAAACATTCGCAGGTTGGATGATTTCCTGGAGAAGTAGGGCGATTTCTCCGAAATCGCCTCGCGCAATCCGGGCTGCTCACGTTGCCCTCACGCCAATCTGTTTGGGTTCCGATCTATTTCTGGGCTTGCGGCTTGCAATGAGAAAGCGCCAGCAGCGCATAACCGCAGACTAAGTTGGGATCGCCTTCCATCCAGCGAGCGTTATCGTTGATCCAGCTACCATCAGATTTTTGCAATTGAGCTAACTTCTTTTGCAACTCCAGTTTCCACGCGTGATCCGTACCCTTAGCGTCTTGAAAACTCGCCGCGCCATAGGCATCGAGGGACTTGGCCAATGTGTGGTAATAGTAATAAAGTCCCTGCTGACCAACTCCTGGATTCGAATCCAGATCATAGTGCTTGCGAAGAAAATCGACGGCCGCTTTGACGCGTGGATCGTCTTTACCCACACCCGCGTAAATCATGCTCTTTAGACCAGCATAGGTCATCGAACCGTAGCTTCGCAGCCCTCCGTTCGGCTCGTTTCCTGCTTTGCTTTCACCTCCACCAGCTGGCGTATAAAAGAAACCACCATCATTGATTAGGGCGGATTGGGGAGTCGTATTCTGGGGTGACTCGAGGTTCTGGCAACGGGTTACAAATTGGAGTGCCTTTTGAATCGCTTCATCTTCAGGTCCATTACCAAGAGATTTGAGGGCATCGATCAGGAAGCTAGTGTTCGACAAATCTGGTCGTTGTGACGAACCATAACCTGCCCCTCCATAAAACGAATCGCTCTTGTCCTTGCCTTCACTTTCATCCCATTGGAGACCTTTGGCGTAGGCTTCGGCTTTCTTGACAATTTGCGTGTACTTGCCGCTCTTGTTCACACCCGCCAGGGCGACCATAGCTAAACAAGTGTCGTAATTCTGGTGCTTTGAGTCTGGCCGATAGATGCCGCCATCTGGTTGGACATGGGATTCAAGAAATTTGAGCGCCTTCGCAACCGTTGCGTCCTCAGGTGGTACTCCGACTGAGGTAAGTGCACTAACGACGAGTGCAGTCGGGCCAATGCCAGCCGATGAAGAAAAGGATCCATCAGCCGCTTGGCCGCGAACCTTTAGGTATTCGACCGCACGATCGACCATCGTGCGGTACTGAACTGTCGTGTCGGCTAACTGAGCCAAGGAATCGTCAGAAACCGCTGAACGCGATAAAACAATCGCTAGAAAAAGACCAACTACACAAAATCTCATATCACACCTATTTCGGTACTCAGGCAAATGGCATCAACACAACCGCATCCGTTTGCACATATCATACCAAAAAGGCCTAAGCGATCATTTGGATAGTCTAGTGGGCGAAAGCCGATGAATTTTCAGCCAAGTTGGCCAATATTTCGCCTGAAACTAAACTTTTGCACTTCTGCGAGTGCGGAAGAAACCTAGTGCCGCGAAAAGGGTCGAAAAGCAAAAAACAGAACTCGGCTCCGGAATGGGATTGTTGTTGCTCTGTGATGGAGTGATAAAGAGAGCGTCAATTGTAAGTGTCGAAAATTGGAAATCGGCCAAGTTCGTTGTTTCTCGTGTTTGCTCGATTCCGAATTCGAGTAGCCCGTCAACGTTCGTACTAAAGGTAACCGATACCACATTATCTGCAGCTATATTCGGGTCCGCCAAACTTACTAATTCGTTGCGAATGCCTCCGAAGCTCCAATAGGCAACCGTAGCGTAATCCTTTATGTTGCCGTCAATATACAACACCGCCGACCAGTTGAATGACAGAGTATCCCCAGCTTCAACACTGATCACTTGGGAAATCGATGACTTCTTAAATCCTGGGTTATTGGAATTACCTGGAGAGACCAACATTTCCCCGGGCGCCGGATCCGCAAATGGATAATCTACGCCCAATGCACTGGTTGCACCCACTGGGTTCCAATTTGCCGCAACATTCGAAAAAGTGGGGTCCTTGATCACGCCAGCTCGGCAGTGAACATTTGAAAGAAGGCCGCAAACACACAGTATGATAGCTGTTCTTATCACCTTTTAGTCCTCCAACATGAACTGGTGAACCCACTGGAATCCCTACTAAACAGGCCCACAATTTACCAATCTGGCATTATTCCGCCAACAGACGAATGGGCAAGATGGGCTATTTTGCCGAAATTTCTGTCGGGGGGCTACTTTTAACTGCCAAAACCCAAAAAGTGACCGCAGCCAGCAAAGTCGGGGCAGCCGCCGCCAGCCGATAATCAAGCTTTAATTGCTCCAAAGGCATGTAAAAACTCGCGTGCATCAAGCCACCCGCTACCAAAAACAGCATCGGACTGATCACAACCGCCAATGGTCGCCATCCGCTTTTCAACAACCCAGCGACACTTGCCAACCCCACTACGGTGGCAGCCGCAATGATGGGTAGCGTCACCTTTAAAAACGACTCGGAACACAGATAAGCTGAAGCCATTGTCCACGGAATCAGGATGAATCCAAAAATCGAAAGCGACCTGGCGGGCAGACGTTCGGCCAATGAGTGGGTAACCACAATGCCAACCGTAACTGCCGCATACCACCCAACTCGCAGTGGCTCAATCTCCTTCCATGCTTCCCCTCGCGGAATGATCATGAAGCATGCGGCGAGTACTGCTACTAATAAAACTAATTTGCCAACGATCCAACGCGACGACTTGATCGACTCCCCTGATGATGGCGCAACGACAAGAGCCAAAGCGATTAGGCTTGAGCCAATTGGAACACGTTGCCACTCGTCCTCTGACCAAATCGCAAATCCCGTTCCCAAGCCATACGCCAAGTAAACCGCTAGCGCTGCGCCCATCGCCAAGAATAACCTCTGCAATAAGTTAATTTGCGGCGCCGCTTTGGCGCACAAGACTAACGCAACCCCAAAGACGATGGCAGGCACGATGAAGTTGTTGAGTAATATTTGTTGGATCATTTTTCGTAAGGCGAGTAGCCTAAGCATCCTGCCTGGGTAGGACTAAGAACCCTCTCCGCTCGTGTACGTTGCGTCTCTCCCAGCGGGAGAGTTGGGTAATCCGTTAGTATGTACCAACTTGAAACCGCACGACAGTGTGCCGCGTCGCTCCGCCGACGCGATTCAGATCAATAAATCACGCCGGTCCGATCAATAAATCACGCCGGCGGAGCGGCGTGGCACACTGGATCCAACGCAATACGCAATAACGCAACACAGGTTGGCGCATGCGTGATAACGCTATCGCGAACCGCTTGAACGGCTTCGTCCAGCGTCATCACGACGTGCTCGATCAATTCCGTCCCCTCAGGTGACTTTTCGCAAAACGACAGTTGCTCAGCTACATAGACCTGCACGGGTGATCGAACGGCAGCCGTAAACGGATCAACGCAACCTAAGTGCGTCCACTTTTTCGCTTCAATACCCAACTCTTCGGCTAATTCCCTTCGAGCTGCAACAAGTGGCTCTTCATTAGGCTCGATGCCACCACTAACACCTTCGATGGTGATTCGGCCAACGGCATAGTGAAACTCTCGAGTTAAATGCACATTGCGATTTTCATCGATAGCAATCACGCAAACGCCCGGTGTAATCAATACAGTAGCGTACGTTCCTGGCAACCCATCGGGTCGAACAACCTGATCGCGAAAAAGCTGTACCCAAGGATCGGAATACATCTGCTCAGTCAGTTTGATTTTCCACGGTCCGTGCTCTCGCATTTGAATATGCATTTCGTTTGAGTGTTTTAAATCCGTCTGCATCTCGCAGAGCAGGCCAACTATACAACCACGATGGCAGGCGATTGCGTCGCCATTGGCTATCGGTTAAACAATCTTTAGCTTTTAGTATTGCGTAGTTGCGAACTGGGCTCGCGCCCAAACGCTTAAATGCTTGGTTTCGCCTCCGGTTTTATGGTTCTACGCATACCAACTCTTGATTCAATTTGACCTTAGCAAACTCTTGCTTGGTGCCACTTGGCCATTCGACCAAGACATCCACTTCGCCGGCGAATCTTCCCAAACCAAAATGCAGCTTGGGTTGATGCGAGGATGCATAGGTTGTTCCTCCGCATAGTTCTTCGACGTACTTTCTATCGCCTGTAGTGACGGTGACTCGGCATCCTATCCCACGACGATTACACTGCCGACCAATAAACGACACGGTCAAGTAACCGCCACAAGGCTGGTCGCCACACTTCGAATCGTTCCGCAATAGTGCCAATGGATCATTTTGATTCAGGACAGCGATATCCACATCGCCATCTCCATCAAAGTCGGCTGATGCAACACCGCGCCCAATCCGTTTCTCTTGAAAGTATTCGCTAGCGGTGGAGCCTACAGATTGAAATCGCTTGCCGCTTTGAACAAACAGCTGGGCATTCATTTTCAGCAATCGACTGTTGCTGGGCGAATTATCGACGTGACCGTTAGCAACAAAGATATCCAGCAATCCATCGTTATCCAAATCCTGAAGAATGGTTCCAAAACCGAGATAAGCCAACGTAGGTTGATGAAGCCCCAGGATGGCTGTCTGATCTTGAAATCCGTTGGGGCCGAAGTTCGCGTAGAGAGTATTGGATTCTTCGTAGTAGTTCGTCACGTACATATCTTGGAATCCGTTGCGATCAAAATCGCCCAAAGCGATACCCATGCTCGCTTGCGTCGCTCCTTCGCGATCCACGTCACACCCTAAGACGCCAGCACGATCTTCGAATTGCCCTTTTCCTTTGTTCATGAACAGAAAATTGGCTGTCGTATCATTCGCAACGTAAATATCGGGCCAACCGTCCCGGTCAAAGTCACAAATGGCCACGCCTAGCGCACGGTTGTTCGGACCAAACAATCCTCGTTCCTTGGATTGATCGGCAAAGGTACCATCGCCTTGATTGAAGTAACATGCATCCGGCCATGGGTCGAGGGTCGCCGGGTTGCAAACTTCCAATTGCCCTTTTCGGTCTTTGCAAGGAGCTGCGTTGCGTGGATCGTACTGAACATAGTTGCAAACATAGAGATCCAAATCACCATCCAAGTCCAAATCGCCCCATGCGGCCGAACTGCTCCAACGACGGTCGTCGACTCCGGCCAATGATGCAATCTCCAGAAACGTTCCATCTCCGAGATTCTTCCAAAGCGTATTGGCAAAGATGTTCGATACATAAAAGTCATCGAAACCATCGTTGTCAAAATCTCCCACCGCGACCGCTTGGCTATAGTTGCGTTCTTCAACTCGCGCCAAACTCGCAACAGGACGAAATCGGTCTTCAAGGTATTGAAACAGTTCATCGCCAGGCTGATCCGAAAGCTGATCCGCGACTGGGTCACCACCTTGATTTGCCAACAGGTCCCAATGCCCATCGTTGTCGAAATCCAACCAGCCGACCCCAGCCCCAATCGTTTCGACCATCAACACGCGGCCGCGCTCGCCGTTTTGATACACGTGTTTTACATTCAACTCAGCCGCAACATCCTTGAGTCGAATATTAGTTGTCGCCGGTGCTGAGGAATTCGCAGCGTTACTAGCGTCGACAGTAATCTGAAAGGGCGAAGGTCCTTGGCTGTTCATCGCCGGAGAACTAAGTTCGTTTGGCGTTGTTGGCTTCGCTTCCTCAGATGTCACCATTCGATTCGAGGCCGAACGATTGCAACCAACCACAACAAGAAGCGAAACCAGCAAGAAAAAGAATAGCTCGCAGGGTGCTTTGCACCTCGCACACCAGTTGAAGTCGCTTTGTAGTTTTTTTGTATGCATTAGCGCGCGACGCAAGCCGAAAGAAATTCGTGAGTACGACTGGCCGATTCCGCTGGGCTCTCACCATCTGTTGCCGACTGATGCACGGTGACATATCCCGGATAGTGGATCTCGCTCAGTCCGTCGAAAACGGTCTTAAAATCAATGCCACCACTTTGATGGATGGGAATAATATCGAAGCTCACCGGCCCTCGGCACCATGTATCAAGCGTTACGGCACCAGTCGATCGAAGGACCTGATTCTGAAGATAGACATTGAAAATCCAAGGCTTCAACCGACGTAGGGTTGCCAAGCCATAATCTTGGCCGCAAATTTCCAGATTGGCTGGTTCATAGATCAATCCGAAATTGGGTCGGTCGATCTTTCGCAATGTGTCTTCGATCGCATCAACGGTTTCAAATAGACTAAGCGTATGGCATTGATGTACCAAGCGAATACCGCGCGGCGCAGCTTGATCAGCCGCTTGCTGAGCCCATGAAATATCTTCTGCGGATTTAATCGCAACGCGAATCATCGTCGCGCCAAGCTCCTCTGCTAGATTAAGATAAGGTCCAATATCCCGCAGAGCCTTGGGCGCGTGGAGGTTATTGTAGACGATGTCAAAATCGCCAGTCACCATACTGACCGCCAGACCGGATTGCCGTAGTAAGTTCACGGCGCGCAGTTGTATTTCAGGCTTTGAATGCACACCGACTTGGGATGCACGCATGCAAAGCCCTTCGTAGCCACTGCTCTTGGCGATGTTCACAACTTCCGCCAGCTCCAATATGGGGATCTCTTTGGAAAGAAATCCCTCGGCAATTCGAACTGACAATGAAAACTTAGTCATATGATTTCGGCCACGACGATCGAAGTTGGTTTTTGCTACACTGTAGACGTCTGCCATCAAGTCCGTCAAGCAAGCTCATTTTAAAACATCCGGAGTCTGACATGCGTCGTAGGGGACGTTTTAGCTGCATCGTTGCGATAATCACTTTTTGCACGCCATTTCTTTGTTTCGCTGACCCTCCCCATCAACCAGCGATATTGAAGTCGGAGTTTATCTACGAAAAAGCTCCCTTTCCATCTTGTCATGCCAGCACCCTCGCGGAGACTCAGCCTGGCCGTTTCGTCGCCGCATGGTTTGGCGGCCAATACGAAAAGCACCCGGAAGTAGGCGTTTGGGTGTCGCGCCATGATGGCAATCAGTGGTCGGCACCGGTCGAAGTTGCGACAGGAATTCAATACATCGGGGGCGATGGCAAGCCCGTGCGGCACCCTTGCTGGAACCCTGTCCTGTTCCAGCCTAAATCCGGACCACTGATGCTGTTTTATAAAGTGGGACCAACGCCAAGCACCTGGTGGGGAATGTTGACGACCAGCGAAGATGGTGGACAAACATGGAGCCAACCAAGACGACTGCCTGAACGCATTGATGGTCCAGTGAAAAACAAACCCATTCAATTAGCCAACGGTGATATCTTGGCGGGATCCAGTACCGAAGATGACGGGTGGCGCGTTCACTTCGAGCGAACGTCAGATGGTGGCCGCACATGGCATCGTACAGGTCCAGTCAATGACGGAAAACAATTCGGCGCGATTCAGCCCAGCATTCTAACACTTGGCGGCGAAAAACTGCTGGCTCTCGGAAGAACCAAGCAAGGTGTCGTTTTCCAAATCGCATCGAACGATCTTGGAATGACTTGGCAAACCATGGAAGCCACCAAGTTGCCCAATCCCAATTCAGGGACCGACGCGGTAACTCTGAAAGATGGCAGCCATTTACTGATTTATAATCATACCGCCAAAGGCCGTTCACCATTAAACATCGCCGTCTCGCGTGATGGGACAAACTGGCAAGCTGGTTTGGTGCTAGAAAATGAACCCGGCGAGTACAGTTATCCAGCTATCATTCAATCCAACGATGGACTTGTCCACATCGTCTACACGTGGAAGCGCGAAAAGGTTCGCCATGCAATCATCGATCCAAAACTCATCAAGCCTCGTGATATCGTCGATGGCAAATGGCCCGAATGATAATGTTATGCAACAACGATTTACCCAACTCTCCCTCTGGGAGAGTCGCGAGGTACACGAGCGGAGAGGGCTTTGTACTGGTACGCGGCACAAGAACAAGCTCGGCAGGAGCCTCGCTCTCCCGACACGTATATTCACTACGAATGAAACGCCTCGGCGTCCCATCATGCGTATTCGTACTATTTCTTTTGCTCCCATCCGTGCAACTGCTTGCCCAAGCGACTTCGCAAGCCCCTTCACTACTCGAACAACTAACCCAGACCGGCATCGATTTTGGGGAACATGGCAAACAGGCCCTCCCCTCCCCTGCCCTACCGATCATCGAGAACTCCTTCAGTACTGAAACACTGGAAAAAATCACTGGAAAAGTTGATTGGGAAAAGTTTTCGCAACCCAGCGTCGTTGCACCAATGATGATTAGGCTTGAATATGTCAAAGACAAAGCCGATGAACGTATTGGACACAACGTTCATTCCGCTTTCGCTGTCCACGCCAAACTCGAGGCGATTCGCGACAAGGACTTGATGCAACAGATCTTCGGTCGTCAAAGCGACTCAGGCGAATCCGGTGCAATGAAGTTAACCGAGCTATCCGAAGAACAACTAAAAAAGCTGTCCATAACTTCGAATGAGCCTAACGCCAATGACCAAACCAAGGTCGCGCGAACCTATTCGATGGTTGATGTTGTCCTGCTGGACAAGATTCGAATTCACGGCTTACTTTGCATCGAAAAATCCGAAGGTCCCTCAGGAATCTCGTTGGCTTGGCAGTTGGTACCGCGTAACGAAGGTGATGAATTTCAAGGGACTTGGAGCAAGCTCGATTCCGTTGAAGACCCAACAAGTTCATCTACAGCCAAGTCGTACACCGGCTGGGGTGGCTACATCCAGGTGACGCGGGCAATCCAAACACCAGAGATACTGGTGATTGAATCGCGCATGTTGATGTACGAACCCAAAGATTGGTTTAGCAGCAGCAACTACATTCGATCCAAGTTGCCGGTCGTTATCCAAGAAGGCGCCCGGAACTTTCGCAGGAAATTTCAAGCACGCTAGGGCATTGCGAGTGATTGATCCGAACAAACGGCATAAACATTGGCCAACCGAATTGGAAGTGGCCGCGCTCCAGTATCAAGTTCCTGTCGAAAAAATGGGCCGACCTCAAGCAAGCCCCATCTCGATGGCCAGCGTTTGGCAAATGGAATCGCCCGAATTAGCCGCTTCCATTGCCGCTCAGGATTCCGAATTCATCTACCGCCGTGATGGTCATCCCAATGAATTAGAGTTGTCTCGTAAGCTTGCCACGCTCCATCAAGCTAACTATGCAATGATCACCGCTCAAGGCATGAGCGCGATTGCCGCCACTGCGATCGCAGTACTCAAACCTGGCGATAGTGTTTGGGTCGCAAATGAATTGTATGGAAAGACGAACAAGCTGTTTCATGTCGATATGCCACAATGGGGCATTCAAACAGCAGTCTTCGATCCCTGCAACCCCGACGATATCGCAAGACTCCATGCATCGAATGCAAGATTGGTCATCATCGAAACGATGAGTAACCCGCGATTGCGAGTTCCCGACATCCGGGCAGTTGCCAATGCAACCCACCATGCCCAAGGCAAGTTGCTGGTTGACAACACTTTTGCAACGCCCTTACTCTGTCGACCACTCGATTTAGGAGCCGATCTGGTAATGGAGAGCCTCAGTAAAATTGTCTGCGGGCACAGCGACAGTATGCTCGGCATGTTGGCGGTAAATGATGACAACTTGGCCAAGCGTATACGCGATGTAATGACCACTTTTGGATTGGCCAGTAGTCCACTGGATTGTTACCTAACGCATCGCGGTCTGATGACGCTAGCCATACGACTTGAACGAGCTTGTGCCAATGCCCTGCGACTTGCCGAACATTTGAACCAATCGAATTCGGTGGTTCGCGTCGATTATCCTGGCCTAGCGTCTCATCCAAATCACGTCACTGCACTTGAGCAGTTTCCCGATGCGTTCGGATGGATGTTGGCGTTTGAGTTAAAGTCTGGCCTTACGACCAGCCAAGTATTCTCATCGCTAGCGCCCGAAATTGCATTTGTTCCTTCGCTTGGCGATGTTTGCACAACACTTTCTCATCCGGCGACTACTAGTCATCGGAGTTTGACAGCCGAGCAGCTTACAAAACTTGGCATCTCGTATTCCACGATCCGAGTGTCTTGTGGAATCGAACCAACAGAGTGGCTCGTAGAACGCTTTGCCAAAGCAGGGCTTTAGCCAGCGTGCGTCACTCTTGCCGAGTGTGATACATGTAAACGAGTCGCATCCGGCAGATGCGACCCACGGCAATCCGAAAACGCTAAACTAAATATCTTCGGTACACATCCCACAACGTCTGCCTCCGGAGATCAACATGAAAGTTGGCGTATTCACTGTCATTTTGCGTTCTATGCCGCTTGAACAGGCACTCGATTATCTCGCAGGCTTGGGGTACAAACGGTCGAGATCGGAACCGGAGCCTACCCAGGTACCGACCATTGTGATCCAGATGCACTACTTGCCAGTGACGCCAAAGCCAACGAGTTTCTTCACGCGATTCACTCACGTGGCTTGAAAATCTCTTGTTTGTCGGTCCATGGAAATCCGATCCACCCCAATCAAGAGATCGCGGCTCAGCATGATGCGGCCTTCCAGCGATGCGTGCGACTGGCGGCCAAACTAGGTGTGGAAGTGATTGCAACTTTCAGCGGATGTCCCGGAGGCGCACCGGGTGATCGTCAACCGAACTGGGTTACCTGCCCTTGGCCGCCTGAGTATTTGGACATACTCAATTACCAGTGGAAAGATGTCGTCATTCCCTACTGGACGAAAACGACTGAGTTCGCGCGGCAACATGGCATTCGCAAGATCGCATTGGAAATGCATCCTGGGTTTGTTGTCTACAACCCAGAAACACTCTTGAAACTGCGACAAGCTGCCGGACCGGAGATAGGAGCGAACTTTGATCCGTCGCACTTGATTTGGCAAGGCATCGATCCATGCGCCGCTGTACGTGCCCTGCAAGGTGCGGTCTATCACGTTCATGCCAAGGACACGAACATTCAGCAGTGGAATGCAAAGACCAACGGTGTGTTAGATACAAAACACTACGGCGACGAGATCAATCGAGCATGGTTATTCCGAACAGTTGGCTATGGCAGTTCACGTCAGTTCTGGTGCGACTTCGTCTCGGCATTGAGGATGACAGGTTACGATCATGCACTTTCGATCGAGCACGAAGATAGTCTCATGACTGCTCGCGAAGGCTTAGAAAAAGCCATTCGTTTTCTGCAATCGATTGTCTTGACCGAACCCAAAGGTGACGTCACCTGGGCCTAACCGCGAAAGAAGGCTCATCCGCCTTGTGCATGTGCTGATTAAGTTCATGTTGATTTTGGTGGGTCGCATCTGCCGGATGCGACCATGTTGCTTGACAAGTCGTCGCCGAACCATGATCCGATGTCGAAGAGTCGAGGTAATTGCCAACTGGTTACAAGGCTCTGCCTAGTAACCCAATGTCTTTCCGGCTCCGCCTGCGGTTTTTGCGATCCCGCCGATGGAGAACCTGCCACTGACGCGAGGCAGAGCCTCGAAGACAGTCCAAGGCGGAGCCTTGGAACGAGGTATGAGAACGAGTCTCGTGATGAATGATCACCTAATGTGCGCGAGAGCTAATGACCGCGACGTGTCCACTATAACCCGCTGAGGGCGGATTCGCTGGTTTTAGCATGACTGTCGTCTTGCTATCTCCCCCATCAGGCTCGATAATCGAAACCAGTTCAGCGGACGTTATAGATGTTTCCTGTTCCGCACGCCTCAATATCCTCTTCCATCCCATGTGAGGTTTCTCCCATGTCCTCTCAGACGCAGTGCAAGCGCGGTTTCACGTTAGTCGAGTTGCTGGTCGTGATTGCCATCATCGGTATTTTGGTCGGGCTGTTGTTGCCTGCCGTGCAAGCGGCTCGTGAAGCGGCCAGACGTATGCAATGCTCAAACAACCTCAAGCAATGGGACTGGCTTTGCACAACTACGAGAGTGCTTTCAAGACGTTCCCACCCTCTGGCATTGATTCAAACTCGATGTCGTGGATTGTATTGACTCTGCCGTTCATCGAACAAAAAAACCTCTACGAACGTTTTGACTTCCGACAAGGTGCATGGAATTCGTTCAATCGAATCGCCGTCGTCAAGGCTGTGGTTATCCCAGCACTCCAGTGCCCCAGCGCACCTGAAGATACGCTGTTCTCGGTTTTCAACACGACTGCCGCAACCAATGTCAACGAGTCTGACGTGCGCACCGCCCACTATCATGCAGTACTCGGCTCGACGGGCCCCAACCCCGCAGCGAACAATCAACCCTACACCGTGATTGGCAATCCTGCCCTCGATTTCGGAGTTGTCAGCACGCAAGGCGTCTTCGGTTCTGCTCGCGTTCGAACCGCCACCAACACCGTACCCGAAAGGAACCCGATGAGCCAAATTACCGATGGTACATCGAACACCTTAATGGTTGGTGAATTCTCTTGGAAGGGATATCAATTCTGGCGCCCCTTCACACGTGGCTGGTTCTCCGACGCACGTGGAACATTGTTATATGTCTCTAAGAACGTCACTTATCCTATTAACTCCAGGTTCTCGCTGAAGTGGAACGATGGCTCGTTTGGTAGTATGCACACTGGTGGGTGCCAGTTCGCCCGAGCTGACGGCTCCGTCCAATTCGTTGCCGAGAATATCGATATGGCGGTGTATCGCGCCACTGCCAGCAGGAATGGCGGCGAGTCAACGACATTAGAGTAATCACAACCAACGCAGTGGGTAAAAAAAACGTGAACAAGCACATTCGATTGGCACTAGGTACAACTTTGATTTTGGCTTGCCTGGGCTGCAGCGGAGGAGAAAGACGATATCGACTTTCTGGGTCGGTGACCTTCAAGGGTGCACCCGTTGCGGAGGGCTATATTGTCTTTGAACCCGATGGCAGCAAGGGTAACAAAGGCGGTCCCGGTCGAGCCAAGATACTGGATGGAAAATACGATACTAGCCAAGAAGACAATGTCGGTGTGCTGGGTGGCCCGCATGTGATTCGCATCAGCGGTTTTGACAAGAAGATCGCTGGTGCCTCTGCCGCTGAGGTGGCCCTGCCCAAATCACTGTTTACCGATTACACGGTCTCAGAAGATTTGCCCAAACAGGACTCTACCAGAGACTTTGATGTCAATTAAAGATTATTGACCTCTGTTTGATCAATGAAAACGGGGGGCTCTTGGCGGTAAGCGCATCCGGCAGGTGCGAACCAACGTCAACTATTGCGATTTTATTGTCGCAATTAGCTTTGGGTATTCATCTAGTTTTTGTAATGGCAACAAATCGGCGTCGTGAAGCAAGTAGTTTGCATCTTGATATCCTGTTTCGATCGATCGCTTGACCGCCTTGAGGGCTGCGTTGATTGCCTTCGGGCTTTCGCTTGCAACCATATGCTCAGAGACCAACGCGTAGGTTGCAGCGGCTTGTAGAAAAAGCTGATTGGCTTTGAAGCCGCCTGCTGTAAGTTCGCCAGCTTTGCTTGCATCTGCACTGGTCTCGCGGGCCTTACGTTCGTTTTCCTCATCGCGCCAAAGCGATTCAGCGCGATCGCGGATCCACTTCGCATGTTGAAGTGCAGATGTGGTGGTCCCGCTTCTCGCTTGGACCAGCATTAATTCTATCCGTTGGGTAATCACTCTATCGAGTTGCTTATCGTCTTTATCATCCGCAAGCTTTTCTAGGGCATCGCGCCAGACCATTTCTCGCAGCAACGCACTTCGTTCAAAAAAAGCTTTGGCTTTCGAAGAATTGCCTGCTTGCAGTTCAACAATACCCAATCGGTAATTTTGCATCGCAAGACCATGATAGCCGAAATGGAGTTCACGAATTTCGGACGTATCGAGTACGTCCTTCAAATCCTCCATACCATTCTCGTATATCTTTCGAATGGCTGCTGGATCTTTCTTTTGTTCAAGTAGATAGTCACCGTAAAGATTGGCGGCTTCGAGTGCTTTCTTCCGGAATAGGAACCGGTTGGGAAAATCATCAGCCAGCTTACGCATTGCTTCAACCGATTGTGCGAATGCTTTTTCTGCGTGTTCATGCTGTCCAAGCTTGGAAGCAGCTAGCGCCATTGTCAAATAAGCTGTTGCCAGGTCGCGGCGAGCGTCTATCGCGATGTTTTCACCTGGTGGAAGTTCGTTAACTGCGGATTCCAAATTCGGAATAGCTTCTTGAACGTACTCCATCGCACGGGTCGCAAATCGAATCGGATCATTGGTTTCTACGCCAAGTAGATATAGTGCATATCGGTCCAGGACAGATCCTAACTCAGCTTTGCGTTGAACAACCGCCTTTTCGTCGGTCTCTTGCGCTAGCGCTTCACGTCGCAATTCAATGGCTCGCAGATTAAGGGCAGCAACCTCTTTAATTGGAGCCTTGCGAATGGCGGCGGTATTTGCAAGCCTCGCAACGGCATGAGCCAAATTGGATGTCGCCTTTGCCATATTCTGCGGTTTGCCATCAAGCACTTCTTGGGCTATCTTTTCGGCTTCACGGAACTTTTCTTGTGCAAGATTCAATAGTTCTTCTGCATTTTGTGCTCTATCGCTTCGCTTGGAATCCGATGCAGCTTGTTGTAGTAACGACTCTCCCTCTCGTAAAGCAACTGCTTCCAGTCCCCACTGCCGCGATGGACCAACAGCACCAGTATCCTCGGTACCATCGAGGATCTGCCCCATTAGGGAAAGAAAATCTTGTCGCGTCCCCGATCCCAACGGCGCTCCCTCTAGCAAATTGGGGACGTTATTGACTAACTTCGAAACCGTTTGTCGATAAGTCGTTAAACGATCATCCGAAAGCTGTTTCTCGACCGTAATCTCGTCACGCTGTTTACTGATCTGATCAACCTGCTGTGTGATTCGTTCCCGATCGCTATTGATACGGTAAGCGGTCGCGATCGCGCCACCTGTCATAACGATTAGCAATGTTGCAATCAAGCCAAGCAATCGAGCTTCTCTCGGATAGCGACGACACAGTCTAACGATCCGCTCGACTTGCCCGATCGGACGGGCAAGAATCGGTTCGTTGTTGAGGAATCGTTGCAAATCTTCTGCTAGCAGTTGAGCGCTACCGTACCGTTTCTCAGGTGCCTTCTGCAAGCACTTGAGGCAGATCGTTTCAAGGTCGCGGGGTATTCCTGGCTGCAGCGTTGTAGGTGGCGTGGGTTCCGCCGATCGCACCTGTTGAATTACTTCCCAGCCAGTAGCCGCTTTAAACGGGGGCCTGCCAACCAACAGCTCATAAAAAATAGCACCCAATGTATAGACGTCTGACAAAGGGCCGATGACCTCTTGGTCACCAGCAGCTTGTTCTGGCGACATGTAATTCGGCGTACCGAGGATGGTCCCGTCGATCGTCAGGTGGCTGACATCATCTGTTCGTCGAGCCAGTCCAAAGTCAGCGATCTTCGGATTACCATCTTGCGTTAAGAGGATGTTGGCCGGCTTCAAATCGCGATGGATGACTTCGCGACCGTGTGCATACGCGATGGCCGTTGCCAGTGTATGCATCATCTTGGCCGACTCATCAATCGTCAACATCTGTTTGGAGATCTTGCCGGCTAACGTGCCGCCATCAACAAACTCCAAGGTAAAATAAGGCAGTTCTCCCGCCTGACCAACATCAAATACGTGAATAATGTTCGGATGTTCGAGTCGGGCCGCAGCCTGGGCTTCAACCTTGAATCTCGCCACCTCCGCTTCGCGCGCATGATCCAAATTTAGCATAACCTTGAGCGCAACCATGCGGTCAGCTCGCTCTTGATGGGCCTTATAGACAACGCCCATCGCGCCGCGTCCAAGTTCGCCAAGGATCTTGTAGCCAGGAATGACTACCTTTGGGGAAGTAGAAGATCCCTGGTAAGCCTGCGTAGATGAAGGATCACTGTAGACCAAAGTGCCAGTGTCGTCGACAGAAAAACTAGCGGTTTCGCCCCCGTCATGGGTTTCAATCGCAAGCGTTGCCGCGTTCTCTCCAGTCAAGGGAACAAAGGATGGCGACTTGCCGCTTGAATCATCGACGAGTTCGATTGTCACATCGACGGTTGGAGCAGGCGAAGTATCACCCAATCCATCTACTGTGAGCTCAGATACAGAACGCTCATCATCCGGAGATTTGTTGTCATGTGGATCGCGAGCATTCATCGACGCAATTCTTCTTTACGGGGCGACAGCGCACATTACACTACCTGCTTCAACACTCGACTGCGCCGTCCAGCCAGTACCGACAAAGAACCAATCGCGAGGATCAGAATTGAACTTGGTTCCGGAACCGTCGTATCTCTAAGCACATCAAACGAAATCTCCTGACCTGTGATCTGCGTAATCGGGTCATTGGTCAGCTCGGTATCGCCAGTGCTTGCGGCATTAAACAATCCAGACGCAGAATTATTAAAAGAGGCGAGCGATATGGTGTAAGAACCGGTATCAAGTCCTAAAGTGTTTATGTGCAATCGCGCCAGGGTAAGCGTCGAACCGTGAAACAGAAAATTGACAGTAGGATCAGAGAAGGGACTTAATGCGGATAAGTTGATGAACCCGAGAGCACTCTCAACGGCTCCATCCCACGGAAAACCAGCCGACTCAATCGAAAATCGACCGAAGCCTGTAGCAATTAACTCCGAACTGCTCCCATCCAGCCAAAGTGTCATCGAGTTAACAAAGTCGTCCGTCTGTGGATCGCCACTTGCATCCGTTGACGAAAAATTGGCCACGATGTCGAAAGCAACTTCCGTCGATGTCGGAAAACCAACGGCCGGAGTTAGCGACATACTCAACATAACACCCGCATTTGCGTTTACGCAAAGCAAAGTAACAACTAGCAAACAAACGCTCGAGAGTAGTCTTTTCATAACAAACCAACAAAATTCGAAAGGGTTAAGTAGTCTATCAATTCTATTCGGATCAACGCGGATTAGTATCCTTCCCAGCGTGATCTCCGGGTTTTGCTTTCATTTTCTACACATTTGGGGTGTTCGTTGCAGTTTCATCTGCGGTTTGGCGAAGGATTCCGTCATTGATCCCCGCACCAACCAGCTTTGCAAAATAGAGATTCCGTCGCCTTACCGCTCCTGAGGGTACGCTAAATGCGCCATCCAACACGTCTAATTCAATATCATCGTGTATTGTGATCGCGTTCAACTTAAATCCACCGACAGTACCGACATTCGCAAGAACGTTGATTCGGGACTGATACCAAGCAAGCGAATTATCTGCCGCATTCGTACCCCAAAGATTTATCATCTCACGGATAGCATTAATGTTGCTATCGTAATCAGTCCAGCCGGCTATCAGAATGTCACCGTCGCCTTGCGAATACAACTTATCTTTGCCCCGACCTCCGATCAGAACATCATTTCCACCGTTGCCGAACAATTGATCTACGCCATTCCCACCGATCAAGATATCGTTGCCTCCGCCGCCGCGGAGTGTGTCATTGCCTTCACCTCCATCCAACTCCGCAGGTATCGTTAGCAACGGATCGATCGATATCGTGTCATTACCCGCCATACCGTTGATCACAATGCGATCCACCGAATTCACTCCACCGCCACTAGTAAATACCGTTTCGGCACCGGTGGTCGTAAGCTTGACGCCAAATGAAGTCGCACTAACGCGGCGAACTGTGATGCTGTCCGCCGTGGCTACACCACCTACATAGAGCGAACGTACATTCCCTTCAAGGACAGTTGCCATCTGTGAAATGACAATAGACTTGCTATCGCTAAATAGCTTCGCGTTCGTGGTGGTCAAGACATCTACGGTGACATTAAATCCGCTTGCGGGGCTCGTGCCCAAATACTGATGTGTCATTAGGCTTGGTCCGCTTGACGCATTCTGTGTACTTGTTGTCCCATCACCCCAATTAATGACGTACCGCGAGCCAACTGGAGGATTACTGCCGTTGAGCACGAAAGTTACCAATTGACCAACCGCACCAGAGGTTGGTCCGGCAAAAGTAAAGCTAGGTGCGTTGATGATATTCTCAATCGAGTGCCCCGCCGGCAGGTTGTAGTTGTAGCTCAGTCCCAGTTGATCCACCGTATCGTTGCCAGCATGACCATACAGTTCGTCAGCCAAATCCGAGATGGCTGCATCGGTCGCCAAAATTCGATCGTCAGCAGCCGCGCCATGAATTGTGTCTGCACCAGGTCCTCCAATCAATGTGTCGCCAACAACTGGCGGCAACGACCTGCCCTCGGGTAACGCCCGGAATCGCGACAAGAACAACTCATAGCGCCCACCTTTTGCAGCTAGCGCTGGTTCAGGGGAAAGCGATACCGTTACATAATACTCCCCATCGACGGGCAACAATACGTCTTGGAGTTGAGCGTCTTTGGTACCTTCCAGTTCATCATCGTTCTCTGCCAGCAACTGACCAAGTTGCGTTCCATTGCTGCGATAGATCTTCAACGCCCCGTCAAAGGCCTCGCCGCGAAGTGGACGCATGCCGGCGGCCATCAATTCAACATTAACCCACTCTCCAGCTCGCCCGGTGAACTTGTAAACATCGACTTCGGTCGCATTGGCTGCAGCATCGAAAGTGAGATCTCCAACTACGGCCAAGGCAGAAACATCGAAGACTTTTCCAGAATTGATTGCGCCGGTCGCAGGCAACGTGTTCGGAACATACAATTGGTGTAATGCACCAAGATCGACAACTGTACCTGGAATTCGACTTGGCTCGCGCCTTGTCCTACCAATCTCGTTAAAGGCCATCTTGATGGCTTCACGCTCACCAAAGTATGTTGCATTCGCTGCGTCGCTGATCGAGGTACCCACTGACGCTGGACTTGCCATGATGTGCGATGGAGTCTCCGTTGCATCCCTTGGGCCCGAGTATTCCGGGTACATTCGACCTAAGTCTGCGTTCTCAAATACACCGGACCCAATCGGCCCAAAGGCATCGGCATGTCGAAGTCCGGCTGTGTGAGCCAACTCGTGGGCCGCTATGGTGGCCGTCAACGCGACGACTTTGCTGGAGTACAGTTGAGCATACTGCGAGGTTGTAAAGTTCGATCCTAATTGTTCCGCGACGATATCGCGGACAGTGGGCAACAACGGATTGATGTTCACTTCGCTCGTCAAGCGCCGATTGATGTTTCGGAAGTCGACTTCACCTGCATCACCACTGACTCCGCCGCCACGTCCTTGACTGAAGGCCAAACGAACAAAACTGCGTCCCATCTCAGCTGATTTTTCTTTCGCAGTGGCTTCGCTTTGAGTGAACACCCAATTGAAGTTGGCATAGGCAGTTTTCAGTCGCTGTTCAATCGAAACGCGTTCTGCGGTCGAGTAATTGTAGTCGCCGCGGTCAACGCGATACGCAGAATCAAAGTCGAGCAACACGACCACCGGCAAATCAGCCGTCAAGCGATCGTTGCCCGCCCGACCATTCAAGTAATCCGCGCCGGCACCACCGAAGATATGGTTGTCTCGTGCATTGCCGAAAATCGAATCGTCGTAACTGGTACCGAGTACATTCTCGATCGCATCGGCCGTCGCTAGTGTCAGCGTCATTTCGCCAAGATTCTGGGCTACCGTGGACGCCAGATCGATCGCCACAGGCCCATCAAAACCTACAAAGTCAAGTGTATCGTTACCGGTACCCGTGCCCGCATCGATGATCAAATCCGATCCCAGATTACGTCCGGCAAAAACATAAACATCGCTGCCGCCTCGACCATTGACTGTATCATTGCCACTCAGTGGGTCTATCCGGTTGTTCAGATCATTGCCAATAATGGTATCGTTGAACTCCGTTCCAATGACCTCCTCGATTTCTCCCAAAGTTGTTTGGCTAACTGTTGTTCGCAGCGTCAGACTCAACAGACCGCCAGCCAACGTTTGCGACGTTGCAAGCCCCAAGTCCAAGGAGCCTAACCCCACAGGTAAACCACTGAAATCCATTCCATCGTTGCCTCCACCGACGGCTTCGTAGACTACGTCTTGCCCCAACGATTGACCAGGCTCAGTATCAAAGCGATACAAATCATCGCCGCTTCCACCGTTTAACGCATCATTACCAGTATCGCCAACTAGGGTATCATCGCCAGCCAAGCCAACCAGCGTATCATTGCCACCGCGTCCCTCAATCAGATTCGACTCGTTGTTGCCGGTCAGCACATCGTCTGCTTGCGTTCCAACAATATTCTCGACAGAACCAAGAAGGATCAACTGCAATTGGTTGGCAATTACCGTTTGCAAACCAGCCAGCTGGCTAGATACCAGTCCAGTGATACCAAGGTCCAGCACCGCACCGGTCGTGAAAGCAGATAGATCAATCGTATCCGAACCGCGAGACTCAGGTTCGAAATCTGCCGGATCGACATACAGTAGTTCTCGCAATCGTATTAAGAGGTTCGTCGTTTGGTTGCTGGCAAGTATATGATAAGCGTCATCGCCATCGTCACCATAAAGATCGTCTCCTCGATTAGCAGCTTCGATCAAATCATCACCATCACCACCTGAGACAATCGATTGCGTTCCACCGCTGGTCGTGAGTGCATCATTGCCGGTCTGTCCCAACAAGAGACCCAATGCGCCACCTGTGATTTCCAGCGTATCATCGTGCAATCCACCAGCGGCAACGCCGCCGATTCCGCCACTTATGGTAACCGTATCGCTACCGTTTTCGCCGGTAACAATCATTCTCGTTCCCTCGAGAATTTCGCCCGTGTCGTCACCATCGCCGCCGCGAGCGAATCCATCACGTCCATTGTGAATGGCAATAAAATCGTCACCCTGTTCACCAAAGATGGCTGCGCGGTTGCCGGCAAACGCGTTGATGATATCGTCACCTTCATCGCCAAAGATGCGATTGTCACTGCCGGTCGCAAGGACATTGATGATGTCGTTCTCTCCACCGCCAGCAATTTCACTGCTTGTTGCTCGGCCAGTGAGCGTAATGTGATCTATGCCGTCACCACCAACGCCGTACAATCGCTGTGCCCCATCGAGATAAATGGTGTTGCTTCCACGACCGCCAATCAGTGCAATAGACGAAGTTTGAGTCGTGGTTGTGGGATTTGAGATCCATTGAGGCACCGTCATCCATGATGGAATCGGCGCGCCGCTTTGCTGCCCAAAGCCCAGCGGTCGTACTTCTAAGATATCGTCGCCATCTTGCCCATCGAGCAAAGCATAAATCTTACCAGGCGCTAGTGCTCCGCCAAGCGAACCATGGACACGCATCTCGTCATCTCCCAGTCCACCTGAGACATATAACCCAGTGCTACCAAAGACCTCCACTTGATCGTTGCCGCGATCGCCACGAACGATTGCCCCGTCGCCGCCAATCACGACAATCAAATCGCTGTCATCGCCACCATCCAGTTGCACTCGGCGGCCGCCCTTAAGAATCATCTGATCGGCACCTGCATCGCCAATCACGCGAGCTAGTTCACCTCCAATCAGCTCTGCGTGATCAACGCCTGCCCCCAGATAAAGGAGCATGTCAACACCAGATCGTATCGTTACTTGGTCATTACCCTCGTCGACAATCGCGACTAAGAAGTTCGCCGAATCAACCTGGATACGATCGTCACCAGCACCGAGGTTTAAATTGATGATCGAGCCGCCATCGATGTTCACGACGTCATTAGCTTGGGTACCGTAGATGTCGATACTTGAGCTTCCCCCGACAACATTGAAGGTTACGCCAGCACCACTGGCAACACCGAAAACGCCACCATCAAGGCTTGCTCTCGCTACGTGATCTAGAGTAATTTGATCACCAAAACCACTATAGATATCGACGTCGTGCGAGTCGGATACATGGACAGTAGTACCCGTATGGGCCGTGCCGAAAATGTCCACATTGGTGCTATCATCGACGGTGATCGTACCTGGTTTTGCCGAACCAAAGATGTCGACATCATTCGAGCCGGTGATCGTAGCTTGCATCGCTGGACCGCCCAGCTGGGCTGAGCCAAAAATGTCGACGTGCGACGAATCCGAAACGCTGACTTTCAATGCAGCGGACGCCGTTCCAAAAGCTGAGGAATGTATGGCAAGTCCACTGACCTTGGATGCAATTAAGGCACCGCTTTGTACACCGTAGATCTCGATGTCATGGCCGCCAGCGACCGTCAAATTGTCACCTCCTTTTGCGGTACCAAAAATCTCGATACTAGAAGATTCATTGACAGTTGCGGTCAGACTGCTTCCGTTGGGCGATGCCGAACCAAAGATGTCGATGTCGTGCGAGTCTGCGACAGATACAATCGTAGTGCCCGCTGCTGCCGATCCGAAAATACTAACATTCGACGACGCGTTCACCGTCGCGCGGATCACAGAACCACTGGCGTTCGCCGAACCAAAAATGTCGACATCGTTCGAGAAAACGACATCGACCACGGTTGCCCCAGGCGCTGCCGTTCCAAAAATGTCGATGTTCGAAGAATCGGTTACCGAGATGGAGCGAATTGGAGAGGCCACACCAAAGATGTCGATACTGGATGAGTCAGCCACCGTAATTGAACCAATGGGTGCTGCAGCTCCAAAGATATCGATATTTGAAGAATCTGATACGACCGCGCTCACCTCAGGACCGGATGGAGAGGCCGCCCCAAAGATTTCGACATTGGAGGAAGCGTCTACAGTTAGATTCACCTTTGAAGCTGTTCCAAAGTCACTGATTTCGATCACGTTATCAAGGGCCCGAACATTCTTAAAATCGACGCTTCCATTGCGAATGCCAAAGATCCCAACCGAATCGCTATCCGACACCATAATACGACTGGCCGATGGACTGGCGGTACCAAAAATCTCAATATTCGACGATCCACTCACCGTGGCATTCAAACCTGGACCATTTGTCAGCGCCGAACCGAAGATGTCGATGCTGCTCGAATCGTTAACAATAGCGGTAGATGTAGCCGCTGTACCGAAAAGGGCCGAGTTAACGGTACCACGTTCGACGATATTCAGTTCAAATATGCCGCTGCCAAAGATGTCGACGTCATTGCTGTCAGCGACAACAATTCGACTGCCCGGAGACGCAGTACCAAAAATGTCGATGTGCCCAGAGTTAGCTACAGAGATCGATGCGACCGAATTGGTGGCCGTTCCAAAGGCATCAATGGATTGACCCGCGCCGCCATTGGTGGCGAAGATCTTGCCTGAGATGCCAGTAGCATTTAGCGAGTTCTTGCCCGAGCCCATCGATATGGATACTTCAGCTAGACCGCCTTCAGAGCCATTTAGAATCTCAACTACGTCATCGCCAGCGCCAGAGTGGATCTGAGTGACACTTTCCCCAAATTGCCCAATAAGAGTGCCCGTAATGTGGTCCGCGCCATCACCGCCTTCGATGATACCTGAGGCGAAGGCTAGCTCAATTTCATCATTCCCTTTACCACCACGCACTGTCACATCGCTTGTCCCACGCACAACGATACGATCATTGCCTAAGCCGCCGTCAATCGTGGTTCCAGATGTGGATGTGGTGAAGTCGTCATTGAAAGTTGATCCGAGCAGCGTTTCGAAGCCCCCATTGATTGCCAGCGTACTGCCAGGAAAGACTTCCTGCACAGCGCCACCATTATTGCTTAGATCAAGTTTGATGCCAGCTTGAGCTGCAGAAAGATCAATCGTGTCAACGCCACCCAAATCATAGATATTGACATTGCTGAAGTGGACCTCATAGTAATCCGAATCGATTCCACCGATCATGGCATCACTGCCGCCACCCACAAAACGATTGTTGCCATTTCCACCGGACAGCAAGTTAGTTCCACTACCGGCAATCAACACATCATCGTATTGACCACCAATCAGGTGATCATTGCCATCGCCGCCATCTAACAAGACCGCTTTAGCGGCATCAACCGCATTGATCGTATCGTCGCCATCGCCGCCAAACACAACTACTTTGTTGGCTACGGAGCTATCAATAATGATCGAATCGTTTCCTCCCAATGCAAGAAAAAGAATCTGATCGTTCTCATTGGCTTGACTTGTTAGCAATGAACTCAAGGTGATTTCATCTGCGTCTTGAGTGCCCTTCAATACAAAGAAACTCCGCTCCGTAAAACCACCATCGCCGTCGGTAATCTGAACCGAGAGGCTATAAAGTTCATCGATCAACGTCGTCAACAAATTTGAAGTCGATACGTACTCAACCAATTGACCATTTACCACCCAGGTGTATCGAAGGTCAGGCGCATCCTCGATTCCAGGGTCGGATGCTAATGCTTGGAATGTGACCGTAGGGCCATTCGTTGATGTACCTTCGGGATCGTCGGCAATAGGGGGACGATTAACGACAGTCAATCGGACCAGCGGGTCAACATTCGCGACAGGGACCAGCAGAGATCGTTGTGCGATCAAACCAGTTGGATCTGTTACCGTCAGTCGAACTTCGTAATCCGGACTGACAACCACTTCGCCATTCTCTTCATTCACCAGCGGATTAAACGGCATGCTGTTATCCGTTGGTGTAAAGCTAAATTCGAAGGGAGAACCATCAACCGCTTCCAACTCTTCAAATGCTGCCGAACCTGGTTTCTTCAATTCCCATTTGTAGCTCAGTCGACTTTCGTGTGGATCAAAAGTCTCCGATCGAATTAGAATCGAACTGCCTTCGAAAAGCTGCGAAGGATCCATGACGTACAAGTCGCTGATGATCGGTGCAACTCCCTCGACCGACATCGGAACAATGATTGCATTTCCGACTCGCCCATCGTTCAGAGTAATTTGCAATTCGATCTGATAGTCACCGCCGCGCGTCGGTACAAAATCAAAAAAGGGTGAATTGCCCTTAGCGACTTCGATTCCATTGATGGTTCGAGCGCTCCACTGGTAGGATACAACATCCGCTGGAACCTGCGCCGTAAAGCTGTAGATACCGTCTTCCGTAAAAGGACCAACCGGCGGTATGATCGCCATATCGACTGGCGTTTCAGTCAGTACAAAGGCACGCGAGAATTTAGATGAATCCCCTTTGTTATCGACGACGGTCGCAGTAACAACATAAGCACCAATTGAAGTTGGCGTGAATGTAAAATCATCGCCAACCACCGTTTGTCCAAATGGCTGTTGATTGCGTGTTACGCTCCATTGTACGACATGTGAATCATTCGATCCCAGGTCGCTAACGATCGATTCCAGATGAATCGGTACGCCAATCAACGGAGAATTGGTATCGGCAGTGGTTCGAATGCGAGGTACCGCGTTGTTGACAAATACCTTTGTAGGTACCGACGAGATCGCATTCGTTCCATCGGAGATCGTCAAAGTTATCGTATAAACGTCATCATCGTTTGGCACGAATTCGATCACACCGCGCGACGGAACCGTAATGGGATAAGCTGCTTGCGACAGCCCCTTGGTCACCTTCCAAGTAAACGTCAATTGCTCCGCACGGCTCAGTTCCGATTCGGGTACTCGAGCACGAACGGTTTGTCCCTCGGTAACCTCATTGGTGGATACCAAAATAGTCGCAACCGCTGGCAAGCCGCTAACTTCGATTTCGCGGGTTTGGGATTGAACGCCGCCATCATTGTCGACGGTCGTTAATGTCACGTAATAGAAACCACCATAGGTCGGCGTAAACGACTCGGTGGGTGACGTGGATGAACCAGATGAAAACACGATCGGGCCGCTGGGAGCGCCGTAACGAACAACCCAACTGTTCGAAAGGATATCTTGTTGGCCAGGATCGCTGGTATTGGCCTGCAACGTAATCACCTGACCTGCCACCTGTGTTGCTGCCGCATAATCCAGGCCAACCGTGGGTGCTAAGTTGTAGACCTTAGTCGTAAATGGACCAACTTGGAACAGGCTGCCGTCAGACAGCGAGACGCGCAGCGTTACCGTATAATCACCTTGGTTATCAGGTGTGAATTGAATTCCACCTTCGCTTTCCGTTTCACTGTTGCGCAGTTCATAGACATAGGGCTGGCCATCTTTTTGAACTTCCCAAAGATACCCGGTGACAACGTTGGTCGATGCAAAGGCCGAAAGGGTAATCGGTGTTCCTTCAGGGCTTTGGCTGCGCAGACCCAGGATAATCACCAGTGTACCGAGCAAACTGTTGGAAAGCGGTGATGTGCTACTGAGGCTATTGATGCCCGGCCCAGTCAGCGTTGCTGTCACGAATCCATTCAGGGCACCCATTCCAGGCTCGATGGAGAACGATCCAAAGCCAAGGGCGTTGATGGAAACTTGTTGGCTGGCTACAAAGCGGCTCGCCTGACCGGCGGTCGGACTTGAGAAGACATCTACGGTGTAAACGGGATTTGCGAGCGTTGAATTCGCCTGCATCGCTGCGGCACTTAATTGAACTTCGCCGAGGATAATTGGATTAGCGCCATTAACGACTTGCTTGATCGTTACTTGGCCTGGACTTAGGCTTGCTGGGTCCAAACGAATCGGTGCGCTTCCCATATCGGCCGTCACGTTGCGACGCAATGAGTTACCGATGGATTCAATCAGAATGTTATCGGTTGTAGAGAACCGAACTTCGTTGTCGCTGATGGAGTTGGATGACAATGAACCGGTGACATGAATGCCAATGTTATTCGCGGCAGCGTCACCAAAAGCCGTTAGGCCAATCGCGTTGTGATCGACAGTGTTGTTGGAAGCACTGCCAACGTAAACGCCCACAACGCTATTTCCACCGATGACATTGCTTTTCGCTAGACTTGAGCCACCGATTGTGTTGTTCGATGCGCCGTTAGTGATTTGAACGCCATCGGAATTTCCAAGCGGTGTTTTGCCATCAGACCCAAGGCCAATGTAGTTCCCCGCAACCGTATTGCGACTCGTTCCATTGCCCGTGATCAACACACCTTCGACGTTATTTCCACTAATGATATTGGGCGGAGCAATCACCTGTCGAAGAACAGTGACGGTGTCTTCTCCGGCGTTCGTCATGGCAATATCAGTACGACCATCTTCATCGAAATCGGCGGCGACAATGTGATTACCTACTCGAGACGCGTAGGCGATCGACCTATCAAAACTGCCATGACCGGTTCCATACAGAACTCCGATCGCAGCCTTTGTGTCTCCGTTAAACGTGTTTACAGCGACATCGAAATTGCCATCGCCATCAAAATCACCGACGGCCACGGTTCCAACTTGTGTAGTGGGTACGCTGAAGAATTGCGGCGGCAAGTAAGCTTGTTCGATTGAGCCACTAAAGTCACCTGTCCCCTGATAGTAGGCAATCTCAGAGTTCGCAGCACCAAAAACATTCTTGCCGCCTGCCACTATATCTACAATTCCGTCACCATTGAAATCGGCCACTGCCGAACCAAACGTGACTCCAGCATAGACATTGAAGGCGTACAACTGTTGCATGGCGTTTACTTTAAAGGAACCGTCCCCATCACCGAGCAAAGTGGTAAATCCCCGACCGTTGGGTCCCGTCTGACCGTCGGCGACAATATCCAGTTTGCCATCTTGATTAAGGTCAGCCAAAGTCAGGGAAAAAGGTGAATTCACGCCCTCATTGATGTTGTTCGCAAGTCCAAAAAGGCCGCTTCCATTGCCCAGAAAGATGCTAATTCCCGTTGACGTAGCGTTTTGCACACTTACCGCCAAATCCAATTTGCCATCGCGATTGAAATCGCCTGGTGCGACGAACCGCGGAAAACCGTCGACCAAGCTGATCAAGGCCGTTGCCGAAAATGTACCATCGCCAATACCTAAATAGACGAGTAGTTTTCCGTCCGTGTACTGCGAGTTGACCGTATCAAAACTAGAGGTTGAGGCAATCAAGTCCGGTTTGCGGTCGCCATTGAAATCTCCAACTGCAATGTGGATATCGGTATAACTGGCACCGGTCGAAACGTTTGAGATCGCTTGTCCTGCGGTGAAGCCACCGTCGCCATCGGCCAACATGATATTGAGAGTTCCTGTCGTGGCAACGACCATGTCGGTTCTCCCATCGCCGTTGAAATCCCCCGTTGCGACCTGCCACGGCGAGGTTCCAGGAACTGCGTAAGCGGTCGAACTCAAATCATTAAAGCCACCTACAATCCGGTTGTCGGTTGCTCCGCCACTAATCTCGACACCGGTGTTATTGGGCAACGCAGCAAGTCCACCTGGCTCGGTCCCAATATAGTTGCCAGCAATAATATTGCCTGTCGTTCCAAAGCCGCTCATGTTGATGCCAATTTGGTTACCGCTAATGACGTTACGGGCTTCTGCAATGGGTCCACCAATGATGTTGTTTGTTGCTCCACCAACAATGGATACTCCGATGCCGTTGGGAGTTGCTTGTTCCGAAATATTTACACCGATGAAATTGCCGAAAACTGTGTTATTGAAAGAACTATCGGTGATCCGTAATCCAGTTGCATTGTCAGCAATGAAATTACGTTGTTGTGCCGTACGTCCGCCGACAAACACACCGGTTGTGCTGGCCAACTCGATTCCTGTTCCGTTGCCATGTTTAGTTACGCCGTCCCGGCCAAGCCCAACATAGTTGCCCTCAATCGTTGTGCCTGCCGCATCAACTCCCCGAATAGAAATGCCCAAGGTCGTATGCCCCGAAACAACGTTGCCTTCACCAGGGTTTAGTCCACCAATCTGGGCAGCTACATCAACAACCTGTATCCCAAATAAACTGTTGTCGGGATCAATAGGAGTGGTCCCATCCGCATTTAGACCGATAACGTTACCTACAATGCTGGTAGACTCCGCTTCATTGGCGACTGATACGTTACCGTAATTCGTAAAGCCACCGTTTCCACTAATGACATTGCCCAAACCTGGTAGGCGCGATCCGATCGTTGTTTTGGATGCACCATCCACAAAGATCCCATTGCCCGCGTTACCGACGTCGAAATTGCCGGTTTCGTCGACACCAATATAGTTGCCGATGACTCGGCTATTGGTGCTTGCGATGATATGAATGCCGTTGCCGACATTACCACTGATGATGTTGCGTTCGGCTGCATCGCGCAAACCATCCCCGTCGCTACCGATCAGCAGTTTATCAACATCACCAGCAAGTATTCCTGCACCGCCATTGCCAAGTTCATTTGCGCCATCAACATCCGTCCCGATGTAATTCCCTTGAACGCTGATATTCTGACTGTTGCCACTAACGAAGATGCCGTTTGATCGATTGCCACTAATGATATTGCGAGTTCCCAGGCTGATAACAACGGGGCCTCCGCCTCCACCTCCTAAGCCAGCTGGTACAACAGCGATCGTTCCACCAATGGTAATGTCATGCACTTTGTCATCGATGGAGATGCCCATTGCATTGCTGAGCAACGTACTATTGTCGCTATTAGTTCCAATGAAGTTACCTTGTACATTGATGCCAGTGGCATAATGCGTGATACTGATTCCATCACGCGAGTTTCCGCCAATCGTGTTATCGATAACATTGGTCTTCATCTCGTCTGAAATGGATATGCCGTGCCCACCATTGCCGATTGGTTGGCTTGCATTGGTGTCCATTCCAATACGATTGTTTTGGATTAACACGGGATCTGTACCTGCGAAGCGCATCGCCTGCAGTTCATCGGCGGTCGGAAGAATATCGTAAATCTTCAGGTCATCCACAGCCCCACTGAAGAACTCACCGACAACTAAGCGATCCGCATCCAAGATTCCAGTGATCGGAATTGCAAGACCTGTATCCACACCGTCGACTTGCAAAGATAGCCCGTTGAAAGGCACGAAATTGGCAGTTGACAACACAATGAAATGCCACTGACCATCAAGCAAACTGGCGGCGGTTGGATTCGTTCGTTGGATTGAAGTTCCATCGCTCGATTCGAGAATCAATCGTCCATCAGCCTGAACTCTCAACTGATAGGCAAAGGCTTCCATTGGCCCGTTCGCGGCGTGCATTTTGAGAACAATGCTATCGGCGGGTGTACCTGTCGATTTGAACCAAAACGTCGCACCCGCGTTGGTTGCACCTAATAACCCGCCGAAAGACTCGAGGCGTCCGTCGCCTGCCGTGAACTTAAATGCTTCACCATATTTTCCGGGCTCGTAGCGCACAGTGCCGAACGAGTTAACCATTGGCCGCAGTGCAGGCACAGCACGAAAGAGAGATGATTCGTTCGTGTTTCCATCCGCTCTTAACCAAGTTTGCACCCTGGACTCTTGGAAGTAAGTTACGGAGACACCGTTGCCGGTGTTGCCGCTGATCAAGTTACCTTCCGCTGGATCGGCGCCACCGAGGATCGTTCCCGCTTGTCCGCCAGCAACAACAATGCCTGTACCATTGGGTCGCGCAGCCGTTCCTAACTCGTTCATTCCAATGATGTTGGAACGAACTACCGTTCCACTGGAGTTTGCCCCAAGAATGTGAACACCAACGGTGTTGTTTCCGGAAATGATATTCCGTATTACTTGTGTGTCCTTCGCACCCGAGTAGACAAGCACACCGCCGTCAAAACGACTATCGCCTTGATTGCCACGCACGGTTTCACCGTCTTTTAACAATCCGATGAAATTACCTTCGATGCGGTTGCCGACGGCTCGGCTCTGAAGAACAACAATGCCGTTTCGATTGTTCCCGCTAACTACGTTTGCCGCATGCGCAGAGCTTCCGCCGATGATGTTGCCCGCGCCCGTAATGACAATTCCACCACCAGGATTGCCAAAGTCACTATTCGGGATGGTTGAAACGCCATCGGCACCAATGCCGATTGAATTCCCCGCAACCGTGTTCTCGTTGCCGTCGATCACCAATCCGGCGAATCGGAAATCTCCAACGACATTGCCTTCCTTGTCATCATCCTGCCCATTACCATCCATCCCGACAATGTTTCGCGATCCATAGACGTATATGCCGGCTCCTGATCCTGAGTCCGATCGCAATACGTTGCGTAACAAGGGAGCGTTGCCACTTGCATTGGTCCCAAGGAAGTTTCCTTGAACAATATTTTCATTTGCATTCGTCCCAAGAAAAACTCCAATTGTGGAACTTCCGAATCCGTTGCCTGATATCAAGTTACCGTCGCCCAATGCACCGCTACCAACAGTGTTTTTCGAAGCGTGATCCAGCAAAATGCCTTGTCCAAAATTACCAATAGCTTTTTGTCCAACTATGTCTGTACCAATTTTGTTGCCAACGATCGAGTTACCGTTTGCGCTGAAAACCACCACTCCACCGCCCGCATGAGACTTCGTAGCATTGCCGCTGATTACATTGCTGAAAATCGTGTTCTGACTTGCACCATTCTCGATTGCAATTCCTGCGAACGAATTGCCAGCACCTTTACCCGTTGTTACAGCGCGAGCGATGCTATCTATTTCGAACTCACTTAATGCGCGGGCGTAAATAGCTGGTTCGTCAACATCGCCCTCAAGCAATCCGACGAGATTCGGTCCGATTCGGAACCCGCCAATCTGAAGTGGTGCATTGGTGGACGCGATTGTACCCACAAGATTCGCGCTTCCCGCAAGCACCCCATTGATGTAAATCCGCCAATCTCCGCTATCTCCATCGTACGTGCCTGCAATATGAGCCCATTGATCTAGGGCGATTGTCAAAGTAGTGTCGAGGAAAGCGTCGGATCCTGAGTCAATTCCTGGAAGAAAGAAGCGAACGGCGCCCGTTGGCAGCAAACGGAGTTGATACCCGAAAGACTTGCCGATGATGACTGGACCGTCGGCACCAGCTCCATCGAAAGAATTAGGTTTGACCAAAGCTTCAAGCGTAATCGCCTTGCGAATGTCTAGAGCAGGCGAATCGGGAATCGAGACAATTCCGTTGCCGTCAAAATGAAACGCTTTTCCGTAGCTAACACCATCTACGAAAGCTACTCCACCTTGCAATGATCCGCTGGTTCCATCAACCACATTCGTTGTATTGTTATCGCCTCGCCACCAACCAACTGTCTCGTAGGGATATAGATGATCAGTACCTGTTCGATTCGTTCCGATATTATTACCAACAATTGTATTGTTGACCGTTCCCACATCAGTAATCCGAACGCCGGACTCACGGTTTCCGCTGATTGTATTCGCAAACCCAGGGGCCAAACCGCCGACGGTATTATTGTTGGCCCCACCTGATATGACGATTCCGTCGAATTGATTCGGCAAGGCAACTCCTCGGAAAAAGTTGGTACCGATTTGGTTGCCTCGCAGAATGTTCCTTTTGGTCTCGGTGCCTTCCAATACCACGCCGGAATCTCCCGCAAATACGACGGTGTTAAATTCGAGGGTGTTATCTGGACTTTCAAGTATCCGAATGCCAACACCCGTCAAGTCACCGCGTTTGAGGTTGCTTGGATCGACTGCTGGCAAAGCTCCAATCAGGTTGTCTTTGATCGTGTTATAGGATGTGAACGCACCAGACAGCGGGTCACTGTTGATGACAATACCTTCAGCGGTCGATTGCGAGATCACGTTATTGATGACTAAGTTCTGTGTTGCACCATCCTGCAACACGATCGCATTCGACATTGTTCCAATAGCAAATCCACTTAACGTCGCACCAAACCAATTCCAGTCGATGGAATTAAGGGTTGATCCTGATGTGACAGATACGGCGGCAAAACCGCCGATATCACCTGTAAAATAGTTCCGGCCATCGGCTGTTCCGTTGCCAATATGGTTGTCATTCGAATGCTCGAGCAAAACGCCTGCTCCAGTGCCCGGCACAGCAGTGGCTCCCAGAACATCTAAACCGAACAAGTTGTTTTCGATTTTCCATCCACTTGCATCGTGCAAATGAAGTCCAACTTGACTGCCACTGACGACATTGCGGCTTTGCACGTCCGTTGCCGTACCAAATTGGACATTGTTCGCACCATTGGCACCATTGGCAAACACGCTTGTCCCATTTCCGGCGACATTGTTGTTGATATCCAATCCGAGTACGTTGCCGTAGATCTTGGTATCGATGCCACCGTTCAGTAAGATGCCATTTTGCGTGTTGCCGGAGATGAGGTTGCCCGCGTTTAAACCAGGCCTAGTAGTGATTCCACCCAGTTGCAAGTTTGTTCCACCATCGACTTGAATCCCGATGCGGTTCGGTACCGAAAAGGCACCATCGACCGACAATCCGATAAAATTCCCGACCACTTGCGTGTCGACGTTATCGTTCCCCGAAAGCCAAATGCCGGTGTTATTTCCCGAAATAATGTTCCGATCGTCGGCTGTAGGACCGCCGACGATCGTGCCTGTGGAACCATTTAAGACCCAGATTCCAATATCATTTGGCACGGCATTGGTTCCGCCAGCATTGGTACCGATGAAGTTGTCCCTGATGCGAGTGTTCGAGGCTGTCTCGACCTTGATTCCGGGTGTGTTGGTTCCGCCACTGATCACATTTCCAGCTTCGATAACGGTGCCATCACCACCAAGCAATAGAACACTATTGAAGAAGTTCGAGATGCTTGTCGTACCTGTTGCATCCAATCCGATAAAGTTGCCTTGGATCTTTGTGCCGGTCACACTCCACGCAAAGATTCCATTGGAGTTGTTGCCGCTTATGACATTTCGATCGCTTGGGTTAAGACCTCCAATGGTTGTATTGTTCGCGAGGCCAGGCTGGAGGAAGATTCCATTAAAGGCGTTTGAAGCAGGGGAAGTTCCGAGTGCATCGGTGCCAATGTAATTGCCCGCGATCGTTACCGAGCCTGGCCGCAACCGAAACACCATTATCGCTAAAGCGATTGATCACAAAGCCTCGCAGCTTGCTGTTATCGCTGCCGGGACCAAACTCGAAACCGTTGGCATTTGGCCCAGCCGCATCGCCACTCAATTCAACCGCCGGAAAGCCGTTGAATCCAAGTTGCGTGGTTGCGTCCAAGAGCAATTGATCGGTAATGACCGGTAGCGGCGACGAGGGCAGAAGAAACTGATTCCCAAAACCTGGGATGTTGAAGAAGATCGCATCCGGGCCAGGACTTGCGTTTGCGATGTCGATAGCATCGCGCAACGAACCAGGACCGCTATCCACTGTGTCTCGAACAAGTATCGACGTTCCAACCAACTCCAGAAAGGTTGGTGCCAACCTGGGCTCAATCATCGCCCAACCATCTTGTGAAGGCAACTCAAGAATCGAGAAGTCTCCGTTGACCGATGCAAATGAGAGCACTTGTAGAGATTCCGGACGTTCAAGAATGAAGCCCCCAATCTGCCTGACCGAAAGTGTTCCGTTGAGGTTCGCAGTACCTGTGACGATCACTTGATCAAACTCAGGTGTTACCGAATTCGTTCCAGAAGCATCAATGGTAAACGTGCCACCTACAGCCTGCGTGTAATCTCCCAAGATCGTGATGACGCCGCTTTGGCCGGAACCACTGCCTGCATTGACGTTGCCGCCAGCGTTGATGACGTTTCCTGCGACTTCGCCATTTCCGTTCAATAAACCTGCGTTCAATTGGATTGCATTGGCAGCTAGCCTATGCGAGGAACCTACGACTTCGCCCAAGAACGTATTGCCCGTCTGAGTGTAAGTACCGTTCACGAAAAGATTCTGGATACCCGAAGTGGATACCAAGGCGATGGTGCCATTGTTGTCCAGAGGACCACTTGTAACGAAATCGCCACCCAGGAACAGTCTTCCATTTACGGTCTCAAGAGTGTTCAGCGGAAAACTGGATTGTCCGTGGAGCCCGACAGTCGCATTGGTACCAATCGTTGTAAAGTCCGATGCACTTGGTAGCAATATCGTACCACCGCCCGAACCACTTCTTGTTTCCCAAGTACCATCCGTAAGCGTTTGTCCAACTGCCTGACGAACATTACCAGTGATCGACAATTGGCCAGCTTCGATGTCCAGCCGTCCGAGATTTGAAAAACTAGCTGAAATCAGCGACGTACCCGCGTTGGGAAGATACATCGATGAAATTCCGAGAGACGAAATAACCACTTGATCGAAGGATGCAGAACCAGTGATCGTAACCGCTTGATCAAACCGAGATTGGGCAGTTGGCCCAACAGCCTCAGTACGGAAGACTCCTGTAGTACCAAGTGAGATCGTCACGGAGTTGGTGAATGTCACACTGCCGCGATTGACGAACCGACCGTCGCTGACGATCGAACCGATGCGAATTCGAGATGGGTTCGCGGGGACAATTGAATTGCCCAATTCCAGCTCTGTGCCGACCGTTATATGAATCGCGCCGCCATCCTGTTGCAGTTCTTTGATGGAGGTGAAGTCTGCTGTGGAAAGTGTTCCGTCGTCAAAACGAACGAGCTTGGCGAAACTGCCACCCAACTTTGTTTCGCCCGAACCGCTGCTTAGTAAATCGCCCAACGTGTTGTAGATGAACGCACTGACTCCATCATGTTGAGCAAACACATTGTTCTGGACAGTATTGATTGCGGGAGCGTCAGCGCTTGTTAATACGCCCCAACCATTATTGCCGCTGATGACGTTGGCATCCGAATTGTTAGTCCCGCCAATGAGGTTTCCTGTGGCGCCAGCGAGTATTGCAATTCCATTCTGACCGTTCGGCGCTGCGGCGTTGCCGTTCGCGTTGAGACCAATCATGTTGCGTTTAATCGTATTGCCGGTAGCCGAAGCCCCCGTAATCGTAATCCCATTTTGATTAAATCGATTGATCACGAATCCTTGAATCGTCGATCCTGGTCCTGTGATGGTAAAGCCACTGGCACCTACGCCAGCACTATCGCCGCGCAGTTCAACGATGGGTGTGCTACTGAAACCTGGTTGCGTTGTCGCATCAATGAACATCGTCGTCGAGATGGAGGGCAATGCCGACGTTGGCTGGATTGAAACTGGGCCGGTACCGACGGCGAACTGGATGATGTCTTCGCCTCCAGGCAAGTTTACGGTTGAATTGGCATCGGTGATCGCCTGCCGTAAGGTACCGTTGCCCGCGTTTAAGTTGGAAGTAACGAGGAAAAAATTCCGATCGGCCTCGAAAGCACCGATATCCGCATTGCCAATGCGAGCTACCCCGCGTTGATCGGTGGCAGGTGCTAGAGTCCCATTCCCGTTGTTGATCCCCGGGCTACCTGCCAACAGGGCAAGCGTTCTCGTATTGCCGGAATTCGTTGACAACGGTCCCAACAAAGGATTCACCGGACTACCACTCGTGCCAACCACGTTGCCGTTTACGTTGTTGGTAAAGAAAGCTAGAGAGCCAGTGTTAATCCCGATTAGATTAGAGATACCTGAGGCCGTACCTGCCACAACATTCACGTCATGTGTACCCGTCGATGTCGCTGTGTTGCGCGCAACGATCGTATTGTTCATGCTAAGGCTGGTACCAACCTGGATACCGCCTCCGTCTGGCGCAGTATTACCAGAGATCGTAACATTGGTTAGCGCGAACCGACTGCCAACTAAACCGCCTCCATTACCCGTAGCCGCATTGCCGTAAACAGTCGAGTTGGTCAACGTGACAATACTACCCGTAGCTGTGTTGTCATTGCCGACGCCGGCACCAAAGGCGGCTGAGTTGCCATTGATGGTGGATCGGTCAATCAATGTCGTTGTATTCGGGGCAAAACCATAATTCTCTACACCCCCGCCCGTTACCTCAGCAATGTTATCGCTGATCGTGCTGTTCTGGATGACCAAGGTGCCCTGGTTGTAAACGCCAGCACCGCGAACCGCCCTGTTGTTACGAACGATAGCATCGCTGATTGTCAAATTGCCGCTATTGCGAATTCCACCACCATATCTGGAGAATTCGTCAGACCCTCCGACAGATCCGTTCATGATCGTGAGCCCTGAAATCGTCGCCGTCACTCCAGCTTCGATACTAAATACCCGATCCAGATAGCCACTGACCGAAAGTTGTGTGGCTCCAGGACCTATCACATTGACACTGTCTGACAGCGACAGTTGGCCGGTGCCCGACGTCAAGAAGATCACACCGCTGACACCAGAAAGTAAGATGTTATCGGTACCGGCAAAGTTATTGGCATCCGCCACAGCTTGTCGAATGGAACCTTCTCCGAATTCATCCGTCGTCGTCACAAAGAAGCGGTTGACTTCCGATTCGAATGCACCGATGTCATTTGCGCCAACGGCAGCTTGCCCCCGTTGGTCAGATCGAATGCTTGATGGAGTTCCTGCATTATATGCCGGACTGTTGGCGCTAATGGGCAGCGTGTCTGTCAGGCCGCCATAGTTTCCCAGCGGACCAAGCAAAGCGTTTGAGCCGTGAATGTTTCCGGCCGTTACCCCCGTTACTTGTCCGTTGACGATTCTCTCAATGAGGTTGTAACCTTGGGAAAAAACCGTACCAAAGATGTCTTCGCCCTGAGCCGCCACATTGGCTGAAATGATCGAATTCGAGAGCAGCATCGTTCCGTCATTGCGAACACCTCCGCCTGCGATACCTGCCTGGTTATTGGCGATGGTGCTGTTCAGGATTCGCAATGTACCTGAACTGCGAATCGCGCCCCCATCATTCGTGGTCGAGTTACTTGCGAACGTGCTTCGATCGATGGTCAACGTACCAGTACTAGTATTCGAAATGGCACCGGAGTCATCCAACGACACATTGTCGCGCAATGTGCTCCGTAAGATAGAGGTTGAACCGCTATTGATGATCGCTCCACCACTGCTGACCTGCCGCCCATTTGTCAACGTCAAGCTATCGATCGTAAAATTGACTCCAACCGAAACCGAAAACAGTCGAGACAAGTCTTCACCACTAACGATTACTCCTCTGGTCGAACCGCTTGCATCGATGGCGAGGCTGTCGGTGATTTGCATTTCACCGCTGGTCAATTTAATTGCGCTAGAAAGTGGATCGAACTTGATGACGTCGAAACCCGGGTTCGCATTGGCAACCAATATCGCCTGCCGGAGCGAACCTGCTCCCTGGTCGTTGGAATTGCTCACGATGATCGGCGCGGGAGAAATGGCGTTCAACACGACATCATTGCCTGTTCCACCAACGTAGCTGATCTGTAGGTAAGTTCCCGAATGTACGACGACAGCGCCTTCAGGCAATCCAATAAAGGTACCGACGATTGCGTCCGCACCGTCGTTCGAAAGAAACTGGAAACTGTCACCCGCGTTAGGCAAAAATCCATTCAGCAGTGAAACATCTAATGCACCAGCTAGCGTTACAGTGCCATTGACGAACAATTGATCAAAATCGGGTGTTGATGGATTGGTTCCTTGGATTTCAATTTCCAAGTTACCTGTAACTGCTTGGGCATAGTTTCCATTGACGACAATAATCCCAGGTGAGTTACCGGGCGACAAATTGCCCTCGTTGCTCAGGTTACCTCCAACGGTTCCCGAACCCTTCAATACGCCGCCCGCAGCTAATGAAATCGGACCGACGGTTGCCCCCTTCGGAATGCGCAACGTTGTACCGTTGATAAGTGTGCTAGAAGCCGACGCCAGAGAGATGACCTCCGTTGAACTGAGCGCACGGTTGAAGAAACCAACTTCGTCCAATTGGCCATGCATGGCGGTGTGAAAGAAACTCTCCGCTGTGCCCAGAATTTTATTACGTTGTAGATTCACGACCGAGCCAGTATAGGTGGACGATCCTTCC
The DNA here is from genome assembly GCA_037367405.1 of Ottelia alismoides. NCBI lineage: Eukaryota > Viridiplantae > Streptophyta > Magnoliopsida > Alismatales > Hydrocharitaceae > Ottelia > Ottelia alismoides. Next base: position 382,339 of record JAZKJV010008684.1, read on the forward strand.
AACGCGCCATTCAAATACATTTGAACGGTCTTGGTAGAATCGTTCCTGACGATCGCAATGTGGTACCACTGTCCCGTTGTCAGATTCGTAGATGGGTTAACAATGCGTCCATTATTGGGACCGTAAGGATCGAGGACATTGGTTGTCTGATGCCAGAAGAATCTTGGGTTTCCCAGGCCGTCAACGGATTGAGATAAACTGCCTTGCGAGAAGTTTCCCGTAGCGTCGATATCGGCAATCAAGTATTGGCCTCCGGTCAGTTGATCGAACTTGACCCAAGTGGCAATAGTCATACTACCAGGTGTATTGAGAGACGCAGCGCTGCCGAGATCTACGTGGTCATTAACTCCATCAAACGTGAACGCGCTACCAATCTTACCCAAGGGAGTTGTTGCCGCTCCGTTAACAAAAGTGCCTGGATTAGTCCCGCCGGAATCCGAGGCAGAGGCTTCCGCTTTGTAGAAGCTATTCACTCCGCTGATTGCCGGTCCGCTCAAATTAAGCAAACCGCTTTGGGAAATCGGGCCGCCAAGTGTATCAGACAAATTCAGGCTTCCTGCCGTCTGCGTAAACGTGTTGACGAAAATTGGTCCATCAGCGACCACCACAGCGTTCGACGCAATATTGCTAATCATGACATCGTCGCTGGCTCGCGGTAGGCTGTCCGAATCCCAATTTTGCGAGTCAAACCAATTGAAACTTCCCGCTCCACCATCCCAATTGACAACTGCCAAAAGCGCGCGACTTTCGAGCCCTTCGAAGACAGGCTTTAGCCTTGATCGATTGCAGGACTCGCGTCTTAGCAATCGTGCGAAACTCAAGCGTTTGGTGGCGGCAACGGTCGATCGTGTTTTTCTGCGGAACATCATTCTCTTGCTCGTTTAAAATGCAAATTGCCGGCCTGCAGTAACGCCAAAAGACTGGCGAAAACTCGCCAGTCCGTTATCGTTTGTGTTTGGTTTGATCGCAATGACCTAAGTGGGTGGTTAACAAAAAGTTCTAGGCACGCCGCACGAACTTCGCCACCAATTCGTAGCGCTCGATGTGGCCGAAGTGCAGTAAATCGACTTCACGGGGTCGTTGATAATGTGCAAAGTGAAATCCAGCAGCTTCGTGACTTGGCGTTTGCAGACGCCATCCTGGAAACAAGATCTGCCGCTCGCGATCGCATGCGGCAAACCGAAGCTTTGGCGTTTGCCTAGCTAATTGGCCCCTACACACCAGCTACGAATGACAAATTGCGGTTCTGTCGGATTTGCGACAGAAACTGCAGCGAATTTTCAGAAAAACGTCGAATTCTCTGTTTAGGAACGAAGTCATTCAACTCCTATAGAAACGATCCGGAACCAATCGAAGTAGAATTACATTGATTAGTGACTTAAGACTGAATACTTTTGGTAACATTCTGTAGTAGCGCTGGCCTTGTAGAATATTGGTGCTGGCTTGCGGAACTACTCCAATTGGTCTCCTTTGGAGGCCATCACCAATTGCGCGAAGTCGAACCTCAAAAGCAAAACTGCCGGACCCTCAATCTGATGCATCCCTACAGACCACCGCGAGTACATCGAGTGCGCACTGCGAACGTTGAGTCGCTGGAGCGCCGCGAACTGATGTCAGTCGACGGAATCTCGTTTATTGCTGATCCAACAGGACTGGCAAAAGAGTGGGCTGACGAAGTTTTACATTCCTATCAAGCCATCGATCGGGTGCAATCGGCAGGCACCTTTAAACAGTTTGGATCTGAAGACGCCGCTCGTGACTTCATTGTTAGCCAACTAACGAACGCTTGGCGAAATGTACTTGGGAAATCACTAAGCGCTCCACTTGCTCCCAAGTACATGCGAAGTCCTTTCGATAGCGACTGGGCAATAACAAATCGAACCGAAAACAAGAACAATCAAGTTACGGGTGTCGACGAGGCAGATCAATTTGCCCTATCCAAAGATGGTTTTCTATTTGTACGCTCATTAGACGACAACAAGTTACGCGTAATTGATGCTCGGGATGCCAAGAATCTTCAACAAATTGCATCGATCGAGGTTGGCTATAGTTCGAATGTGTTTTTGTCTGGCAACAGCTTAGTCGTGCTCAGCCAGCCCTATAAGCCCGATCCAATATGGCGGGGGTACAATGCATCGACTCTCGGTAAGATAGACATTCGAGTTTTCGATGTCTCGGTACCGAGCAACCCTCAACAGACATCTCATATACAACTAAATGGTCGTGTATCAAACGCGAGTTTGGTTGGGGATCGGCTGTCATTGCAGATTGACGACCGTCGCCAGTTGCTTAAGCCGTTGTTCTTCAGCGATGATCCGACGGCCACCTATCAATCTCTCACCGATCAGGTTATCGGACATTTCGAATCGGAGGCAGAGTTTGCCGCCCGTATTCGTCCGCAGGTTATTGATTGGATATCTGGGAATATCATTTCAGACGATCAAACCTCGATCGAAACTGCTGAATGGGATGACTTGCTTGTTCGTGATACCTCAAACTTTTCGTATCAGTCCTCACTTCTTACTTTTCAGCTAACGAATGGCTCTCTGTCATTCTCCGATTCCAAAGTATTAGCCGATAGTTCGTATAGTCAGGTACTATTCACGGATACCGATAGCATCTACACAACTACAGGTAAAACACTGTTCGCCTTCCATGTTGACTCGAAGACCGTCGAGTTGGAAGGAATTGGCGAGTCTACAGGCTATGTTCGAGATTCGCGTATGGTCGATGAATACAACGGCGACTTGCGTGTACTGTCCGACTGGGGAAACTCAACCACACTGGAGGTTTATCGTAAGACAAGTGGTAAACGTTTGGAGATCGTCGGTCAGTTGCGAGATATCGCGCCAGGCCAAGGATTACTTGGCGCCCATTTTTTTGGAGAGAACGCAGTTATTACTACGGGCAATATGGGGCTCGATCCACTTCATGTGATTAACATTTCAAACCCGACTCATCCCGTTGAAGTTAGCGAATTAGAGATTCCAGGGTTTTCGACCTTGCTACAGCCCGTCGGACCAAATCTAGTCGTTGGCGCGGGTTTCATCCGCGATGCTGGTTTCAATTTCTGGGGGCAAATTTCACTCTATGATTTATCAGACCTGAAAAATCCCAGGTTGATCGATGCTTGGCAAACACCCTACAAGGTATTTCCCAGTGACTCTAGCCAGGACGCATTGGCCTTCGAATATGACGTCGCATCGGGATTGCTTACCGTACCACCCTTTAGGCAGAGCTTTGACTTTGAAGCGACGGAATCTGAATCAAGAGAAAGATCGGGAATTCAGATATTCAAGATTGACGTAACATCCAGCGATCCGTTGAAACTAGTCGCCCAAGTTGGCGAATACATCGAGCGTGCGACAATCGTTGGAGAAACGCTGGTAGCAATTTCAAACACGGCTGTACAAGCTTACCAGTTAGGTCAAGGTACCGCCGTTCCATTGGATGCAGTCGTCATTGCCAATCCCAATCCAAGTTTAAGCACGAATGTCGCCTTTGGCCGAGACCAGCAGATCGATTTAGTTGGCACTAGTTATGAATTGGGCGGGCGTATAACTTCCATTGGTGCCAGTTTGATCGGGGCCAAACTTTTGCTTTCGGAGAATGGTCGCACATTGACCTATTTCGCACCGGAGAAAGGTACAAGTTCCGCTACAGCACAAGACTTAATCCAATTCACCGTAACCTATCCAGCTGGAGAGGTCTTTGAAAGTTCACTCCAAGTATCTATTGTTGAGTGGAGTACCACAGCGGAGATAACCTCGGACTTGGCGCGACATGACAAAAACCCGGGTAAAATTGAATTGACCGTTCAATTTGTCAATGACAACGGTGAAACAGTATCCAATCTCAAATCAGGTCACGAGTATTGGTTGCAGCTCATGGCGACAGACCTTCGGAACATTCCCACAGGCGTTCATGGTGCTTGGGTGGACTTGGCATTTACCAGCGGCGCTTTGACCACAGTAGGCTCGCCAGAGGGAATGAACCGCTATACGACGACGGTGCGAGGAGAGGTTGCAGGCGGCGACAAGATCCTGTCGTTTGGAGCTCTCTCAAATTATGCTGTATACCCTACAAAAGCGCCGATTGGTATTTCTAGAATTCGGGTACGTGCGGGAACGATAGGTGAAATCCCATTGGATATTCAAGTGGCCGCCAAGGAACACTACGAATCTCGCTTGGATCGCGAGAATGTAACCATCGACGTATCTCGGATGAGCGTCGCAGCACCGAAGGTTAAGATTGTAGATAATCACGATACAAACGCTGATGGCGGAGTAACCCCGCTCGATGCACTCATACTCGTTGAACAACTTTCACGTATTCGCGCCAGTGGCGAAGATGCGGAAACGAGCCGCTTACCTATCCATCAATTGGATGTTTCCGGCGATGGTACTTTTACGCCTTGGGACGTGTTGGTTTTAGTTGATTTTTTGACTAAAGGGCCAACATTCCTACAAACAACTCCTTTGCAAGCGGTCGGAGAATTTGAGGACACGGTCGTCGAGTCGCTAGCAAGTAACTTCCTGGAAGTGGAACGAGCGAAGAAGAGAGCAACATTGTAGAGCAGTTGTCCTCAACTGCTGATGGCATTGCGACCAAAGTAACCTCGCGGCCGCCGGTAGACTTTCATCGTGCGAGTATTTCAGTTCGGCGTGTACTCAATCGTAGTACATGCCCAGAAACAGTTGGGGACAACTGTTCTACAATCAACGGCTCTACAAGTACCTGTTCTACAATAGCACAAACTTCTGGATGCTATGACACGAAGGATCGACCAAGCCGCGGTTACCGCCAGCGGAAAGGGTCACTTCGGCGACATAGACACTACCTTGCGAATCAATGCGGATGTCGTGCGGAGCAAAGAAATCTCCCGGCTCTGTTGGATTCACACCACCGCCGAATCGAAACAGCGGTTTGCCAGTTCGGTCAAAAACGCTCACGCGCCCACCAGTAGCATCAGGAGTCGGCGCTGATGTGCCGGGCCACATGCCCGCTCGATATCCCAATTCAGCCACCCAAAGATTTCCATCTTTCGCCACTGCCACTTGGCATGGTCGAGCGATATCGGTCCATTGCTCAAGAAAATCACCTTCGCGCGAAAAGAATTGTAGGCGACTGTTTTCGCGATCTGCAATGATGATGCGTTGCTCACTATCGATCGCGATACCATGCGGGACATGAAACTGGCCAGGTCCATCACCCGGTTCACCCCAAGAATACAACAAGCGGCCATCTGTGTCGAAGCAGTGGACGCGGGCGTTGCCATAACCATCTGTCACATAGATATCACCGTTGTCAGCGATAGCAACATTGGTTGGAAAGTAAAAAGGTGGTCCGCTTCGAACGATCGATCGATAGTCAATCGAGGTTGCACCGGTGGCTGACGGCACACCACTAGTACCTAATGTCAGTAACAACTTGCCATCATTCGAGTATTTCTTGATGGTATGATCCAGATCGTCCGTCAAGTAGACACAATCATCTGGACCAATAGTAATCCCATGGGCACGGGCGATGTGGATACCTTCCCACGATGTCAGGAATTGGCCAGACGCATCGAAGACCAACAGCGGATGATCGCCACGATTAAAAAGATAAACGTTGTCGTGGGAATCCACGGCGACCGCGGCAACTTCGGTCCAACTCCAACCAACAGGCAATTTTTCCCATTCCACCAGAGGACGCAATCCGCACTCTGTGGCTCGCTTTGTAGGAACTTCATTGACTGCATCAGTTGGTTGCATTTCGAACCTCTTCTGGTGCATCAGGCAAACTCAACGCGACAATGGCCGCGGGAATGAAAAGAAAACTGGCATAGAGCAATGCCAATCGATGGTCGCCGACTTTCGAAAAGAGCCCAAAGAAAACAGTCCCCAAACCAGCCCCAATACGCCCGATGTTGTAACAAAAACCAGCTCCCGTTGTTCTTAGCAATGTTGGGAACAATGGCGGCAAGTACATCGTGAACAAGGCGAATACGCCTTGGCAAATACCGATTGCTACAAAGCCGTAGAACAACATACTGCGATCGCGAGGCGCCATATAGGTCAGAAACATGGAAAGGAAATAACAGACGAAAAGGCCAGCAATGGCGTAGCGGTACTTGAGTATCTTGGCCAACAATCCCGCCACAAAGTTACCGACGATTGACGTTAACATCACCACGAACATGAAGTAGCTGACCAGCTTGTTCATTTCCGCTGGATCGAGGCTGGCTAACTCAGGCAAGTTACGAACATGTTGAAGGTACCAATACATGAACGCCCAGTGCGCGGTCAATGAAAGTGCGCAAACGATCATCGTAAGCATCGTGATTCGAAGGACAGGCCCTCGGAATAGATCGATGAACTTTGGCTCGATGCTCGACGAAGCTCGCTTGGCCATATGCCACTCTTCAGGTTCGGGGACCGCTTTACGAATCCATAACACGAGCAACGCAGGCAAGATACCAACAAGAAAGATCGTTCGGTGTGGAAAGGAGGCAAGCATACTGTGTGCGAAGGTCGCTAGTATCACCCCGAGATTGACGCCGGTTTGCAACACCGCCGCCATCCAGGGTCGCCATTTCTTCGGCCATGTTTCGGAAAGCAGCGACGCACCAACGGCCCACTCGCCACCAATTCCAAGAGCGGCCATAAACCGGAAGATCAATAGATGCCACCATGTCTGTGCAAAGTACGAAAGCCCGGTAAAGAGTGCATAGGTCAGAATCGTCAACATCAGCGCTCGACTGCGTCCAAGTCGATCTGCGATGCGGCCGAAGAACCCACCACCTACCGCCCAGCCAATCAGAAACGCAGCCTGTATCCACGATCCGCAGTATCCGACTTGAGGATCTTTAAGGTCAGTAGTGTGAAGCAACTCTGCAACAAATGGTGTCGCCACCAAGACATATAAGTGCATGTCCAAGCCATCAAACAACCAACCAAGCCAAGCTGCGATTCCCGATTTCCATTGGTGGCTCGATAAATCGCTGAGCTTTGTTTTTTCTTCAACTTCCGCCATCATTCCGCCTAAATAATCGGTGTTCCAATGTGCTGCACTGTGCCGCGTCGCAACCAGTGTGACGCGTCGCTCCGCCGACGCGATTACAGTGTGCCGTGTCGCTTCGACGCGATTACAGTGTGCCGCGTCGCTCCGTCGACGCGATTACATCCTGTCACAACAATACCATCACGCCAGCGGAGGGTAACCACTAAAACGCTATAAACACATCGACGGGCGACGAGGCACATTCAATCGCGTCGGCGGAGCGACGCGGCACACTAAAACTGTCGGCAGATTATATCGGATTGTAATTGCCCATGTTTTGCATATTGAAGCTCACTGCCAACCATGGAAAAAATCGACTTTTCCAACTAAAATCGGTACTTTCGCACATCCTTTCACTTAAACCAATCAATTCCATGCTGAACCCATTCACGCGTCTTGCCTGCCTGCTTGCTCTTCTTTTCCTTCTCAGTTCATCATCCTTCGCCCAAGACGAAAAAGAAGTCGAACCAGAAAGCGGTGATGGCAAGGCCGCTGCCGACCAACCTTTACCCGCATCCGACGAGGCCATTCAAGCGATGGGAGGCTTCAAAAAGCCCGAAGGTTGGTCCGTTTCGTTGTTCGCCGCCGAGCCAGAATTCGCCAATCCAGTTTGCTTGTTCGTCGACAACCAAAGCCGGTTGTTCGTCTGCGAATCATTTCGTCAAGATCGTGGCGTGACCGACAATCGTGGCCACGATAAGAAATGGCTGATGGCCGACCTCGCGGCCAACTCGGTTCAAGATCGCATCGATTACCACAAGCGATTGCTGGGCGACAAGGTTAAGGAATACACGGCACACGACGACCGCATTCGCATGGTTGTTGACACCGACGGCGATGGTAAAGCTGACAAGACGACGATCTTTGCGGAGCATTTCAACAAGATCGAAGATGGCTCTGCCGCTGGGATTCTCGTTCGTGGCAACCAAGCTTACTTCACCTGCATTCCTAAACTTTGGAAGTTGACCGACAGCGATGGAGACGGAGTCGCTGAAAGCCGCACGGCCATGCATGACGGATTCGGCGTCCGAGTTGCATTCCGCGGTCACGACATGCATGGTCTGATCATCGGTCATGATGGTCGGCTTTATTTCAGTATTGGTGACCGGGGTTATAACGTTGCTGCCGGTGATCGCAAACTGTTCGACCCAGAAAGCGGTGCCGTATTCCGCTGCGAATTGGATGGCTCCAACTTAGAAGTATTTGCAACTGGACTTCGAAATCCGCAAGAACTAGCCTTCGATGATTATGGTTATCTTTTCACTGGCGACAACAATTCGGATAGTGGCGACAAAGCTCGTTGGGTCAACGTCATGGAAGGCGGAGACACCGGATGGCGAATGATGTACCAATACATTTCCGATCGCGGGCCATTCAATCGCGAAAAACTCTGGCAGCCCTATTCCAAGGACAATCCGGCGTACATTGTTCCGCCCATTGAAAACATTTCCGATGGACCATCCGGATTGACATGTTACCCAGGCACCGGATTAACAGGCGATTACAAGAATTGTTTTTTCCTAGTCGATTTTCGGGGAGGTGCTTCGAACAGCGGCATCCGTTTGATCCGAGCTCAACCTCAAGGTGCCTTCTGGAAGATCGAGCGCAGCGAGCAACCGATATGGAACATTCTGGCAACCGATGCCCAATTTGGTCCGGACGGTGCCCTGTGGGTTTGCGACTGGGTCAACGGTTGGGTCGGTGAAGGAAAAGGACGCGTGTATCGATTCACCGACGACAAAGCCATTCGATCCAAAGAAGTTCAAGAGGTACAACAACTTCTTAAGGCCGGCTTTGATCAACTGCCCGCCGATCGACTCGCGCAACTGCTATCCCATGCGGATCGTCGCATTCGACTGGAGTCTCAATGGGAGCTTGCCATCCGCGGAGACTTGGAAAGTCTAAATAAAGTCGCTCAGGGAACTGACAACTCGCCATTAGCTCGACTGCACGCAAGCTGGGGCATCAGTCATGTGGCCCGCGTCAACAGTGAAAAACGAAAGGCGGCTGGCGAGATGCTCAGTCAGCGATTGAAAGATACTGATTCGCATGTCCGAGCGGCTGCGGTTACGGGATTGGCTGACGCAGGCATTAACCGTTGGGGCAACGAAATCGTTGCATTGATCGCTGATAGTGAACCACAAGTTCAATACGCGGCAGCAATTGCAGTTGGAAAATTAAAGCTCAGCGCTTGCCTGCAACCAGTTCTAAAACTACTGGAGACAAACGCGGATCAAGATCCTGGTCTTCGCCATGCTGGCATCATGGCATTGGTTGGTTTGCCCGATGTCAATCAAGTAGTCGCATTATCCAAGCACCCATCTAAATCGGTTCGCATTGCTGCAGTTGTCGCCCTTCGCAAGCGAACTGCCGAAGGTATTTCGCAGTTCTTGACCGACAGTGATGAAGGCGTCCAAACCGAAGCCGCTCGAGCCATCAACGATGTGGTTGCCCTTCATTCGCAGTTACCGAAGTTGGCCAGCTTGATTAAAGGTTCACTCAAAAACGATGCCCTGGCTCATCGTGTACTCAATGCAAATTTCCGTCTTGGAACTGCAGAAGGCGCAGCCGGTATCGCTGCCTTCGCGGCAGATAGCAGTCACTCCGATGCGCTGCGATTGGAAGCTGTTGAGATGCTCGGCGATTGGTCGCAACCCGGCAAATTGGATCGTGTCATGAATCGCTATTTGCCACTGGAAGACAGATCGCCCGCACCGGCCAAAGCATCGCTGCAAACCCATTTTGCGAAGATTCTCAGTGGTTCCAAGGAACTGCAAACCAAAGCCCTGGAAGTTGCCACGAAGTTGAAGATTGATGGCCTACCAGATGTACTTCGCAAGTTTGCATTCGATCTCGACAACGGCGTTGAACTGAGATCACAAGCGATAGAAAGCATCGTCGCAATCGAAAAGAGCAAAGCCGCAGGCGATGTAGCGAAAATGCTCAACGACAAAAATGCTGTCCTTCGCGCCAAAGCCATAGGACTGTTTTCGGAGATCGATCCCAAGGGATCACTGCCCTCGCTTGAGAAAGCCACTCGATCCGATGAGGTCGTTGAGCGCCAAGCGGCTTGGGACGCTTTGGCAAAGAATTCTGCTGAAGGCGCTAAGTCAATTGTGGCTCAAGGATTGCGGGCTTATATCGAGGGTAAGCTAAGCCCAGATGTTTGGATGAATGTGATTGAGGCCGCCGAAGGCAAGGTCGACAAATCAGACATCGAGAAACTAAATGCATTTGAGAAACAGCAAGCCGAATCCGATCCACTGGCCATGTACCGAGACTGCGCGACGGGTGGAGATGTCGCAGCCGGCAAGAAGCTGTTCTTCACTAAGTCAGAACTGTCCTGCGTGCGCTGTCACAAAGTGGGTGATCGTGGGGGTGATGTTGGTCCAGTCCTGACCGAAATCGCCAAGACGAAAGACAATCGATACTTGTTGGAGTCTATCGTCAATCCTGACGCAAAGATCGCTGAGAAATTTGAAACCATCGTTTTGATGACAGACGACGGTCAAGTATTTACCGGTATCCTTCGCAAGGATACCGACAAGTTGATTGAATTGATGGACGCCGAAGGCAAATTGATCACCGTCGAAACAGCCAATGTAGAGCAGCGCAAAAAAGGTAAATCCTCCATGCCGCCAGACTTGATCAAGCACATTTCGCGTCGCGAATTGCGAGACTTGATCGCCTACTTGGCGTCGCTCAAGTAAGCCGATTTCTCCGAAATCGGCCCGCCCCATGTAGCCTAGGCATCTGCCTGGCTTAAGGCAAACGGCAACGCCCCCTATCTGCTCGTGTACCTCGCGACTCTCCCAAAGAGGTCGTGCAGTTTCTAAGTTGCTTGAAGCCAATGATTTATGCCAAACCCTCCCGTTTCGGGAGGGTCGGACGTGTCAGCGGCCGGGGAGGGTTGGCCGAGTCAAGCGGCAACGCCCCCTCTCCGCTCGTGTACCTCGCGACTCTCCCAAAGGGAGAGTTGGGTAAAGCGTTAGCACGTAACAACTTGAAAACCGCACGACCTCCAAAGGGAGAGTTGGGTCCGATTTCGGAGAAATCGGCCTACGCTTTGCTGAACACGCTGCCACAGGTATACTAATGGACACCTATGGGAGAATTGCCTTCAGTGAATCGTCCGTTAACACAACGCCAACAGGAAGTCTACGATTTCGTTCGCGAAAAGATCATCACTCGTGGCTATGGACCAACGGTTCGCGAGATCGGTGAATCGCTGAACATCCGTTCCCCTAATGGCGTCATGTGCCATCTCAAAGCCCTCGAACGCAAGGGCGTGCTCCAGCGGATGGCCAACAAAAGCCGTGCGATTGAGCTATCGGAAGTTATCAATCGTGAAGCTCAAACGGCATTGCCAATCAGCGGCCGGTTGCTTGGCGATATCTGTTCCTTCAGTCTCGATAGCACGGAAGTGATCAACTTTGGAGACTTCCTCGGCCCTGAGCGTTTTGCATTGACCGTCGTAGGCGACAAACTGCGTGACGTTCATATTCACTCGGGCGATACACTCCTTCTACAACGACAAGCGACCGCAACACCTGGTCAACTGGTGTTGATCAAGCTGGCTTTTGAAGGTACGAGGTTATTTTACTGGATGCCCGAGCAACTACGGATAAGATTACAACCTCTGGACAAAAGCCAACCGGCTCAATTTTTTGATCGCGCCGAGATCGTCGGCGTTGTCACTGGTTTGATTCGCCGTTTTCAATAGTATTTACCATGGAAAAAATTCTTCGTATTGTCGACAGCCATCAAGAGGCAGACGAGCAACAGCGGTTCGATGACAATGCACTCACCTATCAGCAGCGGTTTGCTGCGCACCTTATTATGCAACTGCCGGAAGACTTCAAAGAATTTATCGCGTTGATGATCTCAAACAACGTACGGTTTGTGATGATTGGGGGCTATGCGTACAACCTTTACCGAAACCCGCGAGCGACGGGTGATATCGACTTTATCCTTTCGACAGACGCTACGAACGATGCTGGGGTCAGAAAAGTCCTAACCGAGTTTGGTTTTGGATCAAGCTCGCTGCGATGGGACGTTGGTTTGGTTTTCAACGCTTAACGGAAAGGACAAGACACTTGTGATGCAGTAAGCAGTTGAGGACAACTGCTCTACAATAGCACCTCCCGAATTACCTTCCCTTCAACGTTCGTCAAGCGTCTCTGAATGCCGTTATGTTCGAAGGTCAATTGCTCGTGATCCAGGCCCAACAGATGCAGTATCGTTGCGTTGAAATCATAGAGTAGATGGATGTCTTGAACCGCGCGTTGTCCTAATTCGTCAGTGACGCCGTGACTCACGCCGCCTTTGATGCCTGCTCCGGTTAACCAGCAGGTAAACCCATCCGGGTTGTGATCGCGACCTTGTGCACCTTTTTGAAACATGGGCATGCGTCCAAACTCCGTGCACCAAACGACAAGCGTGTCTTCCAAGAGCCCTCGCTGCTTGAGGTCGGTTATCAATCCGGCTGCCGGTTGATCGAGGATGAATGCATGTTTGTCATACTGCTCGCGCAATTTATTGTGCCCGTCCCAGTTCAATTCACCGGCACTGGCATACGCTCCGTTAAAAAGCTGAACAAATCGAACACCACTTTCAATTAATCGTCTTGCCAAGATGCAGTTGCGGGCAAAACCAACTTTGATCGGATTGCTTGGATCGTCAGCTCCATACAACTTCAAGATATGTTCGGGTTCAGTGGATAGGTCCGAGATCTTGGGAACGCTTAATTGCATCCTCGCCGCCAGTTCATAACTGGCGATGCGAGCGGCAAGCTTTCCGTCACCCGAATTCTGCGCACGATGGCGTTCGTTCATGCGCTGCAGTAGACCACGAGCCGCTTGATCCTGATCGGCTGTAACTCCGGTGGGCACCAAATGGCGCACCGGTTCTTTGGCACTCAATGTTGTCCCTTGAAATGCGGCCGGTAGAAATCCTGGTCCCCAATTGTTCGATCCGTTTTGTGGAACGCCACGAGGATCGGGAATGGAAACGAAGACAGGAAGCTCTTGACTCTCACTGCCAAGTGCATAACTCACCCAAGATCCAAGACTTGGAAAACCGTCTAAGTTAAAGCCCGTCGAAAGAAAATTCTCGGCGGGTCCATGCGTATTGCTTTTGCTGGTCAGCGAATGGATGAAAGCGATATCATCGGTCAGTTCTGCCAAATGGGGAATCATGTCCGAAACCATCTTGCCACACTGTCCACGCGGACGGAATTCGTACTGCGGTCGAGCCAAATTGCCGGCCGGACCTTGAAAGGTGACTGAAGGTCCACCGACCAGCGGCTTGCCATCGAACTTGATCAGTTCCGGTTTGTAGTCCCAGGTCTCGAGTTGGCTGACCGCTCCTGCACAGAAAAGGACAATGACGTTTTTGGCCTTCGCCGGAAAGTGGGAGGGCCTAGGTGCATAGGGCCGAGCTGGATCGATGACCGGTGATTGTCCAGCAAGCAGCCTTTCCTGGCTAAGCAAATGCGTGATCGCAATGGAACCTAAAGCGGTTCCCGTATTGGCAAGAAAATTCCGTCGATCCAAAAGTGATCGGCCCGTGGTCGATAGGCGATTGGCATTCATGATTGTCGGCGGGTAGGAGAGGTGAGTGCAGCTTGATATGCTCTATTGTAGTCGATCGAATGGCAAGGGTTTTAGTGTGCCTCGCCGCTCCGTCGGCGTGATTTTGGTTTTAGTGTGCCTCGCCGCTCCGTCGGCGTGATTTTGGTTTTAGTGTGCCTCGCCGCTCCGTCGGCGTGATTTCGGGTTGGTACAGCCAAACAAGTACGGGAATCGCGTCGACGGAGCGACGCGGCACACTGCAAATCGCGTCGACGGAGCGACGCGGCACGCTGGACTGGGAGAGAAGTTGAACTATCTATCGCACGCTTATCAGCATCTTCACGATCCGTATTTCGTAGCTGGCACGTCGTTGCCGGATTGGATGAGCGTCATTGATCGCCGCAATCGAGCCCGTAGTGAATCCGCGATGCGACAGGCAATGGATTCCGATCCGCGTGTGACCTCTTTTGCGATGGGAGTCGTCCAACACCACCATGACGATCGCTGGTTTCACCAAACGGAAGCATTCAATCTCTTGAGTGCCCGATTTGCGGTCGAATTGCGTTCCATGGCACAGGACCCCAGCGGTCACCAGGCTGGTTTTGTTGGGCATATTGTTGTTGAACTTTTGCTTGACTCAGTACTCAGCGATGACAATCCCGAGTATCTTATTGGCTACTACCAAGCACTGGAATCACTCGACTTGCAGTTCTTGCAAGAAACGGCCAACCGCATTTGCACCAAGCCCTTCGATGCATTAACTCGACTTGTACCACGCTTCGTTGACGAGCGGTTCCTAGCGGACTACTCAGATGACGATCGACTTTGGATGCGATTGAACCATGTAATGCGACGAGTTGGATTTCAACCGCTGCCGGATACCGTGATTCAATGGCTGGCAAGTGCTCGGGAGCGAGTTCGACAAAATGCAACAGAGCTACTGAACAATCCCAATCCGCATTCGCAACCCAAACAACCCACCTAACTCAACTTTAAAAACACCAAGGAGCTATTTCCATGAAGTACGGCATGAACCTTTTGCTTTGGGGTGGTGAACTGAATGATGGTCTACTGCCAGTGATCGAGAAATTAAAATCCTTCGGTTACGACGGGATTGAAATTCCGCTTTTCAACTTGGATCTCGATTATGCCGCTTGGGGCAAGCGACTAGATGACATGGGATTGCAACGGACGGCGGTTACGGTTCGCAATGTCGAAGACAATCCCATCAGTCCTGATCCGGCCGTTCGCGCAAAGGGAATTGCTCTGACCAACAAGACGCTGGATTGCTGCGCAGCCGTTGGTGCGCAAACTTTGGTCGGTCCTTACCATTCTGCATTAGGACATTTTTCAGGAGCCGGCCCAACCAAGGATGAATGGAAATGGGGAGTTGAAAGCATGCGAGCGGTCGCAGAGCACGCTGGCAAAGTTGGCGTCAAACTAGGCGTCGAAGCGCTCAATCGATTCGAATGTTATCTATTGAATGCCCACGCCGATGCAGCTCGATTCGCTCGCGAGGTCAATCATCCATCTTGTGGAATCATGTACGACACGTTTCACAGCAACATCGAAGAAAAAGATATCCCCAAGACGCTAAAAGAAATCAAAGATGTGCTTTGCCATATTCACATCAGCGAGAATGATCGCAGTACACCAGGTGCGGGCAATGTTCGCTGGAAGAAGAACTTCTCCGCACTTGCCGATATTGGCTACGACGGCTGGTTAGTGATCGAAGCCTTTGGTTTAGCTCTGCCTGAACTGGCTGCCGCAACCAAGATTTGGCGAAGGATGTTTGATGATGAATTGAAGCTAGCCAAAGAAGGCCTGGCATTCATGAAAGAGCAAGTCGCCAAGTACAAGTAATGGTACCAACGTATCCCTCCCGGTTTGGGGCTGTAGGCCGATTTCTCCGAAATCGCGACTGACGTAGCCCCTCTCCGCTGACAAGTCGAAAAATCGGAAGCAGCACCATGAAGAAATCACGGTACGTTATCGTTGTCGCTTTATCCTTGCTGGCAAGTGCATGGCCATCGCGATTGTTGGCCGATGACACGTTAAAAATTACCCCCGACGTTGTTTATGGTCACAAAGATGGACTGGCGATGACCTATGACGTCTTCCAACCCAAGCAGAAAGCGAAAGGCATCGGCTTGCTACTGATGGTTAGTGGCGGTTGGATTTCAGCCTGGTCAGACCCTCAAAAAAGCAATCCCTTTATCCAGCCACTCTTGGACAATGGCTATACCGTTTTCGCCGTTCGCCACGGTAGCAGCCCGCGATACGTCATCCCCGAAATCGCAGCGGATGTGAAAAGTGCTTTGGCTCATATCCATAGCCACGCAAAGGACTATGAAGTTGATCCTTCACGCTTGGGCGTTTACGGCTTTAGCGCTGGCGGTCACTTGTCCTTGTATCTAGGAACAACAACCAATTCGCAATCCGAGCCAACGTCGCCTCATGTTGCAGCTGTCGTTGCGGTTTTTCCGCCAACGGATTTAGCGCCCTACGTGGACCCAGCCAATCCGCTACGCGAGACGTTCCCGGCTCTCAAGTTTGATCCCGCTAAGGCAGCAGATTATTCACCATTGTCGCAGGTCACTAAGGACGATGCTCCATCATTAATGATTCATGGCGACAAAGATGAACTCGTGCCTATCTGGCACAGTCAAAAAATCCTGGAAGCCTTTGCGAAGGAAACTGTCAAAGCCGAATTGATTACGGTCAAAGGTGCAGGGCATGGCTTTAATCAACAGCAGAGAGAGCAAATGTTCGACGCGATGGTTCGTTGGTTTAACACGTATCTCGACAAGAAATAAAGGCGTAATTGTGAAAGCTGCTTACATTTCGCAAACGGGTCCAGCCGACTGCATTCAGTATGGTGAGTTGCCGGATCCGACGATCGGAAACGACCAAGTACTGGTGAAAATGAATGCGGTGTCGGTCAATCCAATCGATACCTACATTCGAAATGGCGCCAACTATTGGCCGCTGCCCAATCCGTTCGTCATAGGCTGCGATATTGCTGGCACCATCGTTGAAGTGGGCCCCAATGTCACCCACTTTCGTGCTGGTGATCGAGTTTGGGGCAGCAACCAAGGCCTGATGGGACGTCAAGGAACCTTTGCGGAACTTTGCGCAATCGAAGCCAAGTGGCTTTACCCGACACCGCACGGCGTCCGCGATGAAGACGCCGCCGCATCGGCACTAGTTGCCATTACTGCTCACCTTGGTTTGCTACGTGAAGCCAAGTTGCATCACGGCGAAACGATCTTCGTGCGCGGTGGCTCCGGCGGAGTAGGATCAATGGTTTTGCAAATGGCAAAAGCGATTGGTGCAACGGTTATCACAACCGCTGGAGGTGAAAAAAAATCAGCAATATGCAAACAACTTGGCGCCGACCATGTGATCGACTATCAGAAGCACGATATCAAAGAGCAAGCGCTAAAGCTTTGCCCAAACGGTGTCAACGTCTTTTGGGAAACACTTCGCGAACCCGATTTTGACTTATCAGTGAGTTTGCTCGCAGAGCGCGGTCGGATGATATTGATGGCTGGACGAGATGCGCGACCAGCTTTCCCAGTTGGGCCCTTCTACGTCAAGGGTTGTGCCTTACATGGCTTTGTGATGTTCAAAGCGACTCCAGATGAACAGCGAGCGTGTGCAGCCGACATCAATCATTGGTTGGGGACCGGAAAATTGCGGCCCATAATCGACCGCGTCATGCCGTTATCCGAAGCAGCTGAAGCTCATCGAATGCAAGAAGCTCACACTGTCCAAAAGAAAAGCTCGTTGATTGGAAAACTGGTACTTAAACCGTAGGCTTGGAAGCGGGCCGCATCTGCCGGATGCGACCCAAAATGGAATACTCTGCGCAGGTTTGGCTCCCTTTCTCCAAAAGCGCATTTATACTGATGCTTTACGAAATCTGTTCGAATACACCTTCGTGAGGTCTGCAGCGATGTTTCATCGGTTCCCCAATAGTCTTCGCATTTTTGCCGCCATCGCATTCACCTGTTGCTACATGCCTTTAGTGTTGGCGGGCGAACGGATGACTCCAGAATTGCTGTGGAAGCTGGGACGTCTGGGTGAAGTCGCCGTCTCACCGGATGGCAAACATGTCGCTTATACCGTGACTCGCTATGACCTCGAAGCCAATAGCGGCAAGTCCGATTTAGTCATTCAAACGATCACGGCGTTACCCAACGCAGCTCGGTTACAGGAACTCAAACGTAGTATCGGATTCGAAACAGCGTTGCAGAAGCACAATCCTAAGACGCTGTTGGAGGGTGTTAAGGGACTGAGTTCCATAGGATGGATTAAAAGACCGGAGGGCCTTCGACTGATTTATTTGGCCCCAACCCCAGGTGAAAACTCAACTTCCCAAGCATGGATGCTCGACCCAGATGGCGGTGAACCTGTACAGATCACTAAGCTGGACAAAGATCTAGGAAATCTGTTGGCATCACCCACTGGCGATGCAATTGCGTTTACTCTAGATATCGCGATGGACGATGACATTCATGCCATCTATCCCGATCTACCAAAGGCCGACGCACGAATCATCGATTCGTTGATGTACCGTCACTGGAATGCTTGGCATGACTATGCATACAGTCACGTCCATGTATCCAAGTTGAATGCCGAAGGCAAAGCGGAAGCCCCGATCGATTTGATGCGAGCCTTAAAAGCAGATTGCCCGGTGCCTCCCTTTGGCGGCGCAGAGCAATTTGCGTTCTCGCCCGATGGCAAACAGTTAGCCTTAACGATCAAGCTGGTGAACAACCCAGCCGAAAGCACCGACACCAGTTTGTTCCTTGTGGCTATCGAGGGTGGCCCACTCAAAAACATAACACCGGGAATGCCTGGTTATGACATGGAACCCAATTATTCGCCCGATGGCCGGTATATCGCTTTCAATTCCATGCAACGCCCTGGATTCGAAGCCGATCGTAATCGCATCATGTTGTACGATCGCAACATGGGCAGCATTCGCGAATTGACCGAAAACCTAGATCAGACAACGCACCATTTAAAGTGGAGTGGAGACAGCGAACGTATTGTTTTTGACAGTGAATTTCGCGGTACGACTCAAGTGTTTGAAATCGGAGTCGCCAATTCCCAGGTGCGTCAATTAACGGCTGGTCAATTCGATTTCGCTAGCCAAGCTTTGACCTCACATGGTCTGCTGGTCAAACAACAATCGATGCTGCGGCCTGCGGAATTGGCATTGGTCGGCGCGACGGGTGCCGATTTGGCGACGATCACGGATATCAACGGCGACATCTACGATGACTTGGAATTGCCGCAAGTCGAAGAACGTTGGGTCAAAGCCACCGATGGCCAAATGATCCATAATTGGGTCATCTTTCCTCCCGATTTTGATAAGAACAGCGACAAGCAATGGCCCATGTTGACCTATTGCCAAGGCGGTCCTCAGGGGCAAATTGGTCAATGGTTTTCATACCGCTGGAATTTCAATTTGATGGCTTCACAAGGCTATGTTGTCCTGGCACCTAACCGTCGGGGGATGCCCGGCTTTGGTCAAGCTTGGAACGATCAGATCAGCGGCGATTGGGGAGGGCAAGCCATGCAGGACATCCTAGCATCCACCGATTCTATGATGGCCGACCCAGCCATTGATCGCAGTCGCGTTGCTGCCGTTGGCGCCAGCTTTGGTGGCTACACCGTCTATTGGCTCATGGGCCACAGCGACAACCGTTTCTGCGCGATGATCGCTCATTGCGGTGTGTTCAATCTTGAGTCCATGTATGGTTCGACCGAAGAATTGTTCTTTGTGAATTTTGATCTTGGTGGCCCCTATTGGAAAAGTACCGAAGCTGCCGCCAAGTATGCTGAGTTCTCACCTCATCAATTGGTTGGCAATTGGAAAACGCCATTGCTTGTGATCCACGGTGAAAAGGATTTCCGAGTGCCGGTGACGCAAGGGATGGAGGCATTTACGGCCGCAAAGGTTCAAGGGGTTCCCAGTCGCTTTCTCTACTTTCCTAACGAAGGTCACTGGGTGAACTCGCCTCAGAACAGCGTTCTTTGGAATCGCGTGTTCTTTGATTGGCTGGATCGATATTGCCAAGTGAAGAAGTAAATGGTTCTTGCACGAACTGCGATGTACAAACTCTCCTTCTGGAGGTGGTGCGGTTTTTAAGTTTTTACGGACTAACGGTTTACCCAACTCTCCCTCTGGGAGAGTCGCAAGGTACACGAGCGGAGAGGGTTCGTTACGGATCGACTAGCCAAGCCCTCACCGGCCGCTGACACGTCCGACCCTCCCGAAACGGCCGAAACGGGAGGGTTTGCATCAATCACTGGCTTATAACAACTGAAAGACCGCACGCTCGCCCAGAGGGCGAAATCTCTCTTAAGCCAACGCCACCACCGTTATCGTTGCGAGCACAGGGCCGATGACCGACACAACCAAGATATCCAGGTAAGACTGCTTGTGCGTCGCGCCGCAGATCAAGAGCAAAGTAATCACCGCTCCGTTGTGAGGTAATGTGTCCAGTCCACCGCAGGATAGCGATGCAACACGATGAAGCAACTCGGGATCGATGCCAGCTTGTTGCCCGCGTTCGAAAAAAGTTTGCCCCAACGCTTCCAGTGCAATACTTAACCCACCGGATGCGGAACCTGTAATCCCGGCCAGAACATTGACGCTGATCGCCTCCGAGATCAAAGGCTGCTGCGGCGCGATGCCGATCATCCAATTCTTGACAATGGTAAAACCACTTAGCGCTGCAATGGTCGATCCGTATCCAAATTCGCTAGCGGCGTTGAAGACTGGCATCAAACAACTCTGAGCTCCTTCTCCCATTAACGCAGGCAGTTTCGCTAATCTTCGCCAGTGGATGACAGTCAAGCAAAGTAATCCACCTAGCATGGCTAAGATCGTTGACCAAGTACCCTGAACTTTGCTAAGTTCTGTAGCACCGAAACGCTTCTCAGCCAAGTAATCTGCTGACCAACTTGGAACCCAATATTGGGAGAATACAAAGTTTAATACCATCAGGCATAATAGCGGTGCAATTGCAGCCGACAGATGCGGAGGTATTGGATGGCCGTCGAGTTGTTCCCCAGAGTCTTGTACTGATCGACTTTCTGCGAAACCTTCGCCAAGTCGCTTGGCTTGCGCACTTCGATAGCTGAGCCAAATGGTTCCAATGGCAAACATGATGGCCGCTGCAAGGCATCCCATACCAGGCGCAGCATAAGAAGTTGTTTTGAAGAACGGCATCGGGATAAGATTCTGGATTTGAACCGTACCCGGCAAGGCGGTCATCGTGTAGGTGAATGAACCCAAAGCAATCGTTGCTGGAATCAATCGCGACGGCAAATCTGCTTGCTGAAACAGCGCACGAGCTAAAGGGAAAACGGTGAACACCACTACGAATAACGAAACTCCCCCGTAGGTAAGGATGGTGCATGTTAGTACCAGCGCCAGAATCGCTCGTTCCTTTCCTAGCCAATGAATTACCGACTGAGCAATGGCTGCAGCACAACGCGTCTCTTCTATCAGCTTTCCAAAAATGGCACCTAACAAAAACAATGGAAAATAGCGAACGATGAATTTACCCAGACTATCGAGAAAGATCTGCGTATAAGTTGCCATCAATGGCAGCTCACCTTCAACTGCGACAGCCAACAAAGCGCAGATCGGAGCGATCACGATGACGCTGTGATTTCGATACGCCAACAGCATAAGCAAAAGGAGCGATAGGATGATTCCCGATACACCGAACATGAAAGTCCTCTGTTGTAGGGCGATTTCTCCGAAATCGTCAATGTATACTATGGCGATTTCGAAACCGCGAAATCACAACCCTGCTGGCAAACTAGTGCTTGCCGATTTCGGAGAAATCGGCCTACTTGGCACCCAACCTTCTCAGAGTCCGAAGATTGATCAAATCCCACTCTTCACCGCTTTCTTCATCTTTTTCTTTGGCTGTCTCCAAGTACATAGGCAGGTTCTTGAATACGGGACTTGAGAGAAAGCGTTTGAAGCCTGCCTCTCCGATACATCCTTTACCGATGTGTTCGTGACGATCGACTCTCGAGCCACAATCTTTCTTGCTATCGTTGATGTGAACCGCGCGAAGATTCTCCAAGCCAACGTGTTGCTCCAATTCGGCGATCATCGACTTCATGCCACTGACCGTGCGAAAGTCATAACCGGCGGCCAGGGCATGGCAAGTATCCCAACAAACGCCAATTTGCTTGGGTTGATCGAGCGTCTTGAGTAGCCATCCCAATTGATCGATGGAATGGCCGAGACAGGAACTTGCCCAGCAGTATTCTCAAACAACAAACGGCAAAACTTGGGTTGAACTTCTCCAAGAACTATTTCGACCGCTTCAGCGATTCTTGCCAAGCCTTCGTCGGGTGTGCTGGTAATACATGCACCGGGATGCATGACTAGCCCGTCCAGTTTCAATTGATCGGCTCTTCGCCATTCAATGGCGAGCGCGTCCATGGATTTCTTCCAAAGTGCATCGTCAGGTGAACCAAGGTTGATCAAGTAAGACGCATGGGCAATCGGAGCAACGATAGTGTGATCGCGGAGAGCATTACGAAACAGCGATACTTCTTCATCGGGGATCACATGCGATGATTTCGTTTTCGTCGATTTTGAGTCGGTCTTCTCTGGAGTATTGGGCCATCGACGCGGTTGGGAGACGAATATCTGCATGCAGCCGCAACCTAACCTCGCCGCTTCATTGGCCGCTCCAACAAAACCACCTTTGATTCCAACGTGGCAACCGATCAATTGCTATTCTCCTAAGTAGACCTGGCGAAAGGCCAGCGTAGTGATGTGAATCTCAGGCGCTAGCCGTGGGCCTTTGAAAAAAGTAAAGCGACTCGTACTGACGGCGTTTCGCTATATAATATCGTGAATGTGGTTCTTCAACTGATGGCACTGTGCAAAGCAATACGACTTCATGATTTTGGTTCTCGATAACTACGATTCCTTTACCTATAACTTGGTTCAGCGACTTGGTGAAATCGATCCCAAGGTCGATATTCGGGTGGTGAGAAACGACAAGATAACGGTCGACGAGATCGTTGAGTTAAAGCCAGCACGCATTTTGATCTCGCCTGGCCCCTGTTCGCCATCGGAGGCTGGAATCAGTGTCCCGATCGTCGAGCGATTGGCAGGGAAATTCCCCATACTCGGCGTTTGTTTGGGGCATCAGTCGATCGGTCAAGCGCTAGGAGGTAGAATCGTGCGTGCACCAGAATTGATGCACGGCAAAACCGATCGCATTTATCATGACGATCGAGGATTCTTCCGGGGACTCGCCAACCCATTTATTGCCACGCGATATCATTCCTTGGTGATCGACCCGCCATCCCTGCCCAGCCAATTGGAAGTTTCGGCATGGGTCGACGGCCCACATGGCCGAATCATTATGGGTGTTCGCCACCGCCAGTTTCCTATTGAGGGTTGGCAATTTCACCCCGAGAGTTTCCTGACCGAGCCAGGTATTGAATTGCTGACACGGTTTCTGCATTGGAATTAGCGAGCGTAGGCCGATTTCTCCGAAATCGGCGAATCCTGTAACTGGCAGGGCGGGAGCTAAGAGCGGCCTGGAGGACCGGCAGATTCATTCAGCAACGCGCCCTCTCCGCCCGTGTAACTCGCGACTCTCCCAAAGGGGTCGTGCGGTTTTTAAGTTGTTTTACGCTAAGGATTTATGCCAAACCCTCCCGTTTCGGGAGGGTCGGACGTGTCAGCGGCCGGGGAGGGCTTGCCTAGTCGATCCACAACGAACCCTCTCCGCTCGTGTACCTCGCGACTCTCCCAGAGGGAGAGTTGGTTCGTGCGGAACGACTAAAAGAACCGCATCAGTTTCGATCGTCGTAAACTCTTGTACCGAGTTCTTTGATCATCACGGAAGGCCAGTTCTCGCTTGTCAATTCGGTACGAATGATCTTGGAACCGACTTGATTGTGACGAACTTCGAAACGGAAGTTGCGTTGGTCTTTCGTTCGCATTTCATCGATCGGTTGGAACAGCACTTGATTGCCAGATGCTTGCGCTTGAACCGGGGCATCAATAACGCGAACCAGTTGAGCACCGTCCGGTAGAAGAACTGCCAGTCGAACGTTGCGATCTGGAATATTGCCCATGTTCGTGACCTGAACGGTGTAGACAGTGGAAGTGCCGATCTCGATGGTGCCTTGCTCTTGACCGATAGTGAATTCCATCTCAGATAATCCTTCGACGTCAACTTGCCCCTTTGCCTCAGCGATCACGCCTAGGTCGGCTTTGACGTTCATCGAGATCACCTGAGGTCCTCGCTCAACAGGCAAGACAGTGACCTTTAGTGGAGCTGTTTCACCGACTTTCAACTCACGTAGTCCAATCTTGACAGTGTGATCCATCGGATCATAGACGGCCTGATTGTTATCATGAGCATTGAATCGCAGACCACTGGGTAGATGAACATCGAAGACAACTTGAGTTGCAGTCGCTGTACCTGTGTTTGTCACTTTGAACGTGTAGGTTGCTTGGCGATCTAAGTAACGTTTGCGAGGCCCTTCGACGGTTGCAGAAAGAGCTGGTGCCAGGACGTTAACCGGCACTTGCTGTTCGGCGTGTTTTTCGTTTTCAGTCAATGCACGAATCAGGCAAATGGATTGCCCTGGGTTGGTCGCAGTACACACCAAGGGGATGGTAATACTTTGGCTTGGGGCGAGATCTGGGCAAGGACATCGAAGCGAATCCACGCCACTGGAATGAGAAAGTTGAGAAGGCAGATCGGCTTGAACTTCGACATCGCGGGCCACTCCAGTCCCAATGTTCTTAATCGTTACGGTAATGGATTGCTCGCCACCAATGACGCATTCCGTTTGAGGATTGATGTTCAGCTCTAACTTCGGTTGCGTTGCGACCGTCCGCATCGATGCTTGAGCTGCGAAGTGTACCGAGGCAACACTACCAAGTTCTCCCTCGCGTTCGGGAATCATCTGTACATTGATTGTTCTTTCGTCGCCAGCTTGCATTTCCCCGAGTTTCCAGGTTAGCAGTCCTTCTGGAGTTGGGCTAACTGGCGGATTGGCTTCGGCGAAACGCATGCCACGAGGCACGGAGTCGACGACCGTGACATCGTGCGCAGTAAAGTTACCAGCATTGCGTACCGTGATCGTAAATGTCGTTGGCTTGCCGACGCGAACCTCCTCCTGCCCACGCTTTTGGATTTGAAGAATTGGGTTCTGGGATCCATCCAAATACCGATTGCCAGGCTCGTTGCTCACAAGCCCTGCTAACGACACTGCCGCGCGAGCGTTTGAGTTCGAGGCTTGAACAAAGTTTCGGTTGTTGCTCGATGACGAAGCGCCGTAGTTCTGGTCTTGCTCTTGACGGTTGATCCGCCCTGCATTGCTGTTTGTGTTGGTATTCGAGCCTGCAGTGCCATAGGGCAAGCCACGATTTTGGGCCGCGTTGTTCTGTGCACCTGCCCCATACTGCGGAGCGTTTGCAGACGTAGCTGGATAGCTCTGTGCCGATGGTGTTTGCACGGCTGGATTTTGCATATTCGTTACGGGCATCGAAGGCCGTTGCGTGTCCGAGAACGTCGAGGTGGAACCTGAACTGGATTGTTGTGGAGGATTGCCCGCGCCAGTTGCGATTGGAAAGGATGGAAGATCGGACTTGCCATTCGTGGCGGCTCCCGTGTTCCATCCCGGTGGATTGGCTGATGGGCCATTGGACTGTGCTGGGCGAGTCGATGGCATTGCACGTGAATCACCGACTGCTGCAGATGCATTGGGCAATTGAGTTACTGGGAACTGTGGCAACGCTGCCGGTGCTTCGTTTGACTGGTTATCAGGCGTGGTTGGCATGGGTTGCGTAGTGTCTTGACTGCCCGTCAACCAGGAAGGTGGATTGGCTGTAAGCAAGTTTGGTGCAGGAGCTGAGGGAGTTTCCAAAACAGGCAGAGCATTACTCGCTGGAGGAAGCGACGTTGGAAGGGCTGGCATCAAATCGGATGGACCATCAGCGGTTTCATTGGCCGATGCCGTCACAACAAGTGATGCTTCAGCTCGGCTTCGTAATGGATTGTCAAAAACGACTGTTTCAGCAAGCGCTTGCTCGGCTGGGGCTAGTGCTTCTTCGCTAGATTGCAATTCATCATTGTTCGCGCGAACTACTGGCGGCATTTGACTAGCCAGCATCCGCGATTCATCTGCATCAGCTCCGTCCAGTGTAATTGGAACGGCTGGTTGATGGGGTACCGCTTTAAAGTCTTCACCTGAATGAGTTCGCTTACGCGAGTCATGCTGGGCAAGCGCGAACGCAAAAGAACCAAGCAGCAATATGCCGCCGATGGCTGAAAGTCGAAGGGTCGATTTGTTCATAACTGCGACATCCATGTCGGCAATAAACGGTACACGTCGAACGAAAAACTAGTCCGCAGTGTTTACGTAGCAAATCCAGCCTATCGAAGGGTAGATCAGAATGTTGCCTACCATGATTTTCTTAATGCTGGCATTCGCTACTTAACGCCCAGTTGAAGCCATCCACGATCGATCTGGATCGATGACAATCGGAACTTTGGCAGATTCGGGGCAAGCTGAGGAATATCGATGTAGCGATCCACCAACACTGGCTTGAACGTGTCTTCGAACTTGCCCTTGAGAAATGCCCGCAAGCTCACCGATGAAAGGCTTCCACTGGAACGGCCAACGAATTCAATATTCAAGTCGCCTTCGCGGTCCATGCGAAAGTGCCCATTATCATAAGAAGGCCGATAGATGGCAGTAACAGTCGCTGGTTGCTTTAGCGCCTGGTCACCCCGAGTCATTTGCACGATTCGCAAAGTGATCTTTACTCGCTTATCATTCAACTCAAGCTGGATTGGATGAAACGGAGCAAAGGTAATGGTCCAGATCGGTCCGTTCGCTTCCTTGAGTATTTCCGGAGATACTGGGGCTCCGAATTGACGAACCAAGTCATCGAGATCAGCACTTTTGATTGTGCGGCCAGCCAACAGAACATCCAGCGAGTTCATGATCGCAGATTGGTGTACCGCGGCAAAGGCATCTGAGGCAGGCAGCTTTGCAAGACGGTTCGATCGACTCGCAGACAACTGCCATTCTGTTCCTTGAGTCAGCGAAGCCTGAACCGAGTTCGATGTCGAATGAACGGAATAACTTGGTTTAGGAAATCCAATCCGTGCAAGCTCTGGTCGCGGCGGCGTCGCTTTGAAAGTTGTCAGTCGTCCACGCAAATCGTTTAACTGCGATTCAACTTGTTCGTCAAATTGAGTTCCAATTCGAGTTTGCATGTGGTCCTCGGCGATCGCATTAGCGAGCGGTTGGGACTGCTGGGCTTTACGGCTGGCGATGCGACGCACCAACCTCAAACGATGCTGTATTGAGTTGATCTGTGATTGAAGATTGGTGGCCACCGTCGCGGGTGAGGAATTTACAGTTCCTGGCAACAAGACAGAGACATATTTGGATGCATGGACTGGCGAATGACTGGTGCTGTAAATGGACACGCCACGATTCAATCCAACGCTATTGCTGGAAAGGTTTGCATTCATGTTAAGGACAAATGCTACACCGCCAACCTGCGGCATGATATCTGCCGATAGATTGCCCTGAAGAAACGCATTGCCCGTAATGCTTGTTCCCAGAATGCAGTCCGTTACTGGCGATGGTTGTGCGATCGGACGTTGGACCATTCGATTGACCATTTCCTCGCGGATGTAAACCTGCACATTAGGCTGCATGAATTTCGATCGCATCGCCGCAAGTGCTTTTGGTGCCTGTCCACTTTCGTGAAGGTAATTAGCGACTACACCGACCGCTTCGGATCGCTCCGTGTCTGCATCGCCCACCGGCTCATCTAACAATTCGATCAACTTTTCAAGGCGACCATCCAACAGCTTGATAGTCTGTTCTGGATTTGAACCATAGCGAAGTGCGCGCACCATGCTGACTAAAGCATTGCGCAACTTCAGATAGGGCTCGTACTCCAGCCCCAGGTAGTTTTGGTGCATATTGGTTTCGATATCTACCAATACTGCCGGATTGGGCTTGTCCGCATCCAACTCTTTTCGGAGTTCGTCCAACCGTAAAAACTTGCTCCAAGCATCGCTGGCACTAGGATTGGTTTTAAGAAATTGATCGAGGTTTTCAAGCGCACCCTGTAGTGCGTCCTGCGCTGGTTCAATCCGCGGCAAACGAGCTTCGTCCAGTTCCCTGCGAGCTTTATGGGCAATCTCCTTCAACTCACGCGAAATCTGGTCTTGTGTGTTATCTGAAGCCTTCGTTGAAGTGGATATGTTTGATTTTGATGGATTTGCAGGAGAGGATTCTCGCGCAGCAGTTGTTTTTTTGGCGTCAGCGGTCCTTTTGTCAGCTTGACTCGTAGTCTTTTCCGACACCTTCTCGCCGTTGTCCCTCACTTCGCTCTTCGTTGTAGTTTTCTTTTCCTCTGTGCTTTTGGATTGCTTACTAGCCGCTTCGTTGCCAGGCGCATCGGATGGTGATGGTTGTGAATCCACAGGGCTGGGCACGACTGGCGACTTGGAACCCGCGGGCAGCACACCTTCTTGTGCAGATAGGGTGGCTGAGCCGCGAATGCTAGCAACTAAAATCAGAAAACAGGCGAAGAACGTGGGATGGCCTAATTTGGGAAGCCGAAATACCGGAGGCCGAAATAGAGGCTGTGGGATAGACCGATCCATTACATTTTCCTTGATCAACGTCTACAAATCTTAGTGGTGTGACTCGGGCTCTAAACGTGAATCGATTGTAATTGTTTTTCCATATTATCCTACCTACCCAGCCATCCAGTTCGTCAAACTCGGGGTGAAAAATACCAGCCCGTGTGAGAGCCCAAAAACTACCTATGCTTTCAAAACGAAACCACCCCCGAAATCGGAGACTGCGGGGGTGCTTTAGAAACGAACGCGTGAGAACCCAATGCTCTAGCGTTGTTGAATGCGGTTGACAACCTTCTTAATCAGGTTGATCTTTGCGCGATGGATTTTGGCAATCGGACCAGCTTCAGCAACTGGGGCCAACACGCCGCTGAATAGTACGACCAAGGTCAACACAACGAACTTTCGCATGGAGCACTCCTTCTAAATAAATGGGTAAATGGGAAATTTGCGATAAATTTAACGCCACGTTTGGGTTTGTAAAGCCGGGCCACGCCCCAATAGGTGCCACCCACCTAACCGATGCCTTCCAATAGGTGCCACCCACCTACCGGAACCTCGCGATAGGTGCCACCCACCTACTGGAATCAAAATAAGTAAATTACGAGGCATGGGTGCCCTGCGCTAAATGGAAAGAATTCCGTAGCAAAGTGGGTGTCACCCATTGGCACCAAGGTCCTGCTTCTCGCTCGATAGGTGCCACGCACTATTCAACGCACCACAGGCTTCCCAATGAATCGCCGACACCCCATTTAACCTAGATGCCCTAGTTTTCCACCAGTAGGTGCGTGGCACCTATTGATAAGGTGGGTGGCACCAACTGGAGCAGCCACCAAGAGCTGCAGCACACTAGGATTCGCGTCGACGGAGCGACGCGGCACACTAAGGGGAAAGTTCGAGGTAGCCCCAAGAGGTACATTCATTAAGATTTCCTCTGATTACACTTCTCTCCTACCAATCGCCCAGGAATCCAAATCATGTTGCGCTGTCCGCGGATCACTTGTACAGTCTTCGGAGTTCTTCTGGGACTGCTAATATCTACCACTCATGCACAGGTTGAAGTACTAACGGTGCAAGGTAACTTGCCACGGTTCAATTATCGCGACAGTCAAGGCAACCTGTTGTGGGCATTGCCCGCCAATGGCGTTCTTTGGAAATTGGATGGACCCTCCAATTCCGGCGTTATCGTATGTACGGCAGCAGCGAGAAGTGGCAGCATCAATCTCAACGAAGGCGGCGTTAGCATTCGCGGAACCGGTTTTCCGACTGCAAAGCTGCATGTCGGTACAATCGGTTCGCTGTCCGAGCCTGGTGAAGTACGCATCGATCCAGGAAATATAAACGCAACCGCGACCATACATGCAGTGAATGCAAATCAAGGAACATCGATACTGGTCGAGACCCAAAATGCTGGCCGTGGTGCCTCCTTGCAACTCATGTCGACTGTCGCGAAATTTACTCAGAGCGTCGCCACGAATTTTATTATTCGAGACAACATCAACTCAGTGAATTCGATCGTGATTTTCGCCCAGCGATAAGAACTCGAATTCACTGGTGATCAAGAATGGCAATATTGGCATGGGTGTGGCTAATCCCACTACACCGCTCGCGCTAGCCAATGGAGCCAAGTGCACAGCGGGTGGCGTGTGGACCAATGCGAGCAGTCGTGAGCTAAAGGAAAACATCGAAGCGCTGCCGCTTAAGCAGGCTCAAATAGCTCTCGCCGAACTTCAGCCGGTAACCTATCGATACAAAGCTGAACCAGAGGAACAACAAGTCGGCTTCATTGCAGAGGATGTTCCTCAGCTTGTCGCAACCAATTCACGCCAAGAACTATCACCGATGGACGTTGTTGCCGTACTGACCAAGGTTGTACAGGATCAGCAGACTCGCCTGGACGCTCAAGCGGAGCAGATCAAACTACAAGCCAAGCTGTTAGAAAAGCAGCAGAACATGCTAGAGAATTTGGCAGAGAAGTTGAAGCCGTAGTACGGGCAACCTAGAGCGGAAGGGAATGCCTAACAACCTATTTAGGCATTCACTTTACTGCTTGGAATCCTCGCTCTGGATGGCGACAGGTTTTTCAGCATTCGACGTTCTCTTAAGTTCTTTCGCTTCTGCCCTCAATTGGAATTGCAGCGAGAATCTAGGTGATCGTCGAGAATCGACGAGAATCGAGTTTTCCTGATTCTCGACGGCGTCCAATAGCAATCGATGAATAAGCCACAATTTTTGTTCGGCTGGATCGATTTCAGGTTGGCTCATTTCAAAATGAAGCCAAAGCCAACCCTTTTCTGGTTCCATACCAATCCATGTAATGCTCGAACGATCGGCAGATTGGGTGAGGTTCTTTTGCGATTCTGGTTGCGAGAGTGGGTTTGATTTTGCCTTTTCAGCGAGTACTGAATCCAGTTCGCTCGATGAAGTTGCAATCGGAGTCCGTAGTATGAAAAAGTGTTGGTTTAAGTACCGCGTTGCCAATTCGGTAAACTTGTCGTCACCAACACTGATCTTCTGGTCGGATGGCGACGGATAAAATTCGACCGACATCGCCGATTCCAAATCGCGCGGGTCCAAACGAATGGAGACTTCCCAAGTCTTGCTCGATGAATTCCATTGCATCTGTCCAACACAAACATGAAACGGATGTGCAAATAGCGTCGAAGTTGCAGTTATTGCCACAACGAAGTTGAAGATGCTAATGCATGTCGTTTTTGAGAACATGGCGGCGTGAGTAGTGAGTAGTGAGTAGTGAGTAGTGAGTAGTGTGTAGTGTGTAGTGTGTAAGGTGGGCCAAACCCTCCCGCTTCGGGAGGGTCGGACGTGTCAGCGGCCGGGGAGGGTTGGGCGAGGCGCTCGGCAACGCCCCCTCACCGCTCGTGTACCTCGCGACTCTCCCAAAGGGAGAGTTTGAATATCAGCCAATGCCCCAATAACCAATAACCAATGACTCACTCCGCCCCGACTTTGCTCTTCTTCTTTTTCTTCTTCTTTGGCTTATCGGTAGGCTTGGTCTCCGCCGCTTTTGCTTTTTCAGCGCTGGCTTCGCTTGCCTTGGCTTCCTGTTCCTTCGCTTTGGCTTCTTCGGCTTTCTTGGCACGGGCCATTGGGTTATCCTCACCACCGCCCCGAGCTCGCTTGAACAATTCGAATCGAGTTGGTTCTATTTGGGGTGGGAAGTAGTTGTTGTTGCGATCGATGTCAGACGTCTCGCGGTAGGGATCGAGTTCGATCGTCTTGATCGGCTTGGCTGCGATGATCACCGTGTTGCAATCATTGCAGTTCACTCGCCAGATTTCTGCAGGTAATCGAATCTCGCGAGTCGTACCATCTTCAAAGGTCGCCATTAAAATAATTGGCATGACCAGTCCGCCGACGTTCTTGAAAGAAACTTTGTAATACAAGTCCGCGTTTTCAAGCAGCTTTCTTTCTTTTTCCGAAAGCTTTGCTTTGGCTTCCGCAAACTCTTTGCGTTGTTCTTCCGTGACTGCGTCGGGATCATAACTGTTGTAAAAATCCTTCAGCTCCGGGTACTTGTCCACTCGCTTTTCGAGCGGCTTGTCGCGCTGTTGAGATAGCGTTGGCCTGCGTTCCGCTTTCTTTTTCTTGGCAAGTTCCGCGTTTTCATCCGGTGAGTTGTGATCTAGCTGGAAGAGTTCGACTTTATCGATCGAAATATCGCAATGCTCGGTGGTATAGAACCAACCGCGCCAGAACCAATCCAGGTCAACGCTGGACGCGTCTTCCATCGTTCGAAAGAAATCGGCAGGCATTGGACGTTTGAACTTCCATCGTCGAGCATATTCCTTGAATGCGAAATCAAACAGTTCGCGGCCAAGCACCGTTTCTCGAAGGATGTTCAGCGCAGTAGCAGGCTTGGTATATGCATTGGGACCGAACTGCATGATCGATTCGCTATTGGTCATGATCGGAACTTGATTACCGCTTTGCATGTACGGAACCATGAATTCCGGATCACCGCGTTGCGAAGGATACTTATCTTCCCATTCTCGCTCGGCCAGGAACTGGAGAAACGTGTTGATGCCTTCATCCATCCAAGACCATTGGCGCTCATCCGTGTTCACGATCATGGGAAAGAAGTTGTGTCCAACTTCGTGGATCACGACCGAGATCAGGCCATACTTGGTTTCGGAGGAGTATGTGCCATCCTTCTTGGGACGTGGTCCGTTGAAACAAATCATTGGGTATTCCATACCACCGATCGGTCCGTTAACACTGATTGCGATCGGATAGGGGAAATCAAAGGTGTAACGACTATAGACATTCAACGTATGAATGATTGCGTGCGTACTGTATTTGCTCCAAAGCGGCTCGGCTTCGTTCGGATAGTAACTCATGGCCATCACGCTGTTGCCATTAACGTTATGCCCCTGAGCGTCCCAGATGAACTTGCGGCTGGTTGCGAACGCAAAGTCCCGTACATTCTCGGCGTGGTAGACCCAAGTCTTCGTCGTTTCGGCTTTCGATTTCTCGTTCTCTTTTGCCTCTTCCGGTGTTACGATAAAAACTGGCCTATCTGCAGACTTGGCTTTAGTAAGTCTTTCTTGTTGTGTCGCGGTTAACACCTCAGTGGCGTTTTGCAGAACACCTGTCGCAGCCACTAAATGGTCGGCCGGAGCGGTGATTCGCACAATGTAGTCACCGAATTCGAGCGTGAATTCGCCTTGTCCGAGATACTGCTTGTGTTGCCAACCGGTGACATCGGTAAACGCCGCCAATCGAGGAAACCATTGAGCGATTTCATAAATGTAATTGCCATCGGCTTCGAAGAACTCGTAGCCCGTTCTTCCGTTTAGAAGACGAGCATGATTGATCTTGTAGTTCCACTTAATTTTGAACGTGGTTTCTTGGCCAGGTGGAAGCGGTTGTCCAAGATCGATGCGCATCATGGTGTCGACAACGGTTTTGGCAAGTTCCTTTCCTTGACCATCGGTGACCGTTTCGATTTTGCAACCGCCATCGAACGTTTCCCGGTGAAGCATCGCTTCGAATTCGAAAGTCGACAATCGCTTCTGCAATCCCGGTCCATGAACATCGTGCGTCTTCGTTGCATCGCTGTTGGGACGGAAGATGTTCGAATCGAGTTGAAGCCACACATACCGCAGAGTATGTGGCGATTGGTTGTGATAGCGAATCGTCTCGCTGCCATGAATCGACTGGTCTTTGTCATTCAGCGTGACATCGATGTTGTAGTCGATCTTCTGTTGCCAATAGTCCGGCCCTGGTTCCCCTGCGGCACTGCGGTAACTATTTGGAGTTGGGAGGATCTCTTCAAGCTGCCGGAATTTATCCTCTTGCCCGTATTTCCTGTTCGGAAAAGGTTGCGCCAAAACAGGCTGCAAAGTAGCAAATAAAGTCAGAAGGCACATTACTGCGAAACCTGAAAGTGTTCTCATTGCATTCCTATTCTCTATGCTAAGATCTTGAACCGGACGATCTACTAGCGTACTCGGTAAACCAACAATGAACAGCAAAAGCGACGGTGGTTTGACTCATTTTTGCGGCAAAGAACACCCCCAAAAACGACTGTTTGAATCGTTAGCGGCGGTCCACCGCACATAGAACGGTTGCCTGAAACAGCAAGTTTCGCTTCTATAGGATTAGAATAGGCCATTAAATGGCGATTACGGCAGATAAGTTGTGCTATTTTCTACGAGATCGCAGATAAAGGTCAGCCAATCGCGCATCTTAAAAGAGGATGTTCAGCTTCCCTTTTCACTATCTCGTTTTGTCGCGTTTTCGACCATGCTCAATGGAATGCCGAAAACGGATTCGCAAGGAGAACACCTTGAATTCGAGAGCTGGTTTGTCGCTGGTCGAACTCATCGTGGTGCTCGCGATCATTGCAGTGCTTCTTGGCCTTTTATTCCCTGCCGTACAAATGGTTCGTGAGAGAGCTCGTGAGGCAGTCTGCAAGAACAACATCTACCAAATCAATTTGGCAGTACTTCAATTTCAGGAAACTCACAAAAAACTACCAAGTCGAGGCCGCATCGGAAAAATGGGCGGATGGATAGTCGACATACTCCCGTTCATTGAGCAGCAAAACTTGCATTCCACAATTCCCCAAGGTAAGGATGTGAGCCTCGCATCAGAAAACCTACGGTCACCGCCATCCATTTTTCAGTGTCCACGAAGCCTAGTTCTAGACTCTACGCCTTCGGGCAAAATGCGGCGTGGACATTACTCGTTTGTTACGCTTGAACATCGCAAGTACTATGCGGGAGTTTATGATTCGCCAATCGACCTCAACGTCGATTGGGTTTCAGGACCGGAGATGGATTATCACGTCATTCAGCAATCAAAGGGCCCACATCACGATGGGTTCTACTTTTCGAGCGGTTCACAGCAAGGCATTAGTTTTATGATCAACGGCGAGGAGGTTCGCTAGATTCAAGTTAGTTTGAACTGTGATCCCAAAGCGAAACACACAAGAGGGTGCGGGAACCCTCTTGTGTGGAGCGGGAAAACAAGGACAAGCTGTTGTGAAGATTGGTTACTTGCTTCGTAGTGAATTATCGAAATGCGGATTCTTGATTTCGATGGTCGCGTTGGCCGGCACAACCTTAAGCTCGGAAGCCTGGCGCAGCGGGTTCTTGCGCGAAGAGGTTGCGGTTGCCAGGTTCATTGCTGAGCTCGCTGCTGGAACGCGTGGTGGAGCGACAGTAACTGGATTGGATTCAACACGAGCTTGCGGATCATAACTCGATCCGTAGTTCGATCCCGGTTTCAAGTAACTCGCTGGTGATGCCGGTACGTTACGTAAACGCTGAGTTGTCTCATCCTTGAATGGGTTGACCTGACTGTCTGGAAGCGGAACGGTATCTTGATGGAACTGCTTGGGTTGGATCACGGGTGCTGGGTTAGGCAGCACCTCAGGCTGACGCGGTGCTGGCGGTGCAACCGGCTCGACTGATATCTTAGGCAATACTTTGGGTAAATCATTGCTTGGCGTGTGCACGATGCTTGGCGTTGGATGAACGCTGGTGGTGTGTGTGTGCTGGCATCCACAGCTTGGTTGCTGGCATTTGCTCGCTGGCTCATGCAGCATCCGGGCCAAACGATCTTCGAAAGTGCTTGCAACATTATTGACGACGTCAAGCAGTCCTTTGTCGTCGCATTTCTTTGAATGGCATTTGCAGGAGGGCTTGTTGTCGCATCCTTCGACCCCGCAGCTTTGTGCGCTTACCAAGGCATTGCTGCCAAAGATGCATACTGCTGCCAAACCAAACTTCCATGACTTGCTTTTCATACCCCGTCACCTTTCGCTAAGCGTAAGTTCTTACCCCACAGATCGAACCGTCAGGGGCCGAATTTCCAGTACTTTCGCTACACTCGACAGGCTTTACTAGGCTTGCCCATGTTAACACATGCCGTTGGAATGAACTTACACGAACAGAGAGGGGTACCGTCCTCGCCGATTTCGGAGAAATCGGCCTACAGCTCTCCCGGCCGTCCGGTAAGGGCTATCGCACATTGGGCCAGTGCAAATAAACTATTGAAGCGGCCGTAGGCGTCAGGCACCCCACTATTGGCAATACCAATGAGCAATACTAAGAGTCAGTTACTGGCCAAACTTCGTACGCAGACAATCGATGATGTCGCATTGCCCGAGGTTGTGGATGGCCAGTGGATACGCTTTGAGGATCCGGCTGCACATTTTGCGGAAACGATCAAATTTGTGGGCGGTTCCTGCGAAACGTTGCAATCACCGGCGGATCTGCTGGCGAAATTGCAATCCTTCGAGCAATTCCGCGACGCCAAACGGGTCTTTTCGATGTTGAAAGAGGTTCCAGGAACAGTCGATTTGAATGCGACGGACGACCCACATCAATTAGCTGACCTGGATTTTGTTGTGTACCCAGGTGATTTTGCGGTTGCTGAAAACGGAGCCATATGGCTGACCGATCAGAACCTCAAACATCGTGTGGTTTTCTTTATTACGCAGTTTTTGGTTCTTGTCGTAAGGCAGTCGACTATCGTCCATACGATGCACGAAGCCTATGCTAAAGCCAAACCACCGAGGCCAGGTTTTGGATTGTTCTTGTCGGGGCCAAGCAAAACGGCGGATATTGAGCAGTCACTGGTGATCGGTGCCCATGGTTGCCGCGAATTACAAGTTTATCTCATTCCGTAGGTAGAAATCGTGACGGCAACAGTACAAACAACGAGAGTCGACAAGACCGGCAGCCGCGTTCGCGACATGTTCGCGCAGATTGCTCCACGATACGATTTGATGAATCATGTGCTTTCGATCGGCATCGATATACAGTGGCGTCGTCGCGCTGTCAAAGCGTTACGCTTGGACGGTGATCTACCAATACTGGATTGCTGCACCGGCACAGGTGATTTAGCACTCATGTTGGCCAAGCACGTTCAAGGTCGCGTCGAAGTCGTTGGTACCGACTTTTGCGGCCCCATGCTTCGCATCGCAGAAAAGAAACATGCGAAATCGTTCAGCCAATTTCCAGTTCGGTTTCTGGAGGCAGACACTCAAACACTTCCGTTTGAAGATCAAGCCTTTCAAGCAGTAACAGTCGCTTTCGGATTGCGTAACGTACAAGATACGGACCAAGGCCTGCGAGAGTTGGTGCGAGTTTGCGCGGTCGGTGGCCAAGTCGCAGTGCTTGAATTCTCGCAACCCACGTTGCCAGGATTCAAACAAGTCTATCAAGCCTACTTCAAATACATTTTGCCGCGTGTTGGGCAATCGATCGCAAAGAATAATCAGAGCGCATACGAGTATCTTCCAAACAGCGTGCTTGAGTTTCCAAGCGGACAAGCGTTAGCTGATCGAATGGAAGCTGTTGGTTTGAAAAACGTTCGTGTTACACCTTTGACCTTCGGTGTAGCGTCACTGTATGTAGGTGACCGATGAACACTCCAAAGCCGAGACCGATCGTACTAGCCATGACAGGTGCGAGCGGGGCGGTATACGGCGCGAGGCTGTTGCAAGTCCTGTTGGAACGCGATCGCGAAATACACGTGACAGTCAGTGACTCAGGTGCGTCGGTCATCACGCAAGAATTAGCAATTAAGACCAGCATCGACCAATTCGACGTCGCGGCAATTATTGAAGCATCCAACCGTTTGCTGAAGATTCCTAGTGGCCAAGCTACAAGTACAGTAGAAAAAGCCATTTCTTCTGGGCAACTGGTGGTTCATCATTACAAAAACTACTTTACCCCCATCGCTAGCGGATCGTTTTTGACCTCCGCGATGGTCGTATGCCCGTGCTCTGGCAGTACGTTAAGCGGCATTGCCGGTTCCGCAAGTCAAAATCTGATTCAAAGGGCGGCAGAAGTGCACTTGAAAGAGCGCCGAAAGATGA
Source organism: Ottelia alismoides (assembly GCA_037367405.1). NCBI lineage: Eukaryota > Viridiplantae > Streptophyta > Magnoliopsida > Alismatales > Hydrocharitaceae > Ottelia > Ottelia alismoides. The sequence continues at coordinate 419,997 of JAZKJV010008684.1, forward strand.
TCCTGGTCACGCGAGAGACACCGCTCAGTGTTTTTCAATTGGAAAACATGCATCGACTTGCCCAAGCGGGAGTGGTGATACTGCCAGCAGCCCCAGGATGGTACCACGGAGTCCACGACTTGAGAGACCTTGTGGATTTTGTGGTTGCACGGATTCTCGATCAACTTGACGTGCCTCATACACTAATGAAGAGATGGGAAGCAGACCAAGACTAGCCATGGTAAATCGAGTGGACTCTACATCGACTGGATCACCAATCGGCTTTGCGTCGCACGAGTCGGCAGACCGTACCCGACTCGTGCGACTGTTTTTAGAATTGATTCGTTTTAGTCATACCATCTTCGCACTGCCGTTCGCAGCTTTGGCATGCGTTTTTGCACTGGTTGCACCATCCTCTCAATCCTTGGCGACGTTTGCGGTCGGAATCCGATTGGTAGCCGTTCTGTTGTGCATGGTGACGGCGCGATCCGCCGCCATGGCCTTCAATCGCTTGGTAGATGCTCACATCGATGCCGCCAATCCCCGCACGGCCAGCCGCCATTTACCGTCCGGTCAATTAAGCAAACGACAAGTCTGGATATTCTTTATTCTCACGAGCGGTCTGTTCGTAGCCTCATGCTTGTTGTTTCTCCCCAATTGGATACCTATCGCAGGATCCATTCCGGTCTTGTGCTGGATATGTGGCTATAGCTTTGCCAAACGATTTACCTCAGCGGCGCATTTGTGGTTAGGATTTGCCTTAGCACTTTCTCCAGTCTGTGCTTGGCTTGGCCTGCGGGGCGAATCGGTGATCGCTTCGCCACAGGAGTTGTATCCTGCCCTGGTCTTAGCCATGGCAATCGTTTGCTGGGTATCGGGTTTCGATATCATCTATGCTTGCCAGGATGCGGATTTTGACCGCAAGCAAAAGCTACACAGCATTCCGTCGCGCTTTGGGATCGTGGGGGCATTGCGCATCTCCGCTGGATTGCACTTGATGATGCTAGTGCTCTTATGTGTACTACCGCAGTTTGAAATTCTGCGACTAGGATTACTCTATTGGGTTTCGTTGGTTGTCGTTGCTGTGTTAGTGGCAACGCAACATAGCCTTGTTCGTCCCAACGATCTCGCACGAGTGAACATAGCCTTCTTCCAAGTCAACGCCGCGCTCAGCTTAGGTTTCTGTACTTTAGCGGCGCTGGATGCTTTGTTGTAAAGCAGTTCATTGTAGAGCAGTTGTCCTCAACTGCTCATGGCGTTGCCGGCAGAGTAATCTTGCGGCCGCCAGCAGACTTTCATCATGCAAGTTTTCGTTCGGTACATAGTCAATCGTAGTGCTGGCCCAGAACAAGTTGGGACAATTGTTCTACAATTTCTGTAAGATCGTTCATCTGAGCATAGGGCTAATTGCAACGTAGGCAGCGAGCATCATCCACGACAAGATGACCGTTACGACACAGAATAGCCAAACTCGTACTAAGAAGCCTACGACCTTGTTGTCGCTAATATCGATCATGTTGTCTTTTTGACGCCCTGTCACGATCGACGCGATGATGATGGCAACAGGCCACATGAACAATCCGATATAGGCGAATATCAGTACAAACAGCGTCAACGGCTGAAAGGCTACCAAAAAAGCAGCAACCGTTGTGAGTGTCAGAATATTCCTTATATAGAACTTCAAAGGCCGTTCCTTCGTTCATTAGCAATCATTGTCGACGGCTATCGTTATTCCGACTCTAGTTTTTTAATGCCTACTCAATCGTAGTGCTGGCCCAGAAACAGTTGGGACAACTGTTCTACAATTAGCTAAACAGCATCCTTACAGCATCGGGCATCCAACCGCTGTTCCATACGTGCGACCGCCTTACGCCAGGCACGTAGACATGGGGAATACCTAATGACGTCATCTGTGCATCAATGACTTGATGATCATAAAACGTTCCATAAGTTGTCGAGTAACCAAGCAAAAAGATCCGCGGCGGTTGTCCCTTAAGCACGCTGCCACGACTGTTTAACAAGTTGGATATCTGATAATTGTTAGCAAAATTCTGAGTGGTACCGACGACACCCGAGAATCCAACTCCTGAACTGGGGTTGCTCATCGCAAGAGGTGAATCCCACGCCATCGCCCGGCCAAAATAGTCGGGATTGCGTAGCAGCATCGCAACCGCACCATATCCAGATTTGCTGAAGCCCAAAAGATAGCGACCATCCGAGCCGGCAATGGTCTTGTATTGCGTTTCAATAAAGCGAACGACTACGTCGCGAAAATAGGTCTCCTGCCATATCGATCGATCGGTCGCGTGATCCGCATACCATGGAATGTCGGTAAAAGTAGGGGCTACAAAAATGGCGTTGTAACTGTTCTGCAGTCCATGAGATCGAGCAGTGATTAAGCCATCGCCAAACTGTCGACCATTCCCAGCCTCAACGGGCAAAACGTAAACAACGCGATAGGCCTTGGTTGGGTCATAGTCCGATGGCAGCAAAACACGTATGGTATTTGCCGATCGTTGATAGATCGAGTTCACGGAATAGCTGTGAAAGCCATCGGAATTCACTTGACGTTGTGAAAAGATCGCATCAGGTATGGTTGGCTGAGTTGGCCAAAAAACGTTTGGATCCGGCTGGGTTGAGGTGGCATAGATTCGCAACCCCTCGACTACAACGTTGGCGTCCGATCCACCCAAGTCGCGGAAGCGAAACGTCAACTGGCCGTCCGCCACTTGGGTTCTGTAACTGGGCGCGACAATCTGACCTCTGCCAGTCGATACGGTTCCAACTTGGATGCCTTCGATGAAGATTCCCATGTTGTCGTGAGCGAAGTTACCAACGTCACCAAGGATTAAATCAACTGTGTAGTTTCCGTTAGGTGCGTTGACCACAAAGGTGCCATCGGTTGTGTAAACGAAATCGCTCAACAGCGTTGCCCCGCCGCGATCGGCGCTGCGAATCGTCCCGGCCGTAAACCCGTACCCTACCGCTTCGGTGTAGGTTGATGAATGAGAGACCTTTGCGAAATTTCCTACAAGAGCTGACGAAGTTGTACTGAAGTCAAAGACTCGAAAGAACGGTGGCTGTTCATTGTCGCCGACCGAGAGCGTGAAACCATCCCATTGGTAACCAACGGCATTAGCAAAGATCACAACATTCTGCGTGCCGTCAACGATAGCATCATCAACAACTTGCACTTCAAAAGCCGCCGTGGTTTGCCCGCGCGGAATGATTGTCGAGGCCACCACACTGGCCTCTGTTGTGTCGCTACTGACGAAGGTTATCAAAAGATCTGTATCGGTGGCTCCATTGCGACTAACAGTACCGATCAAAGGCGCAACACGACTTTCGAATAACGGAGTTGCGGGAAAACTCAGTGTTAGTTTGGGTGGCTGGGATGCAAGACTGAACTCAAGTGACTGAATGACTGTATTGCGATCTATGCCACCTAGATCGCGAAGTCTTAACGTTAGCTGCTGGTCAACGACATTAACGTCGTAGGAACGGGTGAGCACTTGTCCGGCTGCTGTTGAAACACTATCCCGGAGTACTCCTTCGATGTAGACCCCCATCTGATCATGAGGGTAGACGGTGTCGCCCAACATGACCGTAATTCGAAAGAGTCCATTGGGGACGTCAACGGAAAATGTTCCGTCGAACGTATAGTTGAAATCTCGGATCAGTGGAGTACCAACGGCTCGATCAAAACTCAACACCGCTCCTGACGACCATCCAAAGCCAACGGTTGGCGTGTATGTACTGGCCTGGGTCACACGGGTATAGCCACTTTCCAGCGGCGAGGTTGCCGTTCCAAAATCAAACTTTGCGGCTGTGAAAGCGGCCATTGCAAAGCGAGTTTCAAGTCGCTCAAGCGTGTGAGACGTATTTCGGCGCTGGCGACGTATGCTGACGTAACGCGGAGAGGTCATCGTTCGGTACAGTCGACCAAATGTTCGCTTCCAAAAAGTTTGAAGTTTGTTTTTCATGAGAAGTGCCTCCGTGAGTAATCGGTTTTGATTTTGTGCCACTGGCTAGTCGTTCTGGACAACAGGGCGTCCCACCCAATAGACTTTCAATGAGTTAAACCCTTGTTCATAACGAACCTGAGGTTTTTGCGGTAAGCTGCCAAATGCGGCCTGCCACTCTTTGACGGTCCATTGACGCAGGCAACTGGTCACGCCATCCCAAGCAAACATAAACGGTACGATTGGAATCAACCAGCACCAAAGTATTCGACGCAATTTTCCCGGTCGCCGAAAGAAAGTAATCGGCAGCAATACCGCGGGAAAAAATGACAAGGCAGCCAGGATCATTGATAACCAAGTGCGCAACAACGGCTCGAACATAGCCACTTGTGAGTCGGTTTCGCTGAGCGATCGAATAACGGCGGGGCGAAGTTCAAATGGAATATGGTGCATCATGCCAGCCAGAACGAGTACAGCACCATTCAATTCCTGCTGATGCTGCGTCAAGTCAACTGGTTCGTAAATCGGAAAGACGCGATCAGGATATTGAGACTCCAACTTGCGATAGGCTTCCACGTTAGGTACCAAATCACAGGCTACCAATCGCATTCCACGCGTTTGGTCGTACTTGACTAATTCGGATGTCACTGGGCCACGTCCGGCACCCAATTCGATAATCTTCTTTAAGTCGTTGTCCTGCGCCAGTTGAATGACTTTGGTTGCCACCTGCCGATTGAACGAACGAAGGCCAGAGTTGCACGCATCCATGATCTCATAGAGGCACTCACGTGCTCCACTTGGGATCCAGGATTGATCGCAGAATTCAAACAGGTAGAGGGGACGCAATTAACTAACTACCTCAAGTGACGATGACATAGGACTCGTTTTTGGTTTACGGTTTTGTGTGCTACGGGAAAGGCAAGTGGCATACAAAATCAAGAGGAACAACCATTTCGAATCAAACCACCGAATGTGCATCTTGAATCTCCATCTTGGTTTGATAGGGACTGTACCTTACCATCCGCACATCATTTGTACCGGCAATTTCATATTCGACACCACGCCAATGAACGCGTTTGCGAAAGTTGGCACCGATTAAGGTTCTAAAGTAGACCAAGTGCGACAATACCATCGCTGGAAAAAAGTAGAGGATGCTCTTCCAGTTGATCCATTGGGTCGCGACTCCATTACTTCGAATGATACGTTGCATGGCCAACTCAATGAATACGCACGAGGCCATGGATAGAATCCAATAGACGAGGAACGCAACGCAGCCACAGCGCAATAGCACGGTGTCGCCAGCCATTCCAGCAACGACCATTGCGATCGGCGCGAAGACACAAATCGCGATCGTGAAGGCGTGCAATAAGACGAGAAACCATCCCGATTCCGACGACTTGGCGGCGATCAACTGCCGCTCGGACCACGGAATAAACTGTGCGATGGAAATGTCTTCACGGTTAGGCAGGATCACCGATGGCACGAACTCCGTCTTCAAGCCTTTGGAACGCATTTGCCGAACGACGGTACCGTCAACGGACAAGGACTTTCGCCATGCTGATATCAACCCAATCTCGTCAATCGTTTCCCGGCGCATGGCCATACTGCCAGCCCAGGTAATGCCGTTGAGCCAAACTTGCACAACAGCCCCAGCGTTCCAGAAGTAGCGGACCATGGAACCCCAGCTGATTTTCTCTGGCGTGTACCACCGATTACCCGTAGTCGCGCCGATGGCATTATTTGCAAGCGGTTGAACCAACTCTCGCAACCATTGACGATGTGGAGCCGCGTCACCATCCAAGAAGACGACAACTTCGTATGTTGGGTCCAAGCTTTCGACAACTTCTGCCAAAGCGCAACACTTTAAACTGCAAGTGGTGAGCCGATTGCTCAGCGCTTTGCAAACAACACGATCAGGTGAACCGCTTTCTAGGCGCCTGACATCCGGCCAGGCAGCATCGTCAGGGCTGTCCACGATGATAAACAGTTTAAAATCTTCGTAGTCCTGATCGAGCACCGCCAGCATACACTGCATCAGATAGGGATCGGAACCTCGTAGTGAAAGGACGACAGCCGCTTTAGGCCAGTTTTGAACTGTCCGGGTGGATGTGCGCCGCCCAGCAAACAGCATTCTCGCATAAACGATTGCAAAAGCGGTTTGCGACAATGTCAATCCAACGATCAAGATCACCGTTATATAGGCGATGGAGTGTAGAATCGCTATGTTGGAAAGTGCGATCATTAGGATTACCACCGCAAGTCGATAATCTTGAACATGCCGCGAACGGCCGGGCACAGTTTTCGTCCCCAACATTTGACGAAACTCAATCTCGAAATCTTATGATCGTAGTAGGGCGAATCCCCGTAGCCGACCCAGCGATGGACCCTTTGATTGGTCTTGGTATTACACAATTCTGCGACGTTGCCTACTGCAAACTTCATCTGAGCGTTAGGAACTGGCTGGCGAAGATTGGAGAACCATAGAAACCAAGGTGACTGAGCATCGAATAGAAAAGCACTGTTTGGAAATCTCGCTACCAGGTTTTCGATCAGCGACTGCACCTGTGCCGCACTGATAAAGTAGAGAACGCCCTCCGCGACAAACAAAGTCGGCGCCTTCGCCAAGCCGACAACTTGATCGATCCACTCGGCCGTGGCGATTGATCCGCGAATCATACGGCGGCGTGAAGTCTCTTGAAAGAATCGCTCGCGAAGATCCATTACATGCGGCAAATCCAATTCGATCCAGGTTACGACGCCATTGTCCAAACGATCAAATCGCGTATCCAATCCAACCCCAAACTCGACAACCGTTCCGCTCGGATGTTCAACCAAAAATTCTTGAACTAATTGATCTATCACCGATGCACGAATGCAATAGTCGGCTTGGGGGACGCCTTTGGATTCAAACGTTTTGAAATCGAAATCCAATGCTTCAATGATCTCGACCGCTTTACGATCCTGGATCAGTGGATTGGGATTCCGATTCTCCATGGCCCGAGCCCACAGTGGCATCAACAATGTGGATTGGGCTTCGGTCAGGTCACTGATATCGAGCTTATTCATCTTTCAGCTCCTGTGCGACCTTCTCTAGTTCAGGCCATCGACCAAGTGCGATCGCAAGCGCTCGCGGTGCAAGCCAAGACAAAGGCGACAGTCGCGTACGAGCAGCAATCAATAGGTATCTCCCGAGAGCAATGCGAATGCTTGCGGTCCAACTTGGCTGAATGGTCGAAGACGCTTTTGCCAATACGATCGGATCCCAAAGCGGCGATGCGTCGACGGCTCGCAATCCATTGTTTAGGTACAGTCTGCGAATATCACCGCTGTACTGACGATTGGACAGCAAGTGAGTACCAACGCTCGGCGCGATGTACCAGTAAGGTGCGTGAATCAACAATCTCCCTTCGTCATGAATGATCTGAGATAGCAATTGGATCGTTTGGATTGGATCAGGAACATGCTCGAGCACATCCAAGCAGACAACGGCATCATAAGAATTTTTTGAAATCTGGTTCACGTCTGTAATCATTTCGACGGGGCAACCAAATTCTTTAAACAGTTGTCGGGCGAAGCCAAGTGCTCTCTCTGAGACTTCAAAATAGCTGACTTGGTGTCCGGCCAACGACAACGATGCACTGTCGAAGCCCATTCCATCACCAAAGACCAAAACGCGGACTGGACGATGAAAGTGCTTTGCGATCATATCGATTACGCGGCGTTGCATTGCCATCTTGATGGTGCAACGATTCCAGGCTAGCGTTTCGAAGAGAAATGCAGTTGTTTGTTGATAGAACTGGACCAGATCGTCAGACCATTGAAATGGTTGGATACCGCGTTCCTGCAACTCTCTCCAAACCGCACTACCAACGTTTCGATTCTCCGCGATCAATTTCTCCGCGATCTGTTTTTTTGATAAATCAGTAACCGCAGCCAACATCTCGATCAACCGAGCGGGATTAGCGAATATCGACTTGAGGTTACAATGATTGGGTTGAGGCATCGCCAATACTCCCATCAGTGTAAGGCTGATAACCGAGCATCTGGATCTGCCATGGTCCCTGGGCGCGATACTGGATTCCACGCCACTCTACGTCGCGGGTTACCATACATTTCAATAGCGCCCACGTGTAGACCCATTGTGTTAGCGAAGCGCACCAGACCATTTGAGACCATTGGATCTGCTCGTGCCAATCAGTTGGTTCGCCTCGACAATTTACAATGTTCGCCACCGCGGACTCCATCCAAGGAGCCATCAGGATTAAGCACGTTCGATAAAGCGTTAGGCTGACGGCAATCCATAGTGCTGGAATCCAGTCGCCATTAATCAGCAGGGTAACCACCGTAGCCCAAGCCCAAATCAAGATCGCAGCCGTCGAAATGCCATGTGCAACCACAGCAATCCAAAGAGGATGGTAGAGTTTAGCGGTTAGTAGTTGCCGTCGAACCCAGCTTGCAAAGGATTCTAATGTACAGTCTTCACGATTGACCATCATTAAGGAAGGTACAAATTGGATACGTTGACCAATGGACGACAACTGTTTGCGAAGCATTGTGTCTTCGCATAGGGAGTGGCGCCAGCGATCGAGCAAACCAGCACGTCGAATCGCGTCGGTCTTAATGGCCACCGTTCCACCCCAAGCGATACCGTACCAATACATTTGAACAACAGCAGCGGCATTCCAAAGATAACGCGTCAACGCACCAGGGCTGTATTGCTCCGGCATGTACCATCGGTTTCCCGTGGCGGCTCCTACATCCTCAGGTACTAACGCGGTTGCAAGTTCACGTAGCCATGTTGGATGGGGCACCGTATCAGCATCCAACAAAGCGATGAAACGAACAGACGGTTCGAGGCCCTCGATCGCTTGCACCAAACTGGAACACTTCAGGCTGCAAGTCTTCAATGGCTCACGAAGAACCTTGATTTCAAATTTTTTGAACTTGTGGCGCTGAAGAGTTGCGTTCAAGATCGGCACGGCCGGATCGTTTTTGTGGTCAACTAAGAAGCAAACTTGGTAGTTTGGATAGTCCTGCGTTATCAATCCCTCGATGCACTTTTCCAAAAATGGATCGCCGCCGCGCAGGCATAGAATCACTACCGACGATGGAGCGGCTTCATCGCCAATCAATCTGACTTTCCATTTGCGTAAGCGTTGCACGAAACCAACGACCAGGAAGAATTGGATCGCGAGGGAAAAAAATAGAACTAATACTATGGCGATGACATTCAGATTCATTTAGCCACCATCTCATTCACCGTCACTCTGCTTGCGGTTTTTGGCTCCCAATAGAACAAATGATGTAGGGGAGAAAGCAACATCGCCGGTGTCAGCACAATATCGCTGATGACGCCGACAGTTAGCAGTGCAAAGGTTAGCCAAGCGAAACGGGCCACCGGAGTAAAGGGACTGAACGCAAATACTAACATTCCCAAGCCGCAGACAAGCGCCGTCTGGATCATCGCTCCACCACAGTTGATCAAAGCTTCACGGACTGCATCTTGATGCGATAGACCACTTCGTCGTAGCGCGCGAAAATGCGAAATCAAATGGAGTGTATCGTCGACACAAACACCCATCATGACACTGGCCGTCAGTACCGTCCCCAGTTCTATCTCCATGCCCAACCATCCCATCGTTCCAAAGACCAGGGCTGCTGGCGACACGTTCGGCAACATCGTTAGCAGACCACCCGAGATGCTTCGAAAAAGCAGTGCCATCGATGCCGCAATCGATATAAATGCCGTTGAAAAGCTACCTAACATGTCGCTTAACAACTGACGCTGGGTGCGGTAAACAAAAGGAACGCCGCCGCTGATATCGACCGTGGTATTACGGTATTCGGGAATGCTCTTAAAGCTCTCGATCGCTCGTTGAACTTCGTCTAGCACCTGTTCGTAGTTGGTGGTGATGGCACCGCCAACGCGGCCGCTCAACCTCCAGCACTGCTCGTTCTCGTCTTCGTACAGCAATCGCAGTTCGCGAAACAACTCTCGCGACTCTCCGGCTAATTTCCCGATCACGGAACGTCTTGCTGTGTTTCGAATACCGGTTCCTTGAGGTAGGGTCGGAAGAAAGTTCAAAACCGACAACGTGCTTCCAATTTCCGGAATTGAAGCGATGGCGTTTCGTAGTTTTTCGATGGCGACCAATCGACTGAAACTGGTGGCGGCATCGGCCGTTTGCTGGTGGGGAAAATGCAGCACCAGTTCTATCGGAACTAGCGGGCCGATGTGCTCTTCCAGCCACGCGTAGTCTCGAATCAATTTCGAATCTGCCGATAGTAGTTTGTGAGTTCCCACGCTAGTCGATAACTTTGAGATACCTGAACCTATCAATCCAATGAACATCATGGCTCCTAGCACAATAAGTAATGGACATCGATTGATGGTTGGAATCAAGTGTTTTTCCCAAAATCTACTGTGATGCTCAACAGGCTCCGCGCCGCCCTTGTTGCTGCTGGGTACGTTTTTGATCCTTCTCAAACGCCAATCTCGGCGACTGGTCCAAGTGGCGTGGATGGTCAAGCTGGCAACCACGATGATGGTGTTAATCGGTACGACAATGGCCGCGTAATATCCGAAGGACCGAATCGGAACGATCATGCTGGTGCAAAGCGATAGAAAGCCGAGCGAAGTGGTTATCGCGGCCAATAACGAGGGTACGAAAGATTGTTTCAATGCTGCTAGGGCCGGCGAAGTCGCATTGCTGCGAGTTGCATCTCGAAAATAGCCGAGATAGTGCAGACCGGCAGAAATCGTTAGTACGAAAGATAGATTGGCAACTAGCAACTGCACAGAATCAACGTGGCCTCCGCTGAAGTAGATGAACGCCAGTGCAAGTTGCTGATTGAGAATTGCACTAAGGAACAGAACCCCAATCAGCCAAAAATTTCGCAGTGATAAGATCAAAATGCAAAGGCAAACGAGCGACGAAAGCGTATTCAGTTCCAACAACCTCGAATTGCTGGCTTCATCGACTGCGACGGAGTCGGCTGTTGTGCCAGCGATATGAATGTCGTTCTGCGGAAGGCCAGTCGCTGTCTGCGCAACGGACCACGCTTGTCGTACGGCCGATGCGCGGTCTTCAAAACCGCTTTGCGAAATCAACGCAATGACGCACGTCTGTTGGCCATCTGGACCGATGAAAAGTCCAGACAATCGTTGACGCGCATGGGCCTCTGACAGTTGCTGTCGCTGCATCAGCGACTGAAGCACTGAGGTTCCCGAATCGGCTTTAGCGAAGTAGCTTTTGCCATGGATGTTCGGTGCAATCAACTGCTGCTCCAGTTGCTGGGCGCGTTCATCGCCCAGTACACACCCAGGCCAACTGATCATTAAGAATTCATCACTGCCAAAGCGATCAAAAAAAGCGTAGAGGCTTTTCGTTTCCGGAAAACTGGCTGGTAGCCAATCTTCGATCCGGTTCTTGCTATGTTTCCAAGCTTGAATTGCTCCATAGCCAACAATGGGCCAAGCGAGCGTCACGACAACGACAGCGACCACCGGCAACCACGCGGGTGGCCACGTGCGTTCAGAGATATTCTCAGGTTTGACGACATTTCGGCTCATCACTATTCTCGTTGGTGCTGAGCGTTACTGGGCATGCATTATTAACGACTTGCGCTGACGTCAGGATTTCCATGCGTTCGCCGTTGACGCGGTTCGCTATAGGAGATTGGAAAGAACTGCTTGATCGCATGCTTGTGAACACAGTCCACCGGTTCGGCAAGCATCTCCCTAAATTCATGAGTTCCTAACCGAATCAGTGAATCGGCGTTGGAATGTAATCCGTGATCGCACAGTAGAGTTCCATCTCCCAGTAAGCCCAAAGTCCATTGACCGCCGCCAGGTCCGGTTAAATCGATGGCAACACTCGATTCAAAGCGATGATCTCCAATGGCTCTTGGAAAACCTCGAAAATATTCTGTCGCTGAGAAGGCACAGGAGACTCTAGGATGGCGGCGTTTCCCCCATCGGTCGGCCTCGCCATAACGAATGTACGTGTGCAACATCGATTCATCGATTTTCGGGCAAGGTAGATCGCCAGCGAATTTCTTCAGGTTGCTGCAATCAAAAGTTGGGTCGGTTTTTTCATAATTGTTGTACATCGCCAAGCCTGGCATCGTCTCAGCTTCGAATGCGTTATACGATTGCGGGTCCAAGTTGACATATCCCAAGAACTCGACGCCAGTCGATTGATAATAGGTATAGCCCGCTTCGATGATCTGTCGTGGCGTCAGGCACTCATCCGGCGCGAGGTGAAATGTATTGCCATGTGCTTCAGGGTTGTTATACAAACGCGTCATGGCTTTCGATACCCAATCAACTGGCACTACATTGCGGCGTTCATCCCCGGTCAGCGGAACTCGCAAACGCGTTTCGCGTAATCCATTGGGACCAATTGGTTGACGCGGAACCAACAAAGCCATCATGCGAAGGTAGAGATAGAGGCCGTGATAGGTATTGGTATAACCGGTGCGAGAGTCTCCGGAAATTACCGCTGGGCGATAGACGGTCAACTGATCGACGAAATCTGCTGACCTAACCAAAGTTTCAGCTTGCAACTTACTCTGTTCGTACTCATTGCGAAATTTTTGACCGCAATCGAGATCGGATTCCAGAACTAATTCGTCACGTATTCCACACACATAAGCAGTTGAAACGTAGTGCAGTTGTCGAAGCTTGGCGGCCTCGCACAATTCGAGCATGTTACGCGTTCCGTCGACATTCGAAATCCATGGCTCGCCCGAACCGTCGGCATGAAACTTAAGAGAAGCAGCGCTGTGCATGAGTGCTTTGCAATGCCGCGCAACCCAACGCACATCTTGTGGGTTCAACCCAAGCCGTGGTTGACGTATGTCACCTTCCAAAATCACCGGCCGAGGCAAATGCCTACCAATTTCACGTTCACGAACCTGAAGAATAGCTTCGATTCGCTCGGCCGCACTCTCATTCTTGGTACTTCGTACAAGTAGTGCAAGTTGATTTCCGCTTTCCAGCAGATCACCAATCAAGTAGCGCCCAAGCAGTCCCGTCGCCCCAGTCAAGAGAAGATAGCCGCTCAAGTTTTTTGGCCTTTAGTCAATGTTGAAACTCCAGAGTTGCGGCTGACAGTATGCCGGATTGAGGCAATTCTGCAAGCGGATACGCACATCCGTGCTGAAAAGGGAACATTTAGGAAGATTCGCGATCAACTTCGGCTTCATTTCTGGAAAGTCACCGTCGCTGCTTAGGGTTATAATTCCTTGATTGGGAACGTTGAGCGGCAGACAAGGGAGGCTCGCCAAGCCGGTAGAGATCCTTAATTTGGGCATTTACCGGTTGAAAAGCACGCTTATCGCGGTCAAGGTTGGGGTGCGAATAACTTGTCAATAACCTGACAACCTGACGTGATTCACCTCGAGATTCAACCTTACCCAAAAGGGTGATTTGCGTAGTTCGAGCTTGACAATTTGCTTGATACCCGCACACTATTAGCATTCGAAACGTAGAGAAGCCTTCACCCCAATTTCAGTTCAAAGTTAACCTGCCAAAAGCCGTGACCTCTTCTCCTTGTGGAAAGAGGTCTTATTTTTTGCTTTGAAACAACTTTGTTCCTTTGCTCGAATGATCCGTTTTTAGGAGAGTTGCGATGTCGGAAATGGTTCCGATGACTAGAGAAGCTTACAATCGCTTGCGAGCGGAGATCGAGCACCTTGAAATGGTGGAAATGCCTCGCATTGCGGAAAAGATCGCTGAGGCGCGAGCTGAAGGTGACTTGAAGGAAAACGCTGAATATCACGCTCAACGTGAAAACCAAGGTCTCACGCAAGCCAAGATCAATTCTCGTAAAGAGAAGCTGGCCAACGCCTATATAATTGATCCAGCCAAGCTAAATCGCGATGAAGTTTCTGTTTTGGCTACGGTTAAAGTCCGAGACGTGGACTACGACGACGAGGAAGAGTTTACCTTAGTCGGGTCTGGCGACGAGGACTATGATGCTGGAAAAATTCTTTCCACTAGTCCGATTGGCTCTGCTCTGCTCGGTAAACGAGTTGGTGACAAGATTGAAGTTCCTGTCCCCAAGGGTAAGCTTAAGTTCGAAATCCTCGCAATCGACTATCGCAACTTAGAGAGTTGAATCGGGATTCCATCACCAACAAGATCACGATAATTCATGGCCAAGGAAAACGAAAACAAGGTTGACGACAAAACGCTTCCGGAACCTTCGATTGGCCCGGCCTGTTTGGTTATCGCGATACTTTTGCTTGCGACATTTTGTGCCGTTTGCGGTATTGGCAGCTGGTTCATGTTCAGCGACCAGTACCCATTGGCGCAGCGCGGTATTCAAGAGCAACTGATCCCCTGGATTGAGCAGAGCGAACTTTCTACGGCTGATAAGACGTCGATTGTAAAACAATTGCAGGATTTGCTGCCAAGCATTCGCGACCGATCGATCGATTCGCAACAGTTGTCGCGGTTGCGAAACTGCTTGCAGGATAATCCTGTTTTGCTTTGGGGCGTGGTTCAGTCGATTCAGGCTCAAGCTAAGGCGCTTGCCGCAAGTAATGCATCAGCGGCGGACGGATCGGGTAAATTCACGGAAGTCGAAGTAGCAACACTGGATAATGTAGCCTCTCGTTTGCTCGAAAATGCAGCGCAACGGAAACTTGGTAGAGCAGACTTAGAATTTGCCGTGCAAAAATGTTCGGTGGTCAAAAAGGGGGAGGATGGAATCCAGTCGAAGCCCAATCTGGATGCTGAGAGCATCCGTGAGTTCATCAAACGAGCCGAACAATTGATCAGCCGTCCGAGTTTGAATGAAAAGCCCGGCGATGTGAAGCCAAAGACCGGTGACGAAAAGCCCTATGACAAGTCTCCGGCCGAAGCTTTCGAGACGCTGGTCAAGGCAGCATTAACGCTGGAACCGAAGAAGTAGTTCATTGTAGAACAGTTGTCCTCAACTGTTTCTGGCCTGAGCGAAGTAGTAGACCTGGCCCAAGTACCAATTGAACTCCGTTTAATCATTGAAAATGCGTGTCGGGAGTGCGAGGCGCGAGGCGTCTGCCGAGCTTCTTCTGGCCGCCATCCAACGTTCACAAGCAAGTGAGGTTAGAAAAGACTGCTTGGGAATGTTAGGCCGCTCCCGATTGTATTGGCAATCTTTTGTCATTAGCCTATCTGTAATTGCCTCGCTCGATTTCCTTTGGCTTTATTCGAGTCTAACCCATGGCGTATTTGACATCGATCAGTGGTTCCGCATTCGGCAAGCGATACGAATTGGACAAACCCAAGATCGTGATGGGACGATTGCCTGAATGTGAAATGATGCTGGACTCAGGCGCGGTTAGTCGAACCCACGCTTGCATCGCTGCCAGTGGTAACAAGTTTACGCTGGAGGACTTGGGAAGCCGCAATGGAACTTTTCTTAACGGGCATATGATTGTTGAACCAACCGTCCTTAGCGATGGCGACCTGATCCGCATTTGTGATCTAGAATTTTCGTTTCATTCCGATGAAGAGAATTCGCACTTACTGGATTCATCGCTCGGAAGCGGATCTTCGTCCAGTTTCGGTATCATGATGGTGGATGACACCGAGGCAAATACCGGTTCTCGAGCTGTCACGGGTAAGATTGACATTCGCGGGACGGGTAGTGGGTCTCAATTGACCACTTCAACCGATGTCCGCTTGGCCGCGCTCATTGAAATCACGCAAAATTTGGCGCGGGCGGTTGAACTAGAAACCGTCCTTCCGAAGGTGCTCGATACCCTCTTCAAAATCTTCGTTCAGGCCGATCGCGCGTTTATCGTACTGCGAGGTTCCAACGGTGAACTGGTTCCCAAATGGGTTAAGACGCGGCAAAACGATCAGGCTGAAGCGTTTCGGATAAGTCGAACGGTGATGCGTGAGGTCATGGACACCAAGCAGGCCATACTATCGCTGGACGCTTCCAGCGATGAACGATTTGAAATGGCCAATAGTGTCGCCGACTTTAAGATTCGATCCATGGCCGTCGCACCCCTTCTCGATTCCAATGGCGAACCGCTAGGTGCGATTCAAATGGATACGCTCAACGCTAGGCGGCGATTTGAGACCCCAGATTTGGAATTGTTGTGCAGCATCGCCTCTCAAGCTGGCGTGGCAATTGAAAATGCCCAATTGCATGAAAAGCTGGTGCAACAACGATTGGTGGAACAAGATTTGGAGTTGGCCAAGAGCGTGCAATTGGCGTTCCTGCCTAGTAAACCTCCTGTAATTGACGGTTATGTTTTCCACGATTTTTACCAACCGGCAAACCAGATTGGTGGCGACTATTTTGATTACATCGAATTGCCCGATGGTCGATTGGCAGTCATCGTTGCTGACGTTGTCGGTCACGGTGTTGCCGCAGCGATGTTGATGGCGAAACTTTCCACCGAGACTCGATTCTCACTCGCAAGTAATCACGATGGTGCCAAAGCGATTACGATTCTCAATGAACGGATATCGCAGTTGGGCGTGGATAAGTTCATCACTTTCCTTTGCCTAATACTGCAGCCAGGTTCCAATCGAATTGAAATCATCAACGCCGGTCACATGGCTCCTTTGTGGCGCACGACAACATCCAAAATCGTTGAACCCGGAGATGAACAAACGGGCGTCCCCATCGGCATCATGGACGATTTCGTTTACGAGAAAAGCGCCATCGAGATCGTCCCAGGCGAAAAGCTACTACTCTATACGGACGGCATCAATGAAGCACCCAACCAAGCTGGTGAGATGTTCGGCATAGGTCGGTTGCAGAAGCTGTTGCTCGCTGCCGGCAGCGATGTTCAGCAGATTGGCGATCAAATCGTCAAAGATGTCAAGAGTTTTATCCAGGGGACAGAGCAAGCCGACGACATGTGCCTGGTCGTGATTGGTCGAGTGTAGGCCGATTTCTCCGAAATCGGCGAGCGCTGTGGAGGTTGCGCTAGATTTTGGACAGATTGGCAAACCGTCTGTTGCTATACTTGTTTAATGGTCCCTGCCAGCCTTACGTGTGGCAGCAAGCAAAACCAAATCCACGAAATCCACGAAAGACACTCATGAGCTCCATCGATGTCTGCAAATCGACTTATTGCTCACTGCTATGTCTATGTTTTCTTGTGACGGGACGTGGTGCGGTAGCGCAGAACGTCGGTACTTTACCGCCTGAATCGATCGTGAATCTATTGCAGGAAAAGTGCTTTGATTGCCATTCCGATGACGAACGTAAAGGCAATCTACAACTGGATGATTTACTGCAGCGGACTTCGGCAGATACTTATCAGGTTTGGTGGAAGGTATTGAACAATGTTCGTGCTGGTACGATGCCACCACCGGACTCAGGGGTAGCGCTTACCGATGAACAGAAAACAGAACTCTTCCGTTGGCTCAAGTATTCGGCAATGGCGATTGATGCGGACAACCCCGACCCAGGGCATGTGCTCGCTAAAAGGTTAACCCGGCGCGAATATGCGAACACGATCCGCGATCTTACGGGCGTCGATTTCAATGCCGATGTGGTCTTTCCACCAGACGACTCCAGTTCGGGATTTGACAATGTCGGTGATGCGCAGAGTCTATCGCCGCTGCTGATCGAAAAGTATCTTGCAGCCGCCAGCGACATCATCGAACAAGCAGTACCCAAAGTCAGTAAAGTGATTCCAACTCGACGGTTAGGGCCCAATGACCTTCGCGGGGACTCTGGGAATGCGGACAATATGCGAGCCGACAAAGAACACGCTGTGGCAAGTTCAGTAACGCTGGAACACGATGGTCAATACACGATTGAACTCAAGATCAAGTCACATGGCTCTTTCGAATTTAATCCGCAGCGATGCAAATTGGAGTTTGCGTTGGATGGTGAGAAATTGCATGAAGCGGAGTACGGCTGGAATGAAGCCAAACGCCATGTGTTTTCCTTTCTTCGGGATTTGAAATCGGGTTCGCACCACTTTGAAGTTCGCGTTCAACCGATCCCATTGCCCGAGACAGCTACTGTTACACCGGACTCTTGGGTTGAGATCGACCTGGACGCAATCACGGTCTCTGGTCCTTCGGATCGAACTCAATGGAAACATCCGCCTGGCTACGAACGATTTTTCGATCGCGATGAACCTCCCACTGATTTGGCAGATCGACGCGAATATGCCAGGCAGGTGCTTGAAAGATTTGCACTGCGAGCCTTTCGCCGACCGAGCGATGACAAGACACTACTACGCTTGGTCGAACTGGCCGAATCGGTTTACTCTAGGAGCGGCGAAACCTTCGAAAGCGGTGTGGCACAAGCGATGGTGCCTATGTTGGCTTCCTCACGATTCCTGTTTCGCATCGATTCGAGTGAGGCATCGACCAAGACTGAGCGATATCCGCTGATCGACGAATATTCATTAGCTTCGCGTATGTCCTATTTCTTGTGGTCAACGATGCCCGATGAAGAGCTTTTCAAATTGGCTTCGTCAGGACAACTGCGGGCGAACCTGCCGGCTCAGATTCAACGCATGTTAGAGGATCCGAAATGCAGTGCATTGTCCGACAACTTTGTCGGGCAATGGCTCCGCACTCGCGATGTGGAAAAAGTTTCTATCGACGTTCTTAGCGTTCTGGGACTGAAAGAAGAATATGAGAAGCGACTGACGGAGTTTCGGGCGCGACGTGGCAGGCGATCTCGTTCGGAACCGCGAGACCCGGAGGACGAGAAGGCTTTGGCGCGATTTCGCGAAATGTCAGAAAAACGCGATATCCTGGACGCGGAAATGCGAATTGCAATGCGACGCGAAACCGAGATGCTGTTCGACCGAATCTTTACAGAGAATCGAAGCATCCTCGAAATTGTCGCCCCCAGCTATACATACCTTAATGAGAAATTGGCCAAGCACTATGGCATACCTGGAGTGACAGGTAAGCAGATGAGGTTGGTCGAATTGGACCCTGCTGGTTCGCGAGGTGGCATTCTTGCTCAAGGTACGATGCTTCTCGTTACATCCAATCCCACGCGAACATCACCTGTCAAACGCGGGTTGTTTGTTTTGGAGAACATCTTAGGAACGCCAACGCCGCCAGCCCCGCCCAACGTTCCGCCGTTGGAAGATTCGGCAGGTAAATTTGGAGATCGCAAACCAAGTCTTCGTGAGGTGCTCGAAATGCATCGCGAGTCACCATTGTGTAATTCATGTCACTCGCGTATGGATCCGCTAGGTCTAGCGTTAGAGAACTTTGACGCGATTGGCCAATGGCGCGACAAAGATGGAGAAAACACGATAGATGCGGCCGGAAAGCTGATTACCGGCGAGGCGTTTTCAAATGTCCAACAGTTAAAGGCAACCATAGTGGGCCCCCGCCGAGCAGACTTTTATCGCTGTTTCGCTCAAAAGATGTTGACCTATGCCCTGGGTAGAGGCTTAGACTATTACGATGAGCATACATTGGACCAACTGGTAACAAAGATGGAATCGAATGATGGACGATTGCAATCGTTGATCACTTCCATCATACAGTCCACGCCTTTCCAAAGACAAAGACATCACGCATCGAACTCGATGGCAGAATTATCTCAATGACCAACATACGCGAGGGTAACGGAATCATGAACAGCCGTTTTAGTCGACGAAGATTACTTCGAGGATTGGGAGTTGCCGTTGCACTACCAGCTTTTCAATCGTTGATGCCTGCTCGACTTTTTGCAAACTCAACTGGAGCGACGACGGCCAGTGGTGCGCCCTTGCGTATGGCCTTTATGTCGATACCCAACGGCGTTCAGCAGAATCACTGGTTTCCGAAAAGCACTGGTAAAGAACTGGTGTTCAACTCGACCATGGAGCCGCTTGAACCGGTCAAGGAGCATGTCCAAGTGATCGCGGGATTGGATCATGAGAACGCGACGGCAGGCGCCGATGGTGCCGGTGATCACGCGCGAGCCAGTGCAACTTTCTTGACGGGTGCGCGGGCTCGCAAGACCGCTGGCCGAGATATTCACGTGGGCATTTCGGTTGATCAGTTAGCAGCGCAGCGTCTTGGTCAACTAACAAGATTTCCTTCCTTGGAACTTTCTTGCGATGCAGTGCGCAACTCCGGCAGCTGTGATTCTGGTTACGCGTGTGCTTATCAATACAATCTCGCTTGGAGTTCCCCAACGACACCGGTGACACCTGACCCGAACCCTCGCTCGGTCTTCGAACGTTTGTTTGGAGCTGGCGAGCGTGACGAGCGAAGCAAGAATTTTGCCTTGCGCCAGGCGACCCAAAAGTCGATACTCGATTTCGTGCTGGAAGATGCAGCGCAGCTGCAACGCGATCTCGGACAGCAGGACCGACGCAAGTTAGACGAATATCTCGAAGGACTTCGCGGCATCGAACAACGTATTGCCTCGGCCGATCGTTTTGGCAAAACGCCCAATCCCGAGGTCAACACACCTAATGGTGTTCCTGAATCGCACTCAGATCATATCGATGTCATGTTCGACATTATGACCTTGGCGTTTCAAACCGATTCGACACGCATTGCAACTTTGCTGATTGCCTATGATGGAAGCAATCGCGTCTTTCCAGAACTCGGGTTCTCGGAAGGGCATCACCATTTGACACACAATCAAAATCAAGAAGACTTGGCGAAGAAAGTTGCGGCGATCGACCAGTTTTACGTCGCTCGATTGGCGAGATTCCTAAAGCGAATGTCCGAGATTCAGGATATCGACGGCCAGTCGCTGCTCTACAATTCGATGATCATTTACGGCGGCGCGATCGCTGATGGCAATCGTCATACCCACGCCAATCTGCCAGTCATCTTGGCAGGTCACGGCGGAGGACGGTTTGAATCCGGTCGCTATCTGCAGTTGCCAAGCCAACCGATGGCCAATTTGTTCGTATCGATGCTCGATCACTTTGGTGCACCCGTCGAACGTTTTGGGGACTCAAATGGTCGTGTGAGCGAAATCTAAACGGATATCGACTGCGATCTATGCCAAACCTGGAAAGGTTAGACGTGATCTGTAGGCCGATTTCTCCGAAATCGGCGAGCTCGAATCCTTTCTCTACCAAAGAGGTCGTGGGGTTTAGTAGGTCGTTAGAAACCACTGATTTATGCCAAACTCGCCCGCTCGCGGGAGGGTCGAACGTGTCAGCGGCCGGAGAGGGTTTGGCCTAGTCCATCGGCAACGCGCCCTCTCCGCTCGTGTACCTCGCGACTCTCCCAAAGGGAGAGTTGGGTAAACCGCGTTACGACTTGAGACCGGACGACCTCCAGTGGGAGAGTTAGGCAAACCGTGTTAAGTTGACAAAATGGATTGCAATTTCAAATTCGGTATCATTGGATCGGGATTCTCAGGCAGTTTGCTGGCATGGATTCTGGCAAAACAAGGTGGTTCTGTCGTTCTGCTTGATCGGACGGCTCATCCTCGATTTGCGGTTGGCGAGTCGTCAACGCCGCTCGCTGATTTCCTCTTGGAGCAAATTGCTGAGCGATATAGCTTACCGGAATTGAAGCCGCTGAGTCGTTGGGGTTCATGGCAGCAGTCGATGCCGTTTCTTCGAGCTGGAAAGAAACGCGGTTTCAGTTACTTTTCACATCGAGTCGGTCAAGCTTTTGGTGAGTCGAGTTTGCACGAAAACAGTTTATTGGTTGCCGCCAGCGTTTCTGATGAACTGAGCGATACGCACTGGATGCGTTGCGATGTGGATCAGTGGATTTGCCAGCAAGCGGTCGCGGCCGGCGCGGAGTTGCATGATTGCTTCGATGCGAAGACGATTAAGAAAGTAAATGGTCGATGGCGAATTTGCGGTGTCAGCGACGAGACCATGGTGAATTTTGAAGTCGAAGTGGTCATCGATGCGAGCAGTGGAGGTGTCTTTCAGCAGTTGATGCATGACAAACCACTGACGTTCAACAAAAGCGAATCACTGCAAACCAGGACCGCTTCGGTATTCGGGCATTTTCGCGGTGTCAGATCAATGACAGAATGGTTACGTTCGCACGATCTTCAGGTCGAGGATGATCCGTTCGATTCAGACGATGCCGCTCAACATCATTGGATTGGTCCTGGATGGATTTGGATGTTGCGGTTTTCAGAGGGGACTTGTTCGGTCGGAATCACGTTACCCAGTGAATGGATGCCATCGGAGTTTGCAGACCCCCATTTTCGTCATGAATACTGGAAACCATATTTGGCGAAGTTTCCAACCGTTGCAGAGTTGATGCAAGCTGCGGAACTTGTCGGCCCCACAAGTCACGACGGTATGCCTCAGCTGGCCTTTATACCGCGCATCAGCCGCCTTTCCTCACCCGCTGCGGGTGAGAATTGGTTCATGTTGCCATCCAGTGTTGGCTTGATTGATCCCTTGCACAGCACTGGTATCGCCCATGCGCTCAGCGGAGTATTGCGAGTTGCCGACATTTTGACAACCAAGTGTTCCTCGAGTGAGTATCACGCGTTGATGCAAGCTTATTCCGCAGATGTCGTGCATGAGGTGCGGTGGATCGATCAACTTGTGAATTCATGCTATCAGGCTGCATCCGCAAGTTTTGACGCATTCACCGCAGCTAGTTGCCTGTATTTCGTTGCCGCGATTCACTGCGAACGGCAGATGGCTGTCGAAGGCCAAATGCGCGATGGTTTTTTGATGGCACGATCAACGGCTCTTCAAAGTCTCGTACGAGAGACCCAATTAAGGCTTGAGACTGAAAGTAGCTCGCCCTCATTCGCGTTATGGATGCGTGAACAGTTGAAGCCTTGGAATGATGTTGGATTACTGGAGCCTGCATCACGCAATCGCATCTTCCGCTCGGTGGCACCTAAATAGGCTAGAGGCGTGAGGCTCGATGCTCGCGGAATATTTTCTTTTGAGATTTCAGATCTCAAATTTGAGATCTCAGATTTCTCAAGCCTCAAGTCTGCTACCTGCTACCGCAGAGGTTCTAGGCCGTGCAGGCGCCGCAGAATTCCCAACTGTCCAGCGTGAATGCCTTCATGGATAGGACAAAAAAGTAGAGCACCTAGCTTGATGGGATACGCGGCGTAGGGCATCTCGGTGGGCTCGCGAAGCACTGCGGGTGATAGTTCCTTCACTTCCAAGTGGCACTGCTGGTCGATCTTGTCAAAAAGCTCTAGGAGTTCAGATGGGGTTGGCATTCCCTCTTCGGATGGACTGGGGGTGGTGCCACGACCAAACTGCTTTCGTAACCAACCGGGCATGATCTCCAAGTCCCCAGGCATACGACCGCGTTGGCGGAAGAGCATCAGGCCATATTGAGCGACAGCCAAGTGCCCAACTTGCCAGGCGACGTGCGAATCAAGCCCCACCGGTCGTCGATACCAAAGTTCAAGCGGAATGGAGTCAATCATTTGTCGCGTGTATTGCCGAGCCCATTTCATCTGGTGAAGGATTTGATCGCGTGCGCGAGCCAGATGATCATCGGAAAATCCTTGGGTGTCGATCGATTCAAAGGGTTGCACTGAACTGACTCCTGTTTAGTGTGCTTGACGTGGCAGGCAATTCTGAGACCATGCTGCTATGAAAAAACGAAAAGCAAGCATATACGACTTTCCCACTTACTACGACCTGGTATTTGGGAGTGACACGGCCGCCGAAATGTCTTTTTTGGCTGCATGTTTCGACCGCTATGTGTCAGGCAAAGTAACCCGAGTGTTTGAGCCAGCTTGCGGCACTGGGCGATTGCTTTATCGCATGGGTCGCAAAGGCTTGGAAGTTGGCGGCATCGATTTGAGTGAAAAGGCCGTTGATTTTTGTAATGCGCGGCTGGCAAGAATGAAGTTGAAAGGACGTGCCCAGCATGGTGACATGTCCAATTTCGAAGTGCCGAAAGCCTTTGATGCAGCGTTCAATACGATCAACAGTTTTCGCCATTTGCCAACTGAAGAAGCCGCTGTCGGGCATTTGGAGTGCTTGGCGAAAGCGATTCGAAAAGGTGGTATTTATGTTCTTGGATTGCACCTGACTCCAACTCGCGGTGAGACGACTGATGAAGAAAGTTGGTCGGCACGCCGTGGTCAACTGTCCATTAACACCCACATGTGGCCGGTTGACAAGAATCCTCGCAAGCGGATGGAAAAGTTCGGTATACGATTCGATATCTATCAGCCGTTAGATTCATTCCGTATAGAGGATGTCCTGGAGTTGCGATCTTACACGGCCAAGCAATTCCAGAAGTTTCTTGCTTCAGTGCCTGCTTGGGAACCGCTGGAGTACTATGACTTTCGGTATTCGATCAAGGAACCCATTCAGCTTGGCCCGACCACAGAGGATATCGTCGTGATTTTAAAGAGGAAGTAAATTGTAGAACAGTTGTCCTCAACTGTTTCTAGCATAGCGCAAATGGTGAGTACGCGCGAAACCGTAATCAATGCCCATGCAATGTGCGGTCGCCTTCTACCCTCCCCGACGCTGACACGTCCGACCCTCCCGAAACGGCCGAAACGGGAGGTTTTGGCATAATCACTGGCTTCGCACGACCTGCGAAAAGGACCTAAGTGCCGTCAATATTCATGGCGATTTCGGAGAAATCGCCCTACGGTGAGCCGAATTCGGAGAAATCGGCCTATTTCTTTGCAGTAAACCACACCCCGAGAGCGAATATCCCAGCGGTTGCAGCGACGCCACCGGTAATGGTTGCCATGATTTCGCGGTCGGTGGCCCATTTTCGAGCCCAATAGAACATGGGCTTGCTCTTCAGTCCGAGTCCTGTTCGTTCGTTTCTGAACCAGATCTTTGCTAGGTCAGTGTCGGAATAGCCGTCGATGATTTCGTCACCGTTTTTCAATTCATCTTCGACCGTGTAGGAAGTGTCGATTCGGAAGCGCTCGAGGAGGTAATAGCCACATGGGGCACCGAAAAGCCCAAAAATTGCTAATGCGATTGCCATGGTCGTGCCTCGCCAACCAGACCAAACTGAGCGTTCGGTGGCGACTAATTTGTCGGCAATCTGGGCGGTTGGCAACTGGCTAAGTCCCCGAAGAGTGGGAACTTGCAGAGCTTGACCGCATTCACAAAGCACTTCTTGGCCCGCTTGGCTACGGGTTACAGGTGTTTGCTTACCGCATTGGCAACTAAGTAAGTACTCCATTTTTGGCTCATTCAGGCTTAGGGTGGCGGGAATAGATTCTGACTTCTATCCAAGATTGTGACTGGACCGGCAAAATGGTCCAGCTAAAATTGGAGTTGCTGGGCGAGAACCCAACAAGTTCTGGCACAGCCGACCCACCGCTTGGATGGAAACTGTGGTCAAGGTTCGGTGCGAGCAAGTAATTGGATCTCAAAGTCTTGGGGTTCAATTTGCTATTTGGGGGTGAGAGTTCGAGAATTGCAAGCCGTATACATAGGCCGATCAACAAATTTTTTGACGGTGGGGTGATTCCTTCAATCCATTTTTTGGGCTGCTATTCCGAAAAACGCTTCGTTTGACTTGTGATGACGAGGCTTTGATTTGCCAGACTGCGATGATTGACAACACATGATTGACAACTGAGGAACTACTGAATTTTCGGTATGGCAAATACTCTTCTGTTCTCCTAATGCGACCGTGATGGGTAACCTGATTGGGGCGCTTGCTTTGGCACTGACGACAAATTGAATTGTCGCAAGTCGTAGGGAAACTCCCTGTCGGCTTTGGGGTTGTACGTTGGTAGTCGTCATTTGGATCGCGCTGAAAAGTCGATGGTGCTTTTGAACATGCACATCACCAGCCTCCCTTCTACCAAAAAACAACGTGGGGATTAGGAAAGTTTGCACGGGTTGAATCAGCTGCATTCATGAGCCTCCGACATTACGCAGGCGTCAGCAATGGTTCCCATTGGCAAAGTTTTACTAACCACAACCTTTTACAATTTATTGCTGTTAGCCGGAGTGGTTGGAAGTAAGTGGTAGACTTACTGGTTGATTCGCAAAACGAATCAAGGCCGCTTTACGCAGCAGCACCTAAGATTACTTTGGCATCACAGGAGTTTCGCCTTGTTCGACGCACTGCTGGACGAATTCGATGATGACGCCCCGCGGGCTGACGAAGACTTGGAGAGTTATCAGAAGCTGTCACTAGACGATGATGAAACTAGTGACGCAGATGCTATCTCCGATGACGACGGTCTAGCCGCAGAGGGGGAAGTTCAGCTAGAAAGTGACGAGGAGTTGCTGGCCGCCGCTGAAGAAGAGGCGGAGACATGGTCTGATGATCCGGTTCGCATGTATTTGACGCAAATGGGCGAGATTCCCCTACTCACACGGGATGAAGAAATCCGCCTTGCCAAAGCTATTGAAGTCACGCGACGAAGATTCAGGACCAAGCTTCTCGAGTGCGATTATGTAATGCAGTTTGCCTACAAGATCCTCAAACGTGTTCATACCGGCGAATTGCCTTTCGATCGTACAGTGCAGGTATCGGTGACCGACAAGTTGGAGAAGGATCAAATCCTTGGCCGCTTGCCTCACAACCTGAAGACCATTGATGTTTTGCTGAAACGGAACGCACGCGATTATCGTGTTGCGCTCAGTCGTTCGACCCCCGAAGCTCGACGTAAAGAAGCATGGGCATCGTTGGCCAAACGGCGACGCAAAGCGGTGCGCTTGGTCGAAGAACTTGGGTTACGTACCCAACGTTTGGAACCTCGGATTATTGACTTGATGAAGTTCAGCCGACGTGTCGACGAACTCCATCGAGAAATTGTACGCTTGGAAGGTGATCGTGCTTCGGCGGCCCAGCGAGCTGAATTGCTCAAGGAATACCGCTCGGTGTTGATCACTACCCAAGAAACACCTTCCAGCCTACGCAACCGCGTCAAGCTGGTTCAACAAGTCTTCCACGAATACCAACGGGCCAAGAAACAACTCTCTGAGGGCAACCTTCGTTTGGTCGTTTCAATCGCCAAGAAGTATCGCAACCGCGGCTTGAGCTTTTTGGATCTGATCCAAGAAGGTAACGCCGGTCTGATGCGAGCGGTAGACAAGTTTGAATACCGTCGTGGATTCAAGTTCTGTACCTATGCAACTTGGTGGATCCGCCAAGCGATCACTCGCGCGGTGGCTGACCAGAGTCGTACCATTCGTATTCCGGTTCACATGGTGGAAACCATGTCCCGCGTTCGCAATGTATCACGACAACTGCTTCAGGAACTCGGACGCGAACCCACGTTGGAAGAAACAGCTCGTCGAGCTGAAACCACTATCGAAGAAGCTCGTCGTGTGTTGGCCATGAGCCGATATCCGATCAGCCTCGACCGCCCTGTCGGCAACAGCGAGGATAGCCAATTCGGCGACCTCCTGCCCGATG
This sequence comes from Ottelia alismoides, assembly GCA_037367405.1. NCBI lineage: Eukaryota > Viridiplantae > Streptophyta > Magnoliopsida > Alismatales > Hydrocharitaceae > Ottelia > Ottelia alismoides. The sequence continues at coordinate 447,198 of JAZKJV010008684.1, forward strand.
GAACCGCCGAAAGCCCAGCGATTGGCGCCGGTCAAGAGATGCTTCGCGATCGCATAACGCACGTCCTCAAGACGTTAAGTTACCGCGAACGCGAGATCATCAAGCTTCGCTATGGTCTTGGCGACGGTTACAGTTATACGTTGGAAGAAGTTGGTCACATATTCAAGGTGACTCGCGAACGGATCCGGCAGATCGAAGCTAAAGCAGTCCGCAAACTGCAGCAGCCAAGTCGTAGCCAAGATCTCGTTGGCTTCCTCGACTAAGTGTGCGTTGACCACGCGTGCGTTGGCAACGCAATCACCAATTTGTTTGTCACTCTACAATCCCGCGACTAACCCTCGCGGGATTTTTCTTTGTCGCGTCACGAGCACAGTTGGCGGCTACCAAGATCTCTGGCAATGCTGGCGGCACAAAGCCGTCACAAAGGATGATGATTTACGGATTATGGTTTTTTCCAATTACGACATTCGAACTTGACGTCGATGAACGATGGGCGTTGATCAGTGAATTCGCAAATCGAATGTATGGCATTTCTGTACCGGAATTGGATCAATACGATGTCATGCATGCCGATCTGCCAATGAGTATACCAGCCATGTCCCCATGGCTTGCCATTGCATCGGGCGTGCGATCTGACTCTGGTTTTCATTTTTCGATTTCACTCCACAACTAGACGAATCACTTGGATTAGTGATCGCAAATTTCAATGATTACTGCAAATGGACGATAGATACCAGCGACAGTGGGCTCGTTAACCCACCGATAAAATGCTTCCAAAGGTGTCAGGGGGTGCTGGAAACTAGGCGCTGACTATGAGTCGACGGCCGTTCGGGTTCTTGAAGCGCAACTTTTGCGGAGAGGCTGACATTTTTGGCATTGTCGCCTTTCGCTCCCGCGAAAGTAGCGAGCACCGTTTGGCGGCTGCGGCAACTACAGCTCTACTTTCGCGGGAGCGAAAGGCGACAATGTTGCTCTGCTGTATTAACTAGGCATGTAGTTCGCGCGACTCGTACATTGCTACGCTTGCTTAGAAACTGTTATGGAACAATTGTATGGAACCGCTGCCAACACCTCATAACAACTTCTTTCATTTTGCGATTTCGCATTTGCCCAACGCGCGGAGCCTAATCGAAACGCAATTGAGCAAGGCTGCGTTGGCCGAGTTAGACCTTGAAACCTTGAAAGTAGAAACCGGCAGCTTCATCGACGCAGACTTAACCGAGAAATTTTCCGATCTATTGATGTCGGTGCAATTATCGAAGTTTGTGGGTGAAAAGTCCGGCAATGACGCACTTGTGTATTTTTTGTTCGAACACAAGAGCCAAACAGATAAACTAACCGTCTTCCAACTGCTGACTTACATCGTCCGCATCTGGGAGCAGCGACTGAGGGACGGCTTGCCATTGTGTCCGATAATACCACTCGTGGTTTATCATGGACAAGGTCGATGGAAAGCGGCTAGGAGCCGTCGAGATTTGTTGGGCTCGCCGCCGGGTTTGGCGGAATACCAGATTGGGTTTCATTTTCCGCTGTTGGACTTAAGCCAACTAACGGATGAAGAGATTGCAGGCGAGCCGATTTTGCAAAGTACCCTTCGACTGCTAAAATAAAGTCGAAGCCAACAGTTAGTGGGAATGTTAAGGGGAATATTGCACGGTATTTTCCAATGCATTCCTGAAAACCAGCTTCCAGAGTGAATACGAGCCATCGGAGTTTACGTAATGTCAGTCAACAAGAAAATTGACTCGCAAGAGTACAAACAAACACTTGCGAGCATATTACCAGTTCAATTCGAACCGGGCTCATTGGCAGATAGACTCCTCATTCAGGGCCGTGAAGAAGGACGTGAAGAAGGACGTAAAGAAGGAATGCATCGAGGCAAGCTAACTGGCATGATTCAAGTGTTGCAAGAATTGCTTGGCGACGCACCTATGCCAGACGAAGCGTTCAGCGATTGTGACATTGAGGCACTTGCTAAACAACTTGAAGAATTGCAGCAGCGCCTTCGTGCCCGCCAAGGTTGATCACCACTAAAAGAAGTTACTCGCCAACCTCCTGCCCCATGGAACCGCCGAAAGCCCAGCGATTGGCGTCGGTCGAGAAGTGCTGCAAGATCGCATAACGCACGTCCGAAAACGAAATCAAGAACTTCTCCATGCGTAAAACATCTCTCGCTGATAATTGGCAGTCCGCTTATTGACTCAGGGCTGCGAAAATGGGTATTAAGCAAGGACATGTCTACTTTGGACTCTAACCTTAGCGCGATTCTCGAATACACGCGACGCCTTCGAGCAGGTGAATTCATAGCATCTACCGAGCAGCTTCTAGCGCTACAATCACTCTTCGATACAATTCCTTCGGACCTAGTCGTTTTGTTTGGCTTTTTCATGGACTTTGAACTAGAGCTTGATAGAAACCTAGTCGGGATTTTTCACATTGAATCGGACTCATTCGAGAAAATCGCGAATGGATTTCCTTCGCCGCTTAGATTTGTGCCCAGTGGGCCAACGTGCTATGACTTCCTAGATGAATATGTTCGCGAGTTCCCAGGCGTGTTGAATAGCAATGAATGGAGTATTCAGGGGACATTTCTTGCGAGTCCCGAATCAGATTGGAACGTCTTAGATCAAGTGCGATCTAGTTTGGTCTCCAGTGGTTTCTGGGTAACCGAGATTGTGGCTGAGCTGAATCGATGGCTGTCAAAAAATGAATTTTGCCTTTTCTTTGCACCCAATGAGCCTTTTCGCGTTGCGTTTTTCGCGACGCAATCAAATCGAAAAGCAATCGAAAGCTACTTGGTAAGAGCAGCAACTTCGGTTCGGCAATGCGACGGTATAGCGGGTCATTTTTTACATGGTACGCTGTGAGGCTTCAAGTGATTTGCAGCAAGGAAAACGTTACTTGTTGGGGTCGGGCGTTAGGCCAAAATCGGTTCTTCGAGCAGGAGCACCGCAGTTACACATGCAAAAGGACATACAACGGGGTTGAGATGGCTCGCGAATCCTACAACGATGCTGTTGCATTTCAAGCGTACGTCCTTCGCCATTTTCCACACCTATTCACTCCGTTGGAACGGCGCGTTATTGAGTACACGGCTCCAATCGTAAGTAACTCGCAGCCATGAATTGGAAATAAATTACGTCCGCCCAGTTTCGCAATTCGTTTTCGATGGAACACAGATTATGATGCGATCTCGTTGTTCGAAGAGTTAGTGTCACGCTATCCTAAGGCGACTGCGGGTCTTATTGACGACCTATGTTCGAAACTCAGCGCGATACTTGAGGAAGAAAGTCGTGACAAATCTACAGTCGCATTTCCATCTTGGTTTTCATTTTTCGATTTCGCTATCTGCCGACCACTACTTTACTTTTGGGATGGGATTTTCGGAAAGACTCCAGATCCTCATCTGTAAGCGATGTATTTCGCACGCTCAACATTTCTAGGCTGCCAAGCTTTTCAAATTGCTGAACCGACGCCTTCGTCACTGCAGTCGAATCGAGCCAGAGAAACTTCAGTTGAGTCAACTCAGTTAACTTGAAAAAGTCATCGTCTCCTAGCGAAGTCGCCGCAAGACCTAAACCTTGTAGCTGTGGTAGACGATTCAATATGGCAAATCCATCAGGGAATTTTGCTCCACGCAGCGTGAGATGACGAAGTTGAGGCAGTTTTTGGAGACGCAGCATGAGGTCATTATCAACGGAACAGCCTATCAAGTACAACGCGCTCAACTGTGGCAACTGATGAAGCTTGGTTTGTTCCAACTCCGGAAGCATCAAATTGGCAAGATGAGGCATTACCAATGAGACTTCGCTACAGTTGCGAAGATCCAAGGTTCCTAATCAGAATCAAGGTCTTGAGAACAACTCTTGAACATCATACAGCATAAATTGGCTCATCAGACTTGTGCGTGCGGTTCGATTTGCGTGGGTCGCTTCTGCCGCAAGCGACTGGTTGCACCAGCAATCGTGCCCTGACCATACCGCTTTTCCGAAGTATTGAGCTTGGCACTTCGACAGAGGCTCGTAGTTCGACAATGACCAGTCGACCAACGAGTCGCATCCGGCAGATGCGACCCACGCAAACACCCAGAGATAAAGTAACGCTGCCTCACGCAAGCATCATCCTGATGAACCCCAAAATTCCAAGATTTCGGTAACAAGCTGTTTGTTGTCGCAATATTACTGCATTGCAATCTAGCCAGATATTTCTTCTGATCTAGCCTGCGTAGAAGGATTAGAATATCTCCGATGCGCAGCGAATTGCCATGCGTGAGAGTTTTTGCAGTTTCAAGGATTCACCGAATGCGAAAACGTGTCGGAGATTTCTTTCGAGCTCAAACCGATGACGGCGGATTTGTGCTTATGCAGTACTTGGGCAAGCATCCGTTGATGGGAGATTGTGTCCTTTGCTGCAAGAGTCGAAATGGAATCGATTTCAATGCTGAAAGAGCACACGTCTTCTTTTACCCACTAGACCTCAACGTTCGGAATAGGAACATTGAGTTTTATCAGCATGGTACTCCCTCCCTTTCGGTACCGTCAGCGATCCGGCGACCCTTCGTGACTAACAACAAAGTACAATACTGGCTTATAGATGACGACAACGGAACCCACAGGGTAGATCCGTTGTCGAAAAGAGAACTGGAATTGCCAGTTGGCACCGCAGTAAGCCATGTTGTTCTCAAGGAGATCTATGAAGGCGTGCGATGGTTCCTTTTCGAAGATGTCGATATCTCGGATCACCCACATAGGTGAGTCGTAGTTATCATACGCGAGTTTTCTGTCCCCCATCTTTTTGTAGATGGGACCGGTCGGGCCTGTCTGGTCGCGGGCGCGCGATAGCGGGTTACGCGGTTTCTTCGAAAAGTCTACAATTACTCCTCTGAAGTAGCCTTATTTCTGCGTATTTGCCTGTAGCGAGAGTTAGTGAGACGTTATGAAAGTCCTGATCATTGGTGGCGGTGGTCGCGAACACGCCTTGGCGTGGAAAATCAAGCAGAGCCCGCGTGTCAAAGATGTTTTTGTCGCGCCTGGCAATGCAGGTACCGCTCGCGATGCGATCAACGTGCCAATTGCTGCCGAAGATATCCAAGGACTGATCAAGTTCGCCAAGGCCGAAAAGATCGGCTTGACGGTGGTCGGCCCGGAAGCACCACTAGCTCTCGGGGTCGTAGATGCTTTCGAATCCGAGAAGTTGAGAATATTTGGGCCATCGCAAGCGGCCGCACAATTAGAAGCGAGTAAGGCTTTCTGCAAGAACTTGCTTCGACAAGCTGATGTGCCGACCGCTGACTTTCAAGTATTCCGTGACCCAGATGACGCGATGCGTTTCATCAAGGGCCGTTTCCCAGGTGAACGTGATAAATGCCCGGTCGTAGTCAAAGCAGACGGTCTTGCCGCCGGAAAAGGTGTCATTGTTTGCAAGCGGCGCGATGATGCACTGGATGCGATCGACCGAATCTCGCGAAAGCGCGAGTTCGGTAAAGCCGGTACACAGATGATCATCGAAGAACGACTGGATGGTCCCGAAGCAAGCGTACTGGCCATTACCGATGGTCGTACCATACTGCCACTGCCACCGGCTCAAGATCACAAGCCAGCTTTCGATGGCGACACAGGACCAAACACGGGCGGCATGGGAGCTTACTGCCCAACGCCGATGGTAGATGATGCTTTGTTGGCATGGATCGAAGAACATGTGTTGGTGCCAACAGTACACACGATGAAACGCAATCGCAAGCCATTTCGTGGTGTGCTGTACGCGGGGTTGATGTTGACTCCGCAGTCAGGACCAAAGGTCTTGGAATATAATTGCCGCTTTGGCGATCCCGAATGCCAACCGCTGATCATGCGATTGAAGAGCGATATCATGGATATCCTCGAAGCAGTTGTGGATCAAAAGCTGGATGAAATTGACATGCCGGTTTGGGATCCACGTCCCGCGATCTGCGTCGTAATGGCCAGCCAAGGTTATCCCGGGGATTACGAAAAGGGCAAAGCGATCACTGGCATCGATGCTGCGGATGAGATGGTCGACGTCAAGGTGTTTCATGCTGGCACAAGACTAGAAGGTGACACCGTCGTTACAGATGGTGGTCGGGTGTTAGGTGTGACCGCGCTGGGTGAATCGATTTCGATCGCCAAGTTGAACGCTTACACGGCCGTACAAAAAGTCCGCTGGGCAGGGTCTTGGTGTCGCAAAGACATTAGCGATAAGGCGCTGCAGTTTATTGAACAGCAAACATAGTAGATGCAGCGATGGGAGACTCGAACGTCAACGGCCGCGGAATGCTGTAGGCCGATTTCTCCGAAATCGGCGAGCGGTCGGCGGTTGATTAAGTTGTTAGAAGCCAATGATTTGTGCAAAACCCTTACGGTTCGGAAGGGTCGGACAGGTTAGTGGCCAGGGAGGGCTTGCCTAGTCGTTCGGCAACGTGCCCTCTCCGCTCGTGTACCTCGCGACTCTCCCAGAGGGAGAGTTGGGTAAATCCATGTTGCATAGCAACGCAAATAACAGCATCGCAGCTTAAAAGCGGCACGACCTCCAATGAAAGAGTCTCCGGAGACTGCAAAATGTCTATCGCCATGTATCGCGACATCCAAAAGAACCGCTTGCCGGATGGTTCGATGCCAGGGGCTTGGTGGCAGCCGATCGACAACGATCGCATCGAGTGCTTGCTGTGCCCTCGCAAATGCAACCTCAAGTCAGGAGATCGTGGATTCTGCTTTGTTCGCGAAAACCGTGACGGCCAAATGGTGCTTTCCACTTATGGCAAGAGTACTGGTTTTTGTATCGACCCTATCGAGAAAAAGCCGCTCAACCACTTTTATCCGGGAACACCCGTTCTTAGTTTTGGAACGGCGGGATGTAACCTTGGATGCAAATTCTGCCAAAACTGGGACATATCCAAATCGCGCGAAGTGGAACGACTGAGCGCGATTGCGGAACCGATGACCGTTGCCAGAGCCGCTCAACAGTTGCAATGCAAAAGCGTCGCCTTTACCTACAACGACCCGGTGATTTGGGCCGAGTATGCCATCGATGCCGCGAAGACATGCCATGAACTGGGCGTAAAGACGGTCGCGGTCACTGCAGGTTACATCAGTCCTGAAGCTCGCGAAGAGTTTTATGAAGTGATGGACGCCGCCAACGTCGATCTGAAGGCTTTCACCGAGGAGTTCTATCACAAGATTACCTACTCTCACCTTCAGCCGGTGCTGGATACGTTGGTCTACCTCAAACGACACACCAATGTCTGGTTTGAGATTACCAACCTGATTATCCCAGACGCCAATGACAATCCAGGCGAGATACGCAAGATGTGCGACTGGTTGATGGAGGCAATCGGCGATGAGGTGCCGATTCACTTTACGGCCTTCCATCCCGATTTTCGCATGCAAGATCGCTCTCGAACGGATCCCGCCACGTTATGCAAAGCCTACGACATCGCCAAATCAGAAGGTTTAAAATATGTTTACGTTGGCAATACACACGATGTAGTTCGACAAAGTACCTACTGTCATGGTTGTGGCCAGTTGATCATTGAGCGTGATTGGTATCAACTGGGCATTTATAGGATTGATGCGAAACAATGTTGCCAAAGTTGTGGAACCCGGATTCCTGGCCATTTTGCGGAAGACCGAGGTACGTGGGGCTCACAACGCATGCCGGTTCGCATCGATCAATATGCCCAAAACACTACACCGAATCCAAGTCAAGCAATTTCACAGCAGAATTCTACTCAGTCGAATCCTCCGACCCTCGTTCAGCTCACTTCGAAGGAGCTTCCCAAAATGTCCACAGCACCTACAGCCCAATTCACTGCACTGAAACTGAATAGCCTTAACAAACTTCAGCGGGACGCCTTGCTTCGATTTGCGGCTGACACCGTCGTAGGAACCGTCAGCTCAACTTCATTGCCCGATCCTCAGCAAACGCTTTCGGAATTGAACACCTCGGTCATCATGGGCGCGTTTGTGACACTGAAGCGAGGCAATTTGCTGCGCGGTTGCTGTGGCGTGTTAGGACAACCGATGCAGGTGGGAGCGGCAGTGGCTCGAGCGGCAGCGCGAACCGCTCGCGAAGATCAACGCATGGCGCCGATATCTCCGATGGAGTTACCTTATCTTTCAATCGACGTCACTCTGCTCGGTCCATTCAAGCAAATGACCGTACCACCTGCCGAACGTACAAATCAGATCCAAATCGGCAAACATGGGTTGATCATTCAATCGGGTGAAAAGAGTGGACTGTTGCTGCCATCGGTCGCGACCGAGAACGGATGGAATGCGACGCAGTTCCTGCAAGCGGTTTGCCGCAAAGCGGGTTTGGCGATGGGTGCTTGGGAACATGCCAGTGCTATCGTCAGCACCTTTGATGGCGAAGCAATCGAAGGCGAGATGAGCGAATTGCTTGAGGGAACTCCAAAACCGATCGGCACACCGCTGACAAACGAACAACTGGCTCTCTATTCGCAATTAGCGGGAACTAATATTGCCGCCATCGCGGCTGGATCGACTCCAACTTATTACGCACCTGGCTTGCCAGATTTTTCGGTCAATGCCATCGTCCTCTCGATGCAGTGGGGCACTGAAGAGGAAATGCGTCAAGCCAATGCGTTACAAGTTTCTTTCCGTCCCGGCGTTCCCTTGCAGTCGACGCTGTTTCAAATGTGCCAAAGCGCAGCACAAATATTGATGCAGCAGCGATACGCGGGCAATTTGCAAGTTGGGGTGACCTTTGGAATCGACCCCAGCATGCATGGCAATGCCGATCAAGCTGACCTGCGAGGCGTCGATACGACTCAACGCGCGATCATTGTTTCCGATCCTCAGCATTGTGGATTCGCTTACGAGTCAAGCAAGAACGCTGATGAGTTGCTGGCTATCCTGCGGGATGGCCTACCGGTTGGATCGCGTGAAGCACCCGTGCACACGATGCATGTGATGTCCACTCTGCCTGCTGTGATCAGCGTATCTGGTCCGAACCCAATTCCAACCGCAGGTATTCGACCGCCCGCTGTCGCCGGACGTTTTTATCCAGCGGAAGATGCCGCGCGTCGCGAGATGGTTTCGGCCATTGTCAAGTCGCCCGCTCCTGCGCAAAGTTCCCCGCTGGCAATCATGGTACCCCACGCGGGACTCAAGTACAGCGGCCACATTGCCGCTCAAGTTTGGCGAAGCGTTGCGAATTTGGACGGTCGTACTCTTGTCATTATTTCCCCCAAACACACTTTGGCCGGCATGAACTGGGCGGTTAGTCCATGTGAATCCTGGCGATTGTCGGCAGGTACTTCATTCAAGAGTGATCCTGAGTTAGCGAGCCAAATTGCCGAGAAGATCTCGGCCGTTAGTCTCGACGCAGTAGCCCACCAGCAAGAGCATGGAATCGAAGTTCAGTTGCCGATACTCGAGAGAGTTGCACCCAATGTCAAGGTAGTTGGTTTGGCGATTCACGGAGGCAGTTGGGGTGACATCCAACAAGCGGCCAAAGAACTGGCAGACTTGCTTCGCACAATGGACAATCAACCGCTGCTCGTAATCTCCAGCGACATGAATCATTACGCAACCGATACCGAGAATCGGCGACGGGATAGGATGGCTCTGGATGCAATGGCGACCTGCGACCCAGAGCACTTATTGAAAACCTGCCGTACCAATGACATCAGCATGTGTGGAGTGGTTCCTGCAGCTTTGGTAATGGAAACGTTGCGGCAACTGGGACACAAGTTCACCGTGCGGGAACTAGATTACGCAACCAGTGGCGATATATCTGGCGACAAAACACAAGTCGTTGGTTATGCGGGTGCTTTGCTAGAAGCGTAGTTCACTCGTGCTCGATGCTTTCAGATCTCAGATTTAAGGGCAGTTGGCGAATACGAGTTATGTGGTAAAACCAAGTGTCGCATGTTGGGCATGCGTTGAATCAATAACTTGGTTTCAGTGAGGATCGCCCGTGGCAAAACTAGAATGGTATGAGCTTAACAACAGTGATGAACTGTTAACTCCTTGCTTGTTGGTGTATCCAGAGATCATTCGCAACAACTTCCGCGAAGCGATTCGCATGGCCGGCGGAACCCATCGCCTTCGCCCGCATGTGAAGACGCACAAGACTCCACAGATCGTACAGATCGCACTTGAGTTGGGAATCGACAAACACAAATGTGCGACATTGATGGAAGCTCAGATGCTGGCCGAAGCTGGAGCGCCGGACGTTTTGATTGCGTACCCCGTGGTCGGCCCCGCTGTAGAGATGCTCGCGCATCTTGTTCAGTCCTACATGCAAACGCAATTTCGCTGCGTCGTCGATAACTTAGCAACCATGAACAAACTTGCACAAACGTTTGCGGCCAGCGCCGTTGCAGGCAGAACACTTGACGTGCTGGTAGATATCGATTGCGGCATGCATCGTACTGGCATACCCGCTGGCAGCGATGCGATTGAACTTTACTGCACAATCGATCAGGCCGACGGATTAACCGCTGGCGGCTTGCATGTTTACGATGGTCACAATCACCAAGTTGACCTGACTGAGCGTCAACAATCCGTAAGTGAACTGTGGAAACCGGTTCAATCGATGATGAATGAGTTAGATAACCGTGGCCTAAAAATACCTCGCATCGTTTGTGGCGGTACGCCGACGTTTCCTGTTTTTGCCAGTATGCGCGATGTCGATCTAGAATGTTCCCCTGGGACATGCGCGCTTTCGGATTTCAATTACTATCGCAATTACCAAGAGATGGCCAGTATACGTCCAGCAGCAGTATTAATGGCTCGCGTGATCACTCGCTGCGGAGAGAATCGATTGACGTTGGACTTAGGTTACAAAGCGGTGTCAGGCGATCAACCTGCCGGCCGTCGCTGCCACATCCTGAACATCGAAGATGCGAAAGAAGTTGGACATAGCGAAGAGCACCTGGTGATTGAGACATCCCACGCTCGCGAATTCAACGTCGGGGATGTCGTCTACGCATTACCCGCCCACGTTTGTCCGACTGTGGCCTTGCACAGCCATTTGCAGGTCATTGAAAACGGCGAGTTGACGGACAGTTGGGCAGTTACGGCCCGCGATCGCTTCTACCACTTGCCAATTCTTGGTCGCTAGATGGATTCGGTTCCAGCAACGCATCGGATTGATGTCGCTGGCCGTCGCGGAAGTAGACGATTGGTACCGTGCTGCCAACGGGAGTAAGCCCCACCGTCTTGATCAGGTGCGCATCACTCTCAATACGAATCCCATCGAACTCGACGATGACATCGTTCACACGAAGATTGGCGCGATGTGCAGGCGAGTTCGGGATGACGGATTTGACTAAGGCTCCATTCGTGGATGGGACACCCAAACGATGTGCTGTCAAACTATCGAACGCATTATCGAGTACGACACCTAGGTAGGATCGAACCAATTTACCTCGAGTTACCAACTGTTCGGCGACTGTCATCGCCATGTTAATCGGAATCGAAAACCCGATGCCTTCGTTGCCACCAGAGTTACTGGCAATGGCAGTGTTGATGCCGACGACTTCTCCACGGACATTCAGCAGTGGGCCACCACTGTTGCCGGGATTGATAGCTGCATCCGTTTGAAAGAAGTCTTGTATCTCGATCTCTTTGGAGCCAAGTTCCAAGTTTCGTCGCCCTTTCGCGCTGATGATTCCGTACGTAACAGAGTGGCTCAGCCCGAATGGACTGCCAACGGCGACAACGAAGTCACCGATGTCCATGTGTGTGCTGTCGCCTAAACGAGCAGGAATCAACCCGTTACGAACAATTCGCATCACGGCAATGTCTGTAGAGGGATCCGACCATACCTTCTGCGGTCGCATCTGTTGCCCATCGTGAGTTTCGATCAAGATCGAATTCATTTCGGCAGGATGAATGACGTGCCGATTTGTCAGCACATATTGTCCACCATTAAATTCGACGATCACGCCTGCTCCAGCTTCTTCAATTCGACTGCTTGCGAAACCTTTGCCGGGATCCGATTTCTTAGAAGCTTCGATATGGACGATGCTAGGTCCCGCGAACTTTGCGATACGACGAATCAAACCTAACTGTCGATCGAGTGCGTCAGCCTCCTGCTGCAACTGACGATATTCTTGGTCACGGGAATTAGTTGCCAATGAAGATGGGGGCGCATTCGGCTGAGTACGATCAAGGGAAATCGAATCCGTATCTCGCGATACCGGTTTTTGAAAAGGCCGCTCGTTTCCTGGTCGCATGGTGATTTGGGCTTCGGAGTTCGAAGCTAATCCAAATGAAAGACCAATCAGCAATGCGTGACGAAGAGTTCGAGAAGCAATGGCAGTCTTGAGGAGCATGTGTACCTCGGGTGAACATGGAAACCACTGCCATCACGCGAACTCCTAATTCGGTGACGGACGTAACAGTGCGTACGTTGTGGAATCGGCAGTCCCGCCGAAGCTCGTAAAACAGAAAACGGTAGCGAGATGAGGATCACCACTGCCAAGGAATATCTATGCTAGTAAATCACTGTGTGACGGTAAGGTCATTCTGTGCTGGTAACGTCAGCCTGTTCCGATCAATCTAGATTTAATGCTTGATCAAACATCCTTCGAACATCTCCACTGGAGTACGCGCGCCCTCTCCGATCGTGTAGCTCGCGACTCTCCCAAAGGGAGAGTTGGTTAAGTCGTTTATGGAAAAACGTAAAAGCTGCGCGACATCCAAGGGAGAGTTGGTTTTACCAACTAGACCGAATCGTATGCACCACCGGATGACTTTGACCAGTCCCTGTTACCCATTTTTTCAACCTGAACTTGGCACTTGATGCAATGAGTCGCGTAGGGTAACGCTTCAAGACGAGCCAATGGGATCGGTTTCTCGCACTCGTCACAATCGCCATACTTGCCTTCAGCCATTCGATTTAGGGCTTCTTCGATCTGCCCCAATTCACGGCTTTCGACTTCTGCCATCTGGCTGGTAACTTCTTCATGCGCCGAATCCAAAGCAACATCGGCTAATTCGCCCGTGGCAAGTGACAGTTCCGTGAGGGCGGACAGGTCACCGGCCAATGCGGCTCGTAGTGCAGCGCGTCGATTCAACAACACTTGCTTCAGTTTTAAGACCGCATCTTTTCGACTCATTGTTTTTCCCCTTCAATCGCGACGACCGGAAAGTCATTGCAATGCCCCACTTTGCCCAACCGCCACAGCCCATTTGTTCGCTGATTACAAGCGAATATTAAGCAGCAGCACGACAATAGTACGCATTTACCGCAACCGAAGTTCCAGTTTTTTCGAAACAGTTGCCTCAAGGGTGCATAAATCGTTCCAATCCTCGCAATCTGCCTGGTTTCTTTCACAATTCGACCCCGCCAAACCAGCCAAAAGTACTAGGACACTTGGTCGTAGGCCGATTTCTCCGAAATCGGCTGATCATCAAGGAAGGCTTCGTCGCTTTCAGAATGTTCAACAACGTTCCCAAACCCCATCTCGAGTTGCAAAATGCAAAAAGATATGCGAAATCACCCCGCCCCCAGCTAGAAGGCGGTGTCTTTATGTAGTCGGACTTCTGCCGATTTCGGAGCAATCGGCGTGCTTGATTTCGTGTTATAGAGCATCGTTAAAAGCGTCTCGTAACCATGAACCATCGTCTCCAGACTCCAGTTTTCGCAAACTTCTTTGCGACCGTTGTCGCCTAACTGACGTGCCCAGAATGGTGCGCCCAGCAATCTTCCAACCGCATCGGCCGTGCTTTGACTATCCAGAGGCATAGTCAACAATCCGGTACGCTCGTGGATAACGGTTTCAGATACCGAACCAACGTTAGGACTAACTGCAGGAATTCCAGTTGCTAGTGCTTCAAGCGTTGAAACTGGATTGGCTTCGTTCTTGCTAGTCAAAACAAAGACGTCGAGTGCCGCCAAGATGTCCTGCGTGTCGCTGCGAGTACCCAAGAGATGAAAATGACCGTGCAACCCATGCATGGCAATTTGGTCTTCGATGGATGAACGCATCGGTCCATCACCAACAAGAACGAAATGGGTATTGGGATAATTGCGAAGGATTTCGTGAGCTGCCTCGATTAACTGACAATGGTTTTTCTCTTCGCGTAAGGCGGCCACAATGCCAACCAAGTTTGAGTCGTTTGCAATCTGCAATTCACTACGCAACCACTGACGTTTTGAAGGGTTAGGGCGAAAGCGATTGACATCGACACCATTGGGTATCGTAAAGACCTTCGTACGCGGAAAACCTTCTTCATTCACCAGGTAATTTGCATGGTTCTGTGCACAAGCGATGAAACCGTCCGTTATTCCAGTCAACGCCCGATTGAGCCTTCCAACACCATCGGGCCAGCCGGTTGAGTGCAGTGCGCTGCAGATGACCGGAACGCCAGCCAGTTTAGCGGCGATCCTGCCCCAAAACATTTTGTCACCAGCACCAATCGTGACAACGGCATCAGTGTGCTGTTGGCGAAACGCTCGAATCAATCGAGGCAGGATCCGCAGATCGAACTTATGACTAAGCAGGCGGCAAACTAATGGCACTTCAGCAGCAATGCGTTCGCCCAATTCACCGGCTTCTTTCAAACACAGAACTTGAGGACTGATGCGTGTACGATCCAATCGCTGCACCAGATTCATCAACAACGTCTCGGCGCCACCTACCGGCAGACTAGTAATGACAAAGCTCAATCTCAATGGCGTGGTTCGAAACTGCTGATGGATCATTTTTAGCAGCCGTTGGTTTGGAGTTTTGCAGCCGACAGATCGGATTCATCGAACGGAAGTTGCTGAAGCTCGATCAGTTTTCTTGGATCGTAGGTCAGCCAGTTTTTCAAAGATTGAAGGCCTGGATCGGCATGGATTCTGCGCAAGTGATATCCATCGCTTCCGGGCCAATTCCAAGCGCCGTAAGCTGTGCAGAATCCCTCAAAACCAGCTTCGCGAATCACATCAACTGCCAATTGGCTAGTGTTGTCTGGCAATCCAGTCGGAAACGAAAAGTATCTGACGTCCACGTCGCACCAACTCTCGATGTCTTGAGCACTGCCAACGATTTCGCTCCATAGTCTATCGCGATCGGTTATCGATCCAAGATCACAGTGCGAGCGAGTATGAGCGCCAAGTTCGAACCCCTGATCCGTGATACGTTTTAGTTCATCGATCGTATTTGGTGCTAAGTGCTTTCCATTCTCCAAGTCGTGAGGAAAAGTGCGACCAGTCCTGACGAAATCGGTTGAAACAAAGTAGGTGGCTGGAATCCCGCGTTTGGCCATTAACGGAAACGCGTTTGTTAAATTCTCTGAATAACCGTCATCAAAAGTAATGGCAACTGTCGGCCATCGATTGTTGCGCGATCGAATACGCCGCTGAGCCTCCTGGAGCGAAACGACATCAAAGTTAGATTGCAACCAATCTAGTTGGAGAGCAAAGTCTCGTTGACACATCGTCCACATATTCGAATGATCATCAGCGATGCGATGGTAAAACAGGATCGCAATCGGAACATTGGAAGATGACTGGAGGTGAGCCTTCAAGTATCTGCGGTGTCCAGTAGTCGCCAATTGATATAGCCAAAGCGCTGAACTGCGCATGCAACGACGGATGGTAGACGGGTTCTTTAACATAGTTGGATTGCAGGAAACGAGGCATTCATTTCAAATACCTCTTGGCAATTGGACCGTTGGACCGCTCAATCTAGAAACACGTTTGTGAATTCTTGGTCTCTAAACCACCTCAGGACGAGATGGATCGTGCAGTCCGTGCAAGCTTTGTGGTTTTAACAGTAGACTTTACTGATTTTGACGGTTTGATCGATCGCTACGGTAAAATCAACCTTTGCGGCTTGTTAGGCTTGGATTACGCCTTACAAATTCTCGATGCACTTTTGGGAAGATTCCTCAGATATTCACTGACCTGACATTTACCTGTAATCCATATCCTTTATGCCAAACAACGTTTGCATTTCGAAAGGATACTGGGGCAATGTCATCCGAACGACCAAACACTGAACGTAAAGCACTGAGCATTAATCTCGATCCTCGCCGTTATGGAACCTTTGCCGAAATAGGTGCGGGCCAAGAGGTGGTCCGTTGGTTCTTCCGCGTTGGGGGAGCTGCCGGAACAATCGCTAAAAGCATGTCCGCCTACGACATGTCGGTCAGCGATGCAATTTACGGTCGATGTGAACGCTACGTCTGCCGTCAGCGATTGGAAGATATGCTCAATCGCGAGCATTCATTGAATCTCGAACGTCTCCGCGAAAGCCGTGGCGATACGACTGCATTCTTTTCCTTTGCTGACACCGTCTCAGCTCGCAATTTTCAAGGCACCAATGAATGCCATGGTTGGATGGGCGTACGATTTCAAGCCCACCCGCGAGATTTAGATAGCCAGATCATCATTCACGTCCGCATGCTCGACACTGATAATGCGGCCCAGCAAGAAGCGCTAGGAATCGTCGGAGTTAATTTGCTTTACGGCGCGTTCTTTTTAAACCACGAACCCGACAAACTCGTCGAATCGCTGCTCGACAACCTCAGTACCCGACGCATCGAGATCGACATGATCGAGTTCTCGGGCATCGCCTTTCGGCATGTTGATAATCGGGTAATGAGCCTCCGACTTGTTCAGCTTGGTCTAAGCAATGCAGCCATGTTCTCAGCCAGTGGCGAAGTGCTACAACCTTCCGAGGTGCTTTATAAGAAACCGATTCTCGTTCAGCGCGGCAGTTTCCGGCCATTGACGCACGCCAATGTCGACATCCTGCGATCCGCGCAAGAGAGATTTGTCCGCGAGCCCGATGTCGTCGACGACCAAGTTGTTTCGCTTGCCGAAATCACAATGCACAATCTTCAAGCAAACGGCGATATCGATCTGCGAGACTTTTTGGCCCGCGTTGATAGCCTGGCTGCTTGCGGTATGAAGGTTATGATCTCGGACTATTTCGAATACTATCGATTGGCCGCCTATCTCGCTCGATATACCAAGAAGAAGATTGGTATCACGATGGGAGCCGGCAGTCTAAGTGATCTGTTCGATGAGAAATACTACACGAAACTCGATGGTGGTATCCTTGAGTCGTTTGGACGACTATTTAAGAACGATCTCAAGCTTTATATCTATCCGTTGCTCAATAAAGACAATGGTCGTTTAACAACCGTTGACAATCTTGAGATTGCTCCCGAGATTCGCAAGCTATACCAATATCTGGTCGAGAAGGGATGCATCGAGCAATTGCACAACTACAATCCTCAGCATCTGTCAACGTTCTCACGCGAGGTTTTGCGGCAAATTGAGGTCGGCGATCCAAGCTGGACGGAACACGTTCCGCCGGAAGTCGCCGAGGTCATTCAACGGCGAGGCTTCTTTGGTTGCAAGCGGGTTATTCAAGAGACTCGCCCAGAGTCGCCAACACCAGCTCCCATAAGCATGACGCCCATGGACGCAGGATTGCCACAACACTCGTAAAGCTTGGCTACAGTAATGGTTCGCCAGAATTCAGCTTGGGGGTAAACTAGTTGGATTTTTAT
The DNA here is from genome assembly GCA_037367405.1 of Ottelia alismoides. NCBI lineage: Eukaryota > Viridiplantae > Streptophyta > Magnoliopsida > Alismatales > Hydrocharitaceae > Ottelia > Ottelia alismoides. The sequence goes on from JAZKJV010008684.1 coordinate 464,696, forward strand.
GCAGCCCTCACCGAAGCATGTGCCGAGCGCATGGCTTTGATCACGTAGGCTTGACCGACGTAGGAGACCTTATGAGCTTCTACATTGAAGCCAGACCGCTGTAATCGCTCGATCAATTCCGGCAATGGATAGAAATGAAAGCGACCACGGCGCGCCTCTTGCTTCAACCAACGACCGTAAAGCTGCATGCGAATAGCGTTGACAAAGACTCGCCCAGCGTTGGCGATGCGATGTCCACCTCGCAGCGATCTGAAGAAGACCTTCCAGAATCCTGGTTCAGGGACATTGATCGAAAAGACAAATTGGCCTGAAGGTTTGAGCACGCGCGCAATTTCTGACAACAGATTCATGAAAGCGGTGTCTGTATACTTCCCAGTGACTGGGTCCTTTGATTCGGCGTAGGAGATTGCCAAGCCAGAAATGACACCATCCATCGAAGCCGTTTCAATTTTGGGCAATCCATAACTGAAATCAACTTGGGCAAACTGGATTTTCGATTCATCCGCCACTGGATTTACCGTTTTGCGAAGGCTAGCGATCGCATTTTGATTCACTTCCGCGCAATCGGCGGCGAGAATACTCGACAACGTACCACCGCTTAATTGCCAAAGGGTTGCGGTCAACTGCCCTGACCCACAACCAAGATCCAGCCAACGATCACCAGGTTTCACTCGCACAAAATCGAACGTGTCTTTTACAAGTCGTTTGTAAGGTATGCCGTTCTTTTGATCCCAAAATGCCTTTGCGCAGCTCGCATCGTGCCAGTAGTTCTTTTCAAAGCTCATGGTCATCCTAACGTTTGCATTTCGTAGAGTTCGATTGTGGGGTTGTGTTGGCGGTAGCTTATGCGGACAGTCGCTCTGAACGCAATTCCATTTGATTCAATTCGTGAACAATGTCGCTTGTCAAAACCGTTTCTAAACGTCCAAGTGCTCGGGCAACGGTTGCACCATCCATAACACGGTGATCGTAGACGATCCGTACGTTGACTTGACCATCAAGTGAAATCGGGCCGTAGTTGAAAGTTGTTGTCAGCGGAGAAATCGGGTGCAACGACTCAGCGCCAAGCCCAGCGTACACGCTCAACCCAAATGTTCCGAACTGTTGCGCTCGAACACGAGGTGAGCCATTCAAGCCGATCGACCAAAGCATGCGCCGAACAAATGCGGGAAAGTAGTATAGTTTTTTTGCATTCTTGAATGAACGGAAGCTCTCAATCGGTTGTTGGCGAGCTTCACGAAGAACGGTATTGAGGTCAGCAAGGCGATTGTTGTGAAGTCCGGTCATGCGCAAAAAAACAACCGCCGCTGCCCCTTGATAGTCTTTCTCAAGTGCAATGCTGGCAACCGGTGAGTTGTATTCGAACAGGCGGGCCCAGGGGAAACCAAGATAGGCTCGACGAAGTTCCGGAAACTCCATGCAAGTCACCGCATATGCTTTCGCAAAGATTACCACCCAGCTTGGCGGAACCGCGACCCGTGCCCTCGCGATCAACGTTTGTCCGATACGCATTGATCGCTGAACAGGAATGGTTGGTACCTTTTTCGCAAAGTAAAGCAAATCGGAGATATATTGTCTCTGAAGTGACAGTTTGATCGATTTTCCCAGCACCATTACAGACTCCTTTGTCTCGTCTATAACAAAACTCCCTCTCTGGTCCTACGTCAAAACCCTTAGCAATTTGATCGCCGCGTTCGTAAGCCTCGGCCATACCAAGACTTGTTGAAAGAAAATTTGAAATCGATATGGCGAAGCCTGACTTAGACTGCTATTGTTCGGCATGGCCCGATCAAGACGTTACAACAGACGCAGTTCATCGCAGCGTGCGGCAAGTTTGCTCGCACTAGCCTTGCCTGCTCCTCTGCAACGTGTGGCCGACACACGACTTGGACCGTTGCTGATGTTGCTTGGCATTCCCACCGCACTGGTCGGCGGGCTGCTGAATATCAATTGGGACAACGGTCAACCACAACTTTCGATTGATCACGCGCGGGCTGCAGAGATACGCAATGCAACTCAACAAGAGTGGCAGCGACTTGGAAACTCAGGGCTTGGTCATACGGCCTCTGAACTCTGGAACAACTACACTAATCTGGGCTCGAATACTCCCTTCGCAAGCCAGCCTAGCAATGGCTACAGCAGTGCTCAGCAGAGTCATCAGGCTGGGTTCCCATCGACGTCGCCTCGCGGTTCGACCTATGGGCAAACGACATACACTCCGAACCCAAGTAATCCAAGGTCAACCTCTGGAACCTATGTCTCCTCGCAAGGATATCAAGGTCAAGCGTATCCGTCTCAAGGATATCAATCGCAAGCTTCACCAAGCGACTATCACCGGAATACTGTAAGCGGAACTTCATACGGTGCACCAAGCAGTTATCCGCAATCCACCTACGCTCAGAACACCAATTCATACCAAGCTCAAACTTACCAGCAGACCAATCAGGTCCATCCAACTACACAGCAGTATCCAAACCAGAATACCGCCCAGTCGCAATACACTCAGTACAACCAACCGACCTACCAGCAATACTCCAATCAGTCTTCTGGATTCCAGCAACCGGCTTACTCTCCTTATCAACAGCAACCATATCAACACGCCTATCCTGTCCAGCAGCAACCATTGAATAGTTCGCATACAAATCCGGCGCAATACAACCAGCAGTACAGCCAACCGCTATACAACCAACAACAATACAATCAGCCGCAACTCAATCAACATCCGTACCAGTATCCATCGCTCGATCCATCGCTTTCTCAATCAAATTGGAACAATACGCAGACGCGTTCCAATAGCTATCCCCAGTCCTACGTCGGTAACCAATCATTAGCGAATCCAAGCTCTGCATGGCAAGTCTCTCAGCCGCAATACGGTTACGGTCAACAACCGGCGTACAATCAATCTCATACCGCTGCGCCAAATCTCAATAACCACGGCCGGTATTAGGCTGAAACACGGCGCTAGCCTTGTCATTACCCAAGTTTTGATTTGAACCGCAGGCGCTAGTAGCAACGAATCTACAACAAATATTCGCAGCCGTTAAATTCAGCCCAAGTTACGCAGTTCAAAAGTCGATAAGGATAGTAAGGCAGGTCGTTGACTTTAAGAAGTCACGTCCAATGCCAGATTGCGCATTGGCAGAACTCTCTGCAAACAGCCTATCCTTAATTCGGAGCGACCATGGCGGACACTCACTTGCGATTGGTTAGTGACCAAGACGTATTCGAAATGGTGGAAAGAAAGCAACCCACCAAAGTATCCGTCAGTATGCAGCAAGTCCTGCCATTGCTTGTCGACGCCGTGCGAACCAATCGAAGATGGATCGATGATTTTTCTGACGAGACCCTAGAGATTTCCGCCGACCTCTACGAAGTTCTCTTGGCGTATAAAGAAATACGTCGAGTGGCCTAGCGTCATTAACTGCAACTGTACCGCCTCTAGCGTCGTTTGTAATTCTTACCGCGATGCGATCTGATCGACCTGCATGTCGCCGGATCTTAGCAAAGAGCCTGTGGCTCGCTGCAGTTCAAAAAATGAGAGTGCGTGCTTTGCACTAGCGTTGAGAAAAGCCTGTTCAGCCGCCGCAACGCGCTGCTGAGTTGTTAACAAGTCGTCCAAGTAGAGTGGGCCAACGTTGTCTCCATCTAAGAGCAATTCGGCTCGAGTTTTGAGGACTGACAATTCACGCTCGGCCAAATTCAAGGCTTGCTTCGTCGCTTCACGCTGCTGTTCAGCAAGAGCAATGTTGTGGCAAGCGTTACGAATTTCCAATGCGACGTCTGAAATGACCGTTTCAAATTCCTTTTGAAATCGTGACAACCGAATCTCCGCTTGTCGAAGATTGGCTTTGGCGGCACGATTACCTACCGGCAGTGCATAGGACAAACCAACGCCATAGGTTGGATCGCCGAAATTGAATTGGTCGTTATACGCACTTGCCAGCCCATTGTTGCCTTGCAATCCTCTGTTCGACAACGACATCGTCATTCCGAGCAAAGGAAGCAACTGATTGCGAGCTACACCTTGTTCGATCGAAGTTCGCTTGATGGCCTGAAGGGACTGACGAACTTCGGGACGACATTGCAATCCCAACTGCAATTCCATTTCCATATCCACCGACCGCGAGGGTCCGAGCATGCTGCTGGTCGGGATGATTTCGGTCTCCACCGATTCTCTAAAGCACTGACCGAACATTAACCTTAACAACTTTTCTTGGGCAAGCACGACCGCATACTCGGTGGTAATCAATGTCGCTCGTCGATTGCTGAGAGTTGCTTCCGAACGAGCAGATTGGACGGGTCCAACGTCCAAGTGGACACGATTGGAAACAACAGTGGCCGTTTCCAATGCCCTTTCGTAGGATCGCTTTTGAATGACATATTCACCACGTCGTGATACAAGATCCCAGTAGGCACTGATCACTGACAGCAGGTGAATCTGCAGTCCATTGATGAATTGCTCTTGGGTTATGCCCGCGTTGGCGATGGCGATGTTAATGCGACTTCGATTCACCAAAAGTCCAGCGCCTTGCAGCAAAGGTTGCTGGTACTCGAGCGCGATGCGTGAGTTGGCTTGATTGGCAGGCGTGAAGAACTGAGAATTAGAATCGGCAAATCCCAGGTCTTGTGCCAAACGCACGGCACCACCCAACTGATTCTGCTTCTTCAAGCCACCTGAATTGGCCAGGGTATGATTCTCCAGTCGATTGAAAGCTCCATCTAGCGCACTACTGATAGGGACGTTACGTTCGTCCCAGTTCGATTGCAAGAAGGTCGCCCAATCAAAAGCAGAACTCTGTTTGGTAATCTCTGCTTCGCTTATCCCAACATCGGCACGCAAGATCTGGATTTCAGGCGCAAACTGGATGGCGGTATGCACTGCATCCTGCAAACTAAGGTCGCGTTGCTTGTTGTAACGCAACATGGCGAAATGGATCTGTCCCATCCAAGGTGGCGCTTGCAAGTGCTTCATACTACCACTTGCAGCCTTGGGCACCATCGATTGCATCGCAGAGTCGACTGCTTGCTGCTCGTTGTCCAGTATCATCTTCAGTTGAATGAGTTCGCGATCAACGATGGGCTCGCTAACCGGATTCGGCACCTGATCCGCGTCTGGCACTTCGGGCATTCCCAGTGACACCAGATAGAACGGATTCGTACCGCCTTCACCTTCGGGCGATTGGGGTTCGGAAAGCTCAAGTTCCATCGTTGGCAGCGATGGAATCTCAGCCAAACTCGCGTAGTGCCGAATCAATTCAAGCATGTCTTCCGATACTGGTTCCGATTCAACATCGAAAGGAGACATTGCCAGTTGAAGTGTCTCGGGATGAACCGTTGGATTCGCAACCGGCGTTAGTTCGCCCGGTTGCTCAAGCGACTCTTCCGGCACAGTTGGCAGTTCACCGAGCAGCACGAAGTCCGAATTTTCGGAAACCGGAGGTTGTTGATTGCTGATCGAAGGCGGTTGTGCGGAAACGCGATGCCCCAGCTTTAAACTTAACGGAATCGCAATCCCAATAGCAAGCGAACCGATCAAGATTCGGCTCAAGCGTTTGCGTCGATTGCGTATCTCGTTGGTCATCTTGACTCAGCAAAAAAGACTCTTCGCGCTATTTCGAGAAGTTACAGTTTGTAAGATCGAACTCCGGACACACGCAATAAAGCGATTGTGCACTGAATGCGACTTGCCCCGGCTACGGAGTTCTTAACAGTCGCATCGCGCAAACTAGATAGACTTGGTAGAATTATCGGGCCAATAATGGCATTGTCGGCCATATCATGTCAAAGTAAGACCCGTCAGGAACTAATCCGTTGCGAATCTTGATTACTGGAGTTTGTGGTTTCGTCGGTCGCTGTTTAGCCGAATGCTTAATTCAGCATTTCGCGAACCTTCGCATTGTCGGCATCGATAACTTGAGCCGACCGGGCAGCGAAGGCAACCGCAATGCTGTCACTCAACTCGGAGTTGATTTTCGGCACTGCGATTTGCGAAACACAAGCGACTTAGACAACTTGCCTAAGTTCGACTGGGTGATCGATTCCGCTGCGTTGACGAGTGTGATGGCTGGAGTTGATGGGCAATCCTCCAGTCGTCAACTGATCGAAAACAACTTGATCGGTACATTAAATCTTCTTGAGCTTTGTCGTCGGATGAATAGCGGCTTAATTCTGCTAAGCACCAGTCGCGTCTATTCGATTCGCGACTTGGTCGAGTTGCCACTGAAGCTAGTTAACAATGCCTTTCAGTTGGAGGCACCGAAGACGAAAGGGTGCGTTACCGATCGGGGAATTGATGAATCCTTCTCGACCCACAGTCCGACGTCTTTGTATGGTGCAACGAAGTTGACGTCCGAACGGATGGCGCAAGAGTACAGCGATGCTTTTGGTTTTCCGCTTCGCATCAATCGCTGTGGCGTAATGTCTGGTGCTGGACAATTCGGCAAGGTTGATCAAGGCATTTTCAGCTACTGGATTCATGCGCATCGCAATCGACTACCACTAAAGTACATCGGTTTTGGTGGCAAGGGCTTTCAGGTTCGCGATTGCCTTCATCCACGTGACTTGGGAACCTTGATTTCAAGCCAACTAAAATGTGGCTCCGATCTTGAGAAACCGGTAATAACGAATGTCAGCGGCGGCATTGAGTCCGCGCGTTCTTTGGCGCAGTTAACTGAGTGGTGTGACAGTCGATTTGGCAAACATAATATCGCAAGTGACGATACGCCTCGACCATTCGATTTACCCTGGGTAGTACTGGATTCCACTTTGGCCAAAACGGCTTATCACTGGAATCCCGAAATCGCGGTCGAGCAGATCTTCGAAGAGATCGCAATTTCTGAATCATCATTAGATCGAAGGAACTAATGAATGACTGAGGAAGCAATGAACGCGATAAAGAGAACCGATCGGTGGTGGATAGCGCTAATTCCAATCTTACTGTTCATCGGGTTGAGATTGCCGTTGTTGATCCATCAACCAGGTGGACAGGATGAACAGTTTTTCTCGGTGCCCGGGCTAACGGTTCTTCACGAAGGTGTACCACGAATTCCGTATTTGCCAACGCGCCGCCGCGAGAGTTTCTTTGAGAACGCAGATCGCTGCTTAATGACTCTGCCACCGGCATTTTTTTATCTCCAGGCGCCTTTCTTTGCGATCCTTCCCGCCGGTTACGCAACCGCTCGCGTACCATCGATGGTTGGAGCGTGCATTCTCTTGGTACTTGTATTTCGGCTTTCAAATCGATTAGGGGCGGGAGCGTCGGGCGCATTTTTCGCGTGCTTGATCCTGGCCCTTTCGAGACCACTAATGTTCACTGGCATACTTGCCCGTCCGGATTTGTGGTGTGCCCTTTGCGGTGTTGTCGTTTTTTATCTTCTCTATGGAGGTCGAGATTGGACAGGAAAACGTTTTGCAGCTATTGGCGTCCTGTGCGGATTAGGAGCGCTGTTTCATCCATTTGCCTTGGTGTATGGAATTCAGTCGGTGGCTGCATCTTGGCTAGCTCCGGGACATCTAAAGGCCCGAGTCACACGATTTGTTTCGCTTGGTTGCGGCGCGGTTGCGGCCCTTGCTTTATGGTTACCACTAATTGCCGCTTATCCTCACGAGTTTCGCAGCCAGTTCTTTTCCAACGTACTTCACCGCGCTGGGCCTGGCCTACCGTCTCGCATGTTGTGGCCCATCGATTCGATTAAGCATCATATGGTCGTCCTTCAAGAATACGCAGGACCTTGGCAGTGTTTATTTTTAGTTGTCGCACTATTGTCCACGATCGTCTTGTGGCGAAAGCGTGCAGATTCCGATTGGAGTTATCTCGGCCGCATCATCTGGCTTTGGTCCAGCGTTTATCTGACTGCGGTCGTCACCGGCGTCCATCCAACCAAAGGCTATTGGCTGTATCCGATTGCCATTTTGATTGCGACTCTCGGCGTCGCGTTCGACTCCTTGATCACGCATCGATCTGTCAGGATTGGTGCAGTACTTTGCTGTTTATTGCTTTTGTTTCCGGGCTCTGGATTGAAGTCGACTTGGACTTACCTACGCCATGCAGGTAGCCCGAAGTATCATGGTGCCAAGTTCATTGAAGAAGTCCTAGCTGGTTTACCGAAAGAAGGCGTCTTCATGAGCGATCTGGCGTATGCATTTGACATCTACCTCAGCGGCCGAAAGACGCTACTATGTCAGGACCGCAAAATCTACTGGGGCGAAGATGAAGTCAAGTACGACTACCTTCTACTTACATGGGAAGGTGGCGATGCCGGTTGGGCTGAACAGTACCAAGCTCAACTGTTGCGAACCGAGGGCGCGCAAGATTCGCCTCAGTCATGTTACGTCAACATCTATGTACCGCAGAGTGCAAAGTGAATCTGGATAAAGCGCCCAACCTGACCAAACCCATTGCTCCATATCGCGAACTGAGCATCGTCATTCCCGCTCACAATGAACAAGCCAACATAGGTGGCTGCATCGAAGACTTGCTCAAGTTGTTGATTGACGAACACCAGATCGACGTCGAGTTAATCATCGTCAATGACAATAGTCGCGATGAAACCGAGGCCGAAGTGCTAAAGCGGCGAGAACGTTGGCCAAGCATTCGTTTGGTGCGTCGTCCTGCTCCAGGAGGCTTTGGCCGCGCGATTCGAACCGGTTTGGAATTCGCGCGAGGTGAAGTCATCATCATCTACATGGGCGATCGATCGGACCACCCGCAGGATGCGCTGCTTTATTATCAAACGATATGCCAAGGGTTTGACTGTGTGTATGGCTCTCGCTTTATTCCAGGTTCTGTGGTCCACCGGTATCCAAGACTGAAACTGGTGGTCAATCGCATTGTCAATAAAGCGGTCCAATGGCTCTTTTGGACCGAGTTCAATGACCTGACGAATGCCTTTAAGGCATACCGTCGCAACGTGATCGAGCATTGTGGACCGTACCGCGCTTGCCACTTCAATATCACGTTGGAGATGTCGCTGAGCGCTTTGATCGGCGGATTCAAAATCGCCCAGGTCCCAATTCATTGGGAAGGCAGGACCTGGGGCTCTTCGAATTTACGAATGCGAGAAATGGGGCGCAGGTACCTCTGCACTCTGTTGATGCTTTTCTTTCAACGGATGTTGATGAATGACGATGTCAAAGCCGAGGGCAAACGCGATATGGTTAGCGGTGTGGAAGTCTAAGAATCGGTTCGTACTCGTACTCAGTGAAACGGTACTCGTACTCCTACTCGATGCGTGCAAGATGGAAAATGCAGCAAATCCTAAAACTCGACCTGTGTACCTCGTTACCTCGTTCCAAGGTCTTCTAGGCTCTGCCCAACGCTTTAAACGAATTTTTCCTTGAGCGTACGCGAAAACGGGACGGCGAAGCTCCTGCTGAGCTCGGTCCTTGTCAGCAGCCTTCTATTTCTCCGGCTTTGTCGGCTTTGCTACACCATTGGCCAGCTGCAAACTTCCAACAAATAGTCCTTGGATGACGCGGGTCATGTGCGGCAATTCAAGGCGATCCCATTCATCGTCAGGTTGATGGTAGTCTGGGTGCAAGGAGCCCGCTGAGAAACTATGGGCGACCACGCCTGCCTCAGCGAAAGACCAATTGTCACTAAAGCGATAAAGCCTTGCACTTAACTTGGGATGATTGAAGATCTCTACGCCAAAAGGTTTGGCAGCCTCATTCATGACGGACCCCAAATTGGATTCATTCCAGCCTGTCATCCAAATTTTGCCTCCGGCACCTGGCTCGGGACGACCAATCATCTCAATGTTCACGTTCGCGATGATCTTTTCCAACGGCCATGATGGCGTCAAAACAAACTGCTTCGACCCGAGTAATCCCGATTCTTCGCCCCAGAAAGTCATGAAGATCAGCGTTCTCTTCGGTTTTGGCATCACACCAAACGCGTCGGCCAAGGTAACAACAGCGGTAACACCTGTTGCATCATCGTCGGCTCCATTAAAGATTCCATCGCCAACGCCGGGGCGCGCACCCAAGTGATCCAAATGAGCTGAAAAGAGAACAGCTTCGCTGCCCAATTCTGGATCGCTGCCACGAATCAAACCAATCGTATTTCGCATGACCGCTTCACGGGTTATCGTTGCCTCTAGTTCCATCGAGACGGTTTCTAGCGAAAGTGCTGCCTCGGAAACTAGTACAACAGGAATTTCAAACTTCCCACCCCTGTTCACCATACGAGGCTTGTCGCGCAACTCTCTTGCCAAGCCAATCAACTCGCTGTCCTGTTCCACCGCTAACAAAAGAGCTTTCACACCAACGTTGGCCATGCTGGACGTCATGCGAGCTACCTGGTCCATCAGTCGTGGGCCTCGGGCATTGCTTTCCAGTTTTCCACTCACTACCACTCCCGACAATCCAGCACCGTCGAGTTCTTTGGACAGATCCAATTTCTTTACCGACCCCTTGTACGAAAGAGGCACTGGGCCCGCAGCCAGCAAACCCAAGTGGGTGACAGCCTTTTCATCGCCGTCAACTAGCTTAAAGGCACCACTGGGAACCTGTGACATCATTTGCTTGGTAACATGATAGAAACTGCCGTCCGCGGCGCCACCTTCTAATCCCGCGCCGCGAAAACGCGACGCAACGTAGGCTGCGGCGATGTCAAACTCGGGTGAACCAGTTGCCCGACCCGCTAATTCATCGCTTGCCAAAAAGGATATGCCCGCCGTAACTCGCCCCTCCGTGATTTGACTCAACCCTTTTTCGATATTGGCGTCTTGCCACCCAAGCAATGGACCGGATACCGCGATGCAAAGCAGCATGGACAATGTGCAGGAGTTGATTCTATTCATGGATTCTCGATCGAATGACTTAAGGTTTACCAGTGAAATGAATGGCCGTGATGAACACGGAAACGAACAACAAGATCGCACCAGGGGGAACCAACAAAATACCGAGTCCTGGGTCGCCGGTGTAGCAGAACATGCCGCCAAGGAAAAAACCGACCGGAATCAAAATCCCAGCTCCCAACAAGCATGGCGAGGCTATCGTCAAAGGCTTTGAAGATGGCGTTTCAATCTGCGAAAGGCTAAACGCAAATGCAACGTGGATCAGCGCGATCAAGGTACCGTGGGAATGTGCGAGAGTCCACATCAATCGCCGCACCTCCATATCGACTCCTAAGTACCAGGTGACTTTGAATCCGTGCAATCCCTCAAGGACAATTCCAAGCGTCAGAAACAATAACAATGACCACCAGCCAATCAATAAATGCCTGCGTGTCAGCAGCGTTAGTTGACCAGTCTCTTTATCGTTTGGCTTGTTTGTTGCCATCAAGTTCCCAACATCTATTTATTCGTTCAGCGTGATCGGGCGATTGTCCCGCTGCTGCAAAAGTTTCTCGACTAACTCGCGATTGAGTTTCTTGCCATCGAAGAATATACCAACCCCATTTTCAAATCCAACTGCCGGATTGGTAGATGCGCTTGATGGAGCGTTGTAATCCAAATCGGTGGGTAATTGGGTAGGCATATTTCGATCTTTAGGATTGGCCAAGAAATCATAGCTCTTTACTTCGATCCCCAAGTTGCGAAGGGAATTTTCCGCATTGAATCGAGCCATCGTATAGGGATCGTCGAGCAACTTCTCCAGAAATGGCCCCTGCCATGTTTTGCCCGACGCCTCAATCGCTGGCTTCCAGCCAAGCGTCCAAGCGGCCAAGACTCGCTGAATCGCGTCTCCCTTGAGTACCCACAAAATCGATGCCGCGATGGACTTTTGCTCTTCGCTGAGGTCAACAGGATCTTGGCCATACCACTTATTCAAATAGTGATCCGTCCAAGCCAGGGTTTGATCCGTATGGCATTGGTTGCACGCGTTGGGGCGACCGTTGGTCACACTGCTTGCAACACTCGGTGAGTCGATGCGGTGACTACGAACCGCCTTGAATAGTGCGTAACTGGTATGCGGCATGTGGCAGTTGTAACATAGGCTGCCCGCTGAATCTGCAGTGTGATGCGTATGCTGTTCGATGTTTTTGGCATAGCTGTCGTGGCACTGAGTGCAACCGTCGTTGCCAACCATCGCTGGCTGCATCTGTTTGTCTGGATCGCTATCGTGCATGGCATGGCAGGACAGACAGGACATTTCTCCCTTAGTAAAGCACTTGGATTCGATCATACCAGAGTATTCGCGGCCGCCGATGCGCATCGTGCCATCCGCCCAAAAGCTCTCGTCCTTTTTCGGATCGGACAATGTAAAGATGGCATGGTAATCGCCACCAGCGCGATAAACATTCTTGGGTGTTGGCGTTTCGCTCGAGAAAGCAGTATGGCACTGGCCACATACTTCCGAAGATTTCTCGTGAGATAGTCTCGCTGGATTCACGATTGTAGGGTCCGCTTCCCGACTAAAACGCTGAGAATAGCGAGTCAGCGGATTCTGGTGCTTCTTAACGTGAGCCTCACCTGGTCCATGACACGCTTCGCATGAAATGCCGAGTTCCGCCACACTGCTATTCCAATTACCTGGTTCGTAACCCACTTCTCCTGCTACGCTATGGCACTGGATGCAGTTGTTATTCCATATCTGGGGATAGCGTGGCGCATCGGGTGGATTGATAAAGGAATCGCCATTGGGTAACCATCGACCACTGCTGATGTGATACACCCATGGAAAGATCCGCAACTTGTTGCCATGAGTGCTAGGAACCCAATAGGCTTGCAAGTGGTGCGAACCGGTTGTCATCACGATGGGCAATTGGATCCGTGGAACATCTGCAACCGCACCACGCGGCATTCCTTCAGGGTATTGCGTTGCTTCCCAATCGGGATCGGGCATATCAGCAACGAACCAATCGCCCTGTCGCGAAACGGTGCATTGAATGCCAGGACCATCAAGTGTTCTACCGTCAAACGGCGCCAGCACCGATTTGTCAGATGCCAGTTGCGTCATCGTGCGATGGAAGGTGTGATGCCAGCTATCGTAATGCGGCGCATGGCAACTGCGGCAAGCATCGGAGCCAGTGAATTGCTCTCGCCCAATCTTGGGAACATCGTCGAGTAATAACTTCTTTTCCGCGTTGGGTGGCATCCAAAAAACGGCGGCCCCCACACAAAAAGTCGGCAGCATCAGGAAAGCCATCCAGAACTTGCCTGCACGACGCGTACCCAGGATAAGCAATCCTGTAGTCACGCACGCAGCAGCGATGAATAGGCCCAGTTCGAGATCTTGCATGTTTGGGAAAGCCTAAAGGGGGAAGGCTGAAGGCTAAAGGCTAAAGGCTAAAGACTAAAGGCTAAAGGTGTAAGGTGTTTGTTGTTGGGTGTTGGGTGTCGGTTGTTGAAGCGTTAGGAGCTACGTTAGCCAAACCCTCCTGCTTGCGGGAGGGTCGGACGTGTCAGCGGCCGGGGAGGGTTCCATGTCGCACCCAGGCCGGATGCCTAGGCCACAACAGACCCTCTCCGCTCGTGTACCTCGCGACTCTCCCAAAGGGAGAGTTGGGCAAAAGCCAACAACTAACAACGAATGACCAACAACTAACAACTAACAACTAATGACTAATGACTAATGACTAATGACTAATGACTAATGACCAATGACTACTTCACTGGTTTAACCTCGAACACGATTGATTTCATTTTAAGCGCCGCAGCAACTTCGGCGTCGAATTCCGGCAACTTGGCATAACGTTCATCCAGCAATGCTTTGCGTTTCGCTTCCAGTTCTTCCTTAGGAATCACGGTGTAAACCCAATTGGGAACATTTCCCGCCAAAACAATGCCTCGAAAAATCTGTTGGTGGTGAAAAGCATTTTTCTTTTCTACAGCTGCCTTCACCAATTTTACTTGATCGGCAATGGGGCCATCCTTTAGTACGGCAGCGGCAATATTCGCACCTGCTGCTAGTTCGTCTGCGGTCAACTCTGTTACCTTTTTACCGCCAACCAGAACTTCGTACTTACCCGCCGACAATCCTGTGACTTTGATTTGGTAATTGTTCAAGTCGTTGAGAATAGGATTATGCGGTAGGATTGCTGAAGCTTCTTCGGGGAAGAATGGGAGGGCAGCATCGGTGCGTGAAAAGCTAATGCCACCATCCTTCTTTGCTAAATTTTCAATGGACGTATTTTTCGCATCGACAACGCGAGCGTTGGCCGCATCGATATCCACGGACGCAACTAACGTCGGAAAGTTCAGTCCTTTCAAAATGGAAGCGGCCATCAGAGCTTGTCCAGGAGGGCCAGGGTGAACAGCGTCACCGGCCGTAATCCGATCGTACTTTGGACCTTTACTGCGGGCTGCATCGAGCGTGACCAAATAGGGATGAAACTGATCGACGAATTTGCCGCTATTCTTTTCCGCAATTTGCTTGACGCCATCAGAGAACTTTTCGAGCGTTTGGTTGTAACCGACTAAAGCGGTTGGCCCTTGGTCGCCATTGTCCAACGGTTGTGGCGTTACCCAAGCGACGCGTATCTTCGCGGCTGTGGCTTGATCGGCCATACCTTGCAATCCATCCATGTAGGGTCTGTATGTCGACTCTTCAAAGGCTTTATAACCACCATCATTCATGCCGAAATCGACGGTCATTGCTGTTGGTTTGTGGATCAGAACGTCGCGAGCAAAACGGGCATTGCCTCCAACTGACCTGTCACCGCCAATTCCAACATTGCGAAAGGTAAACTTCCAATTCGGGAATCGCGTCACCGTCCACATCTCGACGTAGTTCGAGTAAAGATGCTGTTCAGTAATACTGTCGCCGATCATGACAACAACATCGCCATCTTTGAAAAAATACTCAGGGACTTGAGCTGTTGAAATAGTTGTGAGGAAAAGCCAACTTGTGGCAAGGATTAGTGACCTGAGGTGAGTCATGATTTGATCCCTAAGGGTGAAGACGGGAGGTGTGGCATTAATTATAGCCACGAATGCGTTGGATAGCTTTGGGATTGAGTCGCGTTGCAGCGGAACTCTGGCTTGGACTATAATTCTGTCACGAGTTCGAAAGCACCGCCGCAAACAACATTAAACATACGTTGCGAAAAACGGGAGGGCGACGCTCCTGCGGAGCACCTTTTTGCCGCCGCCTAACTTTCACAAGCAAGTGATGCGAGAAAAGCTTGGTTGTGAACGTTTGGCGGTTGAAGATAGAGGCTCAGCAGGAGCTTCGCCCTCCCGTTTTTCTCGCCAAGTTCAATACAAAGATTTTTAGAGTACCCGCCTCGCCCTCGACTCGCATTTTCATTGATGAAAAGGAGCCGACGATGTTTCGAATCGAAGCCGGAAATTCCAAGCGATACTGTGACGGCATGTCACGACGCAGCTTCGTTCAAGTCGGTGTTGCCGGGATGGCTTCGGTCGGCTTAGCTGATGTTCTGAAGGCGAAAGAAGAATCCGCCGCTAAAGGAATAGCAAAAAAAGACACGTCGGTCATTCTGATTTGGTTAGACGGTGGTCCAGGTCACATGGACATGTATGACATGAAACCAGAGGCCCCCTCTGAATACCGCGGCATCTGGCGACCCATTCGAACCAATGTATCGGAATCGAGATCACGGAACTGTTTCCTAAGCAAGCGAAAATCGCGGACAAGTTTTCGATCGTACGCTCTTTGCATCACGACTCTGGTGACCACTTCACTGCCGACACTACATGTTAACCAGCCGGGGTGGTGTTAGCGGTGCGAACACCCCAGGCAAGTATCCTTCGCTCGGTTCTATCGCGACCAAAATGTGCGGACCACGTCGTACTGGAATGCCAGCACACGTTGCGGTTCCCTATGCAAGCAGTATTGGATTGCGACCAGGCTATTTCGGTGCCAACTATTTGGGCTTGGAGCATAATCCGTTTGAAACCGATGGCGATCCCAATCAGCAGAACTTCCAGGTGATGAATTTGAATTTGCCAAGCGGTTTGACCGTCGACCGACTGGAAGATCGTCGTAGTTTGCTTAGCAAATTTGATCAAGCTCAGCGAGTCATCGACAACTCGCGTGCATCGAATCAATTGACAAATTTCAACAGAAAGCATTCGACTTTGGTAGTTGGAGCGAAGGGCGCAAGGCGTTCGACATTAGCCAAGAAGATCCCAAGCTTCGCGATAGCTACGGTCGGCACACTTGGGGACAAAGCACATTGCTTGCCAGGAGATTGGTCGAAGCTGGATCGACGTTTGTCACAGTCCACTACGGTGGATGGGATCATCATTGGGATCTTCAAAAGGGCATGGAGAACTATCTGCCAATGGTCGATAGCGCCGTGTCGGCACTGTTTGAAGATCTCAGCAATCGTGGACTCACCGAAAAAGTTCTCGTTGTACTTTGTGGCGAATTCAGCCGCACTCCTCGAATGAACAATGGCGGCAATGGTGGTCCACCGTTGAGCATGGGAACACCAGGCCGCGACCACTGGGGACAAGCTATGTTCTGTTTGATGGGAGGTGGTGGCATCAAAGGCGGTCAGATCGTGGGATCGACTAATGCCAGAGGCGAAGTGCCCAAAGAACCGCGCGGTGACTCCCAGTGATATTCATGCAACCATCTATCACGTCCTGGGCGTGGATTCAACCGCGAGTTTTCTCGATCACACGGCAGACCAGTCCCCGCTCTCGATCACGGCGAAATCATTCACGAGTTGGTGTGAGCATCGCAATATTTGCCAGTTTGGTTTGTGTGCCACTGGCAAGGCCGGCATGACTCTCAGAACGAGTTTCAATGGAACCAATTCTCAATATTCAGCAATTTAGCTTTATTCCGACTCTAATCTATCCGGACAATTAGCTCCCTTCGCCTTCGGGCTCGTCCCGATGGACGCACGTTTGGAAACCAGAACGACGAACTCATTGACGGCGCCGCTATACCGAACGCCGTTCGGCCTTGTCCCAATGGTTTAGGGTTTGAATAACCGAATAGCGTTCGCGATCGGAAATTGGCTCCCATCTGGACAAGCCAGAAGGCAAGCTGGCGCGCAAGCCTCGGTTTCTCTGGTTTCCAAACGTGCGTCGTATGAACCAGTTCAACAAAAGATGTTTAGAGCGGTGGCCTCGCCCTCCCGACTCGCATTGTTGTGGCGCAGTGGCTCTTGTCGTACTATGATAGAGCTGCATCCCAGCTTAACCTCTCAATAAAAACCTCTCTGTTCAACCCACCTGTGAATCCTATGCGAAACTTCTTATCGCTTTCGTTATTTATCCCACTCTCGTTAATTGCTACCAGCGCCCGGAGTGCCGATCTGGACCGAGCTGCTGAGCCAACTACGAAACCGGAAATCTACGGCCAAGGCGTGCGAGAAACAGCCGCCCAAACTCCGGAGCAAGAGCGAGCAGGGTTCCACTTGCCAGATGGATTTGAAGCCCAGTTATTTGTGGCCGAGCCAGAAATCGCCAAACCGCTAAACATGGCTTGGGATACACGCGGACGACTCTGGATCACCAATACGATTGAGTATCCCTACCCTGCAAAACCTGGTACCGAACCGCGTGACTCGATCAAGATCCTCGAAGACACCGATGGCGATGGTCGAGCCGACAAGGTCACGACGTTTGCCGACAAGCTGAATATTCCTATGGGGCTTTTGCCAGTACGCGATGGCGTGATCTGCTTCAACATTCCTGACATCGTGCTGTTGAAGGATACCGATGGTGACGATCGTGCAGATGAACGCATAAAGCTTCTTGGGCCTTTTGACACAACTCGAGATACGCATGGAATGATCAATGCGTTGCGACGCGGCGGCGATGGATGGATCTACGCTTGCCATGGATTCAACAATCAATCGTCGGTAACCGCCAAAGATGGATCGAGCGTCAAGCTAATTTCTGGTAACATGTTTCGATTTCGCGAAGATGGTTCGCGGATTGAACAGTTCACGACGGGCCAAGTCAATCCATTCGGGATGACCAGCGACGAGTGGGGCAATTGGTATACCGCCGATTGCCATAGCAAACCGATCACGGCTCTCTTGCCCGGTGGTTGCTATCCAAGTTTCGGTCGCAAACATGACGGCTTAGGATTTGCGCCCTCGATGATGGACACCTTCATGGCAGCACAGCAATCTGTGGCTTGGTCTATTATCAAGCTGACCAGTTTCCTGCCAGTTTTCGAAATCGATTCTTCAGTGGTAATGTGATGACCAGTCGCATTAACTGCAACGCGATCGTGCGCGACGGTGCCCTTGTTACGGGCCGCGAATTGCCGGACTTCATGACCAGCGATGATCCGTGGTTTCGACCGGTTGATATCCAATTGGGCCCGATGGAGCGTTATATGTCGCCGACTTCTATAACAAGATCATTGGTCACTACGAAGTGCCACTTGAACATCCGGAACGCGATCGGACCAGCGGAAGAATCTGGCGGATTTTCTATAGTGGGAAAGACCAGTCGAAACCAGAGAGCCTCACCAAGTACGCTGAGCAGATTAGTAATACAGCATTTCTGGGCGAAGCACACTTAAAAGATTTAGCTAGCACCAATCCAACTCGTCGTGAACTTGCAATCGAACGCGGTCGAACCGCAGAGTTGAACGCTGAGCAAATTGAAAAACTACGAACGTTCATGCTGGACGACAAGGTGTTGGAGACGGTCCGACTATCAGGCTTGTCGATATTGAGGAGCCGCGGAAAATTACAATCGGCTGATGTTCTGTCGCTCCTGTCATCCCAGAGCGATCGATTGAAAGTCGAAGCACTTCGCGCTGTGAACCTACCAATGCATCAAATCACCACTAGCCTGGTTGCAAGCAGCGGGAAAACTAACGTATCATCGCGAGCCACAAGTCCGCTTGGCGGCTATTGAGGCCTTGGGACGATCCGGGAATGTCGGTGATGTTTTGGGACTATTGGAGAAGAGCAAAGCGGGGTCACCCTATGACGCGACGACTCGGCAGGCGTGCCGCATTGCCGTGCGGAATTTATTACGAGACCAAGATAAACTAAACCTGGTTGTCGGTAGTTGGAGATTTGGCAGTACCAAAATGGAACCAACTCGAACGACCATTGAAATCGATGCCAGCTTGCCTATGAAATGGCTTCCATCCTCCCTGCACTCGACAGCGATTTAGCCAGAGAGGCATTGTTGGCTTACGTCTCGGATCATAAGGATACACCTGCAGACTTGGTCAAGAGGCAATTGCGAATTCGTCAAAACAATTGACCCCGGTGACCACCGACGCGCTGATTCGTTTGGTTCGGAGAACCCATGGTGATAACCCAATCGAGAATGCAAAAATGCTCGACACCATCTGCGGCTCGATTGCCGCCAGCAATGGTCAATTTCCAGCAGCGATTCAAGTTTTCGCCACGGAAGTTGCGCAAAACCTTCGCGCGGCCATCGACCAGCAACTTGCTGAGTCTGACGCATTGATCGATTGGCGGGATGCATCTGGCGGCGAATGGAACACGGAGCCTCGCAAGACCACTGACGGTAAGACCATCGAAGTCCTTTCCAGTCTATCGCGCGGCGAAGCCTATGTTGGTACTTTGTCCTCTAGCCCATTTGACTGCCCCGCTTCGCTCCGCTTTTGGCTGTGTGGACACAACGGGCAACCCAGCAAGGCCGATGGCAAGGACAATCTAGTTCGACTCGTTGATGTAACGAACGGGTCAAATGATTGCAACCGAGTATCCACCACGCAGCGATGTGGCTCGCGAAGTTCATTGGGATTGGTCGAGCCACATTGGTAAGAAAGTCCGAATGGAAATCGTAGATGGCGACAAAGGTGCCGCCTATGCTTGGCTAGCGGTCGGTCGTTTCTCACTTCCTGGTATGAATCCATCGCGAGTTTCTGAACAACTAAACGCTCTACGAACGCTCCTAAAACATCGAATCGCCGATGCGGTTTCTAACCAAGCGTCCGCGCTACTGGATTCGAGTAAATTCAGTCCTCGCCAGTTTTCCCAGATCATTTCTTGGGTTGCTGATGCCCAGCAACGCCCACTCGTACAAGTATTGGCGGATCAAGCGACCGAAATGGGACAGGCTGATCAAGTGACCAAGCAGTTGCTGCCGTCCGATTCGCCCGATTCAAGTGAAGCCATCTCGAAGTTGACAAAACAGCTTTGCTTGGCCGCAACCGCGCGACAGCAGTCTGCATTTGCAACAAGACTGATGAAGTCCAAAGAAGGCGCGACGGCACTGATTCAATTGATCGATCAAGGCAAACTCAACTTGGCCAGCATGCGAGGCAAAAAGTCGATTGTGCCAACGACACTGTCAGCCGAAGACAACAAAAAACTATTGGCACTAGTTGAACAAGCCGACCAATTACCTGATTCCGAAAAGAAAGTTGTGCAAGAGAGATTGGCAAAGCTCGATCTTGACAAAGCTTCGATCGATCAAGGCAAATTGCTTTTCGAGAAAAATTGCGTCGCATGTCATCAACTAAAGGGCAAGGGGTTGTTGGTTGGCCCGCAGTTGGATGGAGTTGGAAAACGCGGCGTCGAGCGACTGTGTGAGGATATCCTCGATCCACATCGCAACGTCGATACCGCTTTCCGCATGTCGATTCTTATGCTGGACGATGATCGTGTTTTGACCGGTCTGGTGAAGGAGCAAGCGGATGGTAGTTTGCAAGTGATCAGTCAAGACGGCAAAGCAACGCAAGTGGCTGCTGCCAACGTCAGCCAGCGCCGCGATTCAACCAAGTCTGTCATGCCTGATAACTTTGTCGAAGTCTTGAACGATAGTGATCTTTCTGCGCTGCTGAAATTCTTGACCAATTAAGTTAGTTTCAGTGGGTCGCTTCTGCCGGAAGCGACTCCGTTGGGAGCGTTAACCTCCACTTGCGATGGGTATTGCCGAAGCCCGTTACTGCGCTGTGATTTAATGTCGCGTAGAGGCTGTGATTCTCTTGGCGTAGCGACTAACTGGTGGTAGCCCGACTCAACCTCGTAATCGCTGCTACGGAAAGAACAATCGCACAAACACCAAAGATCAATTGATTAGGTGTTCGGCTGGTCCACTCTAACCACGGCCATGCAAAGTTAAAGAAGGTTGTATTTAGCCCGAAGAAGATCCACACGTTGACCAACAACGCCAACGCCGCGAATCTTTCTGCATTGTATTTACGATGCTCTGTCAAAAGATGGACCACGACGATCATCGTGATAGCGATCGGTATCATGGCAAACAAAACCCAACCAACTGCCACCGTGTATTGAGGCTCAGCGGAATAAACCAAGTTTCGAAGTTGCTTGCCGCATATCGGACTAGCCACAATCGGCAATAGCAAAAAATAGGGCCACACTCTTCCGCCAGCGATACCAATCATCGGCAAAACACACATATAAACACCGAGGTTCACGTACTGTGACACGATTCCTGCCCATCCCGGCAACCGCAGAAACTCGGACGTCAAAAGAAGCGTGAGATGAAGCGAAATCAAAGTCGTTTCGACCGTCGGTGAGAGCGACACGTCGTGGTCCGCAAGCTCGATGGCGATATGCTTGCGATTCAACCAAAGTCCAAACGCGAGAGTGGCGCCGAATATCAAGCCAAAGGTGGTCTCCATCATG
This sequence comes from Ottelia alismoides, assembly GCA_037367405.1. Lineage (NCBI taxonomy): Eukaryota > Viridiplantae > Streptophyta > Magnoliopsida > Alismatales > Hydrocharitaceae > Ottelia > Ottelia alismoides. Next base: position 486,156 of record JAZKJV010008684.1, read on the forward strand.
TTCCACCAATTGAAGTGGCTAAAGACTTTATAGCTCGATAGCGAACCTGTGGTAAACATGTCGAGGTTCCAAGCATGGAAGGCTTGCACGCATTGACCGCCGGAAAATCCCAGCCCGCCAGCAATGTAGCCAACGATTGCCATTCGCCACGCCAGTTTGTCTCGACGAACCACCGCAACGTATACGACCAACGCAAACAGTGCGACCAGCAGTCCACCCCAAACTTCGGGCCTTGGTTTCAAATCCGTTTTGTCGGGTTCAAAGTACCAGCTATCCGAGAAGTAGATCGGCGGCAGAATCTTGTTTGCTGGATCAAATGGCGCATTGATCATCCAGATGCCAAAATGCACTAAAGCAATTAGCCCGAGGAAAATGAAAAACATCTCAATGGGCCGGTAACGTTTGCACCCTAAGCCCATTCCTAAAAACGTTGCCCCGAAACTAATCCAAATTCCACCTTTGATGAACAGGCCTAGCATTCCCCAACGTAAAGCTTCCCAGTTGCCAACCAATTCACGATCTTGCGTTAGACCGATTGTCTGGCCGTAAGTCATCGTCCCACCGATCCCGATTGCGACCGTCATCATGGCTGCAGCGCGAGCCGCCGATAGCGAAGGTGCCTTGGGAATGAAGAGCATGACCAATGTTAGTGAAGTCAACGCACCAGCAATCATCGCCCCAGACTCGTGTCCATATTGGCCGCGAATGCCCCACCCCATCCCAGCCGCTAGCGCTGTCAGCAACATAGCTTGAATGAGAAACCAGAATCGACCCTGATAGGGTTTGGGCCCATTGGGCGTTGTGAAGTTACTCATTGATGACAGGCCTAAATACGAATCAGGACACGGACAGCGTCGAGTCGAAGTCGTGGATAAGCAATGATACCCTGTTCGTGCGAATGAAAGCGTTGCTGCAGGCCCCAAGACACTTGAGGCCAACCAAGAGGATAACTGTTCTACAATCCTACGACGGGTGTATCAGCAGAAATCTTGCTCAATTCTAACTAGCGCTTTGTCAAACTTTAATTCGGGGGTCGGGAGTTTTTTCGGCAGTTTAGCCCAAGCCTTGTCTTCGATGCAATTTGACTTGTGGGTCGCCTTCGGACTTGTACCGATGGGTTCACGTTTGGAAACCAGAACGTTGATGAAGCGAAGGAATCGTCGTACGCGAGTCGCCGGCGAGCCCCCTGCTCCATCTCTGCTAAAATCTCTGTCACCCTCCATCACGATCCCTTGAAGACATTTTGCCTGCGAGTCTCAACATGATCTCAAAACACCTGCCCTTGCTCTTGCTACCGATCGTTATTTGCCTTTCGATCGAGGCGCCTGCCCAAGTTCCTTCCAAGCCCCAAGAAACGATCGATCGCGAAGAGCACGTGATGATTCCGATGCGCGATGGTCAAAGTCTATCGGCATATCTTTACTATCCCGAAGGCAAAGGACCATGGCCAGCAGTCTTCGAGCAAAGGTATGCGAGTATTCGCGATCTCTCGACCCGCAAAGCAGCAGCTGAGTTAGCAGCGGAAGGATTTGTGGTTGCCTTGGTGAACTATCGAGGAACCCACCTTTCGCAAGGAACTTGGGTTGGCTACCGTGCCATGCAATGGGGCGAGCTAAAGGATGGCTATGACACTTGCGAGTGGCTGGCGAGTCAGCCATGGTGCACCGGTAAGATTGGAACCTTTGGCAGCTCACAAGCGGGTTATGCCCAAAACTATCTCGCGGTAACTCAGCCGCCACACTTGGTTTGCCAGCACATGACTGATACGGGGTTGAGCCTTTTTCACGAGGGCTACCGCATCGGTGGTACCACTCGGCCTCAGAGATTCAAGAGTTTAGGAGACGTATGTCGCAACCCTGAAGATAACCTTCGGCTGCTTCAGGAGTGGTTTCAACACCCAACGTTCGATGAGTACTGGAAGGCGGAAGATTGCACGCCGCACTTTGACAAAATGAACGTACCCTGTTTTACCATCGGCAGTTGGTACGACTTTATGAATCAAGGTTCGATTGCCAGTTTCCAGGGTCGCCAGCAAAAAGGCGGTCCGAATTCTAAAGGTCGACAGCAGTTGGTAATTGGCCCATGGCTGCACGGAAGAATCAACAAGGTGAGCAAAGTCGGCGACTTGCAATACCCAAGTAATGCGACGTGGCCCGTTCATGAACACATGGTCAAGTGGTTTAACCACCATCTCAAGGGCATGGACACAGGCGTCGATCGTGACCCAAAAGTCCGATACTACGTGATGGGGGCCGTTGGCGAGACGGATGCCCCCGGGAACATCTGGCGAGAAGCTGGGGATTTCCCGCCATCGGCCACTACAACGAAAATGTACCTGCACGAAGAAGGCGGACTGAGCCTGTCCTTTCCGACCAAAGCCAATAGCAGTACAAGCTACATCAGTGATCCGCTTCATCCCATGCAGATTCCCGGTACGGCGTTTCCAGGAGCTACCGACGCAAGGAACTTTGAAAAACAATCGGAGGTTCGCACCTTTACGACAGAACCACTAACGGAACCCATCGAGTGGACAGGACGCATTCAAGCGGAACTCTTTGTGTCTTCGACAGCCCTCGATAGCGATTTCATCGTCCGAGTTAGTGACGTATATCCTGATGGCCGGTCGATCCTAATTGTCGACTATCCTTGGCGAGCGCGTTACCGCGAAGGTTTTGAGAAAGAAGTCCTGCTTAAGCCTGGAGAGGTCAGCAAACTTGCCTTCCCAGTTGGATGGATCAGCCAGATCTTCAATCGAGGGCATCGCATTCGCGTGACGATTGCCAGCACCGGTGCACCGCTATACGAGCCCAATCCGCAAAATGGCAAACCGCTTACCATCGATTGGCCAGCTGATGCCATGCAAGCCACCAATACGATTCATCACAGCAGCCTTCACGCCTCAAAGATCATCGCTCCTGTGAGAACGCAGTAGTGCCTTACCACCAGATGTAATGAAAAACCATCAAACCCGCCAAGCCTACCACTGCACCAAGGATTGCTTGGTATTCCTTGTTCTTGGCCCATTGCTCGATTGACCACCCGCTGACAAGCGCCCGACTAAGATGAGTTGGAATAAACCGAGGCGTAGTCGCAGCGTACTCGGGCCAGGCGGCTGGATAAAAAGCTTTCAGATTCCGCTCTTCAATTTTTACTTGTGAGTAGTACAAAGCGGACATGGGTAAAGCGATAAACAGAATCGATAACCAATCGCTCATCAAGAGAGCGAACCCGTACATCATCAAGAATGATCCGACGTAAAGCGGATTGCGAACCAGTGCGTAAGGACCAACCGTAGTCAGTTCTTGGAATTTTCGTAGCGTACCTGCCGACCAACTTCGAATTGCTAACCCAACTACGATTAAGCACGTCCCCAGAATGCTTTGCAGCTTGAATGCAAAAGGATTCGATGGCCGTGTATCTAGAACCGTCAAATTGAAGACGATCAGGCCTGTAAAACAGAGGATGCTAATCGGAATACGCCGTTTTGCGATGAATTCACGAATAGTATGGATCAATGGTGATTGAACGAACGGTAGCGAATGTTCAGCAGCCATGCTGTACCTTAGTGCGGGCGTAGAAGTTGGCAGTACGCGCGGAGTGTGAAGAAAGCCGCAGCCGGAGTCAATAGCAAACCGCACATCAATACTGTAGAGCAGTTGTCCTCATTGTAGAGCAGTTGTCCTCAACTGCCTCAGGGAAGTTTTGTAGAGCAGTTGTCCTCAACTGCCTCGGGGTTTGCAGAAAGTTAACCCCTGACCTGCCTAAGCAGCTCGCTGAAAAAGACGATTTGGGTTTTACCCAACTCTCCCTTTTGGGAGAGTCGCGAGGTACACGAGCGGAGAGGGTTCGTTGCCAATTGACTAGGCTAGCCCGGCCAGCCCTCCCCGGCCGCTAACACGTCCAACCCTCCCGCGCGCGCCACGAGCGGGAGGATTTGGCATAAATCATTGGCATCTAACAACTACTCTTCCGCCGAACTTTCTTCGAGCTGCAACTCAGATGGCTGGGCAACAACAGTCGGTCCGCCGCGTTGTTTGCTGTATTCACCCAGCACGCCGTCGATACGTGCGCTGAGTGCATCGATTTCAGAAAGCAGCGAATCGTGGCGCAGATCGAGATCATCGAGCATATCGAGAGCTTCGTCACGTCGCGATTTGCCTTGCTCTAAACTATCCACGTACAACCCACCCTTTTAGCCCCGTACATGTCAGGCCAAGACAGCCCAACTCCGCCTTCAGAACTGATTACAAGGGTCAGCATCGATCCGATGGAGGTCGAAGCGTGAGTACGCCGACTCGAATTCGGGTTACGAAAGATGGGGCGGATGAGGAAAATGAGTCGATGATTCGGTGGACTCATGGATGAAATGGAAAAATTTGCACAAAATCCTTAAAAAACATAGGCGAGAAACGCCTGGACGAAAGCCGGAAAGCCCGATAAACTACGGGGCTCACGTCCGGTAAGGCGGTTGACGAAAAGCTAGCAGTTACCGAACATGATTTGGTGGACGCAAATCGTCGATTCAAGGCATTTGGAGTCTAAAACGTAAAAATGGGTACCTTTTAAAAGAGCGACACAATCGGAGGACTGCATGGTCAAGTTGATGGTCCGTGACCGGGAAACGATTCAGGAGGCGGTACGACGCTTCCGAAAACTAGTTGAACGGAGCGGAATTAAGAAAGAAATGCGCCGTCGGGAATATTACGAAAAGCCGAGCGAAGTAAAGCGTCGTAGTCGCCTACGCGCCGAGCGTCGAGCCCGACGCACCCGTCAACTTTCGAACGTTTAGTCCGAATAGAGTCACTCCAGGCTCAGATTTTTCCAAATGATCCGAGCCTAAAAAGTACGATCGGTGTCCCAACTTGGCCACACGCTGACTTAGCAGTTTGGCTAATGACACCCACATAGGGCGAATAGCTCAGTTGGTTAGAGCGCTACTCTTACAAAGTAGATGTCGGGGGTTCGAGTCCCTCTTCGCCCACTTTCAGCAAAATTCAGCAGACCGCCGTGCCCCTCACGAACCATCATAACTGGTTGATTATCAATACCTTGGGTCAATTCTTGATCGTCCCCGCTGTTTTCTGATGGACACTGACGGTCCCCATTTTCGCCCCCAACAGTCCCCGCTTTAGTACCCACCTGATCGCCTACGGTATTCTCACGGGATGCTCTCTCAGCTACCTCTGGCCTTGCTTGAGCGTAAAACCGCGCGGCTACCGCCGGCGAATGCCCCATCCACCGACAGACGTCTGCTGCTGGGTATGCAACCAAAAGTTCAGTCTCTCGACTTGATCGCAGATTGACGAACAATTTCTCCCATGGGGTAAGCTTCGCCTTGACAATTAGCCGTGCAAACTGGGTCCGCAGGTTGGCCTTCGGTTTGCAAGCAATCGGAAACACTGGTGATGACAGCGGCACTTCGATACCCGGACTTACGATTTCTGCCCATGCCTCAAGGTAGCTCACGAGTTCGGGAAACATCGGCACAGATCTCATAGCGTGTTCGCCGCCATGATGGGCAGTCTTGGGCGATCGAACCACTATGTTGCGAGCGGCAAAATCAATATCCGCCCAGGTTAGCCCCTGCAATTCTGAAGGCACACGGCATCCAATCAACCGCACGAACGCAATCAGGGCTTTCCACTCGGCACCTGGGGCATGGTCGATAATCTTCACCACATCAGCCCAAGAAACAAACGCCCGACGTTCAAGATTCTCACGTACCGTTGTGGCCAGCCCAGTAAACGGATTCTCGGTAATAAACTTCCAACGCATCGCGGTAGCGAATATCTGACGTGCGACGCCCGTACGTCGCCGCACCGTGTTATCGCTCAGTGTGTCCCGTTTTTTGTCTCGCTTGTTGCCTTTAGTGGCCAACCATTGCCGCCATTCCTCAGCATCACGCACTGTAATTGATTCTAGTGGCCTATCGGCACCGAATCTTTCGATCAGTAGCTCACACACTTGGGCATCTCGAACGCTCGTAGCCGAGGCAACACTTGCGCGGGATGCTTTGAAGTCGTCGCAGAATTTACCGAGCGTCACTCTCAACCGAGGAGCGACTAAGCCGGTTTTAACTAGACGCTCACGCAGATCTGCGTCAAGCGAATTAATCCATTCCTGCAATGTCGGGGGCATCGAACCGCCACCCCGCCGCACGCCCAGCAACTCCTCAAACTTAACTTTGAATTGCGTAGCCGTTTTCTTGGGCATCTCGCCCAACCGAATAGCTTTCCGCCTGTTGTCGGCATCGTACCAGCTAAGTTTCCACGAATTGCGCCCGGCCTCTTTAGACAAACTCGCCATCGAATCAACTCCCATCAGTTGAAAATAGAACCCATAAAAAATCAAACGCCACGGCAGCTGGTATGGGACCAGTTTTCGGCTCTAGATTCCTAGCCGTGGCCCCAAAAGCATACCGCCTCACGGGATTAAATACAAAATCAGATTGAAGGTCGCTTGTGTGCTGCTTGTTCCGCTCTTTGCAAGCGCCATCCATAGCCGCGCGCCGCACCGGGAACCATCACATATCTCGGTCAGTCCTTTGTTCCAATCAAATCCACGCGAGCGCAACGGCCGCGGGTGCGATCTACACGGACCAAGCCGGCGTGCTCCAAATCCCGCAACCCGCGTTCAACTGCTTTCCGACCGAGACCAAACGTTTTGCAACGTCTAACGCACAAAACCAAACCCGTACTCTCGGAACGTAACCCTGCCAGATACCACAACACCAAACCAACAACCACGGCATTGCGCCTGGGGATATTTGCGGCTCGAACAAACCAAGCCAACGACAACGGCCCACGAATAAACGCGGGTTGGCCAGATTGCCGACCTTTTCCCTTTACCTTTGGCTTACCACTACTTGGGCAATCCGCATTCGAATACCGGAAAGACTCCAAGTCCAAACCATTCTGCATTGTCAGAACCCTTGCAATTAAAGTGATGATTCTTGATTAGAAAAGAGATTAGATAGACACCCCGTCCCGTTTGGTGCCAAACCCCGTCCCGTATGGTTCCGAGTGGTTCCAAACTGGACCGGGTAACTCGGCCAGAATCCCGTTAACTAACTCCCACATTTCCGCACCACGTTCATCTCGAAATCGCTCGGGATAACAAATGATCTCCGCATCGGTTTCTAGCTCAAATCCCCCGAGCACGATTGCCGACGCTTCACGCATTGCCGCTTGTGCTTGGGCGATGGTTTCGTCGATTGTTTCTGTCGGCCCTTCAACGAGCACCGCATCATGAATGGGAGCACACAAACCAACACCACGGTCGGTCATTAAACAGCAAGCCAACCGCAACATCTCCGCTCCGTTCGCTTGACAAGGAAAATTCGCTAACGAACGTGGGTTAATATCGGGACCAACGTTCAGTTTCCAACCAAACACCGTTTGCAGGTAGCTATACAACATCGCATGATCAACCGCAGACTCTGACCAACGCCAAAACCTCGGATAAGTTTGACGATGCAAACGCAGCAACTCCCGCCCAACGTCAATGGGTTCACCGATACTTGCAGATAGTGACTCAGCACCCATTCCATACTGAACGCCTAACGTACAAGCTTTGAATAACGCTCGTTCCCGCTTGTGAGATTGTTTAGTTGCCGACTCGGGAACCGCTCCTGCTTGTTTAGCGAACGCCAAATAAGGATCACCCGAGCGATAAGCGGTTAGCATGTTCCCATCTTGCGAAAACGCAGCGGCTATTCCAAACTCTTGTTGCGACCAATCCACATAGGCAATGGAGTTCCCTGCAGTCGGCTTAATCAATGAACGCAACCAGTTACTCGGGCCAAAAATGTACTTAGCATTGCTTGGTTGATTCCGCCCAGTTCGTGAAGCAAACGGGCTAAGCAAACAACGATTGCGACCATCTGCCCCGATTGCCAATGATTCCAACCGCATTTGCCCAAGTGTGTGACGCAGCTCCCGCCACTTTCCAATCAACCTGGGGTAACGTTTGGCCATTTGTCGAAACGTTTCATCGTCCAATGCCAACGCACCGCTCGGAAGCTTCGGCCAAGCAATATCGTTTCGAACAAGGTAAGCGGCCCAGCGGTCGGCTTTGAATGTTCTTCCGTCGAATACCTGCCCCCTAGGATCAACCCGTGCAATCAAACGTTCCTGGATCACTGGCCAATGCTCACGCAGACCAACTAACGTATCCACATCAACGGGAACACCGCGATGTTCCATTGTTGCAATCGCACGCATATATCGGCCACGCAATAACGCCCTAGGCAGCTCGATTCGATCAATCAAACGATCCAACAGCTTGGGCAACGCATCAACGTCAGTTTGGCAATAGTCGAGTAACGCAACCCTTTCGTCGGCAGAGTACTCACCACCACGCATTGCGAGATCACGCATCTCCTGCTTTTCGCTGACCGACAAGCAATCAAGTCCAACGAATGCCAATGCACCTAAAAGTCCATTGCCGCTTGGAACCGTTCTACCATTGGTCAAACATCGGAACTCAACGAACATGTCCAATACATGAATTGGCATCGGCCAACCCAATGACAAACAGCACCCCAACTCTGCCGACGCATAGTAGGCTACGAATAGCGAATCGGGATCAACATCGAACGGCGGTTTGGGTGATGTTCGGTCGGTTAGCCATTGTCGGACCAACCGACCGCTAAGCAGTTCACGAGCCACCAAGCAAACGGGTTCGGGCCGTTCGCCTGGCATTGCTCCGAACTCAAAGTCAACGCACCAAACCGTCCTGAAATGGGACAGCTTGGATAGCGTCATACGTCACCACGCAATCGTCTTAGGACTGGGTGGTCGGGTCGGTCAATGAACCGTTCCTTAAAAGCGAGTTTCAACAACTCCGCAATCGTTGGCACAGCCGACCAATCGGGGGCCGGAAGATTGCCGCAAGCTACCATCGGAACATAACAGCCTGCCGACATGTCGGGGACAACTTTCAACCACTGTGACTCCGCTAGTGTTGCCGCTTCCAATCCCGATTCGTGCCATCGGTTCGGTCGACCATCAATCCCTGGCAACGTTAGCGGCCAAAGAAAAGGAACGGGGCTATTGCGGCTAATGCAGGCCACCAACAAAGTTGGCACTACATCACCCGCCAACAAATCACGCACCGCAGGAGATACCAAGTATGTTTCCCGCGATTCCTTGTCTGTAAAACAACCCGTGGTGAATCGGTTTTCTTCGCCTGGACGAACTCGAATGAACTCTTGTTTGTGCGGCTTTCGTGCCGACACGGTTGTAAGAACTGGTTTAACTTGCGACAGCTCCGAAAAGTCTTGCGACAGTCGAAGCTTGGCCAATTCGCTCGGATCAAAAGGGTCGGGACTAATTGACGCAATTTGGTTATCATTAGTCATAGTTTTTTCACTTTCTGGGGCCGCTTGCTTTTGCGGAGCAATGTGGCCCCAACTTTTTGTTACAGATTCGTATAAAATGATTTACAATTGGCCCTCGCCGTACACCAGCGACGGGTTGGGTTTCCTAGGCGTTTTCCGTATGTTCCCCCATTCGATTGAGCACTTTGGCTCGGCGATATCGCCGTAATCGGCCAATTTTCACCGAAGGCAATTCGCCGGACTTGGTCAGGCGCTCTACCGTCGGCACGCTGCAACCCAGCATCTCGGCAACCCCATGAACATCAATCAGGGCGTCATCGTCGTGCCGACATGTTAGGGTTGCTAAACGCTCAGCAATAGCGTTTGCCAGTACGTTGATCTCACTTGGAGTCATCGTCGCCCCCCTTGTAAACGTCTCGTCGTTGGGCTGCCATCGCAGCTACTGCAGGCACGACAACATCAGGCCGGAACAACCACCGATCTCCAGTTTGTAGGCCAGGCACATCACCAGCGGCCGCTCGCTCACGCAGCCATGAACTCGGCACACCCAACCGAGCCGCCATCCGCCGCAAGCTTAACAGCTCGGGCTCACTTCGATCATCCATCTCATTTACTCCTAGCGGATTAGATCGGCCAGCCAACATCGACCAGCCAACGCTAAGAGTAAAACCAATTGAGCGGGGGAAAGTCCCGGGGACAAACAGGGGACTTTGCTGGGGATTTTGCTGGGGATTTTGCCTCAGACGGGGACTATGCTGGGAACTGTCAGACTTGCTTAGGGTCCTTCAATCGGTATAGTCCTTGAGATTCTGACTCAATTAAATTCCATACTGGATTAGTTTTTTTCTTGCCAAATCGCCTTACGATGAACACTTTAGCAAGCGACTCATCCAGGGCCGATGCATCGCACTTTTTCTTGATTTCTTCAATGCTCACATTGCGCTGTCCTTTGTCATATGCATCAAATAGCACCCTAACCACTTTGAATTGATTGCGGGTTAGTTCGTACGATTTACGGCCCCATACAAGCGTACGCCCAGCCTCATACAACCCGTCAGCAATCAGCGCAGGTTCGACTGTAATCAATTTCTCCTCATTTGAGTCTTCGGAACTCCTTAGAATCGCTAATGCTGGGTTAACATCTGCCACATCCGGCTTCAGCTCCACTTTCTGAGTCACTTCCAAAGCACGATGTGGAGACAGGCCCGTTCCGGTTGTGTACGATACGGGCGAAGCTTCTTGCTGCGGGGAACTATCCCGTGGCTTCCCGTTTTCCAGGCAAGCTGAATCAGTCGATAAACCGTCCGTTTGGGCTGTCGCGATCGAGATCTCTGAATCGATCGCATCCAACTCAGAATTCGGAAAATCTCGATCGGAAGTGGCGTGAGTTTCAGTTGGATTTTCGCTTGCTGAAGTATCAGTTGATGCGACTTGTGTTGCAGTTGCTACCCCCCTATTCAACTCGGCATTTTCCGCTCCGCTCGAACTTGGAGACGCATTAGTCAGAGAATTCGCTTCAGCGTCGCTCGTTATCTCAGTAGCATCGGTCGTTAAATGTTCCGTTTCGGCTGTCGCAATGTTGTTCTCCATTTCATTCGCGTTTGAATTAGATTTCCGCAAGTCAAGTTCAGAGCTTGGATGAGTTTCAGGGGAAATCTCGGTCGATGTGGGATCATTTGATGCGTCAGGTGTTACAAAAGCAGCTTCGTCGATCGAGTCGTCGCTCTGAATTTTGGATTCCTCAGACTCGTGCTCGATCTTGCTGGGAGTTTCAGGCTTCGGAAGCATCATACTCGCTGTCATGTCTAATCGTCGCTTGAAATCGTCGCTCGCAAATCGACTCAACTCCGATACGATTTCTCTAGTTGGTTCTCCTAAGCCCAGTAATTGAACTACTTCGTTTACCACTGATTGGTCAGTACGCGGCCAACAAATCTGGTCCATCAATGAAATGTCATTGCATACTTTGTAGATTTCCTCGTCCGAATCCTTGAGTGTGCCGATGACGGCTTCACGCTCAACGCAGGCGACGAGCTCGGGATAGCCATCGAAGACTATATTCTTAAGTCGACTCTTCAGACCTTCGTATAAAAAGGGCAATACACTTCTCAGTGCCTGAGCGGCTTGGTGGCATCTACGGATCTGATCCAGAAGTTGACGCTTGAGGACAACAATTTCGAACGCGTCCATGAACTGGCGATAACAGCGGTGAAAGTCTTGGCTATTGCTTGGAGCTGTATTCAACAAATTCTTTGCCCGAACGTTTAGCACCTCGCAGAAAATTGCTAATTCGCTATCGCAGGGTTTGAGGTCGGTCGGTTGGCGCAGTCGGAATACAAGAGGTTTGCCTACTTGTCTTTCTAGAATTTCAAGGTGTTTCTTTTGGATTTGAGTGAGCTCACTGCGCTCAGTCAAGAATGAAACTGCCTCCTCGGGCAATACACGCCTTCCGATTCGGCGAGTTGTCTCAGGTTCATCGCCGAAATGCAATGATGTTAGCAGTAGGCTAAAATCTGGCCCGCACCAGAGTTCGAAAGTTGACGATACTTCCGACCACTCATCGGTTGAATCTTTTAGGATTTCCCATTTGTAGATGCTCTCTAGGCCGCTCAGATCCAAGTATTGAACTTCATTGCCGACTTGGACTTGAAACTGCGAAATTGTCATACGGGCTCCTTTATGGCATCGTCTAAGCCCGCTTCACAGACCAAATTTTGAAATATGCGACTCAATGTTTTCGAGTGCCGCAAAAAGAAATCCATCTTCAGGTTGGCCGCCAATTTGAGGCTTGATCGGACATTTCCAATCATCGCTAAAGTCCTCTAAAGTACCCGCGCATCGAAATAGTGAATAACACGGTCAAAATACAAATGACAGGATTGCGGCACGGTGCGTGCCACAGAATCTGAATGAAGGGTAAAGCTGCCAAGACCAAACTTCGAGTTCGATCTTGGATTCAAATGTCCGTCTGTTATCTTGGTTTAGGTGTCACCTGTAGCGCAATGGCGGCCAGGAAGTTCTCTAAGTCAAGTCTTCGAAACAGTCGGTATCCGTTCACCGGATTCTTGTGCATCGGAATCTTGCCTGCCTCCGACCAGTTACGTAGCGTCCCTTGCGATACCCCGAGAATCGCGGCTGCCTCAGCCACCTTCACATATTCACTGAGCTTAGTCGTCATTTTTTGCCTCGTCAGTTATCACGAATTCAATAATCCAAAGTCTAACAAAGTCTACAATGCGTTTGTAGCGAGCGTCACTAATAATACAATTGCGAGGTATTCCCACGGTTTGCGTTAACCAGATCCAGCAATCAACGCCCGTCGTAATTCTTGTGCCAGCGACAGCGCTGTCGCTGGCACTGAACTTGCGACGATTGGAAGCCATTACTCCGTGAGCATCTTCCGCTGAGAAACTACCATCCCTGAGCCAGTACGCGGCTCTTTTCGTGGGCGTCAAGCACTTCGCGGCATGTTTCCCAGTTGATCTTGCCGACGTGTGTGTATCGAATCTCGAAGGGGTGCTGCTTGGGAATCTCGTCGATGATCTTTTTCACTCGTTCTTTCTCGCCGAGAGCCATTGCGACCCAGACGTCTTCAAGCACATCTGGAATCTGGCCAAAAAGGCTGTGGATGTCCTGCAGGCGATCGGCAAGAACTGCGTGAACGCGGTCTTCGATAGAGTCCTTGTACCGCATGTTGTAGATTTGCACCGTTTCGTGGATCTGACCGATGCGTTGGATTCGGCCCTTGCGTTGTTCAAGTTTCGTTGGATTCCATGGCAAGTCGAGGTTGATCAACCGGGCCAGTCGTTGCAAATTGAGCCCTTCGGAAGCTGCGTCCGTTCCGAGCATTAATCGCAGCGTTCCTTCACGAACCATTTGTTTGAGTTCATCGCGAGCCTTGGGATAGAACTGGCCGGCGTACATGATCCCAGAGCTTGTTGGGCCAGAATAGATCGCGATTGGCTCATCTGGAAGCTCTTCGGTAAGCTGCTCCGAAAGCCAAATCAAGGAGTCGCGATACTGACTAAAGATGATACATCCGAAACGCAACCAGCCACGCTCCAGTAGGCAATGCCGAACGACCTGATATTTCGGATCAAGTTCAGGATTCGCCTCTAGAGACTCAAGAAAGCGTCGAAGGATGCTGTGCTCTTCGGGGGTCAGTGTCTTGGACATCTCGCGATCGGTCATTTCGTTGACCATCAGCTTTGTCAAATACTCAGCGTCGTCATCATCGTCAATCCCGTCAGCCACATCGATCAAATCCCACGTTTCCAACATGCGTGCTGCCGTTTGCATTCCAGCATAGATCGTGCTCCCTACTCGGCGTAACAACCCAGTGCGCAAGAAACCTGCTGACTTCACACGTTCGCCGAGTTTCTCGCAGAACTCTTCTGCAAGTTTGTATGCCTCGCGAAGATAGGGAGGTAGCCGAATCGCGTCTTCGTCACCCTCGCCAAGAAGATCAACGTTCACGCGTTGCAAGAGAGGCTCGTTGGTCTCTGGATCAATCTGGTTCTCCAATTGCTCACGCGTTCGGCGTACGATGCGTCGAATGTAAGGGTTGTGGCCGTGAATGAATCTTGGAAACAGATCTTCAACCCTGGCACGATCCGGTGCACGCAACTTGTCGAACGCACTGCCTGGAACAACCGCATCTGAATCAGGCACGTCTAGTTTGCCACGCAATACCTCGAAGTCTTTGTGTTCAAACTTAGGAGGCATTGGATTGCGAATCCAATCCCACTTTTCGTCCATTTCATCGGGCGGCTCTTTCTGACGCATGATGACCGGAATTGAATTCCACGGTCTGCGCCAAACACTAAAGTCGTTCCCCAAGACGCTTTGATCATCGCGTGCGAGTACATCAAGTAGATCCCAAGCTTCGATTGGTCGGAGCTGGACAGGCGTCGCGGTAGCAAGCAGAAGACTTCTTGCCCGCGGCGCGATACTTTGCATAAACGCGAGAAGGCGATTGGCTTGAGCTGCTTGGCCGTCCATATTTTGGCCGAGATTCTTCCTTCGCGCACGGTGGGCTTCGTCCAAAATCACGCAATCATAGGACATGTTTAGCAGATGGTTGGACGCGTGGCTTCCGTGAGTGATCAACCCAGAGGATACAATACCGACTTTACGCGGACACTTTCGAATCGACTCTGGGCCGGTTGATGGATGCTCGATGCCGTTCTCGTCGATCCAGTTACGTCCATCCCACACGGCAGAGGGCATCGCCAGAAGATCGCGCATTTCACCTTGCCATTGCCACACCAAGGTCTTGGGACAAATGATGAGAATTGGTTTGTCACCCGTCAACGCGATCAGCATTGCCGACATTGCAAGCTGAAGCGTCTTTCCTAGGCCAACCTGATCGGCGAGCACAAACCGCGCTCGCTTCATTGGACCATGATGCCAATCCATCACAAGCTTTACGAAATACTTTTGGTGCTCCCAAAGCCCAACTTCCTTGCGGAATACCGGCGTCTCGATCAGAGCAGGCGCTGGATCTGGAGAAGTATCCTCGTTCTTCCTTTGCTTAATCCATTCCGGAACGGTTCGGACTAGCTTGCGTTCTGAAAGCCGATCGATGTCCTCAACGACGGCTTCTGCCAACGGAATTGCTGCTGGCGATGCCCATAGAGCATCAAACTCTTCCTGTACCCACTTTACCGCTTCTGGGGACGAGTCCTCCCACATGAGTTCATAGTTCAGTTTCCAAGCCGTCATCGATTCATTGACGCTGCCAAGAAACGATGTACTGCCGCCACCGTGTAAATGAATTACTCCAGCCTTGCCATGCACCAATCCAAAGGCCTCATCCGGCAGAACACGCACCTCAAGCTTGCCGGAAGACAATAGTTGAAAGAGCTTTCGGAAGCGGATTTGAAGCTTGTCGCCGCCGATTGAGTCCAGCAGCTTCTCTGGCTCTGCTGAGCTCCAAGACTTACGGACTGCCATCGCCGCTGCGCGTGCCGTTTGAACATCTTCCATGCGAAGGTCCGAATTGCAGACCATTCGTACTTTGCCCGAAACCGACTCCAGTTCTTCTCCAGCTACCTCAATCAACGACGATCGGAAGAAGCCGGCGATTCGATCGTAACTTTTTGCACCTCGCAACCGAGCGTGCAAGAACGATTGATCAAGTCGCTGTCGACGCGAAGAAAACCGTTGAATGCGATGATTGGGATTGTCGGTCATTTTGGTTCTTGGTTGATCATCAGAAGACCGTCATGGTAGCTGAGCTAGTGAACCTCTTCCGACAGCTTATGGGCTATTTCATCTAGTTTGATAGCGCCAAGCCGATGCAGATTGAGAAAGTGCAAGACAGAATGCACGAACCTTTTCGAGTGAACCTACATGCGACGAATCCGCCGATGAAAGCTCTTCAGCCATCTTTCGTGTTTTGTCAAAAAGGTTACTCAAGATGCTTGCGTGATCATCGCCGGTCTGAACAAATGCACTTCCAAGAATCGTTTCTGTCGGCGTATCCACGCAAAGTCGACGTTCAGCAGAAACGGGAGGCTCTGAGTCAGATATTTCGCTTAAGTACCGAGCGAGCTCTTTCACCGAACCCAAATCTGTCACTTCCCCGTTAATCAGCAAATCCAATTCAACTGCTGCATCCGATGCAAGGGACGCTAGTTCTGGGGCCATGGGATTAGCAAGCATTGTGAACCTCCTGGCATGTGGAGAAAGACCCGAAATTATAACACACGCTAGGTTCGACATTTGGAGCCCAGTTGACCACGCAGAATCCTGGACTATCCATGGTCATTCCTCAAGGCACCAGCAAGGAGACGAGCAGAGTTACAGTCGTCCTTCCAATGCTCCATCCCAGATACTTTGTCGAGATTTCCAAAGAAGTCGAGAAGCACGATCGCGCGTGTGCGCATATCCCAGTAGTTGGGAAGTTCAGTCTTGAGCCAATTCAGTCCACCAGGTACCTCGCCCGTCTTAGTGATTGTATGAACGGCATATAGGACGTGACGAGTGAGTGAACCTGCGAATGGTGCATCTCCACTGAGCAATTTTTTGGCAAACTCGGTTGCGGTTTTTAGGCGAGTCTCATTCGCTTTAGTATTCGCCAAAAGGTCGTTGTAATTGGTGGCACCGAAGCCGCGTGCAAGCTCTTGATAGACACCGTTGCGTCGTTCGCCGTGAGTTTCGACTTCCAGTCCCTTCAAGTAAAACCGCTCCATCGGTGAATACGTTTTCCACATCTCACGATTAATACTCTTGGGTACCAAGTGATCGCAAGCGATCTTAACAGCGTTGCGAATAATCTCTTCAACCGGACTAACCTCGCCACGTGGGCGGACGCGGTTAATCTCCTTTTCTGGGTCAATATCTTCGATCGGCCGTTCTGTAATGACTCGAAGTGCAGCCGCATATGCAGCTAGTTGATAGTCCGCATCGCCAAAGTTGGGGTCACTGTCATCTTCGAGAGAAATCATTTCGTCAAGTTGCCGCTGAACTTCCGTTTCAACCATATGACTTACTTCATCCATGAAAACAGATTCCTCGTGAACTCGTTTCCGGCAAATGAGTATTACTGTTCCTTGAACGTAGTTCCCCTTCTTCAACGTCGAATCCGTCTCGGTCGCGATACACCACGCAGCGGTCACTCGCAGGCCAGCGGCCCAGAGTATCAACGATAGATCTGCCCAGACAGCAGCGTCTTGATGCGTGAACATCACTACGTGGGCTCCGTGTTGGTTTGTGTGCTTTGTTAGATTACGATAGCATTCGACCATCGAGTGCCTGAAAAGCTGCTGGTCATCACCTTTAATTGCCAGCATACGCTTCGAATCGGAGTACCAACGATCGTTGACTTTAGGAATCAGCTTGTCGTACCAAGCGAGAAAATACTCAGAAAGTTCATGGTAGTTAACCGCGTCTGAATAGGGCGGATCCGTAACCCAAAAGTCTCGCAGTGTTTCAATTGACCTAGCGTCACGGAGCTGGACTTCCTGCCTAGGACTACAAAACGTAGATGTCACGTCACTCAAGAACGATCGCTCAAGTGTTATGAGTGATCGTGCGCTATAATTGAAGACGGGTGTAGGTAGTGATGGCTTGTAAAATGTTTGAGTGCCCTTTTCATTCGCGGGGCTTGGGTCCCATCGACATAGTTTGCTGTTCCAATCAGCCAGCCTTCCAATGCCGAGCAAACATGCAATTAGATCCTCATGATTCAATCCAGCTTTGTGAATTTCTTCGACAAAAAGTCCAATTGTAAGTAACTGACGAGGGTTGAAAAAATGGTGCCAATGCGACCAACCACGAGCATTCGTGGGACGATTGATATCTTTCCCTTTTTCAACACGCCTTACCGGCAGAATGCCAGTTTTTTGCCAGTCACCGAATCGCTCTTCAAGTAAAGCTAGAACCTTTGCCTCTCTGTCGAGATCGTCTTTATCGACTGCACGGTAGGTGCGCCTAGTCTTTCGTTTGAGCGTTCCACTTGATAGAAGTTCCTCGAAGCCGGGCAATGACTCGGCTTCATGCCTAGTTAGCTCGATGGTTCGTCCATCTAATTCGCGCTCGTAATATATCTGCACCCATCGGATGCAATATAGGCGATCGACAAAGACGTCATCTGCTCCAGCCTGAATCTCCTCTGCAAGTAGGGTACGACATCGTTTGCTTAAGATCTCAATTGGCGTTGATTCTTCGGCTCCCGGCGCAAACAAACGGTAGTCTTTTACCGTGCCCAACTGACGGGCGGCGTCAACTGCATCCTTCGTAGCATTCTCGTGAATCCTGATATCAAATCTCTTATTTCGCGTATCGGGAATCAATTCTGCAATCGCGTTGCTTCTTTCACCGATGATCCATGAGGGTGCCAAGGGAATCTTCCAGTTTGTTTCTGGATCTTTTACCTCTGTACAGTACAAGAAGGCATCTGCCCGCCACCCAAGTACATTTTGTTCGATTCCCCACTTTTCCATTTGTCTGTCAACGGCTTTGTAAATCAGTCGCTGAACATCTTCTACTCGCTTGGCTACTTGTTCACCACCTCCAACAATATTGAGTGCGCCTGAGGTTAGTAGCGCCGCAACAGGAGACAAGTCTGAAGCAAAAACGTCACAACCCATACGGGCTGATTCGAATGGAATGCTGCCGGCACCGCAAAAAGAATCACCGACCTTTGGCCGATGACCGAAACGACGGACGCCAAGCTGTTCGACCAATTGTTCAATACTCAAAGCGTGAGTACCCAAGTGGCTGTTAATGTCTTGCCACGCTTCAAAGTCAGGACCGTCGATCTCTTCCGGACGACAACAAAAAGTCAATTTGAGTGAGTATGGTAGTCGTTCGAAAACGGTAGATTCCAGAGTAGCCTTCGCGCCACTTGCTAGCGTTCGAACTTCACGGGATCTTTCCAATGTATTTGCTTTTCGTGGCCCTTCGACGATTTTACTAGCTTCAAAGGTTGGCTCATCAGAAAACAATCGTTCGCGTGAAAGCTTGTCAACTGTCGCCCAAACTATTTCCGCATCTGTTCTCCAGCCACGTCCATCGGGAGTGAAAAACTGCGAGCGTTCTTTGTCAGTAGAGTGTTGATAAAGCACTGCCTTATCAATCCTCTCTTTCCTGCGTCGACGCATTCCAGCGTCATCCATGGTCATCAGTTTGAGAAATATTTCTTGGTCACCTTTTGGATCATCTGTCACGGGCAACAAAAGGCCTAGCACCGTTGCGCGAACGAGCACTAGTGGCTTGCGCCCCCACCATTTTCCAAGCCCGGTAAGTGTTTGCGCATGATTAGCTTTACGCTCTTTGTAACTTTCCATGGAAACTTTGGCGACCGGAAATTGCCGCTCGATAAAACTCGGAGCGCCAGCCAAGTCCATTTCAACTTCCGCTGTAGTTTCGAGTTTGCTTTCCGTTTCAGTTGTCATGAGCAGTCCGTTAATTTGTCTAAGCAAATCTAATGTGAAGTGCGAGATTTTGTACTATTCTTCAATGCGATCGAAGAGCGGAGTTTCTTGTGCCTTCCGGGCTGCGTGGCGATAGAACTCGGGTACCACGGCTTCATCCTTAGCACCGAGATGCACAGGGTTCTCAGTCAATGCGAAGCGAACGGCTTTGCGCCACCCCTTGCCACGGTCTCGCAACCCGTGGCCTGTCGCTGCGGCCGTTTGCGTATAGAGCCACCAGCGTTCCTCTGGGACCAAGCCTACCCAGTTAGCGACAGCGGTAGGGATAAGCCCAGGATCGGCATCCTCAATAGCCCAAGCGAGCAGCACTAGCTCTTTTCCAAGCTCACGTCTCAGTACATTCGCGCCTTCTCGCCACGACCCAGCACGCTTACCAAGTTTCTTCAGTCGACGATTGAACTCTGCCCGAACCTCGTCCGCAATTGCATCCCATTTGGGCCTCGCTAGGATGATTCGGATCTGCCCGTCATCTTCATTTCCGAGACTTACGGCACTGCTTCCATAGTTGTCGTCCCAAGTCAAGTGTTCACTGATTTCGACTGGTTCTTTTACAGCCTTGGGGATCGAAACGAGAAAATGGTGTCGACTGTCCGATGGATTGAAGCCATACGAACGAGTTAAATGTGCAATCGCATTAGATCGTTTTACGGTCGCCATTATTGGTGCCTCCATGGTTACTGCTTAATCTCGCTCGCCGAAAGCGTTGTCTTGGCATCTTCGACCCAATCAAGTAGCGACTGTCCATTCTCGAAATAGAGCGCTTTGATTGTCAACTTGACCTGGCCATCGCCCTGGATCGACCGCATCGGCTCAAGGCATTTTTGCAATGACTCGCCGTCAACCTGCTTTTCCTCGTAAGTTGTAAACTCGACCCACTCTTTGACGCCAGATTCTCCGCCGATGGTAACGGCGATTCCGACACCTTTGGTCTTATGCTTAGTCAACTTTCCAAGCAATTCGTAGGTTTCTTTGGTGCTTTCCGTTTGGTGCCTACGCTTCCACGTTACAGGGAGAGTCGGTTCAACTTTGACTTCTTCGCTTTTGTCCCAACTGATGTTGATGCGCTCGATATTGGTCGAAATTCCATCCCGCTCGGCATGTACTAGAATCATGGGAGCCCCCTTTGGGACCACGAAAGAACTCTCGTAGAGCGCGCCAGCCACTTTAGGGTCGCTCCCGTCTGTTGTGTATCGAATAGGTGCCGATGGCGCAGCGCGGAGCTCGCACATCTTGTCATCGCCGCTTTGATAGATTTTGTGTTTAAGTGTGATTCGATTTTGCCAGACAACTGGTGAACCGGTCTCATGGACATTAGTGGAATCGACAGCGAGCACGGAAATTCGCAGCTCATCTGTCTCAAGCGTGTTTCCGTCCAGTCGTTCCGATGAAGCGGTTGCCGTCCCACCGACTTCCCAATAGATACTGTCACCGTGCGTCGGCGTGATGCGGAGCGACACCTTACCCGTGTCGTCGTCGCGAGTTTGCTCGACGATTTGCACAGCAGTTTTGGGTTGGGGAAATGGGCCTTTGTCAACGAAGCCACTTTGGTCCTCGCGCCAGACCGTCTTGAAAATACAGTCCGCTTTTAACTGATCTAGTGCGTCATTGCGGTGCCATTGCCATTTGGTATTGGTGGCGGCCCGGCGACGAATCTCATTCCATGGCATGCTCTGTTGGGTGAACAGCCGTTGTTCGCATTTCTTCCTGAATGTTTCGGAGGAAATATCGTCCGTAAACTTCATCTTGCCCTTCAGGACTTCCAGAATCTGACCTTCGCCTGAATACTTGTTGCCTTCGAATTTCATCACAAAATCCGCAGGTCGAAGCGCATCGTCGATCGGATACCACAAGGTCGTAAATGTCTCACGAACAACCGAATGAAAGTTTCCGTGGATCTTGTCTCGGATATCAACGGCTTGCACCATCTGCGGATCGTTGTCGGCGACCTTGTCCGCCTTGAGTGCTTCCACAATCTGATCGATAGCTTTCAAACGCTTGCCCACGTCGATGAGCGTTTCGTAAGTGTTCTTCGAGCCTGTTAAGTAAGCGACGCGATTTTTCCACTGCGCATCATCAAAGAACGCTTTCAGCTCTGGGCGTAACTCGCTTCCGCTATTAGGTTCGGTAACAACTAAGGTAACGTGGTCTTGTTCCAATTCGATCTCATCGATTGGAGGCAAGACTTGCAAACGCTGATAACACCATTTGTTGGTTGGCTTGAACAACTCTTCAAGCCGCGTCCGCAATTCTTTGAGTGCCTGCTCTTCTTGGTAGTTTTTGACATAACTTTCAAGCTTGGCGATCAAGTTCTCCGTGTTTCGGAAGAACAGCCGACCTTCGCGATTGCTGTGGAGATACCAGGCCGCTGTCGAAAGTTTTTCGAGCACATCCGACTTCAATCGCGAAAGGTCGCGTCCTGGTTCGCACAAGTAGGCAACCAACTCGGGAATGGTAAGACCGACGACCGCATTCGGAACGTTTGCTAGCGATGACATGAACAGGAGCGTCGCAGCGTCTGTTGCATCGCGTGTTCCCATGTTCGTATCCATGATCTCGGAAACGGAACGACCCTCATCGGCGAGATCATGAGCGATGGCATTGTCTAGCGAATTGTTGATCTGGGCGATCTCTGTCCGCGTTTCTTGATCATTCAAATCGATGTCGTGAGCGGCAATCAGATAGCTGCTGGCCGCCGTGCCGTTATTCCACATACGCGAAGTCACGATTCGCATTAAGCGAATCAAACCGCGAGTTTGCTGAAAACCATCGTTCTCGCGGAAACGTGCATACAGGTCGCGAATCCCAGGGTGGAAGGGATATGAGATATTGATGCGTCCCGCGAATTCCTCCGGTGACTCGGTTGTAATCGACATCTGTTTGGCATTGCGAATTGCCTGTGCATATCCTGCCGCTACTTGGCCGATCTCGGTTTCGTTGGGAAGTGATTCGAACATCCGCGTGCGCAAGATGTGGTAGAGCTCGTCTGAATTGAGTCGGACCGGTTCCAGATCCATCGCTGTGCGTTGGGTTTCGTTATTCAGATTCGAGAGCACCTGGGAGATGATTGCAGAACCTTGCTTGTAACTATTGGCGAGGTCGGTGATAACCAAGCACACTCTCGAGCATTTGTCATTCTTTGCGACAGCGCTCAAAAGATTGGAAAGTGCAGTGGCCGTCACCATCGCAAGGTCTGAATTGCCGATTGATTTGGATCGCGCGTATTCGAAGTAGGGTGGAAGCTCGTCGAGGAGAATTAACACGGGCTGGCCGTCAAAAAGGTTTTCCCATGACTTCTGACCAGGTGCAGCCAGTGGCGAATAACAATCTTTGAAGTGATCGGGCTTTCCCATCTGAGCAGCCAACGATCCCCAGACTCCATATGGAGAATCGGACTCGCGACCAGTAAAGGCAATAACTTTGACGTCACCGAGAGTTGGATCGAACTCGTGGATACCTGCTAGCACTTTCGATCGAAACTCAGGATTCTTTGCAAGTAATCCCAGAGTTAGCAAGTTATGCGTCTTACCACCACCCATCGCTTGTTTGAGTTTGTAAACGCCTTGCTCAGTCTTGCCTTCGAGCCGCTTGAAGCCATTTTTCAACAATGACTTCATACCTTCGGTAATGTAGTTCTCCGAGAAAAAGACCGCTGGATCGATCTTGTCATCGATCAGGTCCGTTAAATCGAGAACGGTATCTCGCTTCTGCGGGTCGAAGACGCTTGCTCGCAGTGTGCAGAGTTCCTTGAGAGGTTTCATCGAGGCAGCTTTCCTTTATTTTTCAACTGCGAATGGCCGGATTCTGTTTTTGGCAATGCAACCGACGGCCCGACCCTTTCGAAGAGTTGGTCGAGCTCCTGACGACGGTAGAGCCGGTAATTATTCACAGGATGCCGGTACTCGTTGATTCTTCCTTGCTTGCCCCAATTGCGCAAGGTGTTGTGGCAAACACCGAGGTATTCCGCAGCCTCCGCAATTTGCATGTAGTCGTCCAGTTTCGGCATGCATACCTCTCTCAAGTCGAATGGTGGTTGCAACCCGAGAAGCATACCAAACACTACCAACAATGCCTACCATCTTGTCGGCAACGTAGAGAATACGCTTCAGTAATGACTATTGCGCACTATGCTAACGCCAGCACTTGTGATCAGTTGAACCGGACTTCTCGATAATTAGTCCAGCGACAGCGCTGTCGCTGGGTCCGCGGAACGCTGGCTAGCTCACACCAGATCAAGTTGGTGAGTTCGGCGTCACTCGCTAGCTATTGTTGTGACTAACATCGATTCCTGCGATTGTTCCATTCGGGAATTCCCGCTTTGGCACAAGGCCTACGCCTCATCAGGAATTGAAACAACTGCCCAATCTTTTGCTGTTTGAGCGTTGCGGTCTTAGGGGTCACTCTGCCGCTACGCGGTACCGTAGCTGCTGACGGATTTGCTATGATTGCGAAATGAACCTTTGTCGGCGCTGAAACTAATCAGAAAATCGCGAGGCGGCGTGCATTAATTTCGACTCACTTACGGACAGGACGCAAAATCGCGAAAACGTCCTTTTAGAACTCGCCGCACGCGAGCACCTGAGAATAGCGAAACTCCCTATTGAGTAATAGCTTATGGCTCGAAATACTCATGCTGGGTATGCACGCCAAAAGACCCTACTGTGGCCATGATTTCTGGATTTTGGCGAAAAGCCTTGCTGGACAGCTACCTTTCCAAACAGGATGCCGGCAGATTTTTCCTTTGTCCATTTTTTCCAGTTTACCTGAACGACCTAAATTTTGGTCCAAAAATGTTTGACGAGCGCACTTTTATTCGATGAAAACCCCACCTTTATTTTTTCAATTCAAAAAAGCTACCAAGCTTACCCAAGCAACCAGAAATCAAGATCCTGCTGGAATTTCACAACCCAAACGGACTACGGCGATTACCGCTCAGGCAATGTCAAACGCCGCCGTAAGTACGTTCGCCATACGTTTTTCCAGCAACGTAAGCACTAGAAAAACCGTCGATTACATTGGTTTAGCAACTTCGTAATGTTTACCGCTACTAGAGGCTATTTCGATAATACCTGTTTCTACTGCAAGTTAAAAACTTCCATATTGCGGTTACATAAATGCATTGTGGGTATGAAGTTATGACAAGTGCCTCTTTTGGAAGACTCGGCGCGCACGTTTTGCAATGATGGTATTGCCATATGTCATACTAGTGAGGTGTGCGTCTTTATGTTGGAGACTGGCGTGCGGCCAATTGACGGTCTATCCATCGACCGTACTTGTGACAATGCGCCTGAAATGCGATGTAACACACTAAGACCAATTCAGAACATTTCTGCCAACCCCGGCGTCCTTGTGTTCCCACGAAGTGGTCAACAATTGGAATTGATGTCGTTCTCGATACGGCTTGTCAGATGATCGTGAAGATTCGAGTGCCTGTCTTCCCGGCAACCCAAGTATCAGCCATGCGACAAATTTAGATGACTCGGCTAGGGCATAATGGTCACAATCGAACAGGGCTCCACGGGCACGGTCCCAGAAAAAAAAACTGCAGTTCACAAAATTAGCCAACTAGGACGCGAGTCTGGAAGGTTGTAATCCACAGATTCATTCCGACCCACAGCTTGATTGAGCTTAGTGAAGAATGCTGGTTGCCTACCTGCTTGTTTCAATCTCAGCGAACCTCGGTATCGCAAGACTTGTCGAGCGTTATGATTGACTGATTCACGACGTGCCTATCGACCAAAAAGGGATCTTCCAAGGAGAATCATGTGGCCAGCTACGCCAATTCATGGATCCACACCCGAACGCTGAATATTGCGAAAGAACATTTGAACGCTTTGGATCGTACACGTCTACCAGACGGTAAAGTTGTCGGGCAAGACAACTTTGACAGACTTTATGTGTCCACTGTTTTTTCCGCGCTTGCAATAGAGGGGGCGATGAACGACTTTATACAGTCACATGCGCTATTCCCCGATCAACCATATCTTCAAGAGTTCTTCGGGCGAGCAGTCGAGCGACTACTTTGGGTGAGTAGTGATCAAAAGATAGACCTCATTACTGAGTTCTACAGCGGAGAGTTTGACAAATCGTTGGTCAAGGATGTCCGCCGATTGTTCAAGATTCGAAATTCGATAGTGCATCCGAAATCTAAGTTTGAATCATCACGGGAGACCGGCGATGGGTGTTCCAGACTTACCATGCGTGGGGATATCGATAGCATCGATCACATGTTGAGACATGCTGATATCGCCGAGCAATTTCTAGATAGTTTTTGGGCACCCGGCACGACTGAGTTGGAACAATGGCAAGATCCATCCACAAGGGAGTCCAGAACTATCAAATTCGAGTTCAGCGGTGGACCCTGTGATGGCGATACTCAGGTTTGCGACCCGAACGAGCGACTTTCCTGGTGGCGGTCAACAGGAGGCCAAGTGGGGCAGGAATTGAAATTCTTGCCTGACGAAGCTATTGACGCATTGCAACGCGGCAAGGCTCACCTTGCTGACGAAGTGTTATACCGCATTGCAAAGCGAGTTGAGACAGAAGAAGAGATCATCCTACATTGCAGATTCGTCGAGTCGGAAGTTACAAGTAGGGCCGGATCACAACACAGTTCGACCGGAGAATGATATTGGTGCAGTAGATTAGCTCGCTCCGGTCACGGCAGATACGGAGCCGACACCAATGCAACTTCGTAGTTGAGCGATACGCTAGCGGTTGGACAGCCCACGCTTAGACCGCCTCTGATAACCTAATGGATGTGAGGTAGCCGCCGAATCATTTTGACAGTACAGCACTGGCATCTCAAAAAGCACAAGGAGGGGGCGTGACCGAGGCAATTCGGAACTTGCCGTCGGCCTGTCGGACCGGAGCGCGCGTCGTTAGAAGTCTTATTCAGATTGTAGCTGGCGATGCGATCAATTTCCCGTCACAGAATCAGTGCAAATATCCCTAGCTCTTCAGATCTTGTTTCGACCGAATGTTCGGATGCTCCTGTCGCGGAGCACCCAGGAATTCGTCTACCTGTTCAAGAGTCGCGATCTCGCCGTCCAATTCTCCATCAGTATAAAACGGCGACTGCGGCCGAAGCTTTGGCATGACGAACGGTTGGCCCTGTAGGTATACAATTATCGCCTTACAAAGATCGATGATGTTGCTCCAGCGGTCGATACTGTGGAGTAGGACTAGAAGCTTCATGCTCTCGACCTCGATGTATTGCGGCTCATCTTGCCTTGGGAGATTATCGAGGATTAGCTTCGAAATGTTCGGTGCGTCTTTCATGCTGAAATTCTTTATCTCCATGAGGAGTTTCAGCAACGCCTCCTGGACAGGCAATTCCTTCATCTCGCCGTTTATCTGATCGTATTCCATAAACGCATAAGACCGAACCGCTTCCGGCAGAATCTGCGGAAAGAACTTTGTCTGCATGACGTGTATCCAGAGTGAGATCAGCACGCGATATCGCTCTGTGTTGACCAACGCTGCAATCTTTCTCCCAAATCTCAGCGGCTCGGGAAGCGTCGCATAAAAATTGTAGATCGCAGCACTGGGCGAGATCGCCTTCGATCCGGGAGCCTTTCCTCGGACCAAGCACTTTCGCAATATGTCCCGCAGCTCTCTATTTAGGAGTCTCCTCATCGCCGCTTCCTCAACAGGGCGGCCAGCGAACGCCTGCACTTGAATGGGCTCGATAACGTCCGCAAAGTTCTCGAACTGGTGGAGCCAGTTGCCAGTGGGCGGTAACCCTTTGCCCATTGCGGCGACAGCCGTCTCGCGATTCTTTCCGACCTCCTCTATAAACTTCACGATAAACTCTGCGTTCGTCGCGGCTTTCGTCGGCGCGAGCAAGACCTGACTCTTGGCTCCGGGGTCTAGATCAATCGATTGTAGGTGCTTCGTCAGCAGATTCCGGTCATCCTTCATTCGCCAGACGTCAGCGCGAACGAAGCTCAAGAGCTGGAGCTTTCCATTCTGGTGGAGGCGATACGCTTCTCGATATTCCTGCTGTGTGATACTGACTTGGTTCGGCTCGTCGAACCACCCACCGACTCTGGCGCCAATGAGAAGCACGAAGTAGTCAGCGTCGCCGATGGCCTTCAGGCAAGCGTCATAGGAATGCTTATCAAGCTGCTTTGGGAAGTCGTTGAAATCCGATGCCAAGACTCGGCAACCTTGCTGCTCTAGATAGTATTTAAGAGCCGACCGGAGATCTTTAAAGTCGTAAATGGTCGATGAAATGAAAAATGTTGGCCGCTTCATGGGCATTTCGGCCTTCGGGGACCAGATTTGGGAAAACGCAAATGCGCTCCTTTCGCCGAATTTCTTGTCGCAATCGGGCCAACCTCGCGCCTAACTAGATTTCGGTTCGGTGTGTTTGGATCCGGCGAGCAACTACCACTTTTTGTCGACGACTCCGCGCGGCTCGACAACTGGCGCCAGTCTATTCTACGGTGTCGGCCACAACGCTGCCGCCGCTGGCAGCGTCCTGATGCCGCAGAGCTCGAAGCCCCAGTACTACCACCATTCTTATAACAAGTACGAGTCGCACTTTGAGCGCATTGCAGACGGGCCAGTATCATCAAGTAGACCTGAGATTTTTACATGACGTTCGGTGCATAGTCGAGAAACTCCATTAATTTTCATCTGGGGCTATTGTATTGTCTATGCCCGGCAAATTTGCCCGAGCCAGTGCAGTTGCGTGCATCTCATTTTAGTCGATCATCCAGCGACAGCGCTGTCGCTGGCCGATCGGGAGGACAACGGGAATTCGGCAAATTATGCCGTAGAAGAAGCCACTCCACGTTTTACTGTCTTATGTTTTTTGGTGCGTTTGCACTTAGGCTTTTTGGTGATCCGACAACTTTGCAATCGCCCTTCGAGTCAGGTAGCTATTCGGAAACTGAAGGTACGAAGTTGCCTGCCAGCTTCGCGTGGAGCAATTTAGCGACTCAGCCGATCGGCTGCTCATTAGATAATCAAAATTCCAATGCGGGTATCCGGCCTGTTGAAGCATGTTTTGGATGCAAGGCTTTGCGATCCAAAACGATTGGGTTTCTGAGTCGAACCAACAAGGAGGCTTTGGGCCTCGGGGGCGCGATCTTAGGAAGTGGATGTCGCCCGAAAGCAGTCCACGAGATATCCAGTATCCGACTGCGTGACGCGGAAGCAGCGGCGCTGAACAGGTGTCACCGACCGGAACTGCTTCATATTGCTTAAATAAGTCCTGCCAGCTTGTCATTATCGATTTACGGATGAGCTTTCCGAAAGACATGTGTCGCAATGTACTACCAAGAAGATTGACAACAGTTCGCTGCAACTCGACATCGCTAAGTTCAAGCGGTACGTTATCAACCTTCTGTGAAATCCAAATGACCGGACGTTCTCCGGCGAGCCAGTACGCCAAGTCAGCTTTACCGGTCCCCCAAGAAAGTCCACCTGCCGCAAATTGACGACAAGCATTTGTGCCACTGATCGTTCGGTCTAGAGGCGACAAGTCAAATCGAATCGCCGCCGTGTCGTTAGTAAATCCAAGCTGATACAACAAGCGAGCTGCCAACTGCCCCACTGGACGATGGGTAACTACCGCTGGCTCACGTTTACCGATCGCGACGGCCAATAACTGCATTAGAACTCCGCTGATTAGCCGACATGCGAGTGGATTGTTGGCAAGTTGGTTGGCGGCCCGTTGACCGGGTAATTCACCGTCACCAAACCGCAAACACAGCGACAGCGCTGTCGCTGGCCGGCGGCATGTCTCACCGTTCAGCAGCGAGATCTCGCAAGAGTTGGTCCGCAATAGACCGGAAGACAGTTCAAATCCGATTTGCGCGACCCGTGTTGGAGCAGGTGGCGGAGCAAGCTGCATCGCGATATGGACAGCCTTTGCAACCCAATTGGGATCGATTGTTATTGGCGGCAGTCCGATTTCTGTACAAGCAGCTATTAAGGTGTCGAGCGGCCGTCGTCGGAGTTTAGCCTCATCAACGATGCAAGACCGCCACTGACCGGCTTGGTAAAATTCCAAAGTGTAATGTAGTACCGACTTTCCTGGCGACTGCTCTATCGCTGCGATTTCGGCGATTCGCCACGATCGATTGCAGATCAATTCCTCGGTACCGCGATGATAGAGCTTCCATCCATCCGGAGTCTGCTCAACTACACCGAACTTCCCCGAAACGCTCACTGGCGGGCAAAGCGATTTGCTTCCTGATAGCAATCTTGTGACCGGCTCCTCCAGGTAATTCTTTACCCGAAGGGTTTCGTCCGGCGATAGCTCGGCGGCTCCGATCAACTCCGCAATCGCATGTGGCGTTGTTTCGCGCGACATATCTGCCAAACATGACTGCCAGGTCACTGCGCGTCGAATCAGGTCCTCGGCGAGCCTGCCAGAGTTCAGATCGTCAAGACAGTCGGCACCAAATTCACCGTTTCGGTATCCGTAAGTCGTTATGCCCGCATTAAGTCGAATAGCGGCGCGAAGTACGTACGGCGTCAGACGGTTAACCCAAAACGTAACCGGACGACGTCGGAGCGGCATCACGGACTGGCTCCGCAAGCCTGGCAGGTCGAATGCAGTTACGAACCGGTTGGGTAACATTCCGCCAAAATTAGCCGCATGGAATGTCGCGACTAGTTGCTGGCGAGCGTCCGTGCAGACCACAAGCGGCATCTGGCCAGAAGCCTGGGTCGGATGGATCGATAAACCAGGGTCGCGTGTATCTTCGTCGATTCGGTGCACCTGCTGTCGATAAACTGCCGAATCGTCTATCCACTGGTAAATTAGTCCCGATGGACGATCTGCAAATTCGAATAAGTAGCTGACCAGCAAGGCCTCGACACCGGCTGGCCATTCGAGCTCCCCCTTCGTGTAGCGAGTCGCCATCGCGGCCATATAGCGTACCCGAGTCAACCAGCGGTACTGAACATTCAAATTATCGCGATGCCAGCCCAGCACCTGTGAGAATACGGCCGGCAGGTGCGAGATGAAATGTTCGAATGTTTTCAGGCCGGCCGCTTCAGTAGGCGGAAGCCCGGCGCGCCAAATCGTTTCGATCTTCTGTCGACCGGCTTCATACTTTGTTCGAACCGGAGCGGCTTGTTGGTAAAAATCGAACAGAGGAGAAAACTGTGCTTTTACATATTGAATCGCGGCTTCTCGAGAAACATTCTGCAGGCGGCCTACCAAATCGAACAAGTCGCCCGATCGATGACAACAGGTTGCGACGAATCTTCTACCAAGCGTCAACGGGTCGGGGTAGAATGCCATCTGTCCTTTATGACAAAACGGACAAGTTGCTAAGTGGCCAGTCGGATCGGTAAATCGAATGTTTAGCCGCTGACCAAGTTCTAACGACAAACTAACCAGAGGGTTAATGATGCTTGACATGAATAAAATCCGCTATCACAAAATTGATGACAAATCTGCCAAGGGCAACGAGCCGACGATCTAGATTTTAAGCTTGCCTGTATGACCAGTGCAAAAATAATGGCCGAAGGATTTAGTGCCTGCGCTCAACGACATTCGAACTGAAAGTGAACAGTCAACTGTTTCAACGATATGTCCATTCCCTGAATTCATTTCAAAAAAAACAGACGTTCAAGTTTTCGACGCAATGGATTCGCATATAAATGCGAGTATGACGTAGTACGGGATACACTACTACGGATTTACGAGTTGTTCGGCGATTACGACTGGAGTTAAACTCCTGGTTTGTTTCGCAGGGCAGTCACCGCAGAAATTAGTAGTGCAAGTGCCTTCAGTCGAAATCGCTCTCTACTGGCCGGTTCTGAACCGCAAATCACTGGCTGGTGTTACCCGCAAACTGACAATTTTTTCGACAAAGCGAAGTACCTAAGCGAATACCCATGGAGGAAGCGCCTACAAATTGACCGGCCAAGTTAATGCCCCAAAGCGGGCCAACACCGGAGGCGAATCCATCTACTACCTATCATCCCGGAAATGACAGCGACAGCGCTGTCGCTCGCGCGAGCAACTTGAAGCGATTTCCCAGTGTTCAGTTTGCTGCGACAGATGCAACGCTGAAGATGTTGCATCGACTCCGGCACTCCCTTGGCACCAAGCACCAACCACATCGACACTGGCTGACGGGCCTTTGCTTTGATGGCATCTAGCTCAGCATCCCGTTCCAAGTCGAACAAAATCTCTGGTAGCTTCCGTCGCATGATAACACTCCTTTGTGGAAAGTTTTACGATGCGGCAGATACGTTTTGGTCCACAATTCACTGACAGATTCGCAAACCGATATCCAAATCCACTTCATGTGTACTATTTGCCTTTATATCTTTTGATCGACCATTCGGATATTTTTACCTCGCAGTTTGTAGTACCAATTGCAACCTTGGTGCGATCCGGCGCTCGCCATGGAGCAACAGAGGTAAAAGATTCTGATGTACCGGTCCAGCTTGTGAGCGGCCGTTCATTTAACCAAGCTCTTACGGTATGCTTGCCTTTCACGCTGAAAACCTGAACTCGAAGTGCGTTTTCGCCCGCAACTGTAACGACCGAAGTTCTGGAGCCATTCGCCGCAGCCTCTTTTCCGTCAATGTAGGAAAGGCCGGATAGCTTGCCAAATTCTTGATCAACTACTAGCTGAACGTTGCTTTCACCAATGGGTAACATCATCACGATAGCATCAGCACCTGACTTCGTAAAATTAAGGCGAAGTTCGAAATCTCCAGGTACTTCCTTCTCGAGCTGAATTGAGCTCTGATTTTCTATTGTCCCATTGGCATATCGACCACGAAACGTTGTCACTTCCGTTTTTGAGTTATTGGTCGATGGATCAATACTTTGCAGGTTTGCCGAGCTAATGTTACCCGTGGTTGCAAAAACGACTTCTCCAGTGGACACATTGATGAGTCGAATATAAGCCTTTGCGGAATTTCGAAACCGCGTTATTTTCCCTGCTACAATCAAGTCTGCGCCTACCGATTCACCAATTGCCTTCGCAGTCGTTTTCTCAAAAAGTTCAATTGATTTTTCATCAATCTCTTGGATTGCCTTTGAAACGTTAGTCTGCTCAATTGTTGAAATCCCATCTTGAACAAGGGCATTCGTTAGATCGTCAGTAAGCTTCTCTCCAACATTCGAGTAGCTACCATCTTCTAGAGGAATGCTCAAAACAGCGGTTTTGAGGACGGATTCCCGTTGGACCTCATCCGATTCAACAATCTGCACTTCAAGCGAGCCAAGTATCTTTGCTTTGCAGTAATCGCTATGCACTTCAACAACTTCTAGGGTTGCAATTCTGGGACGCTCGACAGCTAAAGGTAATTTAGAATCTGGATTCTTTATCGTTTCGCCTCTTCGGTAAACGGCAAGACGTGTTCCCAATTCAATGCCGCCCCCCTTTCCCAGTGTTACGTACAATACCTGTGAAGTAACTTTCGCAATCTTCCCGATCCTTGCAGAAGAACGAACTTCCTTTCCAACTCTCCATGCGATGATTTTGGGAATCCCGACCGAGCTAACAGCATCATCGATCGCGAATGGGTTAACTATGCTCTTTACTTCGTCTCTTTTGAAGAGTTGTTCTTTTCCGGTTGTCAAATCCAAAAAACGTAGTTCTTGCGGACTTTCTTCAATCAATTCACCGACAAAGTTCTTTGCAGATTTGGTTACTATTCTAACTAAACTTGGTTCTGCGCTTGATAAGGTGCTTGCCAATAATAGGCTCAACAAAATTGCTGGTGTAGACTTCGACCAAGTCATTACTAATCCTCCAAGTGAACGCTATAAAGATGGCTCAGAGTATAAGCTACCGGAACTCCGACGTCATTGCGATTCGACCTACTGCAGCAAGTGTATTTTTGCTATTTTTGCTTTGAATTCACGTTGGAAGATATCGAATCTGCAATTCAGCAGCAGTTCCCTGAGTCAATTCGCGAATTACTGAGGAAATCAAAATCGAGGAAGCCAATTGCGGAACATTCTCTCCTGAAGGGGTGTCAACTAAAATTTCTAACTAATCGACGTAGAAGATCCAATTCCAACGAAGATCGAGTGGCAACACCGCTATGAAGGTGGATCTAACTTAACATGAGCTGGGTGTCGAAACCCTTCCCTAAAAAACAACGCATGGTATTTCTCTAACTGCTTCATTCGATCGGATGTTCGCTTAGCTTGGTCTGATGTCGTAATATTCTTTGCAAGGATATTAGCGTCTTGATCCGTCATCCTTAGTAACAAATAACTTGCAACATTCGAGTACAATGCCGTGTCGAAGTCTTTAGCTGACTGAGACGCAAGAACCAAAGCTATTCCAAATTTTCTACACTCAGCGGCAAGCTTGGGAAGCAATTTCATCTTGCTAGCCCGATGCGCCTCGTCGAAGATCACTGCGTGGGTTATGCGATCTTGAACTCCGCGTCGGAACATTTCCTTGTAAACATTGTAGAGAGAGAGCATTGCTACCGCACGCTGCACTAACTCATTTTGAGTCGCGTGGATTTGTAGAACTAGTGGCTTACTACGTTCGAGAAGACTGCGAACCTCGCCCGAATTCGTGAATATCTTGTAGTCGTCCAGTTCATCTAACCTTGCGAGTAGATTCTTCTCAGGTTTTTGGTCGCGTT
The DNA here is from genome assembly GCA_037367405.1 of Ottelia alismoides. NCBI lineage: Eukaryota > Viridiplantae > Streptophyta > Magnoliopsida > Alismatales > Hydrocharitaceae > Ottelia > Ottelia alismoides. Next base: position 520,029 of record JAZKJV010008684.1, read on the forward strand.
TTAGGATTGTGTAAAAGTCACGGAAATCCGGTATGCTGGGCAATTCACCTTCGCCACCCCAACCGTGGCGAACGTACGATTCCCGGATAGCGCTTCGCAGTCGTTCTAGCTGAATATCTCCCAAGTCAGGAAACATCGCAGCGAAGACGTCTCGTAACATGCCGGCGCTGTCTATATGACCCGTAGTCGAAACAACATCCAAATGCATTGGATTGAAACCCAATTGCTGGTGATCAAGCAACTGCACTTCACGCAGTTTTTCTGAAAGACGTTTGTCGATATCAGGATGATAGGAAAAGACAATCGGAGTAATGGACTTTGCCATTAACTGTTGGCAAATATTCATGACGGCCTCAGTCTTTCCCATGCCTGGAAATCCAACGATCATCAAGTGCGGATTTGCTGAACTTGCAACTGACCAGTGAACCGGTTCGTCGTTTGAGATATCGACACCGAAACGAATCATGGCAGGAGTTGGTGTTGATCGTTCATTCGGCAACGGTGGAACGACGTCCACCATTGGCTCTATTCTCGAGTTTAAGTTGTAAGAAATCTGTTGACCACTCTCGCTTTGTACTACTGAGTTCTCACTGGAAGGCGCAATGTGTGTTTGGTCGGTATTGGTATCTATCGAAGTATTCGTAACTAAGTCTAGCGACTTAGGCGTCTTTGGTTCCGGCGGTGTCGGTGTTCTTTCCATTCCGACAGCTAAATCTGGCATAGTGGTCGCCCCGAACAGGACGATTTTAGTTGGCGATCCTGACTCTGAAATGGTGACCGGGTCGTGAGCGTTCGGTGAACTGCATCTTGCAACCGGCGCAATTTTAAGATATCGGCATTTCAACGTCGACGACGCTTCGCACGTCGTTTTGCGGGTTTTTGCTGACGCTCTTGACGGCGGATGTTGTCGATCAGCCATTGGTGTCCAGGATTGGCTGCTAGCCAGCGATCAGGCAGGAGTTCATCAAGTTCGTCACTCACTACAGTCTCGCCATTGCTACATTGACTGAACGCTTCGCCACCTCGGTACGCAGGTAGGCGACGGTACACATCCGTCAACCAAGCCAATGGTTCAACGCCATTGAGCTTCGCACTTGTGATCAACGAGTAGAAACCGGCTGCATTGTGACCGGCTCGTTCGTTGCCGACGAAGAGATAGTTCTTTCTGCCAATAGCAGGATACTTAACCATTCGTTCCGCAATATTGTTCTCCATGCATAGGTATCCGTGTTCAACATAACGACACAATGCAAGCCACTGGTTCGAAGTGTAAGTAAACGCTTTGGCGATGATGCTCTTGGGCAGAATCTTGCCACTGGCCAACTCCTCATCCATCCACTGGCGGAAGCGGTTCAAGATTGGCAATGCGTATTGCTGACGTGCAGCAGCCACTGCATCGAAATTTCGATCACCTTGCATGTTCTTCAACGGATACGCTTTGTCCAATTCTGTCTCGATCTGCGATAATCGCGCAATGAACCCTAGAGCCGTATTGGCCCGCACGTTGTCATAGTCCAACGCATCGTACCAATACCGTCTCGTGTGCACCCAGCACGCCACTTCGATTGCTCTTTCAGGACCGAACACACGATCGTAGCCGCAGAATGCATCCGCTTGTAAATAGCCACGATAGCCGGTGAGGAACTCAAGTGGTCCTTCACGCGTTCGCTCGAGTGTGAAGTCATAGACGGCGTAACGATGCAGCCAATCTCCCAAGTACGGCCAGAACCTCGCCTCGATACACATCTCAGGCTGGATCATCTTGATCTTGGTATCGTCGGTATGAATGACTTTGGACTGAAGCACAAGGTGCTTCATCCGCATCACCAGCGGCTTCACTAGCTCTGCCAGTTCGAACAACCAGCCACAGATCGTGCTACGACGAATCACGAAGCCTGTGCGGTCGAACAGATCTTCTTCGCGATATAATGGCAGGTGGTCTCCGAACTTAGATACCGTCACATGGGCTAACAGACTCGGACCCGCAACCCCTTTCTCGATAGGTTGCGGTGGTTTCGCTGCGACCGCCACATTCTCTTGGCAGCACTTGCAGGCGTATTTGACTCGTTGATGCTCGATGACCTTGAAGCGAGCTGGTACGAATTCAAGTTGTTCGCTAGATTCAACGCCAATCTCGCTGCGTTGCTCACCACAGCACGGACACTTGCGTTCTTCTTCAGTGAGTTCATAGCGTTTGACTTCACGCGGCGCGTTACTCGGTAAGCGTCGACGACCATGGCCTTTCTTTGGCTTGTCCTTCTTTCCATCCTCTGAAGCCGGCTCATCGTCTTTGTTGGTTGACGCAGCCTCCTCCAGTTCGCGTGCTATCTCTTCCAACTCGTCTTTGCTGAACAGCATTAGTTGGTCAGGATTGATACGCTCTTGACGAGAGCCGCGGACAGTGCGAAGCAACTGCTTGATCTTGGCTTGTAGAAGTCGAATCTCCCGATCCTTCTCTTCGATCGACATTGAGAACTGCTCAGTTGTTGCCACGTGCTGAGCTTCGATCTGGGCAAGCTTCTCTTCTGATGCTTGCAGCTTCTCAGTAAGGTGCTGTACCTGTGCAGACTGTTGCTCCAGAAGAGACTCCTTCTCCCGCAACAGTGCATAAAGCTTCTTGACTTCGTCGTCTTGTGTGTCCATGAATTCTTATACGCTCAGGTGCAATCAAGTGTTCATTGAAAACGTTTGATTCGTAATAAAAAAGCCCCTGAAAACACTTGGTATTCAGGGGCCGACCTGTTATCAGATTGAACGGCAAGTTGAAGCTCGTCAACCCGCGATTGAGTACCGCTTGCGACGCTTGACGCTCTTAAGATCTATACCTCGCAGCAGCATCGTAAACTCATCGCTACGGATCTCAACGCACGTTGCGTCGTTAGTGCACTGTGGGAACTGAAACGTTCCCTGCTCGAGTCGACGATACCAGATCGCTAGGCCATCACCATCCCAGTAGAGGACCTTCAAGCGATCTCGACGACGATTAACGAACAGAAAAAGCGAGCCTGACAACGGATCCTGCTTTAGTTGATTAGCGACCAAAGCATACAAACCATCGAAGCCTTTACGCATGTCTGTAACGCTAATCGCAACAAAGATCTTCGTTGATGCTGAGAGGCTTAGCATGACTCACCACCTCTGTTGAAGATAGATTCGACGGCCGTTAGCAATTCAGCCAGTTGCGATGGTTGAATCGAAGCATTGACGCGCAGTACGAAACCGCTTGGTGTGTCGATCTGCACTTGCTGGCCGACCGTGTATGAACACTGCCTCAGTGACGAAGCCTCAGCCGGGACGATCCGAACAGGGATCAGATCAGGTACCGCAGACGCTTGCCCGACCGACGAGTGGTCTCGTTTAAGCTTGCGTCGCCACTGGTAGAGTGACTGAGCTGAAATGTGGTATCTTGCACAAAAGTCACCGACCGAGAGACCACTTGCGTTGAAACGGTCGACAATACGCTGCCAATGCTCAGCCCGCGCTGCGCGTTTGGTAGATGCCATTGCTGGACTCCTTCATGAAAAGAGGGAACAAATCCCTCAAATCTAAACGAGCACGCAAGATGCACTTCACCGAACGCTCACACCGGGTCGGCGTTGATGAACTCTGGACAGAAAATATAACCTCGATTTGGAATTGTCGGTTCGGTGAACTTGTAGTTCGCTCCATCAGTCGTCAGACGATCCAATTGTTGCCGAAAACGCTCGTACTGCGTGGCGTCAAGGTAATGGCGATTCGCTTTTTCCAGATAGAAACGTAGTGCTCGCACCAATCTGCTGCGGCGAATCGAAAGTAGTGGCTCGGCAACCTTTCCGTCGAAATACCAATTCATCCAAGCGTCACGATGCAGTTGTGTTTGTTCTTCAATTTGGTGAGTCAAATCGGGAGATCGTGCTGCGCGTAGATTGCGTCGATACTTTACTTCTACGAAGGTAAACGAAAGTCCGCCACGAGCAGGAAGCGAAATATAAATCAAGTCGGAGCGAACCTTTGGGGCAGCTTCTAAATCAATTGTGGTCTGGCTGCCCTTTTCTCTCGGAGCCAAATCGGGGATGTCATCCACGGGTAGGAAGAATCCTTTGCCGAGCGACAACCAGGAATGGCTATCGTCGGTGGCGTTTTCGCAATGAGAATGAACTAACGCCAATGCGATCAATTCACTGCTCGTGCTCCCAAGACTGGTCAGACGCATGGCAAGTCGACCACTGAGCGCTTTCAAATGGCGGACGAGAAACTCGCAGTTTCGACGACTGGCACTTAGACTCATACGCTCTAACATTTCGTCAAGCAACTCGCGAATCTCGTCAGTCCGCGTCGTTGACGTAATCATTTGAAGACTGCCGAGGTCATCGCGTTCCGGGACGCAATCTATGACATACGTTTCGTAAATCGTCGGTTCGTCATGCGGTGCGTCAAAGAACTCGATGCCTGCATTGCGATCGACCGTAATCACCCAATCAGAAAGGCGATGAACAATGCGTAACATTTCTTGCTGGTCCACTGTCAATTGAGTTCTCAATGTCGGCCACATTTCATCGCTCTGGCCAGCAAATCGACATACGCAGCGCATTACTGCTTTATTCAACTTTGAAAGTCGCTCGGTTAAGGCGCGCCCGGAGGGGTGTTTCTCGCCTTCAGACTCGGGCGGGAGCCAACTCAGCCACTCGGCTGTCGGCTGAAACCGGAACGATCGCTGAGTATTCGCGACCAATCCATAGACATGCAGAGGTGCCGTTTTCGGAAGCGAATCGAGCGGCACAAAATGGACGCCTGTATCGAAACTATCGAACGCAATCGCCATATGTGCCGCCGATGACGGAACCGCTATGTTCTTCTTCGCCCAACGCAAACGCGGAAGAGTCAGCCCACTTCTATTTGATTGACTTTCCAACATCCACCTGTCGCCATCAGTAATTCCGGATGCACCCGTTCGATGCCTCTCCACTAAATCAACAAGAAAACTTCCTGTGATATCTGAATTCGCCTGGGCTGGAAACATCTCTAAATTGAACCGAACTGGCGATACTTCATCTTCGCCTTTCTCATTCGATTTGAGTGCAGCCCCTAACGCCCTCGCTACCGTACAACCATCTCCAGGGCGCAGGGCGTGGAGCATTACCGCACCTCCCGATGACTCTCCCAATTCATGGAATTGAATATATCGTGTGATCTCGCGAGCTAGCGAACTGCTAACTTGCATCCCCATCGAACTAACGCCAGGATCATGTTCATTTAGCCCAAGCGACCGCATCAACATTGCGACGGCAGACTTGGGTTCAGGATCTTGGTCACTCACCATCGCTGTGGCGAAAAACGAGAGTGTATCGGCATATACGAAGTGTTGACCCGCGCAAAGGCCAGGCAAAATTGATGGGAAATGAGCGGCTTGCAGATTTTCGACTGCTTCACGAACACGAGTTGGCGCCAAACCCAAATCAAAGCGTAGATGCCGCATCAATTGATCATAACCAGAGTGCCACGCAACCCGTAATGGATGGCTTGGTAGTACGATTAAACCAATTGTTTTGCCCGATAGAGACTGAACCTCAACGGTGTCCGTCAAAGTAATTTGCGGAGCGGCTTGCTCGAAGATCGGCAACCATGAATTCACATATTCGTCGGCCTTCTTGAGACTACCACCGTAAATGCTTCCCCAAAATCCACCTCGTTCTGCAAGCTCTTTTTGCAGGCTAGCAGACGCCCTAATGGTTCTATCCCAATCTGACTGTGGCACATGTCCGGTATCGAATACGTGGAATTCCGGATCTGCGACTCGCTGCCCATCTCCACGAACTCGAACCGACCATCGCCCGAGATTCTGCTGTTCGGCCTGTAAGCGCTCGATCACTTCGATCAGCGGTGGGCGTTGGACTTTGAAACTCTTCTTCGAGGAAGTCGCACGAAACGCTACAAAGTTCTTAGCTGAATCGATCGTAAAACAATTTTGATTGGAAACGTCGAGATCGAATTGATTGCCATCCGCGATGTTTACTGCGCCATCCATCATACAGCGTTCAAACTTAGTCGTGTTCGACGTCGTTTCGGTAGCTGCTTCGCCGAATCGAATGATGAATTCTTCAGACTCATCCTCTATTTCATCATCTGACGTGCCAATCACCGAAACGATTACACGAGCTTCAAATTGCGAATCTTCAGCGATTCCCTCGAAGTCCTCCGTCGTAAGCTTTACCGTCTGATATTGGGCTCCCTTGCGAACCGAATGCGAGACATCGCGATAAGCTAACTCGTCTTCACCAGAAACGACTCTGACCCGGTAGTCGATACTTCCTTTCGGCAATTGTTCAGGCTCGGTTTCAAAACGCACCTCTAGCTTAGAAACTTTGTCATTGGAAAGTAGAAACTGCGGTGGCGTGCCATCTATCAAGCCTGACCATTTGCCGATAGTTCCCTGCTTGCTGCGCCAAGAGCGAAGTTTGACTTTTCGCAACTGCTGGCTCAGAAACTCGGGTTGAATTTCCCCAAGCCACAACGAGGGTGCAGACACGACACTGCTTATAACTTCTGATAAAGGTCGTCGCGCTGCTTCACGAATGATCTGCTGAAGCCCGACTTCTTGAGCTGGCGATTCGTCTTTCAAAAGCAAAGACTCTACTCGCTCGGCCGGCGTACGAGCATTTCCGGATCCCAGGAAAAGACGATCGACCATTCGAGCAGAAACCTGTAAATCACTTTCCCTGATTGAGGCTGCTTCTCCACGAATTGGCCATAAACCAAGAAGCGAGATTGAACGCCCAAAGTCGTCAGGATTTGCGCAGAGAGACGCCAAAAATTGAATTCGCTGCCATTTCGACAGAGACTTGCGTTCACCGATATAGCGAACTTGATTGATTGCTTGCTCAGCTTTGTCGAAAAGTTCGCGTCCAATTTCGCGCCGGGTCAAAACTTTGGTTTGATGAAAGAGCATTTCCTCGGTCAATTCTCGCGAGGCATTGTAAATCCCGTCCATACCGGCACCCGCACGGAGTACGTCAATCAGCAGCAAAACGGCTTGTGCCTTGTCCTCGCGAAGTTCTACAGCTTGATCGGAGGTGATTAATCGACGCAATTCGTCGATTTCGTTTACGACCGCTCGTACTCGCCAGCCCAACGGTGCAAAGTTCTTATTCTCTGCCAAAGATTCAACTACGGACGGCGACAAGCATCGGCAGAATGCGACGTTTCCTTCTGTCGCAACTCCTACGAGTTCAGCGAACAACCGGTTGAGGAATTGGACTAACTCGTCATTTAGCGGGATCGGTTCGGCTACGGTTGACATGTGTCATCCCCTTCCACATCGCGTGCATCAAAACGTGGGCGCAAACGCTTCATCGATTCTGCATCATTTACTCCCATTAACAAACCGAGGCTCCGCAGTCGCCGTTCGAGGCATTTTCGATTTCGCTGTAGTAGTTCGCGCGAAATAGTCTGGCCCACCGGTGCTTGATCTACAAGTAAGCCGTATCGTTCACGAAGCAAGATTACGAATTCATTAAATGAAATTGGGTTTGCTTTCGTGTTAGGGCCTTTTCCCGGTTCCCTAAGGTGGCGGTGAACCAAGAAATCGAGCATCGTATCGGATAGTAATATTGATTTCATCATGCCTGATTTTCGACCATTTCGCATTGATTGAAATGTAACTCGGCGTTCGCTAGCAAGCCCATTCGCTTGACCTGTCATTAAACATGAACCAAAGCACTTAAGGATGTGTGCTATTTGCAATCGATCACCCATCATCTGTGTCACGGTCTCTGCTAGTCTCATGACAGGATTCGGAATCGCGGAATCGTCCTCCAGAATACTCGTGCAGGCTTCACCGATCTCTTCTTCCTTAAATCGCTCTGACAGTTTCATACAGTGCTTCTTGACGTCGCGCAGTATCATTTTGCTGTCCTCGTGCCGAGACATCAGTACCTCACCAAGAACGTTTATCCGATCAGTTGCATCAGGACGTTTTGCAGGTAGGTTATCAATCTCATACCGAGACTGATACTCAAGGATACGAAGAGCCATTAGCACGACTGGTAGGCGGTACAGCCGACGATTCACGTCATCCGACGTTTCCTCAGAAAGCCGACGCAATTCGTGGTCTGTCCCACCTGAACAATCCACGACTAGCGCCCATGGCGAATCATGCTGCGGAAGCATTCCGTGTTGCTCCCAATCGAAAAGCGCTGATGCGGTGGATAGGAATATGTTTGTAAGGCCCAGGCCAATACACGATTCGATCATCTGCGTAAGCGATTGTCGGGGAATTGACTCGCCGTAAGCGTGCAGAAATATTCGCAGGTCGTCACGAAATATCCGCGTGGACTGCTTCGCTAACGGCTGTTGATTCGCAATCTCGCTCGAACCGCGTCCATGCCCACTCTCCTTAACGCTCCGAGTCTCTTTCAGCTTAATTGGTTGCTTACATTTTCTAGCTATTCTAATGGTCGCAAGTTGATCAAGTCCCATTTCTACCGACTCGTCAAACTCATCAACGAGATCAGATTTTAGCTGACGAGTACTCATTCCGGATCCAAACACTGAAAGCAGTATGTTGTTAGTAAAGTCGTCGTTGACCCGGAAAAAAGACTCATTTGTGAGCCCGGCGGACACGACATCACCCTCTTTTTGATCAGCTAGGATCGCGACAAGAGATTCTGGCACAAGTCGCAGGTGACCAACGCTTGCTGGTAAGTCCATCCACGCAGATTGGTAATGCGTAGGAAAAGCGCGAATAACTGGTTTTTTCCGTCCAGGTTCATGTCTTTGATTTTCGAGACAATGTGTAAGCAAGAAATCCGCGAGTATGTTCTGTGCTATTGGCGAACAATACCCATAAAACTGACTTTCGTCCTCTGCGAGTATACGAGCAACGCTTGACACCGTCGCAGCTTTTTTCGTGCTTGATCGCGTGAATTCCATTTCGTGAGAAAGTGGTTGGAATTGGTCTGCAAAATTCCCCTGTCCGCGACGGTGACCGCGCCGAAACATATAGAAGACAGCAGGCAGTAAAGCGCCCACCGGAAAATCCTGCAATGTGAAAGCAAGGGCCTCTGCATAATTTGTGGTCCAGATTTCGTTTACCATCGCTGGGGTTAAAATTTCATTCAAAATCTCTTTTTCCAGTTTTTCAGACATCGGCAAATTCCTCTTGAACTACGGTCGGCTCGAAGAACATCTGCTGAATTCCTTCTTGCATTCGAACCCCCAATCGAAACACATCATTCGGCTGACTTGGGTTCCATGCGAACACTTCTCGCTCGTCCTCTTGAGCCAATCGCTGCGTGAATATGGACAGATTTGTGAATATGTCGTCGTTCGCGGCATCCATGATCTGATAACCATCCGCCAACTCGAGTAACAGTCCAAACAAGTCACTGCCTAACCTCAGTATCTCCTCTCGTTCATCGCGGTAGCGATACCTTAGGATCAAGCCATTGGCCAACCACTCAACGCCGCCATTGCTTCCTGTTTCGTCGATCTCTAGGCTAAATCGATTCAGTGGCTTCTCCACCCAGAAAGTTGTTTCGACCGGTGTTCTCGGCATAATCTTCAGCGGAACCACATCGCGACGTAGCAAAACACGATGTGGCAACTGTTCCAATCGCGAAATTCCATAGCATACGCGTCGTGTAAGCTCACGATTCTCTTCGGTAGAAAGAATCGCTACTTCGCGGAACTGACGTAGGCTTTCGCTTTGAAACAACGTTACGGCTTGCGAATCGCCACAGAAATTCTTAGATTGTTCTTCGAGCCATTCAAAATATGCACGCCGACGTTTTGATATCAACGGCTTCTGTTGCGGAAATTTCGGCGGGTTCAATGGATCCACAACTGGATCATGGCTGCGAAGGTACCGGTCCACTTGAGGGTTCGCGCCGTAAGCTGGATCGAGCCTCTGCAACTCGGCGAGCAACTCTCCTTGCCGCATCGTTGAATCTGCGGAAAATGCCCGATCCCAGTAGTGCCCTGTCTCCAGTTCCGCTGTCGCGTGCAGGTCATCGCAATAGTGGATACCGAAGAAGATATAGCTGAGCGTGCCTCGCAATTCGCGCGTAGTGACATGCACTTGTCCGCGCTGATGGACTGCTTGTAGTGCCGAGGCAAGTTGCTCACGAACTCGCTTTCCGATGTGAATGCCGCTATCGCTTACATCCAGCAAAGTGCGAGCAGAATTCCATGCAGTACACCGAGAAGCAGCAGTGCAAGTCTGACAAGGCGCCCAGATTTCCTTTGCGTTGTCACCCCCAACCATGCGATCAAGTAATGCGTTAAAAAACTCAGTGGATGGCGACCAGGCTGCCTTTTCTGAAGCAGTTTGCGGAAGGTGGCGGGCATCGCCAACGAGCGACCGCTCGTTCAAATTGATCAACCTAATGTGGTCCATTGATTGCGAAGGTGTACCCTCGCCGATCAATGTCTCGACAACCCAATCCGTCAGTGGAGTCTCGCCATGCGTATTCTCGTAGTATTCTGCCCACTGAAGTAATCGACCATCATTGACAGCAACCAAGTGAACTCGCGGCGTCTCCGACGGTCCCTGTTGAAACGGATCGAACAAATCGTTTAACAACTCGTCCGCAGTCTTGCCCCTGAAAGAAGCCGCTCCATCGAGGTTTATCTTGATCGATAGTCCCATGACACTACCTGTTGATACCCGCTCAGAGGAGTTTTGCTTCCCTAGCCCTAGCTTAAAAGACAAATGCTGAAGGAAAGCAGTTTTGCCATCGCCGGCATTGCCGCAAAGGATAACTAACTGCACGTTGCGGTTCTTAATATCTTCTAAAAGATTCGCCTCAAGCGCTGTTTCAACATATGTATTGTGAGCAAAGGCCGAATCCAGTCCGCGTGTTTCAATTCCTCCGCGCGGCGATCCTGGATACGTCGAAAGCAACTCGGCAAGCCATGGCACGTGATTTGGCGATCGAGTAACAGTATCTGATTCGTCCGCATCGTTGTTCGACTTACTTTCTAACGTATCGTCCGACTTGGCAATTTCTTTTTCGGACGCAACCTCCGTCAAATGATGTGTGTTATTTTTCGCAGTTGCAGCCAGGGATTGTTCCTTAATCCATTTGAGTGCCTGCATTGCGTTTGCAAAACGTTGTTCACTACAAGTCGAAGTGGCCTTGTCCAGAAAATCTGGTATCCATCCCCATGGTTTACGATCCAGTTCCTCCCAATTCATTCCCCTTTCTCGCAGCTTTTCGCCGCCATACCAAAACGGCTCCCGATCAAATACTACGTGATACATAGTCGTGGCGAGAGAGTAGATATCATGCGAAGAAGAAGCAGGCATTCCTTCAGCCTGTTCCTCCGGAGTGTACATAACGGTTCCACCTCCCCAACTCAGTTCGCCCTGTTTCAATACAAAATCGAAATCTACGAGAGTAACATCTCCCGAGTGTTCCAAAATGTTCTTGGGGCTAATATCGCCGTGAACCAACCCTGCTCGATGTAACGCACTCAAGCCTTCGCAACTGCTTTCGATCCATCGTCCAACAACCGCATGAGGCGTCTCCCCCAGTTCCTCCGCATACAGTTCGACATAGCCGATCCAGTCATGCAACGTCCGACCTTCAACCCATTGAAGCAGTGCGACAAAGCAATTGTCCTCCCATTCGTTCGCAAACTGAAACACGGTTGCCAAGTGCGGCTTATCCGTATGTGTACAGACTCTTCGGTACGCGCTTAGAGCACGATTTCCGCTACCTGCTTCGAACATCACTTTCCCTGCGTATATGCCAACATCCTGGTCTTCATAAACCTCAACAACCTTGAATGTTGAGCCATAGCTTCCGGTACCAATTCGACTTGCAATCCGAAATTGACGACTGTTGAATGTAACCATATCGCCTTCGCTCCAATATCGTGCTGCGAGTGTGGTTGATTCGAGAATTGGTTTCACCGCTTTCTCGCTATCACCCACTGCAAGCATTTGTTCCAGGCCGGCAAGGGAAGCTCGCTTAGTCGGTACCTCCGCCATCCCACCTTCTAGCGTGAACAACGTCTTGGTAGTTGCATCGGTCTTCAAACCTGATAACAGAGTGCTCAGCGTTTTGCACAACGAATAAATATCTGAACGTTGATCTGCGCCACCGATACCTTGAGAAATAACCTCGGGTGCCGCGAAAGTAAGGTCCTTCTCAGTCAGCTTTGCATTCGGCGACAACGTCATCGACCCGGATATGCGAGCCAAATCGAAATTTGTAAAAATGGGCTGGTTGTTTGCTCCAACCAATAGCGATTCAGGAGATATGTGGCGATGCACAAACTGAACATCGCGAAGACTGCTGGCATGAAGTTCTTTCAATGCACTGACTGACTGCCGAGCAAACGCGATCCGCGCATCCGCGTCCCACCTTGTGTCACCCGTTCTCTCCGAAACTGACGGTGCACCAGGATCCACAATCGAGAAATACATCAATTCGCCTGGATAGTGTGGAACTTCCTGATATGAGTCCATAATCCGTGGAACATGTGGGGATTTCTGCAATTTCTGTAGAGTCGTGAAATGGCGTTGAGCTAACTCCTCCGATTTTGGATCATCGCTCGCGGAAAGGTCATACAAATGTAGAAAAATCTTATCGCGTGTTCGAATATGTTCGCCGCGATAAATCCGATGAAAGCGGTCTGACGCTTGGCATACTCGTTCCAAGTTACGCGCGGTCGCGATATGGCGAATTTCGCCTTTCAATGCAACTTTGCTTAGTGGTTGCAAGATGTGACAAATCTTCTGAACCTCGTTATCGCTGAGGGTTTGCAACAAACCAGTTTCAAGTAGCTCTGACGTTTCCTTTAGACCAAAAAATGTTGAGCCGTGTACCTTGGGACGTTTAGAGGTCCACGAAACACTCCCCCGAGTCAATAGGAACTTACCTGCCAAGAAACCCGCATCAATGTCTGCCTTGTTGAGCTTACTTGCGATCTTTCGAAGCTTATTCGCCAGCTTGTCGGCTTCATGGATAACCGTATTACTAAAGTTTGAAATGTAAACGGCATCCCAATGCTTCACTTCGATTACATGCAACCCAGAGGGACCAATCACAATCACATCTACGTCGTCTGGAACGGCTTGAGTTGTTACAGAATGCGGCAGATTGGAAAGTATGATCCAATCACGCTGGCCAGAACATTTGAGAAGATCAGCTTTCAAACGTTCAACAGCCGTTCGTTCACTTTCGTTCGCAAACTCGCCACAGGGAATATGATGAACGGTCAAGCTAATGCCCTTTGATTTGCAAATTTCTTTCGTTCGAATTGCGAAGTTACGCCAACAAAACAATTCTAAAGCGGGGTTCAGTCGTTCGCCACTAGGGCTGTTTTGAATAGTGCAAAATAATGTAACCGTATGAAGCACGTTGCCATTTGGCTGGATTTGGACCAGCAAAAGTGGATCTTGCTGCACTTGCACCATTCGCGTGACCAGTAGGTGACATTTCAATCGCCCGCCCCCGTCCCCCCAGCGACAGCGCTGTCGCTGGCAACGAGCTTGTTCTGGTCCTGAAGAAGCAAAGTGAAGTTGTACTGGGATGTGGCGATGCAATGACGTGACACAACTACGGCTTAGCCCACTGTTCCGAAATTCGTTTGCCGGCGGCAGATGGCAATTCGTTCGTAGTTGTATAACTGTTCGCACCGCGAACAAATGCAATGAGAAGATTCCAATGATCGTAAGTTGCTTATTCGTCTAATAAATTCGATCTTGCCAAAAAAGAAAAGCCGTTCTCTAGGGTTCTGTTCTGTCCACCAAAGAAAGCGTGCGACGAGTTACTGTGTTGGTTGCCCATGCGACAGCTAAAGTTTGAGCCAGAGTGTGCATGGCGTGGCATTTTCGCGAATGTTGTAACTGAGGGACTTGTGAGGTTGCCGAACAATCAGAGATCCATTGAGACTGTCAATTTTCTTGGCGATCTCGCTATGCATAAATGGAGTAACGCTTGTTTGTGCAGTAATCGTTCGCGCATAAAGTAGATAAATATCGCTATGGTCGCGGATGAGTGTGTCAATGACGTAGTGGGCGTCAAATGCCAAACCCGACGGGATGGCCGATACGATCATTCTAATTGTTGAGTCCATTAAGTATTCTCGTATTGCCAAAAGATGTTTTCGCAAAAGCCTACCTAAAACGAAGAAGCGTTGTACCAAGAGAAAAAATGCTTTTTACTAATCAATGCATTGCCAAAGAAATTCCTCTCGGGCGACCGAAGAGAAAGAGAGTTCGGCAGCCCGCGAGCGAGCTGCCGAACAGCAGAGAGGACGGGATTCGAACCCGCGTAGCGCCATAAAATAACGCTAACCCGATTCTCAATCGGGCGCCTTAAACCACTCGGGCCACCTCCGTCATTTCTCCCAAGAGCAATGACGGAGAACGCCATTTAAGCGATTTTCCGTGAAGTGCATCAAACCGACGTCCAATTGAACTACGATCGCCATATTGTTGACGCGCGGTCGACGCGATCGAACTCGCAACATCTCATTTTCTAACTCTGGCAGAACTAACTGCCAATTTTACGTTGGTTGTGCACGGGTCTTCCGTCGCTGCATTTTGTGCGCCAATTTAGAACCCATGTTGCTAACGCATGGCTTTGCGTAACCGTCTGCTCAATTAGCTATGGACATTGTCGAGATTTAAGTTCCACAGCCTTCGAGTGAGTGCCGGAGACCAGCCAAGTTAGTGCCCCCCAAAGCTGGCCAAAGCTTAACGCCTATTCATCGTCAGCACAATCGAATTGCGAGTACCACGGTGTCAGATCAGTTGGTTCTGACTGCAAACAATCTGCAATAACCGAATCAACGCCAACTTCTCAACATCACTAAGTCCCATTGCCTGTTCTAATAATGAATCCATTTGCGTCCTTTCGTTGGTGAAACTTGGGGGGTAGTCTATCAATCTTAATAGCTCGATTCCAACGTCAATCGTGTTAATTTCTTGCGTGCGAAGCAGCTTGATGTAGCTGTCTAAGCCTGAGAATGGGTTCAAATTAGCATCTTAACGACGACCCACCAAGCGACAGCGCTGTCGCTGACGGCGAGCTTTTCTGGTCCAATAGAAGCAACGGGAGTCGGCAATTTTCGGGAGAACGACCGAAAGGGCCGCGCGGTTGATATGCGATCGTGCTGCCCAAGATTTGTGATAGCTCCCTCTGAAATGCTTTCTCTGCATTTTCCTTTCGCCTAGTAGCCAGTATTGATACAGCTCAAGAAGATTGCGAGCGTGGCTTAGCAAGAAACGAAAATCCCGATTTCATATTGCATTCATTCGTATCGCCTTCATGTGGAACGGCCTCGTGAATGTGAGCACACTTTCGGAAAATGCTGTATCAGTTGAGAGAACTTCGCAGGTTATTTTGCGAATTGCCAAATCAATAACACTATCTTTGAAGATCCAATTAAACGCATCGATTATAAAGCGTGAAAGCTAGCAACTTCATTGCAAACGGTTACGCTCACGCCGACGAACGTCCAGGGCAGGAGCGTGACGGCGAATGGACTTTAAGTATTGCGGACGAAAAATGCATCAAGTTTGATCATTGCATCGAGGCCATTGAGGCAAGTTTCGAGGGTGAAACATGCACCGTCATCAAGTACGACGGAAGCAAGTTTGAAATCGCATTTGATGAGGATGAACTAGAAGAGGAATCGGAGGACCCGTTTGTGAAGGCGATTGGTGAATGATTCTTGAGGTACTTAAGGCTGCGAAAGTTGATGGTGTATTCTCGCGACTTCAGCAATTCGGGCCGGTTCAACTAGATATCGAGGACTTCAACGGTGGTTGGGGATGGCCGGAATTCGATGAACTTGGCAAAACTAATCTGGCATGACCAAGGATTGCAGCCAGCGGCGAATGTTCCTCAGAATTCACTTTATTCATGGGTGTTGGCGCGGTTCGGCTTTAGCATTTTAGTGTTCCCGTCCAGATAGTCCGTCACAGCACGGTACGCTCGCCAAGCAAAGGGAGACAAGGCTCCACCAATAGACGAACACAGCAGCAACTCCTGCGGCGGCCATCGCCCCAACACAGCGAATGGGATCACGACAATCGCGAGTGCGGCAATCGAATTCGCAAACGTTTGAGCCAGCAAGTAAACAACTACTTTTCGAATATCAGCCCTCCGCCGGATGAACTCCCGAGCATTTCGAGGAAGTCCGCTTTGCCGACTGCACCGATCCTCTGTTGCAGAACATTCCCCAGTGGGTCAGTGATGATTGTGCTCGGTGTAGTGCCGACCTTGTAACGACTCCGCGTTGTGGCCGAGTCAGGATCATCTACGTCAATCGTCACCGCGATGAATGAGCTATTGACCAAAGACGTTACCTGCTCATCGGCCAAGACGGTGCGTTTCATAATCCGACAGGGGACGCACCACTTGCCAGTGAAAAATAGGATAATGGGCTTACCAGTTTGAGAAGCTTGTTTTTGAGCCAAAGCAAGGTCGCCCGCCCAAGCGATATTGTTGGCGGGGACGTAGAAACAGTACCAAGCGTAGGGGAGAGACACTACGAGAGTCGAAATCCAAAACCAACGCCAAAAGTTGAACTTGGCTCGACCAGTTTTGGATGTGGGATCGGCGAAGTTTTGTGATTGCAAGTCATTCTCGGAATTCGGTGTTAACATCTGGTCCGCTTGTAAAAGGCAAGTTGGCTCTACGCTCGCTAACTCTGAAACGACGTTCCTCCAACAACCTATGGCCACGATTCGAGCTGAAGTGGGCGCAACTATTCTCGATGCCGGCTACACGAACAAATGTATGAAAATCAATGGCCGGTTTTTAGGTCACGTAGTCCTACCACGGTAGACCTATTTCGTCATTTCGCTCAAGATTTGACCGGAGTCGATGCAAGCCAATACGCAGTTCCAAGTCGACTGTTGGTGTCTACGGTAGTCATAAACCAGCGGATTCGTAGACATAGCGAACGAGCAATACATGCTTAGTTGCGGTCCGAGCATGAATGTAGGTCGAAGAACTGGAGACGCCGACACGCACAGAGTTTGTTGCTTTACACCAGATTGGTTAAAAACGCCAAATTACTCGAGAAAGCGAAATTCGCTGAAGTTCTTGAAGATTTGCCTTGTTAGAGATCGACAACAAGCTTAGCCTTAATGAATTCTTAACAGAAACCTGGTGATTCGAAGAGGAGTTTGCTGTGTTGATTTTTCGCGCGGGCCGTACCGATAATTGCAGCACGGTTGGCATGAACATCGAATCTAACTCAAATGATTGCCAGATCGTATCGTTCGTCGAGTATTGCAATCTTCTTGTTTCGCGACGCGAGCTTGAACGCTGCAATGATGGAACTTCAGGCTTGATAGGTGTGCGCGATCGACAATCTGGGATACGTTATGTTCTTGCGAGTGAACAACTCTATTCGGCAAACGTGGCACCCGCAAAGTTAGCTTCAACAAAAATGGGGTTGGAGAAATAGACCCGATATCGATAAACTTCCGCCGTTCGTTTCATCTAAACTGAGGTGAAGAAAAATGGAAGCTCTGATATCGCAAGTGCAACGGCTAAGCGTATTGCAAAAATGGCAGTTGTTAAGAATACTCCGGGAGGAACTCGTCGTCAGTTCCAATATAGAGTTGCCGACGATATTCGAATCCCCCGAGGATCAGTTGGAGACCGAGCTTAGCGAGGATCAGATTTGGGGATCGCCTCAACTATTTCTACTTGACGCGACCTAGTTTTTGGTTTGTGCAGGCAATTTCTCGGACTAGGAAAATTTGAGCCAAACGTCAGGTGAACGATTCTTTCGAAATCTTGCAGTATCCATTGGACTTCTAGGTATCGCATCCCTTATTTTTCAGATGGTGAGGGGCCTACAGGTTCCGCTCAGTTCTTGTTTCTGGAATAGGTATTCCTTGGCGTGCTCTGTCCAAATGGAAAGCCTCCTTCAAGCGAAATCGCGATCAGTTGATTGCCGTCCCGGTTCTTACTAAATCGCTTTTAAAATGAAGATTCGGCGGTGGGGTTTTTGAAGATTCGGCTAAACCTCTTCTATCGCGGCAAACAATCGCTAGCATGTTTGTCCTGAACGGCTAATCTTGAGTTCGCGTCCGGTCACTTCAATTTCCATTCATCGAAGGACCCAACACTTGCGACACGGAATTTCGACCAGAGATTTTTTCGACCTTGTTACGACCTGCAAGGGAAAAGGTATATATCGGGTCGTAGTCCTTTACCGTCAGAACCAATTAGCAGAGTATTTCATTGTGAAAGGCGTTTCGAAGAAAAGCCGCTGGAGCGTTTTCGTTGGCGAAAGCGACAAACAAATTGGCGAGCATTTTAGGACACTCAATGCTGCGAAACAACATTGCGTAGATAAATCGATTTGATGAGGCAGATAGTTTAAATCGCAATCGCATATGCTGGAAACCGGGAATTGTGGGCAGCCAACGAGCTGCACATCGAGTCGATCGCTGCATATGAAAATTCTTTGGTCCGCGAAGTTCAGCCATCGCCCTTGAATCATCACGAACCTCTAATGGAACTTGGTCGGAACGAACTCCCTAAGCGGACCGGCCGCCGGAGTAATTGAAAGTAGGAATACTAAGAGAGAGGTCATTCATGTTTGATAACGAGGTCAACAACGTAATTGAGGCCATCATTCGGTATGGCCATGACGAAGATTTTATTCCCAGAGTCTCGAAGCACTGGCAAGCCACTGATGCCGTCGCGGGGAGCAGCCAGAAACTGGAAGTACTTCGAAATCGCGTTGAACTTGGTGTCCCGCTATTCCATCCCGGCGATAACCAAGAATATCTTGGAACTCGATTTGCGGATAAGATGTATGTTCCTGCGATTCGATTCATGATGAAATCTCGGCATCGAGGCCGGATGTTTTGTGAGTAGCACCTCACTTTAACGCAACGAAACCACAGGTCGGGAAAAATGCGATCGGATACTTCAATTATCGACCAGCCGATTGAGTTTGCATTGCACGGCCTTGAAGCGATCGTTATGGGGAAACAGTATTCACAGGTTGCGCAAGTACATTGATGTGCTTGATGGAAAGATCGCCAATCCGTGCATAGAAATCTATGGTCATCATTGCGAGAGCCCGAACGAATGCGAAAAGACAATCCTAATTGGATTGCAATCTGTCGCTCCGCGTAGCCACGCCCTCAAATAGGCCAACTCTTAGGAAATTCAATTTCGCGAAGAGAAAGTTATTCCTTTATACCCAAAAATAGCTATGTCAAACTTGGCTGAATCGCATCGGGTCATTCGTTTCCTCGAATCCTTCACGAGCCATTGGATATGCATTGACGGTGGCTGGGGAGTCGATGCACTTCTTGGCGAACAATCACGACCTCATTCGGATCTAGACTTAATTGTCAAAGCGGACGAAGCCACAAGCGTATTCGACGCGTTAATAGAACTTGGATTTGCACTTCGAAAAGATATTGAAGGAATCGTTTACGAAAGCGATGGCTTTCAGGTCGATCTACATGTAGTCAAATTCGATTTGAGAGGCGTGGGCCACTTCGATTTACCGAACGAGAAGACATGGCCGTTTCCCCCAGCAGCCTTTCAAGGACGTGGAAACATCGGTACTCTGGAAGTTCGTTGTCTATCGGTGGACGCGCAAGTTCAATGTCACTTCCAAGGCTATCAGTTGACATCCAAAGATCGGGCGGACATGATCAATTTGCAAAAAAAGTATGGGTGCGTGCTGCCAGTTTCGTTCTACCTCGGCGGTAATGGTTAGGCGAATTTCCTGCTGGGCAAGCGTTGACGGCTTGCGTTTGGAAATTGAAATAAAATCGCTGCGGCTAACGCTGGCGATTTGTGAAATCTCTTGGTGAGTAGTCAATGTTTGTGTACCAACGTCAGCGACAGCGCTGTCGTTGCCATCGGGGCAACTATTTGCCCAAAAGAACTGCCGTATCGGCCAAGCCGCTGATGATTCCTGGTGAACTCTTGCCTTATCCGAATCTCAGAACGATAATGTCTCATCACTAGAAACACCTGAGGCGAAGTCAGCGACCGATTGCCGAACTCGTTGGCCATATTCGGCGCATGTTAACTCTGCGGAAATCGTTTCCACAGTAGCTTTCGAGCAACCTAGGTCAATCGCGTTTCGCCCGAGCAACGCAGTACTGTTGAAGAAACTCTTCGAACTTCTCCTTCATATCGTTTGGAATTTGGAGCGCCCCGCGTCGAGAAAATGGCCACCTTCCATTTTTGATGATGAGCAATGTCGATTCAGCTTCGCCTGTCCAACCCCAAGACTCAATCCGATGCCATGGCAAGAAACCAATGTAATGCCAAATTCCGTTTGTACGAACTTGCAAATGTCCAGTTGCGATCGACGCGAAATAGGTTGCCATTGGCATGCAAAGTATCACGCCAAGTACCCAGTAGTACCAAGGTGTCATGTTGAAGTCCACGCATGACATGAGGACAGTCGTGACTGGGAGTATCGCCAAGAGTAGGAATGCAAATCCATTCGCCTTCATTCGACCACAGTCCATCAAAATTGGTCCGGCAACTCTTTTGTCGCGAATGCAGCGGATCAGACCCAAAACAAATCCGAGGGTCGAGAATATGTAGGCGACAATGATTGACGTGATCAAGAAACTTGCCTGGGAGCGTACTATTAAGAATACAGTTCCAATCGCAACGGCGACGCAGCCGGAAATGGCCAAGAGGTTTGCGTTGAACGATGCACGCTTCATGGCGGCGACAGTCGATTCGATCTCCTCTGCGGCAAGCATGAAACGCTTCATGGACTCTCCAGGTGCGACGCTCGACCGAACATTGCTTAACTCAGTCCGAAATTCAGCGGGCATTTCGTTTTCCCATTCGTCGTGAATTTGGTTCATCTTTGATTCCCCTTTGATTCTTTGATCATCCGCTCTTGCAACTTCGCACGGGCTTTATGCAGCGCCAAGCCAACTGCGTTCTTGGAAATCTCAAGTGCGACGGCAATATCGTCTGCAGATAATTCCTCAAAATAGGCTAAGCAGAATACGGCAGCTTGCCGCGAAGGAAGTTCAGCCACGATTGTTCTCAATCGAAGATCTTCGTCGCGTTGAACGACTTGCTCCAACGGTCCTTGCGATCGATCGACGATGCAAGCATCTAGCTCCGCATGGACTTTCCTGCGTCTTAAAGCATCCAGGGCA
Organism: Ottelia alismoides; assembly: GCA_037367405.1. NCBI lineage: Eukaryota > Viridiplantae > Streptophyta > Magnoliopsida > Alismatales > Hydrocharitaceae > Ottelia > Ottelia alismoides. The sequence continues at coordinate 541,147 of JAZKJV010008684.1, forward strand.
CGAAAGGTAACTAGACGGTATAGAAACGCTTTTGGACTTTGGATCCGACCCGCTTCGAAAAACTTGTACGCTTCGATGAAGACCTCTTGGAGAACGTCCTCGCAATCCTGCGTGTGACCGAGGATTCGCCAAGCGGCCTGATAAGCCGCTGGTCCGCACTCCATAACAATCGTTTGCCAATTATTCACTTCTATTCCTGACGTTGCAATTTGCTGGCTCTACAAAATAAGTCGAAGCGAATCGATGCCAGATTTCTCCAAATCCAGATATTATTTGCGGTCTTATGCCACAAAGATATGGCTTTCGGTTGTTGCAATGTCACCCAGTGGACGCCGACTGATGGCGAACAACCACGCGACGTGGGCTAGAACGGTGATTCTTTCGCCGGTCCCAAACCCCCAGAATCGGCGATAAGGCAAGTCCGAGGGCGGCTACAGTTGCAGGCGCCAGCCGTGAGAGCGCCGCTCGACTCTTTTCGGAAAGTTACCCCTTCTGCTACTAACAACGCGACAATCGCTGCGAAAGCCCCGCCAGCGTGAACTGCTCCCGAAGTAGTTGTGACATCCCCGCCAGGATCGGAACGCACGACCGCGACCACGCACAGTCCGAAAACCCACATGAAGATTAGCCAGCGCCGCCACCTCCATTGGTGCCATACATTACAGGCGGCCAGGGCGGAGCCCAGTGCCGGGAGTACGATCGACGTTGTGAAGAGCCGACCGTTAGAGGTCAATGCGTATTCGCTCAGCGTAAACCTAGAAGGATCAAGCGCCGACTCCATCAGATGTAGAATTCCAAGCCCAACGATGGAAGAAGCCAAGAAGAACCGAGAAACCTTCACCACATTCCCTCATTCCTTTAACTGAGACTCGTTTATTTGGCAGAATCTTGGAATGGAAACTTCGAGGTACAGGCCGTGACTTCTTAACGTTGGAATTGGACAGTCTCCGCTTCGACCCGAATGATTACATGTGTTGCATTCACTTCGTAGCTGAAAGACTCTCGCATCGATGGATGGACGATACTCTTGAACGCGCCCGACGATTTTAAGTCGTCAATCAATTTCGGCCAGTCGCCGTCCTCGGCTTTTTTCTCGAGGACCTGCAAGCTCAGCTCTCGCAAACCCTCGAGCATTTGACATTCGACGAACCACCGTTGCAGGCGGTTCACGTCGAGTTGATTCGCGTTTGTTCCGGCAAACACGTGTTCAACTATCAGGTCTTTCGCAAAACCTGTGATCGCTCGGCGGCCTCCCAAAACAATATCCAAAATTTTGAATTCCCTGATCCGATCGCAAGTCACAGAATAGTGGTCATTGAGATTGTCAATCTGTCGCGATTGTTCTGCAAGATCTGCAGTTGTTGACCATTCGATTAGTCGATCAAAAAGGTGATTCAGATCGCGGCGCACTTCATTCCAGTCGGCTAAGGGAAGCAACAGATCGTGAAACCATTTCTTTTTTTCTTCCTGCAGGACTTGACTGCATTTTAACTCCTGAGAGTAAATCCTCTGACATGTATCCAGTTCCACCATCCGCTCGCACGTGAGCACGGCACTGAGGGATGCTCGGTTTGGTATTTGCCCCATTCTCTTTCGAAAGTAGCTCAACAGTCGGGCATTCGATTGGATTTTCTGTAAAACTTCCAGTTGACACCGCAGTACATTCACTTCACGACTAAGTGAACTTTTGAATTCGATCATGCAGCCAAAACTCATCAGCCTTGCGAGGCGATGTGCGGTGAACAAATCTTGCCAAGCCAACGTCGGACTTTCAGACAGACGCAACATCGCCCTCCAGCAAAGCGCATCGACGGCGTGCCGTAGCAAACCAACCGCTGGTAGCAAGACGCAGTTCATTTGTCCGTTAACACCATTTACAAACGGCGAATAGTACAGGTTCTTTTTGCTGGCGATGGTCAGAGTATCTAAGACTTCTTCAGCCTTCTCAAGCCACTTCGCAACCAGTTGGGTTTGTTCCGATTGCTCACGATTCCATGGAACAAGGAAACTGGAATCGGGCGTGAAATTAGCGTGTCCGTTCGCCTCAGCCCATTTCCACCAATGCGCAAATTTCTCGCTTTCCGTTGGCGGAAGCCTGCCGAGCCGCAGCCAGAATTCTGCGGGTTGTTCTAACGATCCGAACGCATCGTAGATGATTGGGACCGCGTTATCGTCCAGATGAACACTAAGCTGCCCCAAAACCTCATTTGCCTTGTCGTAATAGTTGATCAGCCCGTTAGCATCGAGTGGACCATCAATCCACGACGTTTCTTTTCCAACCTGCAATGGGCCGGGTATCTGGAGAAATCGTAAGGTCCGTTGATAAGTCTCCTGCGCGGCGCAGTTCGACCCGCAAACGAAAGACAAAAAGGCGGCTACCCAAATCGTACAAACGCAACTAACTTTCGAAAACTCGAAGAAGTTCATAAAGTGAATCACCTAACCTCTCAATAGTTGCATTTGAACATTGTCGTGTGCGTCAGACTGTGTGGTCCGGCAAAGCTTTTCGACCGCTGCTTTATTTTCGTGGCAACAAATCTAGGGGCACGGCGAATCACGCGCAAAGTTAGGAAAGAGTTGCTGACTTTTGCAATCAAAGTCGGAGCTTGTATTGAAATCGATGATACGATTCTCGGTGTAGTTGAGCGGTTGATTTCAATCCCACTGACAAATGAACGCCAAACCACTTCCATTAGGTTGTTTGTTGAGAGCATCAGCCCATTTGCCCCGCCAATCGGGTCTACCGGTCTTTCGAGCGACTAGCACGAGATAGTGTTCGTTCCCCGTGTAGTTATTTGGCTCGCGATCTGATGGCTTGTTCACATTCCAGACGCCCCAGTTGCTATAACTCATCTTTACATTTGTGACCCACTGCCATTCTCCCTCGCGAGCCTCATCGGTGGCTCCAAGAAAAGCCTCCGCAATGCCACTCTTTTCAAGTTGCGTTACAAGGAACTCGTTAATCTCTGCGTTTTCGACCACCGCCAGTCGCCCTCCCATTTCTTCGCACCTACTTCTTGCTTGGTGCCAAGAAACATTTTCATTGAAGAGTTTGTAGAATTTTCCCTGAAACTCGACGGCATCTTTCGGTATTCTGTAAACTGTTAGGAACTCCTTTAGTTCCTTCTCGACAAGGGCGGCCTCGTTATCCCTACCCGCCTTTGTATATTCACGTATAGCAACATTGAATGCATCCTCTAAGCGTTTGCGTGCTTTTTTAAAATCGTCTTTAATGGACGCCGGTATCGAATTGGGAGTCTTGTCCGTTTCAGCGAACGACTCCTTCATGGCAATGGCTTCTTCCACGCCTTTCTTGTCCCCTTTGTCTCTTGCAGCTTTCAAGCGCGCGTCGAGCGACCGAATTACTGTCGCTCTGTGTTTTTCCAAAGAAGCGTCAAAGACAGCTTGTGCTTTTTCCAACTTACCTCGAATTCGGTCCTCCGTCTGCTCTTGTGCAAATGAGAATATCGTCGAAATCAAGCTGATAAATGAAACCACCGCGCAGCGGGTCACTACCAAATGCAATTGGATTACCACTATTGGTTTTTCATTCAGATTGCTAACTAGCTCACTTAACATCGCATACTCCAGACGTGATGTGGGGATTTTCGCGGGACATCGGGAAAAAACAGTTAAATCAAGCTCAAGCGATCTTTGGATCGCGACGAAAACCGCATCAATCGATAGGGTATATTGAGAATTCTCCCATTTCGACGGTTGTTCCTTCGGCATAACTCGTAATGCCAAGTGATAGTCCGGCGTCTAGCTTTGGCTCGGTGCCGAGATCAAAGGTACTGATTTTGTGACCGTTTATGTATGCTGTTAGAACCTGTTCTTTTCGGCAGATAAGTAGTTCGTTCCACTCACCAACCGGGCGAATGACGCTGCTTCCGCGGAAACTCTTTTTCGGCGTCGTGGCTTTCAATTGTTCGTTTGCGAAAAGTGATGCGGACGTTCTTGCGATAGCTTGGCCATCGATCCAAATCGACAGGCCAGGACCCGTCTGCTGAGTCAGAATTAGTCCAACGCTTCCGGTTTTGTTGTTTAGAACTCGAACCTTGGCAGACGCTACTTGGTTTACGGAAAGTTTTGCAAACTCCCAACCCCAGAACCCACCATTGGATCTGATCGCCATGGCACCGTTTTCAAAATAGGGTCGATTCAATTCGGTAAATTTTGTAACGGAGTCGAAACTGTTTGAAGTAACTGGCTTTAGAGATTGCGAGACCAAATCGCTGATCGCGACAGTCTGGTCGCCGCCAAGTTCTGATACCACGGAACTATTCGTCAGTGATGGTTGGCTTGCGTGCAGTCGGAAATCGTCGAAATTGATATGCCCCCAGTTATCGTCGGCGCTATCAATAAGCTGGATATGTACCGTTTTTCCAACATGCTTTGAAAGATCAACTTCGATGCGTTGCATCTCCTCTTGATCAAATGCAGAGGTACTGGAAAGCACTTCACCTGTGGAAGTCTCTAAAACTTCGACTCGTGTTTTGGGTTGAGCACCACCTCCGATGAGGTAGCTTGCCCATGGTTGAGTCAACACAAATTTACGACTAGTCAAAGTGCCAATGACGTTGTCACCAAAAACTTCGTATGTGCCAACCCAGCCCTTGCCGTGATGCTGGCTTGACATATCGGTCCGCCGCTGTTTGATTCGGTCACCAAATATCGGCTGATTTAGAAAAGCGGCACCATTTACTTTCCAGTCGCGCAGTCCCATTTCTTCGAAATCGAAATTCAGCGGTTCCGTTTTCTTTTCACTGTCATCGGCGCCAATCTCCATCACTGGTCGAACCCCACCTAGTTCGTCATCGATAGGCTCGAATGTTTTAGCAACCTGGACTAACTCTGCGTCCTTCGTCGCGGCAAATATCTCAACCGCCGCCCGCGTCCAATAGTCTTTGTGGGGATCGTTCTCTATTAGCCAAGGAAGGTGAAACGCAGCCGTAAACCAATTGGATCCTTCAATTGCGTTTCTCGCAGCTATCTCGCGATATCTAAATCGTTTACTTGCAATAAGCGTTTTCAACTGCGCTTGCAAGTCGACATCTGACGGTAGAAGCGCGCCGGAGCTTTTTCCATTTGCGTCAACAAACGACTGAGCGTTCGTCGGCTTAATTTGGGCAAGATCCCAACGGTAAATAACGTTGTCCGAAGACAAAGTTAACAATTCAGAACTACCTACAAAAGTTGTTCTAACAACAGCACCGCTATGATTGAACGGCTCAAGAATTGCCTCACCTGTCTTGACATCCCATAGGCGAGCCGTTCGATCGTCTGAAGCCGTAACGATCTGCGAATCGGAAGGACTAAAATCAACGGTATTGACGCGTTTGAGATGGATCAGTGGCGGGCAGACAGGTTCACAAGTATTCACATTCCAAATGCGAACGGTTCCATCTTCTGAAGCCGTAGCGACAAGTTTTCCATCATGACTGAAAGTTGCGAACTCCACAGTTTGCGTGTGCTCAAGTGGTTTTCCCACCGGTTTTCCAGTTTCAGTATCCCACAGCACGGCCCCTACTTCTGGTTTTGTAACGAATGCGCGCGCTGCGGTGAGCAATAATCGCGCGTCCGGACTGAAGGTAAGATAGTGCACATAGCCTTTATGCGGCAAAGTGGCTCCTATAGGTGCGCAAGTAACCGCATGCCTCAACCGTGCACCGCGGTCGAAACCAGTTGCAACAATTCTTCCGTCTTGACTTATTGCAATCGATGTGATTGGCTTATCTTCGGCAGTTGATGCTATTAGCGGAAATTGCTTTCAAGATCCCATCTCGAAACCACTCCATCTTCCGAAGCAAACCGCAAGTCGTTGTCTTTGAAATCGAGCTTGAAAAAGCCATTTTGGTTTTCCGTAGCAAGATTGATCGAACGACAATCATAAACAAAAGCATTATCTGAACGAAAGGTCGCGACAAGTTTCCTTCCTTCGCTGAAAGAGAAACCAAGCGGCACCATCCAAGAACCCGTTTGCGCAAAGGCGAGGCTTGTAGTGCTTTCGGTATAAACGTCCCAAATCCGAGTGGTGTTGTTCCTGGATTGTATGGCAACGCGACTCGCGTCGGGACTAAAGACGATATTGTTAATCATGTCATCATACTGTATCGGATTCCCGATAACAGAACCTGTTTTGCAGTCCCAAATGCGGACTGCGTTATCGTCGGAGGCAGTTGCTATCTTGTCACCTTCTGGACTAAACGCTGCAAGGTAAACGTAGGCACTATGAACAAAAGGTGATCCAATTTTCTTTCCAGTGCGGTAGCACCACATTTGAAGATTTTTGGAATAAATTGCGCATCGATCGCCCGCTGGACTAAACGCGACACCGTAGTTGGTTGACTCTTCGGGACTTAGTTCGCGATCAATTGTTCCCGTTGCGACATTCCACAGAACTATGTTGCCCTGAAACTGCCAAGCAGCAAGCAACTTTTCGTCCGAACTGAATGCCATTCCGCCCTGAGCGTTGTTCAAATGTTTGGGATCATGCAACCGCGGATTAAAGACCTCGTATTTAGGTTGCCACTTTATAGGCTTGTTCAGTTGACCAGCTTGAAAATCCCATACGTACTCAGTAAGTCCCTGTCCCCAAGCCCACAGTTTGCTTCCCGCTTGAATAAACTGCGCACGGAATAGTTGCTCTTCCGCACGCGCCTGAGTCACTTCTTTCCCAGTGTGAAGATCCCAAATCTTGATTGTCTGCCGATCACTCAATTCAATCGCAGCAATTCGATCTAATTGATTGTCGATAGTAACGTAAAAGAATTGCTTATTCGCAACGACATCTCTGATTTTTGATCCGTCATTAGCGTTCCAACGGATATCGCGTTGTCTGATGCGCTGAGGATTTCATTGCCCGTTGGACTAAATCGTAGTGCAAGGGTAAGGCGAGCCTTGATCAGGATGGGTGAACCAATTGGCTGGCCAGTGATCGAACTCCAAACTTGTAGTTTTCCACTCTCGCTTGTAACGAACTTACTGCCGTCTGGACTAAACACCAGATTGTATGGGGTAGACTCGTGTCGAATCGCAACATGCGACCGCTGTCCGCGTGTCAGACGGTCAACAACTATCGGAAAGTAGGTCTTGAGCGCCGGATCGTCTTGCGACCGGATATTCCATGAACGAATAAACTGGCTTGAGGCGTTTTCAAAATTCCCCGCTCGATATTCCGTCGCGCCAAATTTGAACAACGCGTCTGATGCAACCTTGGTTTTCTCCAGCAGTTCCGACAACGTTTTCTTGGCTATAGCCTCGGCTTTCTCGGCCTGTTCCCGCGCGCCCGACTCCGCGTTAGCGAGCGCCGATTTTTCGCTGGCCAAAGTCGCTTTCTCATCCGCAAGATTTTTGTTCTTTTTGGCAAGTTCTAACGCTGCTTTCCGAGAAGAATTGACAAGTACTGCCGAGATCGATGCAAGTACTGCGATACAAACCAACGCAACAACTCCGGTTTGCATCAAGCGTCGGTTCTTTCTCGCAAATCGCAGAACTTTGTCGGTCGTAGAGTCGGGCATCGCAGTGACGGATTCGTCAGCAAGCCAAAGCTCGATCTCATTTGCAAGTGTCAAGGCCGATGGGTAGCGACCTTCCGGAGAAACGCACATCGCCTTATTACAAATTGCTTCGAGAGCCAAGGGAAGATTCGGATTCCGTTCGCGCGGTCGGTCGAACCCCCCGTGGCGCACTAGTTCAAGTAGCTCGTGTGAGCTCTTTGCCTTTTTGTTCCCGAAGGGTGAGTCGCCAACGAGCAGACTGTACAAAGTGGCTCCCAAGCTGTAGATGTCAGTAGCTGGTCCGAGGAAATCCAATGTACCCATAGCTTGCTCGGGACTCATGTAAGCGGGCGTTCCGATTACTGTTCCCAACTTCGTGTTGGAGGAACCACTTCCAGATTGAATTGAGTGTAGCTGCTCGTCATCAACTGAAGACGGCACGTCGATTTGTCCCTGAACCTTTGCCAATCCCCAGTCGACCACCAATGTCTCGCCATACTTCCCGAGCATGATGTTGCTGGGCTTTATGTCACGATGCAGCACTCCGCGACTGTGCGCGAACTCAATTGCATAACAAACAGAAACAAACCGTCCTAACAGTTGCCGAAACTCGAGACTATGTTGAGTGAAGTTGGCAGATTTACCTGCCACGTTCGATTGGTGAAACTTGCGGAGTGCGTCCTCAAGCGATTCTCCTTCAATGAACCGCATTGCGTAAAACGGTCTACCATCGGCATAGTGCCCCATTCCGTAAACTGGCACGATACCTGGATGCTCAAGATTTCCAGTGACCTCGGCTTCACGCAGAAACCGGGCAATACTCTCTTTGTCCCCTGCGCTGCGCTCGAGAATTTCCTTAAGTGCAACCTTTCGATTGAGTTCGGTGTCTCGAGCGATAAAGACTTCGCCAAGGCCCCCTTTCGCGTGTCGTTTTAGGATCTGATAACGGTCATGCGACGACTGTCGCGGTTGGGACGATGGTGCCCTACCGACCTGGTTTGAATTGTGTTCGACCGTTACTTGTGAATCGAAGTGAACATGCGGCGATTCGCTTTCTACTGTCGACATTCCCGCACTTACGAAGTATTGTTCGTGGATCAGTCCCAGGCTTGAGCGGAATTGTGGAAAGGCACTGTTGTACAGGTCGAGGTCATGAGGTTGCCTATTCCGAATCCTCAAATCCAAGTCGACATGAATCAACTGCTTCAGCAATTCGAGTTGACCATCCGCACGGAACTCAGCTACCAAATTTCCAATCACTTGTATCGCGTCGAGGTTCCAATTCCTCTCGAATTGATCGCAGATACGGTCGATTTCTAGAAACTGATCATCGGCTAGCATGGTTCACCAAAGAAAACGGTCCGGCATTGAGGGTTTAGCTACTTCGATTGCCCATCAGCCTTGTCTAGAAAGCGTCGCCAATTGTTACGTATGATTGTGATTTTTCGTTGAATTGCACTTGCCGATTCGCGTCCGAAAAGCTCGGCAATTTCGCGCTGTTTGTGCCCTTGAAACAACAATATAGCAATCTGGCGCAGTTCGTCGTTGGGGAGCGACTCAAGCAACTCTTCACAGGCAATATCGAGATCTTGATGTCCAATGCCTGGCGAATCAATCTCCAAAGGCGATTGATTTACGCCGGACCTTCGTAGATCGGTCTCGTTTGAAACATTGCCCCCACCTCGCTTGGCAGTTCCCTGAGCGCGCATGCGATTGAGTGCTTTTCGCTTCGCCATTTCCGCTAGTAGCGCCCACAGAGCGTCATGCGAGTGCAAGTTAAACGGATGGCCTTCCCTGACTCTCAACATAAAGCTCTTCAATGTGCTCTGTGCAACGTCTTCGCCATCTTCACTGGCTGACGCAAAGTCTCGCATCAATTTTCCCGCAAGCTTGGTAAGTCTCGGCAAATATTCGCTTACCAAACGACCCTCAATGCGTGAACTTTCATTGCGTAGGCCCGAAAGCAATTCGCCGATTAGCTCGCGGTCATTTATCAAATTCACTTCAAAGAGATTCCGTTGGCTCAGGCTGGTACGAAAATTTCGATCGAAGTCGTAAATATACACGAACGAAAATTATGCGATTCGGTATTCACATGGTGACGCTGCATCTTATTCAGAGTTTTCGATCGCTAGGCGATAAAGTATGAATACCTTAAGCAAGCAACTATCAACAGAGAATTGGTCTTAACATGAAATTCACGAATCTTTTATTCGTATAAGTCGGTAGTTTGGTGCGTGAGTGAATTGCTTAGGGACCGGTCGACAGCTATTCTCTTCGCGAAGCTATTCAAACCTTCCAAACCGGAACTCAGTCGGCCGAGCTATGTAAGTGGATGATACCGAAAAGTAATCAAAAATAAGCATCACCGGTTTAAGGTTTTCGCGTAGTGATCACAGAGCCCAAAAGGGCATCAGATTGAAGGTGCGGGGCACAGATGTCAAACGCTGAGGGAAACTGGACTGACGACGACTTTATCAGTGGACTGTTGCGCCGTGATGAATGTGTGATAGCCGCATTTATCTCAGACTTGGGGCCAATGTTAGAGCGAGTGCTGCTGAGATCCAATCTTCGCGCATCATTGAGAAATGATGTAGAGGACGTTGTTAGCATCACGACTGTATTGCTGCTTAAAAAGATCGGTGAATTCGATCGAACAAAAGGGGCATTCCGCAATTGGATTTCCAAACTGGCGTACAACGTCGGTGCTGATCTCATTCGAAATCGCGACGGTAGAAGTGGACTTCGACTTAATCTATTGGGAGACCAAGATGTCGAATTGAGTTCTGGTCGAGCCAGTAACACGGCTAGGAATGGTTTCGATGAATTGAGTGAGAATGAGCGTGGAGAGATATCGGCATTGCGGGAGGAAGTCGAGCTTTTGCCGCCTAAGCAGCGGGCGATCATCGAGGCGGATTTCGCTTCGCCAAATGAAAAGGCCAGCGCTAAGGTATTAGGTCAGATGCTGAATACAAGTGAGAACGCCATTTACGCTTTACGCTGCGTGGCCAGGAATAAACTGAGGGAGGGAATGATTGGGCGTGGTTTCTATCAGCCAACTGCGAAATATGAAGCTATAAACAATATCCCGGCGAGTACCGACAATAGCAAAGGGTTGGCAATAGATGTCGAATTCTGAAGACAAGCTCTGGATGCGATGGAAACAGTTGTGGAAACGGGCTGAGAAGTCGGACTTGCTCATGCTTCAGTCGGATTTCAACAGTGATGTTTCAATCGCTGGTGAAACTGAAAAACAGGGGATCTCGTTAGTAGCTGGTGATGCAGAAACGATTCGTGCGATTGGGAAGTCAGATACCGTTGTGTTTGAATTCGAGTGTGATCGGCAGTGGGACTTGTGGCGATCTCGCGTTAAGGCCTTACCAATTGGCGACACGGCGGCCGCTATCGAAGTGGCTCAGGGGTTAATGGAATGGTTGAGGCAGATGGCTGCGATACTGCTCGAAAACAATGAGGCAGTAACAGATCTGCAAATCTGCGAATCTAATCGCGTCGCTATTCGCCGCTTGTTTGAAAGACACGTCTTCCTCAAGCCCTTGGAAATAATTTCGATCGGCGTATTGGCGAGCGAGTTCTTGAGTTGGACTTCAATCCGTCCTGAAGTCTTTTCGTTGGTCTTGCTACAGCATTGCCGACTGATTCACGGCGAACAGTTCGGACCGCGTCTACGGGCGTTTCAGTGCAATCGCGATGAATACTTGGTCGCACGAAATCGCTTTGCAGAAGCGATCGATGTTCATCGCACGCTTGGAAATGTAACGATTGGTCGCGAAAATGTACGATGACAAACTTGCAGATTGTGTGCCCGATAACGCCTACCAGCGGTTCTTTTTGACAAAGCACTTCCAAGGTGTAACGATTGGATCTATCCGCGAGCAGTTCATATCCCAGTTTCCCGAGGCTTCTGCTAAAGACAGGTTCAACGCCGAGGATGGGTACGAACAATGGTTGCATGAATTGGAGGATAAGGCCAAGGAGCACGCTTACGTCGCGGGGTTTGACTTAACTGCCGCTAAACTTGCGGATGACGAGTTCGGTGCCAGGCTTTTGCATGTGTTGTCGGATGGTGCAAAGCATGTGTGGCGGGCTCGGTCGATGCGAGAATGGCTGTTTCGCGGAGATTTGGTCGTCAAAATATTACGCCGAAGCGATAACGCTAACGCGCCCATTCCGACCACGATGCTCGGTCGGTTTCTGTTGCGTGAGTTGCAGACGTTGCGCGGTATCAGCCATCCGCATGTGGTCCGAGTTTACGATGGTTTCTTCAGCCCGCATAACGACCCTTGGCTCGCTCTTGAGTTTGTCGATGGATGTGATCTTCGTAAGTGGAAAGAATCGTTTTGCAGCGAAGGTCTTCCGCTGCGATCCGCTCTTGCGATTGTCGGTTTCTTTGCGGACGTGTTGCAGCAGATTGCTGAGCGCGCTTCCGCAAGTGACACCTCAATTACAGAAAATACAAAGCGTTCGTCAAATGCGTTCATTCACGGAGACATAAAACCGTCCAACATCGTTGGTTGCCCGAAAGAGAAACTCACTGAGTTGACGCTCGACACGATGAAACTCTGCGACTTCGGTACGGCGCTACTCGAAACGGCAGCGGATGCTGAATCTCGCGTTCGGCAAAAACAGTACGGCACTTGCGGATTTATGGCACCTGAGCAATTCATGGCAACCGAGCGAACTTCGGCGATCGATACGTTTGCGTTCGGCATGATGCTGTTATCGCTACTGTCGCCGAACGACCCGCAACGATTTTGTGAACTTGTAGGCGATCGTGAAAAGTGGCGCGAACTGCATAGTTTGTGGTTCCACAAGAGTTCGAGTCGGGCGCCGTTTGAAGACATACTTTGCAACGCATCCAATAGCTTGCCACCAGTTCATAATGTTCACGACACCTTTGCACAGCTTGAGTTACCCAAGTTGGTCGATGCGCTGATTCCTGGCGCAGATATTCACGTGCAGACGCTGCGTGCGATCGTGAAAACGTGCGTTGCTGTCGATCCAACGAAACGCTTCAAGCAGTCCGGCGACGTCGCGGAGTTGTTCGCTGCGTGGCTGCGCGACGAAGAAGTTGATATCGATCGCATGCAGTCGAGCCTCTCTCCAAGCGACTTTGAATCATTGAATACTGGGACGAAGAAGTGGCTAAGCCGTGACAGGCGGTTAATACAACGAATCGCTCGCTGGCGCGATGACGATGACATTAGTTCCGCTGGCGCGTTCGCCTGGATCGGCTGCGCCGCTATCGTTTGTGGTACGGCGATTTGGCAAATGATCTGGCCCATCGGTATGTACATGCAAACTGTCGTAACGATCTATCCGCTAGCATTGATGCTGGTCATGCACGCAATTCAATTCGGAAGGTTTATCGCCGCCGGAGCAATGCTTGATTCAAAGCTGATACTGAAAGCCGTTTCAACTTGGGCGATCATAATTGGGTTCGTGATCACATTTCTGATTTGCCGAGCAGTTGTGGGGGATTTCGAACGCACAGACTTAGCCTCGCAACGAGCCGACGTAGCTCAAATGATCCTCACGTTTTGCTTACTGATGGGCTACGTCTGCGGGCGTGGAGGAACAAAGTCAATCTCGATTATTTTCGGTTGCGTGGCTTGCCTCGTGACCGCGGTGGTTTGCAGTTTTTGCACGCCTGACAAAACTTACGAGCGATTGGCCGGTATAGCCTTCTTTAGTATTTACGGCATCTACATGTGGCTGTTTATCGCCGAGCAGTACTTTGTCCCAATACTCTTAAACCGCCGCCCGATCGCCGTTCGCTGCCGCCTGGAAACCGCTGATGGTCGCGCGGAGATCTTTAAGGCGGTGGTAGTCCGCGTCGACCGTTAACAAGTCTTGGTCCTCTCACAATTCGAAACTCATTAGGTGATAACTTGAAATTGAACATGGAGAAAATGCACTTACAACATCGTCGACGTGCTCAAGATTGTCGATCAAGCCAGCGCCGTCGCAGGCTGTTCGTCGAGGCGCTTGAGAGCCGTCGGTTGTTGGCGTTCACTGTAACGAATGTGAACGACAGTGGTGCCGGCAGCCTTCGACAAGCGATCCTAGACGCGAATGCAACGCCGGCAGCAGACTTGATTCAATTCAATATCGGTGGCTCCGCGCGGACAATTAGTCCGACTTCGCCACTCCCCGAAATCACAGCGCCAGTAGTCCTTGACGCAACGACTCAGCCGGGTTATGCGGGAAAGCCGTTAGTTGAGTTGGATGGAACAAACGCTGGGAATGGAAGTAGCGGTTTGATAATCTCGAGCGGAAATTCGACGGTTCGGGGCCTGGCCATTGGGAGCTTTAACCAGAATGGTATCTGGCTAAGACTTGGTGACCACAATGTAATTGAGAGTAACTACATCGGAACAGATCTGACTGGAACGACTGCACGACGGAACACATTCGGGGTTCAGCTAAGTACTTCGGACAATCGAGTTGGGACAGATGGGAACGGGGTCAACGATGTTGCCGAAAGGAATCTAATTTCAGGTAATGTCAGAGGCGTTCTCATAATTGGTGAAAGAAACGTTGTTGCAGGTAATTTTATCGGCACGTCTTTCTCTGGCAGCGCAAGCGTCGGAAACGCCTTCGGCGTCTGGGTCCTTTGGGCTCGGGACACACGCATTGGAACAGATGGCAACGGCGTTTCCGATTCAGATGAACGGAACATAATCTCTGGAAACAGCGAAGTTGGCATTCAGGTGATTGGGGAAGCTGGGGTCGCAACCGCATCGACGGCCATTGCAGGGAACTACATTGGTATAGCTGTTGATGGTGTCACTGCGCTTCCGAATCGTGGCAACGCGGGAATACTGGTGACCGGTACAAGTACGAACACGCGAATTGGTACGGATGGAAACGGCATCGGTGATACTGCCGAGCGAAATGTTATTTCAGGTAACTCGCAAGAAGGTATTCAAATTGAAGGCTCGGCGACTATCGGCACCGTCATCGCTGGCAACTTCGTAGGTGTCAGTGCGGACGGAATGACGGATGTTGGGAATGGTTTTGCGGGGATTTATGTCGTCGCAGGTTCAACCAATACACGCATCGGGACAAACGGGGATGGAGCCGGAGACACCGCTGAGCGCAATCTCATTAGCGGTAATACAAACGGTGGTATTGTTGTACAGGACGCGACGACGACCAACACCGCTATTGCTGGGAACTGGGTTGGCATAAATATACTTGGTTCAACCGCCATTCCAAATTCTCGTGAAGGTATTGGGATATATGGTGCAACTGGTACACGAATAGGAACAAACGGCGATGGAATTGGTGACGCGGCTGAACGAAACATCGTCGCAGGCAATACTAGTTCCGGGGTTCTCATAGTTTCTGGGGCGAGCACATCGAGCGTGTCTGGCAACTACATCGGTGTCGATCCAAGTGGGACGGTTTCAATACCGAATATTGAAGGCGTGCATATTGTTGATTCGTTCAATACAAAGATTCAATCCAATCTCATTTCTGGCAATACCGTTGACGGAGTATTTCTCCAAGGCGGTGCGGGAACAAGTGTTGCCCGAAACACTATCGGAACCGACGTAGCGGGCACAGTCGCAATTGGTAACGGAAACCACGGCGTGCGAATCGAACGAGGAGCAGTTAGAACGATTGTCGGTACTGATGGTGACGGTGTGGAAGACACAACAGAGGGAAACTTAATATCTGGGAATAACGATGGCGTATCATTTTGGGAGGGAGGAGCTTCTGACACTGTCATCGCGGGTAATCGAATTGGAACAAACGCGGCTGGTACAGCCGCAATTGCAAATCGGCGATTCGGTATTTGGGTAAACTCTGGTTCAACGAATACTCGCATTGGAACAGATGGAAATGGCCGCTCGGACGCCGCGGAACGTAACGTCATAAGTGGCAATGTCGACATTGGTATCCTCGTTGAAAGCGTCGGAACTGACCGGACCGCAATCGCCGGTAACTATGTCGGCCTGGACGCAAGTGGAACTTTAGCTGTACCCAATCGAGGTAACGCGGGCATATACGTTTGGGCATCGGCGACGAACACTCGTATTGGGACGGATGGGAATGGAGTTGGAGACGTTGCTGAACGGAATGTGATCTCCGGAAACTTGCAAGAGGGTATCCAAGTCGATAGCGTCGCGACTACCGGTACCGTTATCGCGGGTAACTATATTGGCACGAACGCCGATGGTACTGCAAAGGTTGGTAATGCGTTCTCTGGGATTCTTGTTTGGGGCGGCGCGAAGAGCACACGTATCGGCACTGATGGGAATGGCACTGGTGATTTAGCCGAACAGAACGTTATCAGCGGCAATGGTGGCGATGGAGTTCAAATTCAACAGGCTGGAACGGATGGTACGATCATTGCCGGCAATCTAGTGGGAACTGACAGAACTGGAACGGCAAAGCTAGGAAACGGTTTCTCGGGAGTTGCCGTCTTCAATGGACCTGCAAGAACGCGAATAGGAACTGATGGAAGCAACGACCTGAATAACGAGTCAGAGCGCAATCTTATTTCGGGAAATGTCGGTGATGGCGTCTTTGTTAACAGTGCTAATACCAGTGACGTGGTTGTGGCGGGGAACTACATTGGTCTGGATTCGAGCGGTTTAGCTGGGCTTGGCAATGGCATCAACGGCGTGATCCTGCTCGGTGGCGTCAAGAATACACGAATTGGAACCAACGGCGACGGAATCGCTGACGACGTTGAGCGAAATGTAGTCGCATCTAATGGTAACGACGGCATTCAGGTAAGGAACGTTGGAACCGACCGCACGGTCATCGCCGGAAACTACATCGGAACTGACAAGCTTGGCACTGGAAAGTTCGGCAATGCGCTCTCAGGTGTCGCGATCTTTGATGGCCCTAGCAATACCCGAGTCGGAACCGATGGCAGCAATGACGCATTCAACACCAATGAACGCAACATCATTAGTGGCAATGGCGGCAGTGGCATTTCTGTAACGGACTCGATCACAACCGGAACCGTGATCGCTGGCAACTGGGTTGGAGTGAATGCAACAGGTAATGTTTCGGTTCCAAACAATGGTAGTGGCGTAAACGTACTTCGGGCAGTCGGAGCACGCATTGGTACAAATGCTGACGGAGTTGCCGATGCGACCGAACGAAATGTTGTCTCCGGAAATCTGAACAGTGGAATTCAGGTCCAAGGCGGAGTTCAAGAAGTGTTTGGACTCGTTCAGGTAGACCAAATGATCGCTGGGACGCTTTCGTCGCGAACGTCGACAGGTACGCTAGTGCAAGCCGATCTTTCGGATATCACTTCGCCTTCGAACGGCAATTGGTCGTTCAATCGACCTGTCCCCGGCGGTGGCGGAGACGATTATGCGTTTGCCGCGACGGGTACGCTGCAGGTAAACGTCGCAGGAACTTACAGCTTTGCGATGGCGGGAAATGAAGGTGGTCGTCTGAGAATCAATGGCACCACCGTAATCACCGACGATCAACTCCAGAGCTTCTCTTCGGCGTACACAAGTGTAACTTTGACGGCAGGCGCCCACACCTTTGAATGGACAGGCTTTGAGCAAACTGGCACCGCAGGTTGGGAATTGTCAGTGGCATTAGGAGCCGGGAAAACCTCTGCTGTTACTGCTGCGAATGGATGGAAGGTACTCGGTGATCCAACCCCACATCCCGAGATATCGCTAAGCGGATTGATAAACGTGACCGCCTATTATTCGACCCAAGTGATCGATACGGCTACGGCTGTTGCAGGCAACTTTATCGGAACGAATGTCGCCGGATCGTCTGCCATTCCGAACCGCGGAAATGCTGGAATCACTGTTGGAATCGCCGCACGCAATACGCGAATAGGGACAAACGGAGATGGCGTCTTCGATGCAACTGAACGGAATGTCGTATCCGGCAATTCTGAAGAAGGAATTCAAATCGAAGGCTCTGCGAAAAGTACTACTGTTGCAGGCAACTACGTTGGCACAGACGCTACGGGGCTATTGCCGCTAGGCAATGGATCATCGGGCACCTATTCCGGTGTGTTGGTTTGGGGGAATGCAACTGAAAATCGTATTGGAGGACCGCTGCTAGGCCAGGGGAACTTGTTGGCTTACAACACCGCAAGCGGCTTGAGTATGCCTGATGTCGTTCCCGCCAATTCATCGATTGTACGCAACAATCTGTTCCGGCAAAACGCGATCATTGGGGTCGATCTTGGGAGTGCAAACGCGACGCCGAATGATACAGGAGATATCGATGGAGTCCGAAATGCACCTGTGATCACGACCGCGAGAATCGACGGTACGTTCTTGGTAGTTGAGGGTTATGCAAGACCAGGGACTGAATTTGATCTTTATGACACTGCGACGTATGCCAACGGTTTTGGACAAGGCAATCGATTTCTGTCAACGTTGGTTGAGGGAAGTGCGCAAGATTTAAGCGGCCGTACGGGCAGTTACGGTCCGACTGTCAACGGAGTGAATGTGGGAAACGATACAACAAATCGCTTCAAGTTCGCGATTCCACTGGCGAGTTTGCCTAGCGGTATAGCGATCGGAACTAGCGTGACAGCGATCGCAATTGGGACTAGTTCTGAGTTTAGTGCGATCGCGCGAGTTGGAGTGCCTGATGCGACCCTTCCGACGAGTGCGGTACAAGCACTGCCGTTAAACGCATCATCGCTCTCAATTCCAGTTGCGGTCGTCGGCACTGATCCAGCAGGCCTCGAAGGACCGGCAAGTGGCGTGATGGAGTATGACTTGTATGTTGCTTCGGCATCGGGACCATTTACTAAGTTTGCAACAGTTCCAGCAAACAATCCAAACGCCACATTCGATGCGATCAGCAATAACGTTTACTATTTCCGTAGTGTGGCTCGGGACAATGAAGGGAACGAGGAGATCGATACGGGCGCTGATGCGTTCATAAGAGTCGGTGATTTCGACAAGCCTATTTCACAAGTTGATGACGCGATTGCAAACTCGCTTGGCGTTTTCACAATCGTGGCTTCTGGATCGGATAGCGGACGGATTGCCAGATTTGACTACTATGTGGTGATCGACGACGCATTGCCGCCAACCTTGATGGGTTCGTCGAATGCAACTCGCGGAACCGGTGATAATTTTAGTGGCAGCTTGGTATACCAAGGAATTGTAGATGGACAGCTACACAAGTATCGCTTCTTCAGTCGAGCGCTAGATGCAGCGGGTAATGTTGAAGATGCAGCGACCACAGGAGACAAGGAAGTTCAAATGACGTTCGTACCAGTTCCTTCGCTACAGCCCACGGGAATCGATGTTCAACTCGGTGCGAGACAACGTTCTTATCTTCGATATGTCGACGTTCTGTTTGGCGATGCATCCGGAGTCGGTAGTTTAATCGCTCAGCCCAATCGTGTTCGAGTCGAAAAATTCGCGCTCAGTGATTTGTCGGCTACAGATTTGACCAGAACGGGAGAGATTGTTTCCGCTGCACTCGCACAAACGGGAGCTGGCAATCGCCTGCGGCTAGATTTTGGAATTGAGGGAATAGGATCAAAGGGAGCTTCTGGAGCGCGGAACACGGTTGCCGGCGATGGTTTTTATCGAGTGCGGGTTGACGCCAACAACGATGGCGATTTCCTCGATGCTGGCGAGACGTTCGAATTCTATCGTCTGCT
The DNA here is from genome assembly GCA_037367405.1 of Ottelia alismoides. Lineage (NCBI taxonomy): Eukaryota > Viridiplantae > Streptophyta > Magnoliopsida > Alismatales > Hydrocharitaceae > Ottelia > Ottelia alismoides. The sequence continues at coordinate 560,293 of JAZKJV010008684.1, forward strand.
TGGTGACGCTGATGGAAATGGTTTGGTCGACGCGGCCGACACCGCAGTGGTCGACAGCTACTTCGGGCAGATTGGATTAAATCTTGAAGGAGACCTCAATGGTGACGGCGCGGTGAATTCCGCCGACAAAATTGTAACACAGCGCAGCTATCGCGGGCGATCCCTATCGACTGAGTTACGGCAACTCCTGGACGACTAAATCGACGCGGCCCTAATGGACCGCTAGGCTCTTAATTCACAACTTGAACGCACTTAACTGCACCTTACTCTTGGACACGAAAATGAAAACAATTCTAACTTTTTGCTTTATGGCATCGCTTTTCTGTTTCGCAGCTCGAACTGCCAAAGCCGACTTGATAATAGACGTGCGGAACGCGACCATAACCTCCGGCGGGACTGGATTTATTGACGTTTACATTACCGGTGGGCCAAGCGATACGCTCGGTCGATTTGGATACGAGTTCAACATAACTGGGGCAACTGCGCAGTCGGGCGACCTACGGTTTGCGGCTCTCCAATCGAAATCAGAGCAAGTCTTTGTTGGGCCGCCGAAATACGTTTTCCTAGGAGATACCGATACGAGCAACCTAACCAAGGTACGAGGCAACGGAGGATTGAATGCCCTTTCGTTAGTCGGCGGAGACCTGCTGAACAGTCTCGATTCAGTCAACGTGAATGGAACATTTTTGCTTGCTCGGCTAGAGCTTGAGCATTTCGGACCGTCACTCGGAAACAATGATTTTACTATTTCACTAAACCTCGGCTCAGCATTTACAGAATTTGATCGGGATTTTGATGTTGGAACAAACAATAACTTCAACGCCAGCTTGCTGTCATCGACTTCTGGTATCGTTTCAATTGCTGCAGTTCCCGAACCGTCAAGTCTAGCGTTGATCGTAATCGGTGGCGCTAGAGTGATTGCCAGGTCACGTCGACGCAAATAATGTATTGACATTCGTTCGCTATCCCACTGGGCGATGAGAGAAAATCCGTTTAGGAATAGACACAAATTGAGGAATCTGCACCGCAATTTAATCATCCGCGTTCCGCGTTGAGTGCATTTGGGCAATTCGTTTGGCTTTTGACTATCACGGTACCGTAAAAATGATACTTAGGACAAAGCGTTCTCGAACGAAACTAAGAAAAACGAATTGGCGTACGAACTGGTGTTTCGAACGTTTGGAAGTTCGTAGGCTATTTGCCAATCTCTGGCTTACGGACACGTATATGACTAACAGCGCCGGAAACCGCATCGCTGCGGCTGATGAAGGAGAATACGTCAACATTGGCATGACGTTTAGCACGCTTGGATTGCCAGCGGGTGCAAATTACGTTGTCAGACGAACCATCAATGGAAAAAGTGATGACGTGACGTTGAATTGGGGCAATGGTATCTCAGGACAGGGAAACTGGATTGCGGGATGGTCACTCGGATATGTTGTAGAAGGCCTAAATACAGTTCAAGTAACACTCGATGCTACAAATGTGATCAGCGAGACATCGGAAACGGATAACTCGTTGACACTTCAGTTCATCGCACCTGATGTCATGGATCCTCAATTTCTAAACCCTCTGGGTGGTGTTCCCAATCGCGATTGGGCGATTGGCAATCGCGTCGACTTAGATCCCGGACCAGGAATCCGCGACTATAGAGGGAACCCGTACACTTACAACGGGCATGACGCTCATGATATTGGACTGGCGGCGAGCTGGCAACAACAAGCGGCCGGCAATCCAATTTACGCTTCTGCAGGCGGCAAAATAGTGGCGACGAGTGACGGCGGCGATGACAAGTGCGGCCATCCTACGGCAAATGAGTGCGGGCCAAACAATGGCGTCACCATTGATCATGGTGGCGGATGGACAACCTGGTATGCACATATGCGAAAAGGTTCCGTCGCAGTAAGACAAGGCGATATAGTTTCTAAAGGTCAGTTCTTAGGTTTTGTAGGTAGTTCCGGGAATAGTTCTGGTCCACATGTGCATTGGGCCGTATTTCATAACGGCGTAGCCGTTGAAACATACCTGCGACCCGGCGAACTATTAGCGGATCCAGTCCCGTACACAGGAGAAGATCCGGGGATCATGGATATTTACACTGCGGGCAATTCGTCGTACGAAAACCGCGAGGAGAAAGAGGTTTTTTTGCCATCTGAAACGCCTGCGGTTTGGATGGTAACGCAAGGGATCATCTCAGGTGTCAAGCATGATACCATTTGGTATACACCAAGTGGTAGAGAGTATTTACGCGAGTCGTGGTCAACCGGAAGTTTCCCCATCATGGTACTGATCCGTTCACTATCCAGCGAATTGGGTTTGTGGTCAGTAGTTACGGAAGTAAATGGCGTAAAGAAGGGCGAGACGAAATTTCTTCGGACTGCAACGGTGCAACCTGAAGTTAAGGTGACACAGTTAGCCAATAACTTTACGCAAGTGCTTGATGAAACCTCTATTCCAGTACGCTTCGATCCTACAGGAACTGGACGAATCGGCCCCACTAGAACTCTAACAGTACGCAATGTGGGAAACAGCCCACTTTCCACTAGCGGACTTACTGTTCCAACCGGGTTCAACCTTGTTGAAGGACTTTCAAGCGTTATAGATGCGGGAAAGGAAGACACGTTTACTATTCAGATGACTACGACGACTACTGGAGTTAAGTCAGGAATAATAAGTTTCAACACCAACGATGCCAGCGAATCCACCTATACGTTTCCGATAGAGGGACTTGTGCTAGATATTGGGCTTTCCTTATCGGCTAACTCAACGCTGGAAAATGCTGGCGCTAGTGCACTCACTGGCACAGTAAGCCGTCCGAACTTTGGACTAACAGAACCTATGGTTGTTTATCTGAGCAGCGACGACCCAAGTGAGGCAAAGGTTCCGTTGCGGGTTACCATCCCATCAGGGCAGACCACAGCGAGTTTTTCTTTGGACGCCGTAGACGATGGATTACTCGACGGAAATAGGCAGGTTGCGATAACCGCGTCGTTGATTGGGAATGTTAGCGTTTCCGCAACTGTCACTGTAGTTGATTTCGAGAACCTCGCGTTAGTTGTGACACCGCTCACTGTGACTGAGAATGCAGGGAACGGAGCGTTCACTGCAACACTCACTCGATCAAACTCTGGGAACCTCGGCGCTCTCGCCGTAAACATATCCAGCAGTGATGCCACAGCTGCGACCGTTCCCGCAACTGTTTTGATTGCAGCAAATGCGTTTTCGGCTACATTTGTGTTCAACGCCGTGAATGATGCAGTTGCAGATGGAAATCAGTTTGCGACGATCACAGCTTCTGCTAGCGGCTTTGTTTCCGGTACATCTCAAGTCACTGTGGTTGATGATGAGACAGCAACGTTGATGCTGGTACTGGCGGCTAATTCGATTCCAGAGAACGGTGGAACTACGACCGGTACGGTTACTCGCAATACGCCGACCACATCTGCGTTGGTCGTGAACCTGACCAGCAGTGATACCACAGCCGCGACAGTTCCGAGCACGGCTACGATTCCGGCTGGTGCGACCTCCGCTACATTTACGGTAACGGCTGTCAACGATGCGATTGCAGACGGCAATCAAGCAATAACCATAACGGCGACTGCGAACGGATTAGTGACTGGCACATCCCAACTCACTGTTATTGATGATGAGACAGCAACATTGTTGCTGGTACTGGCGGCTAGTTCGATTCCAGAAAACGGTGGGACTACGACTGGTACAGTGACTCGCAATACACGGACCACATCTGCGTTGATCGTGAACTTAACCAGCAGTGATACAACAGCCGCGACAGTTCCGAGCACGGTTACTATTCCGGCTGGTGCGACCTCTGCAACATTTACGGTGACGGCAGTCAACGATATTATCGCTGATGGCAATCTAGTAGCAAGCATCACAGCGACTGCGAACGAGCTGGCGGCTGGTATAGCCCAATTTACAGTTGTTGATGATGAGATTGCAACGTTGTTGCTGGTACTGGCGGCTAGTTCGCTCCCAGAAAACGGCGGGACTACGACCGGTACAGTGACTCGCAATACGCCGACCACATCTGCGTTGGTCGTGAACCTGACCAGCAGTGATACCACAGCAGCGACAGTTCCGAGCACTGTTACGATTCCGGCTGGTGCGGCCTCCGCTACATTTGCAGTGACAGCAGTCAACGATGCGATTGCTGATGGCAACCAAGTAACAACCATCACAGCAACTGCGAACCGGATGGTGGCTGGTACTGCACAACTCACAGTAGTTAATGATGAGACAGCAATGTTGTTGCTAGTACTGGCAGCAAATTCAATTCCAGAAGACAGCGGGAATACGACCGGCACAGTAACTCGCAACACGCCGACTACTTCCACGTTGATTGTGAACTTGACCAGCAGTGATACGACAGCGGTGATGGTTCCAAGTACGGTTATGATTCCGGCTGGTGCGACCTCGGCTACATTTACGGTGACGATAATCAACGATGGGGTTGCGGACGGCAATCAATTAACAACCGTTACAGCGACCGCAAATGGATTGGTCACTGGTACAACTCAGTTGGAGGTAATCGACGTCGATGTGGCTACTCTGGCTGTAAATCTGGTAAGTATTTCGATTCCAGAGAATGGTGGGACTACGACCGGTAAAGTGACTCGCAATACACCGACCACATCTGCGTTGATCGTGAACTTAACCAGCAGTGATACAACAGCCGCGACAGTTCCGAGCACTGTTACTATTCCGGCTGGTGTAACCTCTGCAACATTTACGGTGACGGCAGTCAACGATATTATCGCTGACGGCAATCAAGTAGCAAGCATCACAGCGACTGCGAACGAGCTGGCTGCTGGTATAGCCCAATTTACAGTTGTTGATGATGAGATTGCAACGTTGTTGCTGGTACTGGCGGCTAGTTCGCTCCCAGAAAACGGCGGGACTACGACCGGTACAGTCACTCGCAATACGCCAGCCACTGCCGCATTGATCGTGAACTTGACCACCACCGACACAACGGCAGCCACGGTTCCGAGCACTGTAACGATTCCCGCCGGTGCGACCTCCGCAACATTTTCGGTGACGACAGTCAACGATGCAATTGCCGATGGCAATCAAGGGACAACCATCACAGCTAGTTCAAATGGCGTGGCAAATGGTACGGCAGAACTCACCGTAGTTGATGATGAGATAGCGACTTTGTCGTTAGTACTGACACTTAGTTCGATTCCAGAAAACGGCGGGACTACGATTGGCAGTGTGACTCGCAATACGCCGACTACTGCCGCATTGATCGTGAACCTAGCCAGCAGTGATACGACAGCGGCGACGGTTCCACGTACGGTAACGATTCCGGCTGATGCGGCCTCCGCGACATTTACGGTGATAGCAGTAAACGATGTGATCGCCGAAGGCGATAAAGTAACAACCTTGGCGGCTAGTGCAAGCGGATTGTTGACGGGAACGACCCAGTTGGAAGTAGTTGAAGACGATGTCGCTACTCTCGATGTGCACTTGATAAGTAGTTCGATTGCAGAAAACGGCGGAACTACGACCGGCACAGTAACTCGCAATACACTGGCCACATCTGCGTTGATTGTGAACTTGACCAGCAGTGACACCACAGCAGTGACGGTACCGAGCACTGTCACTATTCCTGCAGGAGCCTCGTCCGTCACGTTTATTGTTACGGCGACTGACGATTCGATCGCACAAGGGATAAAAGTTACGACGCTGACCGTGGTCGCGACCGGATTCGATTCTTTTGGAATTCCATTGAATGTCGTGGATGACGAGACGGCAGCGATTACTCTCTCGCTAGCCAATCAATCGATTTCGGAAAATGGTGGCAGCACGACAGCAACATTGACCCGCAACACGCCGACGTCCAAAGCCACGATTGTCAGCATTAGTCTGGGCGATCCTTCTCTAGTCTCCGCACCGGCTAGCGTCATGATTCCGGTCGGCGCGACATCGGCGACATTTGCATTGACGGCGATTGACAATAAGTCCTACGCTGGAAACACGGCCATCGATGTATTCGCTTCATCGGTGGGGGTGCTGGGCGCTTATGCGCAACTGATTGTTCAGGAAGACGACGTGCAGCATCCCTGGCACAACTATCAAAATCGATTTGACGTGAATGTCGACGGCGTAGTTTCGCCGATCGATGCCCTACTAGTAATTGCCTTCCTAAACGCCGGACGACGCGGTGAATTGCCACTTCCCCGACCAGGCGTGCTAGCACCTCCTCCCTACGTCGATGTGAATCAAGATGACTCCGTTTCACCGGTCGATGCATTGCTTGTTATCGATCAACTCAATCGACGTGGTTCGCAGGGAAGCAGTGAGGGTGAGAGTCAATTGCTACCCCCAATCGACAGCAAGACCTTTGGCGATGTTGGATGGTTAGAGACAACATTCGCGGAGCTTGAGAAGAAAAAGAATCGATGGCGCTAACAGCAACTCGAGGCTCAAGCAAAGGCGTCTCAGTGTGACTAAAGCTTTTAGACCGGCGGGCTGGCTCGGGCAAGCGATGCATCGTATCGTTTTCCACGGGCGGGTTTAGGCGACCAGTGAATGCCTTGTGTTGTTCGGTTCCTTGCCCGCTTCTTGTCTCCGCGGCTCACACCATATCTGTTACCACCCTCCTTTACGGATAGAATCTGGTGACTAAATAAAGTCCGCACTAAGCCTTACTTGTTCGAGGTCCAACTTATGGCAAGCGACGAACTTCTAAAGCGAATTATCTCCGAATTGGAGCAGGCCAAGAAGCCAGCGAGTTTTTGTACAAGTGGTACTTTTGAACTTGAAGAACCACAGATTACTGTCAAGGGCATTGGGCCACTAACAATCCCCGTTCGTGCAACGGATCTGCGCAAACTGTGCAACGCAGCAGTACAAGCCCCGTATGGGAAATGAACAGAAACGATTGTTGACAAAGAAGTACGTGATACCATGAAATTCCTGCCAGTGCGGTGACCTACTCGGACGAGTTCCGCATCAGACTGAACGAGGCAATCGAGAGGATTGCCCGCGTGCTTCGATTGGAACATGAGCGGCTGGAGTGCGAACTCTACAAGCTTCTTATCTACACGAAAGGAGGCTTCTTTCTGCCTCACCGCGACAGCTAAAAGAAAAAAGGAATGGTCGCATCGTTGGTCGTCGTGTTGCCCAACAAATTTGGCGGCGGGGATCTGATTGTCCATCACGGCGGACAAAGTGTTCGAGTCGCATTTGATGCGGCTCGCAGCCAAACAAAGACCGATTTTGTAGCGTTCTTCGCAGACTGCAAACACGAAGTCAAAAAAGTAACCTCTGGCGTCCGCCTTTGCTTGATGATACCGATCCTTTCAGAAACGAGTCCGCTCCCAAGCGAATATTCCTAAAGTCTCGCTGGAGGTGCGAGTGCTGCCGACAGTAGCTCGGCAGCCATCCAATTGGGTCGTAAGATTTTTGCCCCAGTCAAGGGATTTCAGGACAAGTCAGGAGCAATCAACAGCGACTCGTTGTACTTTATCCTGAAGTGCGAGCATGCAAATCCTACGATCAAACTGACGGTGGACTTCCTGAAATGCGAGCTTATCGGTGCGCTCGGCGAAACTGATAACGGGAGCTTGTATACGCGCATGGCGCCATCCACGTTGACCAAAAAACTCACTCAAATCGCACATGTGATGAATATCGATACACTCGCGGACAAATAACTTTCCAAACTCTCTCAAGCCTCGCTCTTAGAAGTGACTATCTGATAGCTAAAAGAAAAAGCTGCATACAGGTGATTACCCTGTAGCAGCTCTCCATCCGCTGGACGTGGCTCCAGGGATGGACGTGTTTCAGAATTACGCTGCAACGAGCGATTTCTCAGTGGAGACAACCTTCATGGCTGGTGTGGGGCCAATGGTTAGGCTTTCGTGCATGGCGGACCAAACGTAACGTTGATTCCGAGCGAAACAGAAAACTGGAAAGGTGGCAGATTGCAGATGCAACTCGCGAAAACCAAATCGAAGCGCGTTCAACAAGTAGTGATGATCCAACGCGACCCGCAGCGTGTCCGAATCATAACTCGACTGGTCGAGCGTCAGTTCGGTGAGTGACGCGTCGGATGGCTCGAACTCTGGTTTCATGCTTCGAAAGCGTAGTTGAACTTGCGGTTTACCGAGTACTCGATTCCGGCTGAGGTCAAGTGTCACTGGATTCAACTCATCGGATTTGCCGACCAGTTTATCCAAATGACGCAGCAAGTACTGTGCGTCGTGATCGCAGATACGAACGAGGCAACGCGAAGCGGATTCATGCGGAATGCATTGGTCGATGTTGGGGAATCGGCCAGTAGTTTGGATCTTAATGTCGATCAGCCATCGTAATGGTCCGACGCCGTAACGCAATGACAGCCATTCGGCCGATCGCCCGACCGAGATTGAGTCGCAATCGCGCAAGCACGACAGACGGCTCACTACTTCGCCAGGAACCATCACTTCATCCAGTGGCAATCCGAAGCCGCTGACCGCATAAGCTTGACGACCATCGGTTGCGGCGACTTGGCCATCGCTGCCCCGGAGTCGAATACAACCAAGCGAATAACGTGTTGATTCAGGATCAGAAATGCTGGCAGCGTCGCTTAGGACTTTGCCAAGCTGTCGGTCGTTGCTAATTAGCCACTCGGGTTCAGGATTCTCGGATTGGACATCCAGCTTCTTATTCGCCGGGCATTTCTCAGTAACCGTAGACTTGATGCCAGATGAACTGGTCCATTCAAGAACTCCACCATCGCCAGCGGGAGTGATGGTTAACTCCTGTTTGACTAGGCTCGGAATTAATGAGAACGCACGCAGCGGAAGTGCTAAGCGAACGGCTGTGCCGCCGTCACCGCTGGCAACTGCGGTTTGACAAGCGATTGAAGCTTCGGCGGTCGACATTCGGTAGGTGACTACCGATCGATCGGCCGTGATGATGACTGGCTGGGGCGAATTGCGGACTATGCCTAGGGCACGACGCATTTCAGTCAGAATATGCACAATTTGTTTACAGTTGACACGAATCATTTGATTTCTCCTTGAAAATTGAAAACGAAAAAGCCCGCAGCGTAATGACGCTACGGGCCGGATTGAAAAAGCCTCGCTAGTCGAACTGACTAGCAAGGCGAGGTAGTAAAATTTTGCGATGCTATTTGCGACGCGGAGTGGTTCGAATATCGCCGCAGTAGAATGCCGAACAGCACAAAACGGCGGCCACGACAAGAAACAACTCCAGTGAGTCGGCCAACCATCCGATCAATCCAGCCACCGCGAGTGCGCCCTGGACCGATGCGGAGTTGAGCTTGCGACGAGCGCTCATGGCCTGATTTCTCCATGTTGATTAGAAAACCACATGTCTAGCCAAGCGACCTCGGCATCGAGGGCTTGCTGGCGAGTGGCGAAAGGACCAAGTTTGGGGCCAGTGACAGGAGATAAGTCTGCCGTCCACTGACCATCTACCGTTGGCTCGACGTGCGACGCTCGACGGATGTTAGGCCGGCCAAGCGAACGCAAATCGAGCGAGTCGTCATAAATCATTTGGCAATTGCCATGTGTGCCAATGTAGAGCTTCATGGGAATTAACCGCGAATGATGCGGCGGCGCGGACGCTCAACCATCATGCCATCCAATACGCTCTGGACGCTTGACAGTTGTGTCGCGACACGTTGCCGAGTGCCGGTGTTCTCGCGAAGATTCTGCGCTCCGACTCCACGAATCACCTGCTGGGCACGATTGACCAATGCATCCAATTCTTGGTTGGACGCAATGTTCAGTCGCTGAAAACGCTCGAAGAACTCGTTGAGATTTTCAACCGCAGAGTCCCGAAAGACCTTGGGTTTGCCATCCTCGGCACCGGACAGTCGCTCGGTCAGATGCGATACCAGTGAAGCGAGCTCATCAACGAAGGCCTGCTCGGCTAACTGTACCGCTTCCTCAAAGCGACCTCGGATGCGATCGCATTCTTGCTGATACAGTTCCGGATTGAGCCGACGCAAATAGTCCGGTGGCTCGACATTCGGAAAATCCCAAGCAACATCGAATAGCCCGAGGAAGCTGGCCGGATAGTCACTCGCCGAGTACAACCGTCCAAGTCGTTCGCGCGATTGCTGTCTGATCTCGTCATAGCAGCTTTGCAACTCGTGCACGGCCACTTGTAACTGCTCTTGGAACAGTTGCATTTGGCCGTTGAGTTGCTCCAAATCCGCTTGTCGAACCAGACGAATTCCAGGCTCAGGAAATGGCAAGCTCGATCCCTTCCAATATTCGCCGATTTGACGGCGCAGTTGGTTTAGAGTTCGCATGGCTGGATGGCTGGTATCGATCAGCTTTTTGCCCGCCGAGATGAATTTCTGTTCTGCACCAAACTGCGAAGCAGCTTGTTCACGTTGATCGTTGGATAGGCTTTTCCGAACCCCCATCCACGAAAAGCAAACTCGCATCGCCGAAAAGCGATGGCGGAGTTCATTTGCCGGCGCGTCCGTGCCCGTACCACTAGTAGTCGAAATCGTAGTCGACATTCTGTTTAGCTCCTTAGATTCAATTGAAAGATAGTTGAACGAAAATGCCGCCGGTTCGAGATGAACAGGCGGCGCCAGCGACAGCGCTGTCGCTGAGAAAAACGAAAAAACGCCGCGTGGCCAAAGTGACCGTGCGGCGTTTTGAAAGTTTTTGCACTCAAACGATCGACCACTCACGTGGTGTGACGTTGGCGGGTTCTTAGTTGTCGGACGGACGCAAAGTGACTTTGCGACTCGACCGACGACTACTCTCCGTTTTGTCAGAACATCGGAATATGCCTGGTCGACTTGCATCTAAGCAACGACCGCTAGCCCAACTGCGTAGGCGGTCAATGTCCTCCGCAGCCGTCACGCCGACCGGAACGATATACTGAGCGGCATCGACAAGCTTAATACTTAGCAGGCTTGCCAAACGGCAGCAGGCTTTGATTTCGGCACCCGTCCACTTGTCGTCAGTTGGTTTGGACTGTTTTCCATCGAGTTGGTACTCGGTTAGATACAATTGCCAGATCGCGTCCTTCTCTTCCGGAGTCGGCAAGTCGAGGAACATAATGGCATCGAACCGTTCCGCACGCGAAAACTCGGGTGGCAATTGCTGAATGTTATTGCAAGTTACGATCGTGTACACATCGCTGGTATGGTCGTTTAACCACGTCAGCAATGTGCCAAACAGTCGACTTGCAACCCCGCCGTCACCCTTACTGCCAGCGCCGGCACCAGCCAATGCCTTTTCCACTTCATCGATGAACAGAATCGATGGAGCCATAGCATCAGCAGTTTTTAATGCGGCCCGAATGTTAGCTTCCGTTTGTCCGACGAGCGAACCCATCAGTTGACCAACGTCCAGCATCAGTACCGGGCGGCTGACCTCCAGCCCGAGCGCCTTTGCGAAAGCCGACTTCCCCACACCAGGCACGCCCAGCAGCATCGTGCCTCGTGGCTTGGCTCGGGTTGCGTCCGGCTTGCGTTCCAGTGACCGACGACAGAACTGTTTGAGGTTTTGCAATCCGCCAAGTGCATCAAATCCCGATTCACTTCGATGGAGTCGCAGTACACCAGATTTGGCCAACCAGCGAGCCTTTAGTTGCCAGACTTCGTCGCCGATAATCCGTCCATGGCGAACCAACGATAGACTGAACGCCGACTCGGCCTCCGATCGCGTCAGCCCCGCCGATGCATCGAGCAACATGTCTCGATGCGCCTTTGGATAGATGTCCGGATCGTCGACCAACGCTTCAGCGATCTCCCACAGCTGATCCCGATCCGGTAAAGCATGCTGAATCACGACAAATTGCCGCTCCAACTCCACAGGCAGTTTTACCAGTGGTGAAAGTACAACAATGTGTCGTCCAGCTTGCTTACCCAAGTTCAATTGCGTCAGCACCGCTTGGCAAATCTCCGCTGAGTCGAGGAACCGATGAAAGTTTTCCAGAATCAGCAGAGTTGACTGATCGCCCTCCATGGCCCGCAGGGAACGGATTGCCGAAAGAGGATCCGTTGCCTCAGGTATCTCACCGGTCTGCACCAATCCTCGTAGGCCAGCGTCGAGGTTCCATGCAAGAACCTTTACGTTGCGTTCGCGACCGATTGAAGCCAATTCCATGATCGCTTCGGTCGGCTCGTGCGTTTCGACCCAGATTCCTGGAAAGCCCGCACGAACCAACTCCCAGATTTCGCTCGATAGCGACATTACTCATCTCCTTGTTGAGTTTGAATTTGACCAGCCTCAATACCGGTTCTGAAGTAATCTGCAGTGAGCTGCTCGGATTGTGTCAATCCCAGCGCTCGTTCGATAAATTGACTGGCCAGCTTACAACTTGAGCCAGTAAAGCCCTCGGTTCGCACCTCCGTGCTGCCATCAGGTTTGACTTTGACGATGACTTGCTGACTCAAGCTGCACCTCCGGCTTGGCTTTCAAGCTGGATTGTTAGTTGAACGGAACCATCCGCCATCGATTGCTCGCTGACATAACGTCCTTGCTTGCGGGCGTCGATCTTGGTCTTTTCGACCGCATAGGATTGCTTGAAATGATCCAGTTCCACCGGATCACCCCAGCGTCCCTCGAAGTTGTCGTAGGACAGTTCGCCCGTCGACAGGTTGCAAACGATTGGGAATTGCCAGCGAGGTGCCTTAACGCCCAAGCCTTCCACTGTCCTGGTAAACAGGCGATGCACTCCCTGCGTCGGCTCCGGCCAACGCAACCGCGAACACGCTGCCTCAACGGCAACTCGATCTCGGATTTCTGTTTTGACGGAAACGATGTGACTCATACACATACTCCTTGTTACAAATGAAAAAACCCGCGTTCGAAATGAACGCGGGCACTGAAAATGTCCAGATTTAGATGTGGCGGGCAGCCTGTGATCTGCTAAAGATCACCAGCACTACATATAGCTGTAAACTCGCATTTATTTAGGTGAAAGAAGGCCGAACAAGCGGCCCACGTTCAGATTTTTTGCTATTGGCACCGACTGTAAAACTCAACACTGCCGACTTGTCGCTCTTACCATAAACGTTTATCAAACGGCTTCCCATAATCCCGTTTACTACGTCAAGGAAGCCGAAAATGAGGTTGGTATCAATAGCCAACGAATGGATACATGAACCTTTAACGATTTTGACCTTCGGGAATCGCGAGTGAAATTCCGGTAATGAAATCATTTCGATAAGGATTCGTTTTCGATCTGTGAGCACATTGACTTGCGATTGACGTAAGTGGAGTTTCGCTGAATTGTCTTCAGCTGATTTCCAGTACGTGCGAGTCTTTTCAGATCAACTATCGTCCGCAAGGCCACGCCACCAATTTAGCAACGCACCCCGAGTGATGTAATGAAAACAATGAAGGTTAATTGGCATATCATCGGGCAACCAAGTTCCGCCTCGCGCATGTGACGCAAGTCCGGTCAAAGGCACCTCTGACGGATGCGACTTTACCGCAAAATAGAACGGCGGATCATACATCGGTGCAGGAAATGCCAATCCACCATGCAATGATCGGGATCGGTATTCATATACTTTGTTCAGGATTCTCTTTAGTTGGTTTTTTGACCATTTTACTTGCAGCCATTCTTGCTCTGGCCGAGCAAGTGGTTCATCGGGTTTGAATCTGAGTGTGAAGTCCAAGAACTTCTTTGTGGCACCCAACGTTGGGGCGATTATCGCGGCAACCTTTTCAAGCAGTTCGTTGCCGCCGAATTCCGCGAGTATTAGCGCCAATTCGGGTTTTGCATCTTGAACCCGTTGGGCGGGAGTGGAGTCCGTCAAATAGACGTCATTTGCAGCGGTTTCAAGGGCAGAGACAAACATGAGCCAAGCTAGGTGAGGCTCGGATTCTGCGACCCACAATGCGTCTTGATATGCAGAACACGCTCGTATCAAATTAACGTATTTGTCCCGGGGAATTCTCGGAATTGAATTTAGGATTTCAAGGCTTTCGAGTGTGTGGGTTCCTGAAACAGTCGGCAGTACGTGACGCCCTTGTCGCACGCGCATTACAGGCGGTGGTTTGTGATCCCACGCACACGGCCGACCTAATGGGTCTTTGCCGGATTCAAATCGCCGTGACGCCCCACCAGCCATAATGCGAGCACCGAGACTTAGAGATGCCAGCGCTGCGAGTTCATCAACCATCGAACCACCGTGGTAAAACGATTCGTCCGTCTTTGACATGTCCGGATCATAGTCGCGCAAATGATCGACTGACCGCAAGACGATTGGGGCGGTGACGGTTCCGGGCGTATCAGGTATCGGAATGGTGTTAAGAAAGCTGTATGGTCCAAGCCCAGACAAGTATTCACCGGTGATGTGAGCATCGGAGTAGAACTGGTATTCGTAAACGCCGTGTGCGGGCAGGCCGTCGATGGAGTTTAGCCAGTTTAGCTGCGACAACAATGCAGTCGGCGAATCGCGACGGATGGCTGCATCGTGCGTTTGAGAATCCCTATTCACTTTGCAGCCTCTAAGTGGGTGGGGCAGTTGCGAGGGTCGAGCGAGCATGAACACGAACTACTTGCGCTTTTGGCGTTTTGCCTCTGTTTCGAGTTTACCTAGTTTTATGTCTTCAAAGCTCTTTACGTCTCGCTTGCGTAAGGACTCACCATTGTCAACTTGTACATCATGGTCTCTCAATTCACCGAAGTCTAAGCCGGTTAATCGTTCAATTTCAGCGACGGTGGTTTGAAACTGTGAGATATCTTCCATATCCTTGAAGCTCTCCTTTGAGACTCGATGTTCGTCGATCTTACCACCATGTTCAGGTAATCTAGATAACATACTGGACTGATCGGCTAACATCGCGAGAACCCACAGCCTTCCTGCATCAACTCTTACGCAGATTTTCCAAAATTGCTTTGGTACCTTGACATAGCGGTACTGAGGATCTGAGCTGTCAAAAACAGGCCCTGTAAATACGATCACTCGCTCACCATCCGCGCGAGCATTATCCAGGATATAGTTTTCAATTCCCTGCCAAAATTCAGCTCGTTGGTTGAATTGGCTTACTTGTGGAGTGCAATTGCTAAAATGAAATGTGTCGGCATTTGCTCGTTCGGCAATGTTGTTTTTTCCCCAGTTGGGGTCTTCACGTCGCACCAAATGTCCTCTGTCGAAGAGTCTGGGTTGTTGATTGCTATAAAGCGACTGCTCGCATTGATGCTCTTCGGCGATTCTTGGGTCTCGGAACCATACTTCGCCACCTTCAGCGTCCTCTTTCACCTTTCCCGTTTTTCGATCTACCCGTTTTGATTTAGGTCCGTCGATGTTTACAGCTGTAAAAATAGCCATGCGCCTCCGCTTATTCACAACTATGCTGAAATGTTCATAGTCGAGAACAAATCGCTTATCTGCAGATGGAGAGTCTATTCTTGGGGCCGGAGAAAGTCGGCTCGCAACCGACGGAAGGAGAATGACAAACCCATTCAGAAAGTTTGGATCGTATCCCTTGCGGTTATCATAGTTTTCATCTACCCGAGCGGCTTCTTGTACGTCTACCAATCTGGACGAAGTTGTAGATCGTGTGGATGAATTGGATTTGGAAGTGTATGTAGGTTCCTGGATTGCCTGCGGTTTCGATTGTTGACCGAGTGCGACAGAAACTGTGAGTGGTATTGTCCAAGTGGCAATTCCATCGGAACTGACCTGAGGGGCCATATAGGAACTTGGAGGGCTTGACCGCTTATCGACAGTTGATTCATCAATTCTTCCTGAAGGCATTGAATCACTTCGATTCCAAGTGCTAATTGCATCACGCAAAAGTGGCGAAGCGTTACCGGAAGCTTGCGATCGTTGAAGCTCCCGTACAATGGCGCTAATTCGCAGACCTTCATTGATTTCTTGATTCAACCGGCGACCTGCTTTGTCGGTCAAATCGCGATGTGGGCCGCCCCAGTGATGAAGCGCGACCGGTTCCCACTGATCATTGAACACGGGTGAGCCTGATGAACCTGGTTCAGTATCTGCAACATAATGTAGCACGTTGTCAGACCGCCACACGATCCGATTCTCACGCAGAACGAGTTCTTTAAATCTGCCCTCAGGATGCTGAACAATGTTGACGTATTCGCCAATCGTATGACGGTCAGGTGAATCGCTCAAAGGACAAAACCCCAAATCGGACAAGCTTCGTGGACCAAGTATCCTTTCACCAATTGCGATTAGCGTAAAATCGAGGTCGTCTTCACCGTTCGTGAAGAAAAACTCTTCCGGGGCGAATTGAAACCGAGTAATTTGTTTCGGCTGCCCTGAGCGATCGAGTTCGTACTCAAACTCAACAAACATACTGCTCGCTTGTTCGGCTCGAGCAATCACGTGATTGTTAGTGAGAAATAGTCTATTCGATACTAAAAACCCTGATCCCCAAGGAGACCCATTGCTTTGCGTGACCCTTCCGACCGTTCTAGCCGCAATTCTCGCAAGATCGAGAAAAGCAACACCGACAAAATCTGCACTGACTCCGAGAATGCGTTCTGCGTTCCGCAAGCTATCGTTTTGCAGATCAAAATTCTCTGGTAGTACCGAATAGTTTGCGATCAATCCTGCGTCATGTCGCATTAACCCAGTAACACGTTCGATGCGTTGGATTTTTCGAGACTGATTTGGTTCGGCGTCGAGAGGTCGATCGATCTCTATCTTATTCAATGCCGATATCCGATCACGAGCAGAATCCTCAACTCGTCGCTGGACTGCCTGGATGATTCGCTCAGGAATGGGTGCTGGCATGATTGATTCCTAAAACTCTAACAAAATAAATTGAACAGGGATTATGCACTAACTAGTCGGCGACTTGCCAAATCCAATTTGAACTTGTCAACTCGCTCGCCGGGCGCGTTTTCCGACACGGAGGTCTGATAGTATTTACCCGTAATGCTATCACTTGAGATCTCAAGCCGAAGAAAGCCATGGCGATGATCGACGTAGTGCTCTAAGACAGCATCGGAATTCGCTTGTCTGAAAGGGGTTTCTAGCCTATGGCCATTGATCGCCTTTACTTTGTGAAGATTCGGGTATCCACCTGCTCCGGCAACAATTACGGGTACATCAATACTTTCTAAGTGCCAAGTAAATCGCTGATAATTGTGTACGTGACCAGTGAGTATGAGATCAGGAACGCGCCCAGACTGAGTAATGGCACTTCGGAATAGAGCTAGCATGGCCTCACTTCCGCTGTGATGGTCATCAAGTGAGAAAAGGGGATGGTGTACGGCGACGATTACAGCCTTGTCGGCGGGTGCATCAACTAGCTCATTGACAAACCATTCCTTTTGGTCGTCTTCAACTACTCCGCCTTCTGGAACATTCGAATAGAGTCCGATAATAGTTGCCAGAGGTGTTTCTAAAGTGAAGAAGACATTTGGCTGGGTCATCGCGTCTCGTTGTACGTCATGTGCATCCCTTGAAAAATTTGGAGCTTGAGCGCAAAAGTTGCGCACATACGCGTCCAAAGATCGTCCATTTTCAATTCCATCCCCATCGTGGTTGCCAGGTATCGAGAAAATAGGTCCGGGGAAGTCCTCGAAAGCTTCGTAAAACTGAGGAAAATACTCATCGGCCTCGCCTTTAAAGTAAACAACGTCCCCAATGATGTACAAGAATGATGGAGGCTGCCGTGGAGCAGGTCGTTCGCAGTCGGCGACCATCGATTGAATTACTTGCTTCTGAAATTCAGGGCGTTTCTTAGCTCCTGTATCCCCAGCGGTTAGGAACACGAGCAAATTCTGATCTCGAATCCTTTGAATATCATTTGCAGCAAGAACTGTCTCTAGGTTCAGTCTATATGGACTGGGGCCAGTTGCTCCAGGGAGAGGCTGAAAGCTTGCGCGAGCTCTTTCAGCTAACCTCTGTGCCACACTTTCAACTGTCTCGGATAGCTCGCTCAGTGCCTCACGTTGCAATGGACTTGTGCTCAAAGACTCTAACAGATTCGTCGTTGAGACAGTAGTTTGCGGATCCAGAGAGGCAAGTGGCCGTCGAAAAATGCGACCATTTCCAAGACCAAGATTTCGTGCACTCATGCTTTTGTTCCGAATTGAGAGACTTCAGTAACCTAATCAACCGCATGGCGTTGATAGTTGTAAGGAGCTTCTATTTCAGGTTCAACTAGGGGAGTGTTAATTGTTGAAGAATGTTGCAATTTAATTAAACGCACTTTTCTTGGATGGTAACGCTGCTCATTTGCCTTACGCTTGCGTGGCATTCGCTGGAATTCGTGTCGGCACACCGCAACGTTCCAATCGATTTACGTTTTGCAGCGATCAAATACCTAAATAAAGTTACGGAATTAGTCTTGATCGCGTTCTACGAGACGGCCTTTCAGCGACAGCGCTGTCGCTGAGTGTCAGTTGAGGAAGGGGAGTTAGCCCAATATTCTTGATAGTTCGCTGTGGAACATAATAGACCAATCCAGACGACCGACAATTCTGCAGCGATCATCAAACTGCCGATCAGACAGCTGACCGAGTATGAGTTCATTGAGCCGCCATCAATTCGCTACAATGCGCGATCGCTGAATCGACATATTCGGTTTCTCAAGAATTCTCTGTTCACTAAACTGATGGAAGGCGTGGTTATATGCGAATTGCAACTTGGAATTTACGACGACCGCGAAGACTAGACTCGAGGCTTGAAAGGCTGTTGAGCAAGATTCGAGAGATAGATGCAGACATCTGGATCTTGACTGAAACACACGACGCTGCCGTTCCGGGGACCGAGTATAGATCCAGTTCATCGATCGAACTGGGAGGAGTCTTTGGCGCTGGTGAACGGCGAACTACGACTTGGTCTCGATTGCCGATCGTGAGTACCTTGCAAGTCGGTGATCCCGATACCGCCACTTGTGTCGAAATAGACGCACCTGGCGGGCAGATGATTGTTTACGGTACAGTCTTGCCCTATGGAAACGCGGGTACAAACTATGCTTATAGGTCTGGCGGCCAGGTACATGAAGGGCGAAAGGCGTGGGAAGTTCATTATGAATCAATCGCCGACCATGAACGTGAATTGAAAAGCATCACCGAGCGTTTTCCCAATCACACTGTCTGTTTCGGCGGTGACTTCAACCAAAGCCGAGATGGCCGCCGTTGGGGAGCCAATGAATGGTGTGGCACGAAGAAGGGCCGCACACAACTCGGACAAATGCTAGTAAATTGCGGGCTACAGTGTTTAACCGAACAGGATTTCGTCGAGTCTGGTCACTTAGCGACCAAATCCACTATCGATCACTTGTGCCTAAGTGAATCCGCAGTCAGCTTCGTCACCAATGTTTCAGCCTGGGAATCGCCTGTATTCGATGATAAGCCTGACACGGATCACAACGGAGTCGTAGTCCAGATTGAGCTGGGATAGTAACACCCTGCAGCTTTCGACAGTCGTCGACTAAAAACGGCGGCATCAACGGATTGATGTCGACCAAGTCACCAATCCTCGCCAACAAAGAAGGAATGCCAATGTCAAAAGGAGAAAACAGCTTAGGTACAAGACAATCCCGTAGGTTTGAATTGACACGAAAGTGACAACCAATACGATCAACCAAAGAACGATAACGGAAAAAATGTTGCTCATTTCTAGCTCCGAATTGGGAGCATGAGCAACCAGGCTGGGTCAACAACAATAAATTTGATCGACCATGCGCGGCATTGATCAATGCTACAGGAATTTAGGTAACTTTCTCAAGACTTCGAGCGACTCTTGCTCGTAAGTCATCGGTTAAAATTGCGATATGATTCATGGGACGGAACATATTCATGAAGTCCATTCCGTAACCAACGAAAAAAGCTCCATCAAGTTCCGGGTGCACGACGTATTTCAATTCGGCTTCGCGAGGAGGATTGACGACGCGACGGGACCGTTTGTCAATCAGCGTTGCAATTTTGACGATTTTAGGATTCAGCGACAGCACGTATTCGCTAACCGCCTTAATCGTGAATCCCGTGTCGATAATGTCTTCCACGATGACCACGTTTCGACCCCTTACACGCGCTTCATCTAGACCGAGAGCGTCAAAATACAGCTTCCCTGGGTATATGTCGTAATAGCTCTTAGCCTTTACATAAGCAACTTCGAGCGGAAACCAGTTGTCAAGGTATCCGATCAAATCGGATCCGAAACGATTTGCACCGTCTTGAACAATGATGAATAGTGGTACAGTGCCCGGTCGCAAGAAATCACGAACAATCGCCTTTGCCTGAACATGAATGCCAGCCCAGTTCGTCTCCTTACTGCAGACCGTGTGATTTCGTAGCGACTCACATATTCTGACCAATTCCGCAATCTGATTCATTGCAATCTCCCGAAAAAGAAAGTGTTTGACACTTAGGAGAGCTATGGCCATTCAGCGGCAACATGCTTATCGAGGCCCGAACGCAATCCGAAATTGGGTAGGCACCCCATGATTGTGTCGCTATGACAATACTTTGCAAGATGTTGGAATTGTGTAGCGATCATAATTCACCGTATCTTCATTTCTGCAAATAGGTTTGCAGGCTTCAAAAGCTGACGGAACAGCGGAAGACGTAGTGCTCTTGAAAGATTGTCGTTTGCCCTCAGCAAGAGCCATTCATCGCATACGAATTGACGCCTGATCCAATAAGTTGCACGTCTACTATCGATTAGACTTGACGCACCAGCCGTCCTAACCAGTGCGTGTTTGGTGATGGTTGTCTTCGAATCAGCTTAACTTCATTTTGGCTTTGACCAAGTCTTCAACCCAACTGAGGTCACTGACGATTCCAAATCAAGTTGCGGTGAATCTTCTTTAGTCTGCGCATGCCCACTGTCAGCACGTTGCGTACCTGCTTTATTCTGGTTCCGACTGCTCGCGATCTGCCCTCCATTCGACTTTGGGTATTGTGATGAAACATCGAGTTCTGACCAAAATGAATCAATCGCCTGAGGTTCTTTGAATTTTAACGGCAATCGGTCGGAGTCAATTGAACGATCGCGAATGTTGCCGCAACTATAGTTGCCATAGTCAGGAAGAACAATTCCCAGAAACACGATGTAAAGGCCCCGAGTGGGTTACCTCTTAGGAACATGTTTCGAACCATCGAACTCTATGTTCCTATCTATGCGGAGAAAATTAACATGAACAAAAGGCAATTCGAAACGCGACAGAGATACATTGCATGCAGCCAGCGTTCTAGTCTTTGAAGCACTTGCATTATTAGACCGTGCATAGACATACCTTAGATGAGCAGTGGAAATACAGATAGTCTCAAAATGCGGTGGGACTATATCAAATTCAACGTACGATGGCAACAATTACAGTGCGAGGACAATATCTGGAATATATGAGTAATGCTTGATTCATGCGTGCAAGCAAATACAGCAGAATTGCGATTTGAGGTCGGCGACTTTTTGCCTCCGGCAAAACTAAATCCCCGATCGGCTCGCTTAAGGACTAGACGCTGCGTAATACGGATTTGATCGCGAGCTTTTAGCCCTGATATCGCTCCATGCCAATGACCTGAACGGTATTTCCCTGCGGGCCACCTGCGAGAATCGGAGGGTGACAAGTAAATTTCGCCATGGCCAAAGACAAGCCTACAGCTGTTCTCCATTTCCAAAAACGTCAATCTGCTTTTCTAATGGCAAGCGGACAATTCGGTTAATTCTGAGCGACAGCGCTGTCGCTGACTTGGAACCTGCAGAACAAGCATAGCTACCTTTGACTGAAGACGTTGTCGTTGAGATCAAGTCGGTAGGAAACATCGGCTTATGGTGTCAGTTGACCAGTGGGACTGTGAAATGAGTAAGCAGTGAGTTAGAGTGAGAAGCGAACTTTGTGATTCAAGACCCGCAAGAAGCTAAGGATCCCACCATCCTGCGCCAATTTGGATTCGAGCCGTATTTGCTCTTTTCTATTCTTTAATGCGAGTTTCCGAACTCATTCTATATTCGACGCTTGCATTCATTGGCATTCGCTCTTTTCTATTTTTGCTGGCACTTAGAACATCGCGTTGTACAGTTCCCATTACCTTGCGTTCTACGATTCTTGTCCCTGCCGAGAACGAATCAGGCGGCCACCACCAACTCCAGGCAACGGCCTCTGATTCAATTCAAGCGACAAACCGTAGTAGATTGGTCGTGACTATTTTGGCCGCTAGTGTTGCAAACTATTCAGCGATCATAGCGCACCGATACGATCGAACGCACTTGGCCAAAGTCGCGTATCAACTCGACATAGTTCTTTTCGAGATCACGGCCTTGCTTGGTTGCCTTTCCGCCTTTGGGATTGCCGCCCGGTTCGTCGGCGGGACGCGGCTGGCTGGGGTCCCAGCATGCACGGAAAGTTGCGGTGATAGTGCCTATGGCCGTTGTGTTCCCGACTCGTTTGGCGACGCTGTCTTCGTAACCACTGATCTCAAATGCCTTTGTTTTAGTGCGAGTGATATACCAACCTGGGACGTCGATATGTTTGCGGGAAAACACAACCAGCCGCGCGTTTTTTGGCGCATCCGTGGCATCAATGAACATATCGACTCCGTCGATGGATAATGAAACTCCTACGTCGAAGGCCGCGTTGTTGTAGATCCGTACTACGTATTCTTCTTTCTGGTGAAGTTCAACAAATGCGCGGCTAAGTGAATCCAATTTCGGCAAACGCGATGTTAATCGATTGCCGTTTGCTACCAGAATTTCAATCGCAAAGGGACTGGTTGCTGATGGTCGTACATGGCCTTCTTTCACGGTCGTGGGTGGGTTCTTGATTTGCGTATTGATTAACTTTTGTCGTTCCTGTTCCGGCAATTGAGCAGGGACATCGACTGTCTGGCCAGCGATCTGCAATGCGACAGAACCAAAAACGCTAATTGGCAATTCAACGAGTTCTTTGTCTGAGCTATCCAAGATCATGGCATCTATTTGTAGCGCGAGCGAATCGAACTCATCCTCCGGAAATTGCTTCTTATCGCCTAGCTTGAATTTGCCCAACAGTTGTAATTTTGCCGCATCATGCACGCGAATACCTGCCTTCTCAAGCTGTGCAGCAATACTGCGACCGATCTCTACGCCACCACTGGCCTTTAGTCGCGGTGCTCCTGCAAAGTCACCGACGATCATCTCGCGAGGGAGTTTTTCGTCGTCGATGAATTTGCGGATCTCGTCCGCCATCTTGGCAAGGCCCTGATCTAGCAATTCGTCAGCCCTCGCTGTGGTTAATAAATTAAGCAAAAAAGATCCGACTAGGACGAAGCGAAAGTAATTCTTGAACATGATTTTCTCCATTACCGTATTGTGTTTTGTGATGCGAGTTGGACCACCGCGATGGGAGCATCAAGCAGCCAATCGAGGTTGTATTTCGTTGGCATTTTGATTCGTAAGCGATTGAGAAACCGGTGCTATCGCAATGCGGCCAAATGGGCTTGGCACCGCAGTAGGTTAATGTCTTAATCACGGATCCGATTCGCTACCGCGTTCGAATGGGGACTCCAATATTGAACTCACGCGCAACGCGCCCGAAAGCTTTTTCCCAGTTCTCACGCGAAATCGTGCCGGAGTTGTTCCAGTTCGCTAAACCGAGTTCTTTAAAAAGTTGCAATTCACCGAGCACAGCGAGATCCTCTTGCGACTTCAACCCCAGCGGCTTGGCCTTATCTCGTGTTTCGGGAAGCCCGAGCTCTCGTGCTGCCGTCGCAAGGTCTATGTTCAGCAAATAGCGACGATTCACTTTCGTAACCGGTTCAGCGAATTCGGAAATGTCCTTTTTCTCGTCCTCGGCGACTTGAAGAAACGGTCCGGTTGCTTCCTTGATACTTCGCATGAAAGCCTCGCTATCGCCGCGTACCAGCTTCTGCATATTCTCTTTCTGAGGGAACAAAGCTATGACACGGTCTGCAACCGTTTGCCCCCGCTGAGGCTCATAGATTGGCCGCACATCGTCGGCTGGCAAATTGATCATGCCTTGCCGGTGGCAGCCCATGCAACTGATCCCGTTTGTTATCAAGAACGATCCGCCGTGTTGATTAGGATCGTAAACAACGTCTGGTGGTCCTTGATCGATGCGAACATCGGTACCGGTTACTAGCACGTAAGCCTGCAAACCGTTTGGCAAACTATAAATAATCTCGCCACCATCGTGCTTGAACGCAGCCAGTTGTCGCCCTGTCGTTCCCTCAAACAACGGACCAAGAGGCCTACGGATGAAGTCACCTTCTTCGCCCGTTCCGGGTTTCATGTCGTAGCTTTTCCAATAGTATCGCCCTCCACCGGCGACATTGTGGCGCTCGACCATTCGATTCTGTTGTGAGACTCCACTTTTTTGAAACGCCGCGCGGGCCAATTGTCCATTTTGAAAGTTCCATTGGATATCGACCCGCAAATCCGCCTCAAGTGCTTTTGCATTTGATGGAATGCGAAGCAACGAATGATACAACGGTGGACGCGAGGCAGACGCGCAGAACCAATCAGCTCGAATGTACGGAATGTTGGTCCCCGTCACGCGATAGATACGCGTTGCGTCCTGGTTGCTAACTTTCAATCCATAAGGATATTGAGACAGAACCTGATTCCAGTGCCAATCGTCCCAACCATAATTGCGAATATCCACTGCCAATAAAGTTCCAAATTCCTTGTCAACGATCCGTGGCACAACGATAGCCGACTTGCTCGACAAACTGTTGACAAGCTTTGATACGGCAGCCCGAACCAATCTCAGATCCACATCGGTCGTTGGCTCCTTGCCGTGTATGTCATTCCATAGGTGCGCGAGCGAAAAGTACCTTACAAATGGAACCTGTTCATTCGGAAGATGATCTAGGTCTTCAGCGATCAATTTAAGGATGCTCTTTTCGCCCAAGAACTCGCGCTCTGGGCGTACTTCTGCTGGAAAATTGCCTCCGGCCTCAATCCAACGCTTGAATGTCGCTTTTTCTTCGTCACTCGGCTGCGGTTGTTTCTCCGGCGGCATGTAAGCCGTGTCAACAGCATCCCATAACCGCGATTCATCGGGCTTGCCGGGGACAACGAATGGTGCTTCTTTGTCGTCTTTGGGATGCAGCAGCGTTACCAAGTCCGTCATATCCAGGCCTGGATATCGCAGGTCATCGCCGTGGCATTTTTGGCAGTAAGTTTTCAGAAATGCCACCCCTTGTTTTGCTAGTTCCATATCGATTTTCGGCCGAGCTAGCTCCTGCGCAAGTAACCGACTTGCGAATACCAACTGCAGTGCAAAAGCACCCCATATTCTCATGTTGATTCACTCCCACTAAATTCATTGTCCGGCGATTTACTGCCCCGTACGACGCGTTCCAAGAGTTAACGTCATCCGTTCGAAAATCTTCCTGAGCATCATAGCCTTTTTCTGAAATCTTTTTTGTGGGTCACTTCTGCCGGAAGTGACTATGTTACACCAGTGATCGTACCTAACTAACTCAATTCACCGAAGCACTGACCTGCTTCGACGTAGATTTGGGCTGCCGAAGACAAGTCGCGTAACATAGTCACATCCGGCAGATGCGACCCACGACAGTGCCGCGGAAACAAAGCTAGGATCTAGTCACACATGCTTAATCCGAATCAGCCTTTTTCGCGTGACTTTGGATGATTCGACTGCGAGTAACGTTAAGCATTGCGAGGTAAGTTGAGATTGAGAGTCATCAAACACAACGCTGGCATAATTCGCTGGTTCTGGCGTCGGCTTGGCTACCTGTTAAACGCGGTTAAACGAATCAGGGGACGGACGCAACAAATCTTCCACGACTGATCCAAGATTGAGTACGATTACGAAACACATGTTTGTGCATTCGCGAAGGGCAACAAAATGAAAATCCTTTGGCAGACTCTCGGGATACTCGTCGCTCTGCAATCTGGTTTACTAGCGCAAGACAAATACGCGGTCGACATTGGTGTCGAAACCTATGATGCCGGTACTTTTGAAGCTTTGGACTATGCGAATGAAGACGCCCATGATCTGGGAGGTTCATTGACTTCGCTGGGATTCAAAAGCAAGGTCATGACCAGCGATGCTGCGTCATCGACGCTTCGTCCGTCCACGCCAGTCAAAATTGCGACCATCCTGAAAACCGTCGCCAACAGTTGCGGTAAAGGCGATACATTAGTAATCAGTTTATCAGGCCATGGTGTCCAGTTTGCTGACGAACCGCTCTTACCGTCGGGAGTGCGTGAAACCTACTTTTGTCCTGAAGATGCAACGCTGAGCGATAGGAAAACGCTGCTCAAAATCAGCTCGGTGTTGATTTCATCAACAGTTCTGGGCCTCTTTCTTTGGATTCAAGTGCCATAGAAGATCCTTTCGTCTTTAAATACGGATCGAGGGAAGTGAACCGCAGATGACGCAGATTATCGCAGACAAGTGGGTGATCTTTTGTTTGTCGAAGGTGTACTGTTTGCCAAAGGCTTCGCTCGCAAGCTTTTGACCTCCGCACCTACCGACCTACAGCCACACGTAAGCCCAGGAAGCTGAACCGGACGACCGGCACGTAGCTGAGGCGGTTCGCTGACCGGCAGTCCCAGGCGTCGCTAACCAAGCTGTCACCACGGCAAACGCGGTACGAGCCCCGTGAGGGCCCCTGCGGATCGCTAACATTTCCAGTTGGATAGTCTCCCTCCCAATCCGAACACCATTTTTTTCATACACGTTGCCATACATGTAAAATAAACCAAAGCTATTTGGCCGTTTCAATCCGACCTCATGCGCATATTTATCCGACTTTGCATTACCGTCACCAAGTCCTCCCCACCATCCGTAGTCGCTCAAACCGTCTGCGCTATCGCCAAAGTTATACGCCGTCGTCATCGTCGTCCCGCCACGACAGGCGTACTCCCATTCCGCTTCCGTCGGCAAGCGATACGTCTTGCCTTCTTTCGCACTCCGCATGCGTTTCGCCACTTTGGTCGCGGCTCTGCCACTGCTCGCGGGAATCCGCGGCTACTGCCCTGGCTTCGCTCGCCGACTTTTGAGCTCTGCCCTTACCGACTTACGGCCACGCGGAAACCAAGTGCGCCATAGCGGAAGTTGGGCACGTTCTCGAAACGGTCAGCCGACCGACAATACCTGGCAAAGGCGTCCCAACTGCCACCGCGGCCCACGCGGTGCACGCCGTGCGTAGGACCTTGCGGATCAGTCACGTTTCCTGTTGGATAGTCTCCCTTCCAATCCGAGCACCATTCCCATACATTTCCATGCATGTCAAAAAGGCCGAATCCATTAGCACGTTTCAAGCCGACCTCATGGGGATATTGCTCCAATTTTGCATTTCCGTCATCCCAAACTCCGCCCCACCATCCGTACGCACTCAAGTCCCTAGCGTTGGCTCCAAAACTGTACGCGGCCGTACTACCGCTACGACAGGCATACTCCCACTCGGCTTCAGTTGGTAAACGATACATCCTGCCCTCGTGCTCGCTCAACTTCCTGCAAAAGTCAACCGCGTCTTCCCAACTCACGTACGTCGCCGCAAACTTGGAACCTTCCTTGATGGACTTCTTATCTTTCCAAGGCGTCGTGCCCATAACCGACTCCCACTGGCCCTGCGTCACCTCCGTCGTGCCAAGGTAAAAGTCTTTCATTAGGGTCACACGATGTTGCACCTCATCTTTTTCTCGGCCTCTTTCCGAGGGCGGAGAACCCATCATGAACGTCCCCGCAGGAATCAATACCAACTTCATGTCAATGGAGTTCGTGAATTCTCGTTCAGCCAAAGATTCAATATTCCCCAATGGCCAATTCGCACTACTGCCGCGCAACACTGGCAATTGTCCGTCTGGGCTGAGGTTCTTGCCAATCACATAGTCATTGGTTCGTTTGGATACGTAAAATATCAATCCGTTCAAATCGACTTGATTCGAGTCGTAAAATCTTTTGTCCGCTTTTCCATTAAGATACTCGATCACATGGTAGGTAAATACGCTGTGGCTGATCGCATCGTGTTCCCAACTAAATTGTCCACTGCTGCAACTGAAGAGGACCGTCATGCCACCAGGCACACTACGGCGATTCTCATGAACACTGCCGAGTTCGATCCGCTTTGCGCTTTTCTTCTTTCCTTGGTCAGAAAGCACTTGCTCTTGGCAAGCGTCGACTAGCAACAACTTTCTACCGGCAGCAGCAGAGCTCATAAAATCGACCACTGACGTGATCTTGAGCAAGCTAGCTTTATTGGCAAGATCTGCTTCACTGGGACAGAAGTATGTTTCGCGTACGCCACTGGTCAGCAACTCTTCGTCCGAGAATTGAACTCCGTGCCCAGAAAGACTGATCAGCAGAGTATCGCCCTTTGCACAACTGGCCACGACCGACTTGATCACGTCGGCGATCTTTTTAGGCGTCGTCGGACGCAGTCGTGCCGAACGCGATTCGCTGCTCATCACCGTAACTTGAAAGCCCATCTTCTTCAGCGCTGCACCAAGCTCCTCTGCGTCTTCCGCCGCGTAATCCAGGTTGTCGAACGTGCTGGTGTCGTATGTCTCAACGCCGATAACGATTGCGTATTTGTCCTGTGCCATGGTTGATGAATCAAGAATCGCAATCGCGATGAAAATTGCGAGCACCGAATGAATGGACTGCCAGACGTCTTGCCAAAGTTTGGGAAAGCGAATTGATTTCATCTGAATGTTACCTAAAGATGAGTCGCCCCAATGGACAGTAGAGCGTAACGGCACTGCAAAAACCAACACATATGACTTGTATCTTTATCGAATATTGTAGCAGACCACATCGAGCAAAGCCGCTGACTATAAAGTCGGTGCAGCAATGGCTTTGTTTTGGAAACGCTTCATCAAGAGAAATCTTCCAGTGGGAATGAAAAAGTAAACCTCAGGCGCTAGCCGTGGACCCTTCGTGACTCTGGGATGCCTCGAACCACGTGCATCGACAAGACCCTCGGCTGCTAGGTGACGCCTGACCTATTGGTTGGTCCTGCAAGTTCTATCGCGCGCACATTGCGCTACAGCAGATGTAGTTGAAGAAACTGCGCTGGTGAGCTCTGACTTAATGCTGGCGGTGGTCTGATACCCGCGAGGACGATACCGTTGACGCCTAGTCACTCGGGCCCACGGCTAGCGCCTGAGGTTCACGATGCGGCACCTCAGTCGTGGATCCGCCTATGCTCCTTCGGGCCTCCGCTCCGCCCGCTTGCTCTCGAGCTCAGCCCTTACCGACCTACAGCCACACGGAAGCCAAGCATGCTGCCCCGGTCGCCCGGCGCGTTGAAAGACCGGAACGCCGACCGGCAGTTCCCGGTGCTCGCGGCCCAACTGCCACCACGAAAGACCCGGTAAGAGCCTGCGGAAGGTCCCTGTGGATCAGCCACGTTTCCCGTGACATAGTCATGTGTCCAATCTGAGCACCACTCATCTACATTGCCATGCATGTCAAATAAACCGAACCTATTTGCCCGTTTCAATCCAACCTCGTGAGCATACTGCTCCGACTTTGAATTACCGTCACCACGTAATCCGCCCCACCATGCGTACTCACTCAAATTCGTATCATCCGCTCCATAACTATACGCAGTCGTCGTCCCGCCGCGACAGGCATACTCCCATTCTGCTTCCGTCGGCAAGCGATACGCCTTACCCTCTTTCGAACTCAGCTGCTTGCAAAACTCCTCCGCATCTTCCCATGTAATGAGTGTGGCCGGAATATGAGCACCCTCCTTCACATACTTTTTTCCCTTCCAAGGCGTAGTCCCCATAACCGATTCCCACTGACCCTGGGTCACCTCCGTCATGCCCAAGTAAAAGTCCTTCGTCAATGTCACTCTATGCTGAACCTCGGCTGCGCCACGGTCCTTTTCCGTCGTTGGAGAACCCATCATGAAAGTTCCCGCCGGAATCAAGACCATCTTCATGCCGACCGAGTTCGAGAAGGACTTTGGCATAGCATCGAGTTTTGGAGCATTGGACGGAATTTTGATACTTTCGCTTAGTTTCACGCGGTCAAAGTTCACTAGCTCCATCGCACCGCGAACGGTACCGCGTCGCTCGGGTATCTGCTTGCGTCCCAAGTTCACTCGTGCCCATTTCTGCACATTCTTGATGGTGAAAAACTCCAATTCGATCAAGTCGACCGCTTTGTCACCGTCATCATCCGCTTCGCCAGCCAGCCCGCGATTGACAAAATGAAAAAACACGCCAGCTTTCAAGTCGGGTGCTTCGAAGGACTGCTGCGATGCACTGCAACTGAAGATCGCTACTGTGCCCCCGGTCAATACCGGCGGCGCGCGGTCGTTGACTGGTTCGATCTCAATGCGTTTGGCTGACTTGGACAATCCCGTCAGTGGATCATCACGACAAGCGTCAACAAGTAACAATTTGGATTGTGCCTTGCATGATTCCAGATCCTGGTAGATCTTGGCCAATGAGATCAACGTTGACTTGTCATCGGGCTTGGCGTCGACCGGGCAGAAATAGTTGACGGGATCGTTTTTGAATTGCAATCCATGACCCGAAAACGCGACGATGATCGAATCGCCCGGGCCAAGCTCGCTTAGCAGAAGATCAAACTCCCGCCTGATTTGAGTCGCAGTCGGCATAAGCCGCGCCTGCTTGGCCGCCATCTTTTGGCTGAGAAGAACAATGTTTTCCTGAGGCACGCCTGCCTTCAACAACGTGTTAGCCAATGTATGGACATCATCCTCGGTGAATTTCAACGATGTGAGTTCGCCCTGCAGGGAATAGTCTCGAACCCCAACTAGAAACACATATTGTTCGGCGTGAACCTGTTGAGAAATGCCGCTCAGGATGAGGATCGAAACGATCGAATATTTGATTGCACTACTCACTGCGATGGTTCCTTGAATAAGCAATACATTTGTGTTTTTGAAACCGTCAGTTTAAACTCCAAAAGTACTGGTGGCAATTCGACCGACTCTCGGTAGAAGTGCTGCGGTGCTGCACGACTTCGTTTTGAACATTGAACTGTTGACTGCAGACATTATTTGGGACAGTGACAATAGGTCGGGAATATACAACGATTTGATTTGGCGGTGCCAATGGCAATGCTGGTTCTTCAGGCTGATTGGTGAAAAATCCGGTCACTGAAGCCGCCGCTGCGTTGAACGCGTGTGGCAATGCTGAGTAGTCGACTCGGAGGATCAATGCGGCCAAGACAACAAGGGCCACCAGTTTTAACCAGTCAATCGGAGCGGTCGCGAGGTTGGTGTCGACGCCGTTTTGTGCTTTGTTCCGATCATCGTTTGATACGGGCGGGTAGTCAGCAGTTGCGTCCCATCGATTCGGCTGGTTCATCGTTGTTTCCTCGCTTGCGTCGTGAAGATTGATTGGATGTCATGTTCTCATTCACACCGGTAAACGTTTGGCAGGCCAATTTCTTCCCTGAATTTTGCAAAGCGAGTCAATAACTTCGGAAGCCATGCGCAATATTGTCGGTGTCGAGAGATTACTTGGTATTGAATGATTCCCACTCGGCAGCTTTCATGGACATGTTCGGGTGTAACTCGAAAAACACCAATCCATGATTTCTCGCTTGGGGGGGGGCCAGTGCCACACAAAGCTAGAATGCGCAACGTTCGCAATGCAATTGTACTTTGCCTCGCTTGCTTGTGGACGTTGATTGGCGGCCGGAAAAAACTCGGCAGGAGCCTCGCACGCCTCGCACTCCCGTTGTTTGCGTTCGTTACTTTACAAAGATTTTTAGAGCGGTGGAGTAGGCCTCTTCCGTTTGAGAATTGTCTCATTTTCTGAGAATATTGGGAAGATTCACAGACCCATATCGTTTCCTGATTGGAGTTCGCAATTTCCACTTTTAAAGGAGACGATGATGAGAAACGGCTTAAAGAAAATCGTGTTGGGAGTCGCTGCTGTTTTAGCGGGTACTATGATGATTGTGTCACCAGCCAGAGCTAGCGACTACGGCTGCAATGGATGCGGCGCTCAACCGGCCTATTCATACCAAACGGTTACAAAATGGGTGGCCAAGGAAGTTGCCTACAAAACGCAGGTTGTGCGCTACAAGCCGTGTGGCACGCCTTACGTGACTTGGGAAACCAGAACAAAATGGGTAAAAGTGCCCGTCACTTATCGCGTGAAGGTGTACCACTGAGACAACAGCAATGTTTCTCGCTTGCCGGTCGTTGACATGGCTTTCGCCTCAGCCACAATCTGAGGCATGAGTCATGCAGAAGAGTCCGATGAAGCCTTGGGAGCCCTAGTTGCACAGCACGCACCTGGCACGGATGCCCACGCGCCGTTTCAAGAGCTGTACTCGCGGTTGGGCACCCTGAGCGAGCGTTTCATCGCAGCCCGAATCCAGGCTAAGCATGTACAGGACGTTCACCAGGAGACATGGAAAAAGGCATGGAAAAATGCCGCGACGTTCCGGAATCAGGATTCCTATAGAGCCTGGTTGCTGACAATCGCGCGGCATACCATCACGGACACGTTACGATATCAAGGAAGACGTCCTGAAGAGCTGATGCAAGACTCTGACGAAAGCGTAGAAGGAAAAGCCTGCTTGCCAGACGCGCATTTAATTGACCAAGAGGAGCAGTCGGCACTAAGCGATTGTTTGGAACAGCTCAACGATCAAGCCAGCGAGTTAGTTCAAGGCAGATTGCGCGGCATGAGCTATGCTGAACTTTGTCGACAATTGAGTCTGTCGGAAGCGGCTGCCCACAAGATGTTTTTCAATGCGCGTCGCACGCTACAGGACTGCCTGAAACAGAAAATGCCATGAGTTTGTCAGCCTTCGACTTTCCCGATGATTCGACGAAGATAGCCGCATGGCTTGAAGACATGTTGGCATCAGGGGATCTGCGTTCGTTTGTCGCCCAGCTATCTAGTTTAAGGGACACCAAATCCACTGGCATCCGTGATTTACTCGGCAATAGACTGGCCGTTGTCCTTCAACGCGGACTGTCGGTGCTCAAGGAATCAGAGTTGCGCGCGCTGTTGGCTTCGCCAGTGTCGCTCCTTGAGTTGCAAGAGAGAGTTATGATTGATGGCGGCAAGTATTGGCATGCTAAGTTTGCAGGTTCTACTCCTACTGTCGAATTAACGAAACAGTACGTTGAGAGCCTAGCGCAACCTCTGTCGCCAGCCGAGCGTTCCACCACGACAAAAGCGAAGTCGACGTTCACCATGACATTCAGCGTACTCGCTATGGCGGCCACGATCTTGCTAGCCGTTGTCGGTTTGCGCTGGTGGGGCGGAGAGGATGGCAGACCCCAGCTTGCGAAAGGCTGGGGTTGGATGAATGCCAACGAATTGCCAACTGGTTTAACAGCTTCGAAATACTTAGAAGAACTTGCTACAGGAGCCGCAGCATGGACCAAGAAGCGTCCGCAAAACGCTGCTGAACTGACTCAACGATTGGCCGAGTTCAAAGCGGGCTGCGAGATCCTCATCGCCGCCGATCACAAGCCTCTAAGCGAAACAGACCGCAGATGGCTTCTCTACGAATGCAGAGGATGGCGAACCAAGTTGGAATCGCTGCTGGTAGCCAGCCGCGAAGGCGGATTTGCCGAAACACTTGAAAAAAGTGATGCGCTCGCAATCGAGATAGCAAGTGCGTTGGCGGAGAGGGCTCAAAATGTCTCGGGCTAGTCGCCTTACCATCATCGTTCTGGATCGCGTTTTTCCAAGTCTGCAGACCCAATAAGCCCAACAGAAGTAGTCCTTAACTCTGACAAAGTTTGTTCGGATACTCAACATATTTTTTCACTAAAATCGGAATCTGCAAGGTACGCGAATACGCCCTCGAAAGAAAACGTGTCGTCGATCCCGACGGAATCCGGCGCTCCGATCACCCAAACCGGTGCGAGTTTGGCAGCTGACTCGCTTGCTGAGATTGGACAAACGGACGCGAGTTTAGTTCAATCCTCCGGCCCCGACGAACCCCAGATAGTTGGGCGGTCAATCTGGCAACAACAGTAAATGCAGCGAAGCGCACAGTTGGGCGTGTCCTGAGAGCCCAACACCGACCTAGTTTACGGTGTTCTAACATATCCATTGCAGTTCGGTTTCTTTTCCGCGCTCCGGTAACCCAAACCGTAGCGTTACGGGGTGCCTTCAGTATTTCCTCCAAAGTAACCGCCGCACGTTGCTAGTAGACAACAAAGCTGTCTTTCCACCATCTCGAGCGACAGCGCTGTCGCTGATAAACTCAGTTTCGTCATGCCTCAACAGTCACACCTTGCATTGAGAATCTCGGTTTATCGCCATTGATCGGTCACGCCTTGACAGTGACTGTTTGATTTTCATATGCGCCGCTTGAATTTCGATCATTCGAATTTTCAAATTTGGGCAAATGATCCGTGCCCCTCGACAAGACGGTATCGTCGGTTTGACTAGTGGACGGTATAGGCCAACTCGAAGGGCATTCACCAATGTTCGCCAATGTGGACGAAGTCCTTAAAACGATCTGTCGTCTCGATTGCTTTGTATAGCGAGTCGAACGCGACCTGCGTCAACTCTCTGCGAGCCTGTTGAGCTGTCGCTGTGTCTGGTATGTTTTGCCAACATTCACTCCACGTTTTGGTGTGTTCTGGTGCCGTGTTCTCTGGCAGGTTCTCAGCCAATTGTTGTTCTTTTTCGGCTCTTGCCGCGGCACGCTGCTTACGTTTTTCTTTCTTTGCTCGTTTGCGTTGATCTTGCTCGCGGTCAGCATTTCCAGATAACTTAGCCCAAGCCTCAATGGTGGTGACCGAAGTGCATAACTCGGGATGATTTGCGCAAGCCATATAACGGCAAGCGGTTTTGTAGTCGAAGGGTAATCGATGGCTTCCGAAAACAACCTTCCACCCCTTGCCGTGAAATGCCTTGTCGGCGTTTAACAGCCTGCCAATCGATATGACGTTTTGAGACCATTTTTTGTTGAGTGCAAATGATTCGTGATTCAGTTCAGCGGTTCGTGCACTATGGGTCGCGATCTCGTCGCTCAACGCCGCGCGGATCTGGTCGAAAACGGCCGCTTCAGCATGTAGTTGGTTTATCACTGCAGTTTTCATTTGGCTTTCCCCACATAGTTTGAGTTTCGTTTGTTCAGTCTGTCTTTAGGTTCCCCGACTGGCAAACGACAATCTACATCATTGGTGCTCCGTTTCCAAAAACGTCAAGCCATTTTCTAATTGACCTGCGGACAATTCGGTTATCGCGCAGCGACAGCGCTGTCGCTACGGCGGACAAGTTGAGCGAGCCAGTGGGGCCATGTTCACAATGCCGCGTCGGTCGATTCTCTAGACACTTCAGCCAATAGGGCCCACAAGTCTATATCTACTTTCGTAAAATCTGGTAGCGGATTCTCCTCCACTAACGACACACCGGCAACCGAGATCGGAGTCACCATCGTGAAGGAAATCTGACGCTGGTCTACTTCGTTTCATGTTGGTTCGGTGATAAGCGGATTCACAACCCGCGGTTCAAACGGGTTCTGCTCTGGAGCGACCGAGGCGGGCGGATTTGGATTGGCTTCAATGCAACTCAGATTCGTTAGTGCGACGTGCGCAGACGTCGGTGCTTCCATCGCTAGGGAAGTCTGGTTTTCGACCATGTCATCTCTCGTCGGTTCGGAGTATCCGACCGCATTCGCTACGCTTACGACCGCTATTCTTTCAGTAGTAGCTACTTCAACATGTCGATCCTGAGTAGCGTACGCCAGGCATCATAGGCGGCGATCGAGCAAGTCACGCCAGCATGGACCTGCGCGAGCATGCGTGCGAACAGGTGCAGAACGATTGACTGTACCTGATTGTCGGTAAGAATGCGTTCGTCAGGCGTTCATTTGTTACCTAGATAGATTGTTGGCCGCATGCCAGCTAGCCAGTGCGCAACGGCCCCACACCGCGTCGTCGCCAAGCAAC
The DNA here is from genome assembly GCA_037367405.1 of Ottelia alismoides. Taxonomy (NCBI): domain Eukaryota; kingdom Viridiplantae; phylum Streptophyta; class Magnoliopsida; order Alismatales; family Hydrocharitaceae; genus Ottelia; species Ottelia alismoides. Next base: position 596,074 of record JAZKJV010008684.1, read on the forward strand.
TCACGCCTTGCCCGTTTGGGATCACAACTTTGAGCTAAATCCGCAGTTCGAAGAATTGGCAACCGCTTGCCTGACACTTAGCCATGTGCTCCATTCAGAACTGAACGTCGCTACTAGAGCGCCGTACCATCTGTATCGCGCTTTTGACAAGGGGCACGGTAAGCGTCCACCCTCGGTCGTAAGCAAGCCTACACGGCGCTTCAACCCCAGGACGAATGGAAATCAACACGGTGTTGGTGAACGCTTACATTGATGACGACTTTCGGGGCTCTAGGGAACGTATTTGCAAACCAACTGCGATTTATTCACTAGAGGTTTCACATTAGAAGTTTTGTGTATTGTGTGCAATGATGTAAGCAAACTTCACTTTGGGCATTGCAATAATAGCATTGCTCAAGATGCATAACACGGAAGGAAATAGCTATGCATCAGGATTAACGCCTTGACCAGCTAGCCTTCGAGCGAACCGCAGCAGGACTAGACGCTCGGAATCACTAAGTGATGCCCACAGAGTTAGTAGTTCAGATTTCCCAACAGTCCCCGCTATGGTCCCCGCTTGATCAGAAATGCGAGTTTTGTCAGGGTTTTGAGCAGTAGTTCGAGTCCCTCTTCGCCCATTTTCTTTCTTCAAATCCCGCGGAAAATCAGGTTTTCCCTGGGATTTCTTCGTTTTTGGGTCGTCGCTTGCGACTCCTTGCGAGCCATTTCCGACGCTTACTGCTTCGGGTTACGCGGCAAATGTCTCCGAGTTGGTTCGTGAAGTACCAATGGCAACACCAGAAAAGCAAATTCAAAAGGCATCGCTAACACTTTCTCGTAGGCCGCAACCGCTGAATAAATTGCAGCACCAACAAATGCCGGGTTTGGCAAATTTGCAAAATTGGTCTGGGGGGACGCCTGGCCACTTAACGCTAAGCGTCCCTTTTCTTGCCAATACGTCGATGAACTGCAAGAAGACTGTTTAATTGTTGGTTCGACCGCGTGTACTTCGCTTCGAGAAGATCATCGTGCTGGACATAGCTTGGCTGGCGTCAGAGATTCACCAATTGTAGATTGTGTCGATACGATAGGTTGCTACCAACGTTCGACGGATAGTCCTGGTATTGCATCCAAATCACTGTCAGTCATTATGACCTTACAATCTGCCAAATTCATCGCAATGGCTCCAATCATCATGTCAACAACTTGCATTGGGCGTCCGGCTCGTCGTAACTCGGCCGCGATACGACCGTAGGTGAGGGCACTATCTTGATCGAATGGCCATATTGCCAGAGTTGGCAGGACGCCAATTAGGCGCTGAAAATTGCGGTCACGGCTTGAGCTTAATTCAATTCCGAATGCAATTTCGGCGACAACTGGAACGCAACTGCCTATTCGCACCCCTTGCAAGGCAAGTTGCTTGGCTCGTTCGAAAATTCCTCGACGTCGATGCATGTAGTCACTGAAGATACCGCTATCGAGCAGCAGCTTAGTCACTCCACCATCCTCCGAAGCTTTTCAGCATGGGCGTCAAAATTCGCTGATTCCCAGCTTGCTGACTCTCGAGCTACGCGACTTAAATCCTCGCCACATTCGTCGACTGGGAAGGTAGATTCAAAATGTTCAATTGCTTGCAGTAGACGTTGTGTTTCGAGAGGATCTTCAGGCGAATCCAAATCCTGGACGACACCATTGCGCAAAATGAGCAACGTCACTTCGGTACCGTCAGAAAAATCTGCAGGCGCGACAACCTCGATCTTTCCGTCTCGCACTATCGCAGTCAATTGAGTCATTAGAGGTCTCTCCCATCAAAAATCGCTCGGCGTTTCCTATACTGCTCCAGTATATCCCAATCGGACCAGAATCAGAAGCAACTTCCACAAACAAGTAAATCCAAGGAAAGATGCTCGCCAGACGACATTGTTTTGTGCAACATAAAGGCCGTCGTGGGCCACTGAGGGAGGTTGCATGAATTGGGCTATTTAAAGACAAATCGATACCGTAGCTGACGCTTTGCGGATGCGAGTCGGAACAATGCAACTGAGCGAATTGTTTGTTCAGATACTTTTCACGGTTTCAAGTTGATGTAATCCAAACAGGCAGTTCAGTTGCCAGAGCCGATGACTGGATTCGCACCAGCATGGACCTGCTTACAAGGCAGACGCCTTTCTCAGTCGAGCCACATCGGCCATTGTACTCGTTCGAAATGACGATGTAAGGAACTAAGGTTCGCGCCAAGTGAATCCCTTAAGCTCATTCTTGAACTGGATCATGCCCAAGTTCTCGCCGGTACATGACGTCCGAACGCAAAACGTATTTAGTTCCTGCTTCAATGACTGTACCTTCGTGAAGTTGGGGATGATAGAAAATCAACAAGCTCCCCGTACGAGGCTGTACGTGAAAAACTCCGGGATTGAAAAATCGCGTTTCACCACCGACGAAATCATCGTTGAGATAGATGAGAAACGTGAACTCACTTCTCTCGACAGCTGACCTTTCAAATGATCCATCAAAGTGAGGAGCAAACATCTGGCCAGGTTCATAGCGATAGAAACGAAATCGTTCATTCAGTCCGACCGCGATTGAATTGCGCCAAGGAGTTACGATCCACGGCATGGCTCTTTGCCAAAGCTGGTCGGCTAGTTCAGGATCGTCCGTCATAATCCTTGAGTTGTTTCGCACATCCTTTCTCATCACTGGTCCGTTTGAAGTCGTGACCGGAGCGTCGCCAAAGCCAATCGACTCTGCGATGCGAATGAATTCATCGCACTCAGCTTTGCTCAAAAAGTCGTGGACTACGAAAACGTAGTCGTAATGATAGGTCTCTTTATTCATCGCCCACTCTAACTCAGTATTGCAGGAGAACATTGTTCGCCTTTTGGTGCGCGATGCCCTGCAAAGCTATAGACGCTACGCTGATTCATTGGTTCGCGAAAAAATCTGGTCTGGCGAAATTAGAGACAAGTGGGCGCTGATTCTCCGCGATATGTGCCTCTTTGGCAGACTACGAACACGCGCAAGAGAATGCGATTAGGCAGCAATGCGAAGACATGCCAACAAGGTATTTCGGTGTATTTCCAAAACCTTTGGAATGTCGCCATTCGGCTCAACTTGATAGCCGCCAGCAAGATTCCAAACGCATGGAAGCGCAAGTCGTGCGCAATGCTCAAAGACGATGCGGTCGCGTTCTGCCAATTGCTCCGTTGTCATTAGGCCGCCGAGTGGATCGTCTTGGTGCATGTCCGCACCCGCTTGGTAAAGGAGGAGACTGCATTCCAAACTGTCAATCATGTCTGGAATTTCATCCAAGAGTTTTGAAGGATCACAGCGCTTCCAGTCGTTCCAACCACTGATTTGAGTCACACTGTCGCCAAGTTGAAGTCGATCAATGATTTCGGCTGTTCCGTCGCCATAGTGATAATCCATGTCGAGGATTCCAATTCGATCCGCTTTACCAGTATCCAACACCTCGCGGGCGGCAATGATCAACCCATTGAAAGTGCAAAACGCGCCGCCATTGTCGTAGCCAGCATGATGAAAGCCACTGGTGGGCGAACAAGCAAAGCCACCATTTGCCACGACATGTAGGGCTGCAGATACAAATGAACCATTCGTCCAGCGAAGCGATTCAGCAATTTGTGGAGAAAAGTCTCCAAATCCATTCTCTACTTGCCCCTTTAGAACTCCACGAACATAACGAGCGTTGTGCGCCAAGGAAAGCTGCTCCTCGTCCAACGGCTTCACCTCTGAAATCTCAATTGAAAGCTGACGATCGAGCCAATCTTGAACCACCAACTTAGGCTTCATCGAGGAAGGTGACCTACTGCTATTAAATGCACTCATCTTTGCATCGTAAAACACTGGCAGTGGTAGCGACATACTTTTCGCCTCTCATCAGATAGGAATGGGAAACCATTGATAGACAGGCAATGGTTTCGATGGGTTCCATGCCAATTATGCGAATCAAAGTGCGGTTCGATATCAATCATCTGGCTGAATTAAAGTACTTGCAAAAGGCTGGTGTAGGAAGAGGGACAAAATACCAACCAGGGGAGGCGATCAATGAGCAGTTGCGCTCGATTTGCGCTCGATTTTCCATCCCGTTGCGCTCGATAGATGTTGCTTCCAGAGCTGGAATCCGATTTCGAATGCGGAATGACGATTCGGCAAAGGAGCAAAACGCAATGTCGATTGCAACTATGCACTTTGCCAAAGGCTTCGAATTTCGCGCGGTTTCAGTAATGGCTTGCGATGACGAAGTCATGCCTCTTCAATCTCGGATCGAAAGCGTAGGTGACGACGGTGATCTGCAAGAGGTGTACGCTACTGAACGCCAATTGTTATATGTGGCGTGTACGCGAGCTCGAGACTGCCTTTTGGTGTCTGGAGTCATGCCTGTCTCAGAATTCTTGGACGATTTTGAACAGAAGTAAGAAACAGCTTGTTGAGGTTCGGTAATTGAAATCAAACCCTTTCCTCGTCAATGGTGCGCGGCTGGTATAAACCCAGCGAAAGCGTGGCATTCATTTTCACGGCATAGGCCGATCGAATTCTTCGAGGATTGTTTTCGAGTTGGCGTCTTTCAACTTGTTGCGTACATCTTCAGTCAATTTCTTGAGTTTTCCGGGTAATTGGGCGTTCTTAGACTCTTCTGTGTATCGGAGCTTGGACAAGGTCTGGAGCGTTGCGGCAAGTGCTCTGGCAAGCTGTCGCTGATCACTCTCTTGGCGATCGCCAATGCTTTGAGCGAGGCTCAAAAGCACGCCCGGTAACGTATTCAAACCTGTGGCGATATCTTCCGCCTCGCGCGAGCTTTCTCGCTTCTCAAGAGGATATCGGGTTAAAACCTCCGCCCACGTCTGCAGCAGTGAACACAACTCGGACTGGCTCTCGACATATCCCCTCAGCACGCATACTTGAATGGTGGCAACTGCAGATGATCGTATTGGGGCGTTGAACGGGAATTTCTCCCACAGTTCCAGGTTTAATGCCAATGCCTCGCGCATCAGCTTCCGCAACTCTTCTTGTGACGCATTACCCTGCTTGAATACGATGAAATTCGTAAGCGCGCGCAATTGCCTACTGCGATAGGTGGCGTTTTCAGGATAGCGTTTGGCCAACGCATTCAAGAGTTCTCTCGACAATTCAAGGTGACGCAAGGCTTTTTCAGTATCGCCAGATACTGCTTCACAACCGGCCAAATTGAACAGATTCATGCCTCGATAAAACGTCACTGGCTCTGGACTATCAGGCGTTCCCAATGCAGAAAAGGCTTGCTCCCCGATGCGGCTGAAAACGTCTTCGGACTTTTCAAACGATAGAATCGCAGATGGCGTGGGTTTCACCTCATTGCCAACAATCATCTGAGCTTCGCCAAGGTACGTTAGCGCAACCGCTTCTTCTAGTTTGAGCTTTTCACCTGGTTGGAATCTTGGTGAAACCGCGTTGAGCAGCGCAAGCCCCTGTTGATGAAACTCGATGGCCGTCGGGCCATCTTTCTTCTGAAAATTGCAGTAGCCAATAAACCGCTTCAACTGGGCTTGATTGAGGAGATCCACGTCCGACTTCGCAGAAATACTATCCCACAATGAATCCGCCTTCTTCGAGAACTCCAGCGCATCATCAAACCGACCAAAACTAGAGTAAGTTATACCGAGAATCCGAAGCGATCTTTCTGTCTCACGTACCAATGTAGGTTGACTCTGGAACTCCTCAAGCAGGCTTTCGTATTGTTTGGTTGCAAGTCGCAGCAATTCCAGTTGAGAATCGGCAAGGCCCTCGTGCGTGACTCGTGGGTCGGTCGAGTATCGCATCAGCACCGAATCCAGGCTATCCATGGCAATGTGCAAGGCCTTGTTTTGATGCTCGTAAGCCTCCTTAAGCTCTTCGTTGACGAACACCATCTCAGCCTTCGCATCTTCGGCAACTTTCTTGTCGCGATTCGCCCGAGCCTCGGCATCAGTGGCTTTCAAGGCGAATATCAAGGTCCCCAACAGTCCGAGCGTTAGGGCGACGATGATCGCCGATATTGAAGTCACCACGCCCCAGTTCTTTCGAACGAACTTTTGTACGCGGTACGAAGCTGAAGGAGGTCTAGCAATAACTGGCTGGCTACCCAAATACCTTTCTATGTCGGCCGCAAAACCACTGGCTGATTCATAGCGTCGCAATCGGTCTTTTTCGATCGCTTTCATCACAACCCAATCGAGATCTCCTCGCAGCAGCTTCCTTAACTGTGTCGGATCAATCTGCATGTGGTCGCGAATTTGCGATGTGAGCAGCCCAGAGGAACTTAGTCGATCGCTCGGCCGTGGCGGTTCCTTCTCTCGAATCGTGCGCAAGATCTCCAAGAGAGCCTGATTCTTTATGGAGTCCTCTTCAATCGGCGTGGAGCCTGTCAGCAACTCGTACAACAATATCCCAAGCGCATAAATGTCCGCCCGGGTATCGATATCCATGGAGTCCAATTCGGCTTGTTCCGGACTCATGTACTGGAGTGTGCCAACCACGGTGCCAAATTCGGTGAACAGTGTTTTGTCTGTCAGCTTTGAGTTGCGATTAAGAGCCTTTGCCAGGCCAAAATCGATTATTTTGGCGACGGGCTTGTCGTCATTAACGGTAACCAAAATGTTCGAAGGCTTCAGATCGCGATGCAATATCCCTTTTTGATGAGCATGCTGAACTCCATTACAAACTTGGATGAACAGTTCTAACCTTTGTCGAACGCTCAGCTTGTATTTATTGCAGTACTTCGTAATGGGAATTCCCAAAACCAGTTCCATCACAAAGAAAGGCTGGCCACTATTGGTCGTCCCACCGTCTACGATCCTAGCAATCGAACTGTGATCCATCAGTGCAAGAGCTTGCCGTTCTGCTTCAAACCTGGCAACAAAGGATTTTGAATCATTGCCATCTTTGATTAACTTGACAGCCACTCGACGACGCACCGGTTCAGACTGCTCCGCCATCCAAACCTCGCCCATTCCTCCTCTTCCGAGCAATTGCAAGAGTTGGTAGTTACCAATCCAACGTAACTTGGAAGGCACTTGTTGGTCTTCAATTGATCCGGAACCGGCTTTCAGATCCTCGTCCCGCGTGCTCAAATTGGGTGCTGAAAAGAAGTCCATCTGATTCTCTGTCAGATTCTCACCTAGAGAATCTTTTTCGCTTGAATTGGCGTCGCCTTGAGGCATGTTGCGGGCTCTCGAATTTTCGGTTTCCTTGTTTACAATAGCATCGCTACACAAAATAATTCCGTCAACTATTGCGACATCACCGCGGTAAACGGCTTTCATCTTCAGCTTCAATTTGACGATCGCGTATCTTGGTGCCGACCCGTAAACAGTTGAGGACAACTGTTCTACAATCAACTTGCGCACTTTCCTCTGGGAGTTGGCTGGGGGAAACCTGCTTTGCCCGAAATTCGACTTTTTCCGCCTCAATTTGGACTCTTTTGGGCCAAGATGGAATCACCAAATGCGAACCTTCGTGGGAGACATTACGATGAATGCGATGTACCAGATGGGGTGCAATATTGAATGCAGTTGAGTTAGTTGAAGTCAATAAATCCTTTTCCAATGTCCGTGCGGTACGGAATTTGACACTAACTGTCCCGGAAGGTTGCATCTACGGCTTTATTGGTCCCAATGGGTCTGGAAAGTCGACGACCTTGCGAATGATCATGCGGATCATCTATCCGGATGAAGGCATCGTCCGCGTATTGGGAGCAGAGAGTTTCGGTGCGGCCAATGATCTGGTCGGCTATTTGCCTGAAGAACGCAGTACCTATAAAAAGATGAAGGTCCGCGAAGTTCTGTGCTTTCACGCTGAACTGAAAGGAGTCCGCCGACCCAAGGCGCTGGTCGACGATTGGCTCGATCGACTTGGGCTGATCAATTGGCGCGACAAAAAAGTGGAAACGCTTTCGAAGGGTATGGCTCAGAAGGTTCAGTTTATCTCGTCGGTGGTTTCTAAACCCAAGCTCCTGTTGCTAGATGAACCTTTCAGTGGTCTGGATCCCGTAAACAACGAAGTCATCCGCAAAGCGGTCATCGAATTGCACCGTGAAGGGACGACGATCATTTTCTCGACCCACGATATGCGAACGGCTGAGGTGATGTGTGACTACATCTTTATGATTTATCGTGGCGACAAAGTGCTGGATGGCACGCTGGAGTCCATTCAGAACCAATATGGAACGGATATGATTCGCGTTCGCGTCGAAGGAAACGCCGCCGGATTGGAATCGATGAGGCGAATCCGAGGTGTGTCCGATGCAAAGGATCTTGGGCATTTCAAAGAACTACGCGTTGCCAATGGAGCCGACACGCAAGCCATCTTGCATGGGTTGTGCGAACTTGGCCGTATTGTTCATTTCGAAATCAGTCGTCCAAGCCTGCACGATATCTTTGTCCGCATCGCTAACCCAACATCTGAAGAGTCCGGCGAGATTGCCGCAACCATGCGCCAGGGCGAGTGATTTTATCCACCAGAATGAAGTTCGAATCAAAACATGCGTAAAACCTGGGTTATAGCTTGGCGAGAGTTTAATGCCACCGTGCGAACCAAAGCGTTCGCGGTTGGTATCGTGTTGATGCCGATCCTGATGTGCGGGAGTGTCGTCGTCTCGATTATCACCGAAAAACTGGAGGATCGTAGTTCACAAAAGATCGCGATTGTCGACCGAACTCCTGGTAGCAAAGTCGCACCCGTTTTGCAAACGGCTGTAGAAAAGCGAAATTCAGAACACTCAGTCGACTCCAAAACCGGCGCTCGTTCATCGCCTGAGTTCTTGCTTGAAGTTGTTCCACCAAGCGGTTCGGATATTGCGTCCATCGAAACTCAACGTATCGAACTGTCTAAACGGGTAAAGGATCATGAGATCATCGGTTTCTTAGAAATTGGACCCGATGCAAATCATCAACGAGCGACCGTGTCCGCGATCTTGTCTGCGATTGGGAAACCGAAGGCCAATGCAAAAGAGAAAACCGAGGACGAAGAGGATCCCTCGTTATGCCGATTTCAGACGATTCCAACCAATTCTGGCGCAGTCGATTTCTATCGCTGGGCACTGATTCAAGTCACTCTCATTACGCGATTTGGTTTGACGAACGTCGACGAGAAAACGCAGAAAGCGATTTTTGACCAAAAGCCACCGGTCGTGATGTTGGGATTGACCACGCGAGACGAAACCACCGGCAAAGCTGTCGATGATGAAGGCAACATCAAAACGGCTGCTCGGTTGGCTGTCGGATTAGGGATGATGATGCTGATGTTCATGATGGTCATGGTTGGGTCTACACCTCTTCTCCAAAGTGTCCTTGAAGAGAAGATGCAAAAGATCTCTGAGGTGTTGCTTGGCTCGGTCCAACCTTTTCAATTGATGATGGGCAAGTTGATTGGAATGATCGCGGTGGCACTATTGCTATCGGCGGTCTATATATCGGGCACTCTGTTCGCGGTGAATTACTATGGCTTTGGACAATACATTCCGATGGGTTTGCTATTGTGGTTTATGTTCTATTTGGTCTTGGCCGTAATTATGTACGGATCCTTGTTTAGCGCCATTGGCGCGGCCTGCAGCGACATGAAGGAGCCCCAAGGGCTGATGTTGCCTGTGATGATGCCGATCATCCTGCCAATGATGCTGGTTGGACTGATTATTCGCAATCCGGATGGCCTCATTGCTCGGGGTGTTTCCCTCTTTCCGCCGACCACACCCATGATGATGATTTTGCGACAAGCGATGGAAGCCAACGTTCGGCCTTGGGAGTTGATCGTTTCCACCATTGGTGCCATTGCATTTACCGTGCTTTGTGTTTGGGTCGGTGGCCGCATCTTCCGCATCGGAATATTAATGCAAGGAAAGGCACCTTCGTTTAAACAATTGGTGCAGTGGGTTGCACGCGGTTGATTTGAACGCAGTAAGCCGCGGCCGGTGAAACATAGTCGCGAGTTGTGGTTTTGTGGGGGTCGGCCACTAGGCATCGACGACGATGTCCGTCGTTGCGTGAGCCTGACAAGCAAGAATCCAGCCGTTTGTTTTCTCTGCTGCCGTGAGCGCGTCTTCGGAATCCATTACGACGGTGCCTGAAAGCAGCCGCGATTTGCACTGGCCACATATCCCCGAACGACATTCGAAGGGCAAGTCAACAGCCGAAGCTTCTGCAGCTTCTAACACCGTGGCGTCCACATTCATTTCTGATTCCACGTTCGATCGGCGAAAACAGATGCGCGAGGTGGTCTGGCGGGCCGGTGATGGTGTTTGCGCTGGATTCGACTCTGGGGCCGTGGACAGGTCCGTTTTGGGTGAGATGAATTCCTCGGTCTTGATCTGGCTTGCATCGATGCCACATTTCAGTAGCAACTCATGCGTTGCATCCATCATTCCTTTGGGACCACACAGGTGTACTGGAATCTGCGTTAGATCACCGACGAGATTGCGTAGGAGTTGTTCCGAAAGATAGCCACGATGCCCAGGCCACGCGCTATCGGCATCTAACTGAGTTAGGGTAATACATAGATGAAGATTGGGATTTCGGCGGCTGAGTTCCTGAAGCTCACTATGAAAGATAATGTCACTTTCCTTCCGTGCGACGACAACGAAGTAGATCTTGCCTTCCCATGCACGGTCGCTCAAATAGCGAGTAACCGACATCAGCGGAGTGATGCCAACACCGCCTGCAATCATCAATATTGCTGGCGCTTCGGAACCAGTAAACACAAACTTTCCAGCGGGTGCTGTTACCTTGAGAGTGTCGCCCACCTTGCAGCAATCGTGCATAAAGCGTGAGGCAAGCCCATTAGGATCTCGCTTGATCGTCAGTTCGCAAGCGCCCTTTAAAGTTGGTGAAGAAGCGATTGTATAAGACCGATTAACTCGTCTACCGTCGATGATCAACTGTAGGTTCATGTATTGACCGGGGCGATATTCGAATGGCAATGGTCCTCCATCTTTCGATTGCAACCGGAATGTCTTGACGTCTGTTGTGACGGGCGTAATGGATGCAACCTCGAGTTCGCCCTTCCAAATAGGACTACGTTGCAGATTGGTAGCCCCCTTAACATTCTTGGGTGTAGGTGCAAATGCCAATTTCCGCAAATCAAAATAGTGTTTACCAAACCGGGCTCCCAATAACCCTGTCAATACGAGGCCAAATGCGACGGGCTGCCGAATGTCCGACTTTACCAACATGTAGTAGTGGACTACGCCCAGAATCGTCGCAAGGTACGCCAATCGATGCAACTGCTTCCAACGCTTGGCCCCAAGTTTCTGGATCATCGCGTTCGTCGAAGTAACAGCAAGTGGAATCATCAGGATCACGGCGAGTGCTCCAACTTGAAGAAATCGTCTCAGCCAGATCTCGCTTACGAGACTTGCTACGTTCAGTTCGCGATCCAGTGCGACGTAAATTCCAACGTGAACGACAGCGTAGAAAAAGCCGTATAACCCCAGCGCACGGCGAAATGCGATCCAGCCACCCCATCCGGTAAGCCAACGGAGTGGCGTTATCGTCAGCGATAAGAAAAGGAATACTAATGACAAAATCCCCGTAACGTGGATTGCATAGTTAACCGAGTTCGCACCCAGTTGTCCGCGAAATGCATCCCAGCCAAGTACCAACAAAGGAACGAATCCATTGACGACGACTAGCCATTTATTGAATTGCACCGAGTTCATCTTCAATTCTCTGTTGATTGACATTGAGTAACATGGGTCTTCAATGCTTCGACGCTCAGTAGTATCGACGCAGGTCCATACCTTCGTAGAGGCTTGCGACTTGTTCTTCATATCCATTGAACATTAACGTTTTTCGACGTTTGGTTTCGCCGATGCGTTGCTCTGTCGCTTGACTCCAACGTGGGTGATCGACGTTGGGATTGACGTTGGCATAGAAACCGTATTCGTTCGTTGCAAATCGGCTCCAACTCGTTTTCGGTTCCTCGGAAGTCAGTGTAATTCGAACGATCGATTTAATGCCCTTGAACCCGTATTTCCACGGCACGACCAATCGCACGGGAGCACCATCTTGCGGTGGAAGTACTTTGCCATAAAGTCCTGTGGCAAGTAACGTCAGTGGGTGCATGGCTTCGTCGATTCGCAAGCCTTCGATGTACGGCCACTCCAGCACGTCCGTCTTTTGGCCAGGCATCCTCGTTGGGTCCAATAGCGTTTCGAAGGCGACGTACTTCGCGTTTGACTTCGGCCCTACGGCTTGCAACAGCGAGGCCAATGGCACTCCTGCCCATGGAATCACCATGGACCAAGCTTCCACACATCGCATGCGATAGATTCGCTCTTGAGGACGGCTGACCTGATGCAGTTGATCGATCGTGAATTGACGTGGATGATCAACTAGACCGTCAACTGTAATGCTCCAGCCATCTGTCTTGAATCCTGCAGCAACCTTTGCCACCGCCTCCTTGGTGGTCGTGAATTCATAAAAGTTGTTGTAGTTCACAACCTGGATTTCGGCGGTCATGGGTTCATCAACGCGAAAGCCGCGTGCCAACAATTCCTCGGGCGACTCCGTCGTTGTTTCTAGTCCAGCGATGGGTTCGGTTTTGAGTGCCATGTTCGTCACCGGATTGAACCAGCGGTACAAACCGGCTGTGGCGAGCACACTGCCAACTGCGCCGCTGGCGCGAAGCCATTGACGACGGTTGAAATACAGCGCTGGGGGTGTCACCTCATCTCGATCGTTATTGCCCATGGTCATTTTTACCCAATTGCAAACGGATATATGAAGCAGAGTCCAGTTCTTCGGCTTATTGGTTTTGTGGTGCACGAGAACTTGTATAACACAGTCGCTTCCGGCAGAAGCGACCCACCCAATGCAGTTCCCCATTTCCTCGCACAGATGTCGGAGGAACCGAAAAAATGCATCTCAAAATACAGGTTCTATTTGGCACCCTCTTTCATCATCTTGTCGTCTTTCATCATCTTGTCGTCTTTCATCATCATCCCATCATTTCCCATGCCCTTTTCGCCTTTCATCATCATTCCTTCGTTGGTCATCATCTTATCGCCTTTCATCGAGGAATCGTTAGAAGGCAAGTTGGATGTGCTCGCTTTGGGCGACTCGGACGGACTGCAACCAGAGAATGCAAGTACCAAAACAAGGGTAAGAGAAACTGCAGCAAAATATCGCCTCATGATAGAAAGCCCTTTCTGTTCTGTGTAATTCTTCTAGCCGACGTTGGCATGAAGTGTAGACGAGATGAAGGGCAAGTGTCTTACGAAAATCGGTTTCAATAAACTGAAATCATCTACTCGCTAAAGGTGCCAGCATCGGCAGTTCGAACGGCTTCGAGCAGTGCTTCGTACTCATAGGCACAGCATGGACATTGACTTAGATGAACTCGAACTGCTGCGAGAAGATCGTCGAGTTCTTTTCCGTTCATCTCGGCTTCTGCAAGCTGAGCGCTCAATTCGCAACATCCATCGCAATCCAACTGATCAGGGACTGCCGAGGAGATCGACTGGAACAGTTTTTGAACTAACTTGAATGGGATCACCATGCTGTGGTCTCTATGCGATCAATTCTAGGATGTCTTGGGCCGTGAAACCGTCCGCCTCTAACGCCTGCCGCAGCTTGAGTCGGGCATCGTGAACCAACTTGTAGACAGCGTTGCGATTGCTTTGCATTCGTGCCGCGATGACCTCTACGGGCAACCCTTCCAAGGAACCTCGTATTGCCAAACGCTGTTTGTCGCTCAATTGTTCGTCAATCAGTTGCTGTAGCAGTTCGAGCAGCCTTCGCTTGGCGGCGTGATCCTGTGGAATATTGGCAGAAGGGTCGACAACATCAAAGTGAGTGTCATTAGTATCCAATGGAAGGTTGATGGAAACATCGCGGTAATAGCGTTTCCGCAGTTCGCTGATTCCGACACGTGTCGCAATGGACATCGCCCAAGTTTCAAAACGGCTGCGATGTTGAAAGGTGTCAATCGAGGCGAGTATCTTGAGCAATGCCATTTGAACGATGTCGTCGACTTGGACCATTCCACCATAGCGATTGCGCAATGAACGCTCTAATCCACGCACTAGATAAATGCGAAGTGCCTCAATCGCGTGCTCGCGCTCAATTCCGCTTGATTGCAATCGCTGCAACCAAGTATCTTGGGAAACTTGCCGGATGTCGCTCACGTTCAGTTCTTGGTGTGTACGGGTTACGCCTGCTAGTCTTTAGACGTTGGAGCAGTTGATATCTTACGCTCGATGTGCAAGTTTTTTGCGTAATTGACAAACTGCCCACAGGCACCGCTGCGTCTTCCGATCCATCTGCGATGGTAGGCTCGAAAAATTGACTTCACTGGAGTTGCCACTGGCACATGAAAACCTTGTTTCTTGAGTCATCTGGGCTAGTGCTTCAACACAATTTGGTTTTGAGTACGGCAGCGTGGAACGGGGTCGGGCGTCTTTTTCGCGGTTGCAACCAATGCGTTGGCAAGTCACACAGTCGCGTTGATGGTCATGGTGGTAGCAAAGTGATTAAGCGAAAAAGACTCCCGACCCCTTTTACTTCCATAACTAGTTTACTTTCGGAAACCAGTCGACTCAGTAGCAAAGTGCATTGGTCATTGGGCTGATAGTGAGCGTGACGATAACAAGTAGTCCAACGCGCAATAGCGGTCGCATCTCTGGGCAGCGGAGTGGTCGCAGCGTGTCGTTTGGCTATGCCGAGTGAACGGGGTCGGGCGTCTTTTTCCTAGGTTTACGTTCAACGGCCGAAAAAAACTCCCGACCCCGTCAGCCCCGAGCCTCGCTAGCGGCGTTCAGGCTCATTGAAAATCGACATCGTCCGAGACATCGCAACCCTAAAAAGCATATAATTCAGTTGGACTATCCGCTTTTCCAACTTGGAGGGACGAACTCATGGCCACGGTAACTGAATCCACGCATGAACCAACATGGAAAACTCACCCAGAGGCATATCAGTTGGTATGCAATGGACTAGCGAAGTTTGAGCATACCATTCCCTTTGTCGCCACGCTCAGTCAAAGAATGTTGGCAGAGACCGGAACAACACTGCTGGATTGGACCGATCGGCTAACGGTAGATTGCGACGCTCATACGTTGCAAGCGTGCGGCTATTTGCCATCGGAATCCAATGGACCCGGGTGTTACCGCCATCCGACGGCCCAGTTGCCGGTGCTGATGTTACCTGCTGGCAAATGCGTCTTGGTCATCAAGGTTGAATCCGTCGTCGACTTCCTGGAGTCTCATCAGTTCGACTCGCGGCAACAGATACATGGCAATGCGGGATCGGCGATTCGAAAGAGCTGCATCCACTGCACAAGCGATGCCGAAGTCTGGATACTGGAAAGGCACGGAAACATTGGCTGGCAAGCCAATGATGTATCGGCTACTCAGTTGGAACATCTTTCTCATTGGGCGGAACGCTTCCGACTGCGTCGTAGAGATTTTGATACCGATGCCGAAGGTTTTACCTACGCACGCAACTTGATTACCGACGCCATTCGAGAGATTGGGCGAGATCGAACGGCGGATCTATTCTTCGCCGCAGAACGTTCCTTTTGGCAACAGCGAAATGACGCGGGCAGTTTACAGCGCATGCGACAAGGGCGGTTGGGCCTGGGATGGGCCAATCATGACCATCATACCTATCGATCGAGCCGAGCCTACTTCCATGAGTTGATTCAGTCACTTGAATTGCTGGGGATGGAATGCCGCGAGCGGTTTTATGCCGGTCGCGAAGCGGGTTGGGGCGCGCAAGTGATGGAGCATCCTACTTGCGGTGTCGTCGTGTTTGCCGACGTCGACTTGGCACCTGACGAAATCGTCCGCGACTTTGCGCATCAACCCTTACCGCCAAGAGATCGTTTAGGGACTGTTGGTCTTTGGTGTGCCTTGCACGGCGAAGCTTTTTTGACCGCAGGACTTCATCACTTGGAATGCCAATTCGATTTCGATGCTGCTACCGAGCAATTAAAAGCCTCGGGTATTCCTAGCATGAATCCCTTCACGAATATGCATCACCTGAAGCAAGCCTTTACCGTTGGGCAGCGTTGGGCTGTCAACCGAAAACGAGCCATGAACGCAGTCCAGCATGGTTGGATCACGCAAGATCAGGCGGAGAAATTCGTGCGCGAAGGAGCAATGGGATCTCACCTTGAAATCCTCCAGCGACGCGACGGCTACAAAGGCTTTAATCCCAAGGGAATTAGCGACATTATTACTGAGACCGATCCTAGAAATCATTAAACGGGCAACTTGATTTTAGGGTACGGCAACGTGGAAGGGGTCGGGAGTCTTTTTCGGCAAGTGACTTCCGGTTTTTGAGTTTACGTTCCACGTCCGAAAAAAACTCCCTACCCCGCCTCACCTAAGTTAGACCAGCTAAGTCAGCGCACGTTATACAGTCGCACTCGGCAAGTGCGACTCACCTATAAATCAGAACTTTTATGAACTGCAATCACTTTTCGATCAATCGCAGACATTCCCTTCGTACCGGCAATAGTACAGCTGCGGTCTCGATTGGATTGTTTCTGCTCAGTATTTGCTTGGCAGCCCTCCTATATGGATGGATGACGCGAACCAGTAGCGTAGCAAAGCCGAACGACACCTATGGATTTCAGCAGGCCAATGAGGAATTACCACCTATTCGTTCATGGCATCATGTCGAGGATTTCCCCGCAGCCATCGCTCAGTTGGATACAGTGTTTTGGGAACCCGACGACACGCTATCGATGCGCAAGTACTTGAAAGACTCTGCGAAACTTGCAAATGCAGACATTCTAGAAATTGGGTGCGGTACTGGTCTCGTGTCGATTGCATGTGCTCTCCAGGGTGCTCGCTCCGTCGTCGCCACTGACATTAACTATGCGGCCGTTGGCAATACCACTTACAACGCAGAGTTGTGCGGCGTCACCAAACGCATCAAGGTGCGCAGAGTGAATGCCGAAAGACCTCACCCGTTTGAAGTGATCTCGGCTGAGGAAAAGTTCGACTTTGTGGTCTCCAATCCACCTTGGGAAGATCAACCGGTTACATCGCCAGCATCCTATGCGTTTTATGACCCGGGATTTAAGTTACTCGACGGGATCCTGACCGCCGCTAAGAACCACCTGAAGCCAGAGGGCAAAGTATTGCTAGCATACGGCTGCCGAACGGCGATTGAACGAGTTCGAAAAGAAGCACCTGACAAAGGATGGCAGGTGCAGATTGTTGATGATCGCAAGTTGGAGGAGTTGCCCGAAGTTTTTCTGCCAGGGATGTTGATTGAGTTAACGCCAAGTAAGTGAAAATCGGTTTATGCCAACCCCCACGCTCTCGCGGGAGGGTCGGACGTGTCGGCGGCCGGGGAGGGCTGTAGGCCGATTTCTCCGAAATCGGCGAGCGTTGTAACGCTCTCCGCTCGTGTACCAGAGCGACTCTCCCCAAAGGGAGAGTTGGGCAAATGACAACCTTAAAACTGCACGACACCCAGAGGGGGAGTTGGGTGAAAAATATTGGCGTTCCACTGACATGCCATTCTAGCTAGACTCCGCACGTGCAACGGTGCGCAAGGATTACGTACTGGTACGCACAGCGGTTTGCTTGCATGTCCGATAGCTAAGGATGGCTAACTATGTATCGATGGCTTTTGTGTTGGCGCTACTTGCGAACTCGCTATATCGCCCTGGCGTCGGTGGTCAGCGTCATGTTGGGCGTTGCCACGATGATCATCGTCAACGCAGTAATGGATGGCTTTACGACGGAGATGCAAGGCCGCATGCACGGCATTCTGTCCGATGTGATCGTTGAAAGCCACAGTTCGACGGGCCTATTGAACCACAAGCATTTCGAACAGCGCATACGCCAGATGCTAGGCGATGATTTGGTTGGCCTGACAACCGTTGTACACGTTCCGGCAATGGTATCGATCGGTCATCGCGGAGAGACCATTACACGACAAATCAATTTGATTGGAATCGACACGGATTCCTATGCGAGTGTAAGCGACTTCAGCAAGTATCTACTTCATCCCGATAACAAGAAGCATCTCTCCTTCATCCTGCATGAAAACGGCTATGCACCTGGACGCGAAGGATTCCCAGAATCAGGCTGGCAACATCGGCGTCGTTCGGCTGTAGCGCAGAAGCGAATTCGCGAAATATCGCAACAGATTGAAGCGGAGCAGAAACGCAACCAGCTTCTGCGTAATCAAATTGACCAAACGGGCTCATTGTCGCAAGACGGAGCAGTTGCAAACCAGCCCAACGATCAAGCAGCAGAGAGCCTTAGCCCAGATTTAGCATTTCCGAGTCCTCCGCCAGAACTTGCGGGCACTACAAATTCTTCTCAGACCGATTCCGCTGGCCAAACCGGTAATAGTTACGCCGCTGTCGCCACCGACGCGGATGGTAATGGGCAATTATTCGATGCGTCAGTTAGCCAACATGACGGTATGGTCATGGGTATCAGCATCGGTACCACACGATACCGCGATATGGCCGGCAAAGTGACAGATTATTACTACGTTCAGCCTGGTGATGATGTCACGGTCACCTTTCCATCAGCCGGTAATACACCGCGTGCCATCAACGAGAAATTCACGATCGTCGATTTTTATGAAAGCCAAATGAGCGAATACGATGCGACCTTTGCGTTTGTCCCTTTGGATAAATTGCAAAAGTATCGTGGGATGATCGACCCAGTAAGTGGAAATGCTGGCGTGAACTCGATCCAGCTCAAACTGCGACCTGGTGCTGACTTGAACGAGGCGCGCGACAAACTGAGGGCCGCTTTTCCGGCGGAACTGATGGTACAGGTGAATACTTGGCGCGATCTGCAAGGGGCTCTTTTGGCGGCTGTGCAGATGGAAACCACCATTCTGAACATCCTGTTGTTCCTGATTATCGCTGTGGCTGGCTTTGGCATTCTTGCTACCTTTTTCATGATTGTGGTTGAAAAGACGAAGGACATTGGCATTCTCAAATCATTAGGCGCGTCAGGCACCGGCGTGGCAACGATCTTTCTCGGTTATGGTGTGTTGCTTGGGACGGTCGGTGCTGGAGTTGGTGGAATTGCCGGCCTACTGTTTGTGGCTTACATCAATCAGATTGCTGACGGATTAGAAGTGATTACAGGCCAAGAGGTCTTTGATCCTACGGTTTACTATTTCGATCGCATTCCCACCATCATTGAACCTGGTACTGTACTTTGGGTTATGGTTGGAGCGGTCATGATTGCTGTAGTAGCCAGCGTGTTACCAGCGATTCGTGCGGCCCGTATGCATCCCGTGGAGGCGTTGCGTTATGAGTAGTGTGATTGGTAACTCAGTTCCACGAATACAACCCAAGCGACGAACGCCTGCACCGGAAGTAACCACGGACGTTACGCCGCCACCAGCTCTGCGGATCGCCAGTCCCTATGTACTGGAAGCTCGCCAGTTGTATAAATCGTACCGAAAAGGTCGACACGAAGTCCCAGTATTGAAGGGCTGCGATTTTCAAGCTGTCCAAGGTCAAGTAACTGCCATCCTAGGGCACAGTGGTTCTGGCAAGAGCACTCTGCTGCATCTATTGGGAACATTGGATGCACCGGACCAAGGTGAAATCTACTTTGATGGTGGTCGCATCGATAATCTTCCACGTCGAAACCGTGACCAGTTTCGCAATGCAAAACTCGGCATGATTTTTCAGTTCTATCACCTACTGCCTGAGATATCCGCTTTGCAAAATGTCCTCATGCCCATGATGATCCAACAAGGTTTCTTTACCTACTGGCGAAACCGTAAAGAGAATCGCCAACGGGCAGTCGAGTTGCTGTCTCGCGTCGGGTTGGAACATCGACTATCGCACAAACCCCGTGAACTGTCCGGCGGTGAAATGCAGCGCGCCGCGATTGCGCGTGCGTTGGTCATCGAACCCGAATTGCTGCTCGCTGATGAGCCCACTGGCAATCTTGATCATGAAACAGGACTTCAGATCTTGAAGTTGTTGATGGAGTTGAACCAAGAACAAGGCTTGACGATTGTCATGGTTACCCACGATGAATCGATCGCTAAACAATGCAACAGCATCATTCACCTGGTCGACGGCAAGATCAAAGCGTAGTGCTTCGACGCAATCTAACTTTGGGGTTGAGCGTCGCACAATTGTCTCAATTGTTGCAGCTAAGATTGGGCAATCGAGCGACAATAAAACATGAACCCTAAAGCCTAATCTGGACGAACCATTAGCTGGCTAGTGCTTCAACTGGACGGCATTACTGGCGCTTTTGAGTTTGACGTGACTGGATGCGCGAGATCGTCATTTCCATCCGCATAGATAGTCCCAGGTCCGACTCAGACTCAGTCTTAATCTTATTCAGCCGATCAAGGCTGGCTTCGGTTCCGATCGAATCCAACACTCTTAACAATCTTTGAATTTGATTCTTATCCTGAAGAGATTGCATCTTATCTAGCACGGCCGTTTCCAGCTTAGGTCCGAATTTCAGCAGCGTGTCATTGTTACTAAATCTGAGCTCGTCGACATGTTCCAATACTAGCGGAATATCTTCCTCTAACCCAAACTCAACCAAGACCAATAGCGCGGGTTGGCGATGTTTGCTGCTCTTTGCCACGATTCGGCGCAATTCTGCAGCGCATTTCGCATCAGCCCAATGCGAGTACGATTTCCAAGCCAATTGGTGCATGATCGCATCCTTGCCTGCGATCAGTTTTCGCATCGCGGCTAGAACCTCGCCACGTTTGGTTTCGACGATAGCGACTTTGGATATTCTTGACAGTGCATTCATTCGAGCAGCAGGATTTTCCCCGGCTATTTCGGAAAGCAGCTGTTGAATCAACTCTGGATTTGGCACCGTTCGGTCGGTTTCAGCCTCTTTCGCTTTTCGCTCGGTTTCCTCCTTAGCCAATCGCTCACGTTCTTGAACCAGCTGAGGATCGACCGGAGAGATCTTAAGGGCATACGGTGTTTCTGTTACCTTTCCATTGTTTCGTTGCACTACCGTCACCTGCTCTTCTAAACTGACCGGACATCCACGTTCCGTATCGAAAACCCAAACTCCCTGCCCCTTCACTTCCAAAGAGGGTTGGTCACCATCGAGCGTTCTGAAAAGTCGGCTTCTCTTGAATTTTACTTGCGAGCCTTCTGTTCCTATCGCTTCAAAGCTGATTTCCGATTCAGCTTCAACCTTGGGTACCTCTTGAGTCGATTGTCTTCCCATCAACATGTCACGCAGCAACATCTGCCTCAAGCCTGGCATCGATGCCCCGAATCGAGACTGCTGCTGTTCGAGAACATAAACTTGATTTACCACCCACTTGTCTTTCGCTGACATGTCGAACGGTTGGATTAACAACTCGGGTACGGAAGCAAACAGATAGGGCAATTGCTGATTGATGGTTGTCTTAACATCACCAAATTGACTGACCGATAGCTTGCCTTTAATCCCCTCTTGCCGTACCCCGTTAACAATTACGGTTGGACTTTGCATACTGCCAGAGAACTTGGTGGTGAATTCGATATCCTTGACGCGATTGTCAGCCCATCCGCTGACTTCAACTAAACCGATACTGGGTGCAGCTCGTTTGGTGATTTCTTTCGAATCGATGGTACTTTCGCTATCCATGGTTGCCGGTTCGATTTTGTTCTTTTGCATGAGGGCTCGCAATTCATCAATACGGCTGGCAAAACCAATTGGATTGATCCTCTGCCCAGTTAATGTGGCACTGACCACTCCAACGACTTGTCCCTTTTGATTGAAAACGGGCCCACCGCTATTGCCGGGGTTAATGGCACCGTCGATGGCAATCGCACGACTACCGTTACTATTGTCTATACCTGACACAATTCCAGATGATACTTTGATGCCGGATCCAAGCACATCGGTAAGAGGGAAACCGATCACAAGGATACTCTCGGCCAGTTCAATGCTAGATGACTTGGCCAAAGAAAGAGGTTCGATTTGGCCTTCGAACGCAAGAATGGCTAGATCGTTTTTGGAATCGATGTCGACGATTCGAGCCGCAAATTGTTGCTCGCCAAAGCTAGCTCGAATACGGGTAGCCGCCTGGGCAACATGGGCACAGGTTGCCAAGTATCCTGGCGCGATGGCAAAGGCCGTTCCCGTAATGCTTCGATTGTCGATTTGAAGTGTTCGTTCGGCGCCAACTCGATAGCTGCAGTTCCCAGTAACCTTGAATGGTTTTCCCTGACCAGAGGATTCATAGCTAATGTCATAACCGTAAACTTCGTCTTTGTTCCATCGATAGGAAAGCCGTCTGTCTTGTAACTCTTGGAGGAATGGATTAATCGTTGTGACCGGGGCTCCAGCGATCGAGTCGCTTTTCTTCGTCTCCGTGGCGAGGCTGTTGGTTATGGTTCGTTCGACAGCCTGTTGGAAAGTTGCTTTGGGGAGCATTCGAGGCACGACAACGAATGCGATCACAAATACCCCAACTATGAACAGCAGCACTGCTCCGATCGCCGAAATGAGCGTAACGAGCAGACGATTCGACTTCCGCCTGGTTGTAGGATTAACGGCACTTGGCGGCTGTTTGGCAGACTTAGAATTTTTCACGCTAGAATCTTCAGACATCTGAAAGCCACTCTCCTTTCATTTGGATGGTCTCGGCATTATAGCTGGGACCTACGCTCGTTGCGCGTGGCTGTGACATCGAAGTCGCTCAGCACGCACCCTCTCCGCTCGTGTACCTCGCGACTCTCCCAGAGGGAGAGTTGGGTAACCGTTAGCAAGTAACAACTTAAAAAGCCACACGACCTCAAGGGGAGAATTGGGTGATCGATGTCAAAAGACAAATCAGCTTCGCGCGCAGGTAGGTCGGATGAATCAGCACAAGTCGGATCAATAAATAACTGGCTATCTCTCAATCCATATCGTCATCGAAACAAATTAGGTTCGACAGAGGACGATTGAATCTCTCAATCATGGTGTTTTCCGGGACCTTTGACTGAGGAAATGGATTGGTGAAGATCACGCTATCGCCAAAACTAATCCCGAGGGCTCGAGCCGCTTGAACACCTGAGCCGACAGGATCCACCGTTGCAAGTTTGCTTATGGCTTCGGCGATTGGAATACTGCCGATGCTGGGTGGATCATAACAGACCATCTCGCCAAAACGATGCTCTTCGATCAACCGCACAGCATGGGCACCATATTGAGTTGCCAAGCATCGGTCGAAAAAAGTCGGTGATCCGCCTCGTTGAAGGTGTCCTAGCACAACGCATCGTGTTTCGGTTTGCAAACGACGCTGGATCTCCTCTGCGACGACTTGGCCGATGCCGCCGAGTCGAGTTTGGCGATCCGACTTGGCCGATTCAAGTGTTACTTGATTTCCATCAGGCATCTTGGCCCCTTCGGCAACCACAACCAAAGTGAATCGTTTGCCCATCGCTTTACGTTGAAGGATCTTGGCAAAGACTGCCTCAAAGCTCCATGGGATTTCAGGGATCAGAATGACGTCGCCACCTCCGGCGATTCCGGCATGCAGTGCAATCCAGCCGGTGTGACGTCCCATTACTTCCAAAACCATCACCCGCTCATGGCTGGCCGCGGTAGTGTGCAGTCGATCGAGGGCATCCGCCGCACATGCCACCGCGCTATCGAATCCAAAGGTAAATGCGGTTGCCCGCAAATCGTTGTCGATCGTCTTAGGCACTCCAACAACTGGAATGCCCTGCTCGAAAAACTGCTGGGCGATCGACAGTGACCCATCGCCACCTACGCATATCAAGCCATCGATATTCTGCCGTAACAGGGTCTGCTTGCAGCGTTCAATCAGTTCTGGATCGATCCTTGCCGCATCATCGGCACCCACTTTGGCGGTGAATCTACCTTTGTTTGTCGAACCAAGAATGGTACCGCCACGATCGAGGATGTTCCAAGTGTTTTCGAACGTGAGCGGAATACTGGCGACGGGGTCGACCAGACCTTCGTAGCCACGCAAAAAACCGACCACTTCGTAGCCAAGATGGATCGCCGTTTTGACGCTAGCGCGAATAACAGCGTTTAGTCCTGGGCAATCTCCGCCGCCAGTCAGAATGCCTATATTGCGTCGAACCTGGTGCAAGGTGAAGTCTCCGTTATCGTTTCAGTCGGTGGTGTTTTTCGTGTTCTGTCAAAAAGCCCCAGTCAAGTGACACATCTTGCTCGTATTGTTTACCAAGCGTTAGGGCTGTTTGGGCTTTGGAAAGCTCAAATCCGAGATAAAAAGCGTGTGAAGTGTTGATGGATGGGCCAATCGGACTGGCGAGCAGTTGTTCCATCAGTTCGAATGGGTCTTTTCCGCACAAGTTCACACCAGTTGATACGATGTGAATCTGACCATTCTGGGCAAAGATACGAATGTTTGCATCTCGAATCGAGTTGGCGAGCTCCTCAAAGACCTCCCGTGGGAATTCTTTTAGCTTGGAATCACGCAGTAACACCAACTGAGAATGAATATTCTTCGGTGGAATGCGTTGTCGACATGCAAAGTGGACCAAGCGTCGGGCCAAGTCACATTCGCGTACCGATGATCGAGCCCAATTGATCACTTGCGTCGTCAGCACGCTTTCAATGCGCAACTCTTCGCAGATACCAAGCAACACCACATTGATCGCAGCCGAATCAGCATCGGTTAGTTCAGTGATATTGCCAATGCCCATCATCATCTTTGCATCAGGGTATCGATTACGACAATCGATGTAGCGTCGCAAGCTGGTGGTGAACCCGCATCCAATCGGTTCGAGAATTGGGTCGAGTCTCATCGGGATTCGATGCTGAGATAAAAAATCGATACTTTTTGAAAAATTTTTTTCGTCGTCAGGCGTGTCGGGAATTACGACAACTTCACATCCCCAATCGAGAGCAGCGTGAACATTGTGACTGTTCACTGACAACACCAACTCGGCCCCAGCGCGGCAGGCTAAGGCTACTTCATCAGCATCAAACGAATCAATGGAAACGCGTAATCCATGGTCTCGCAATAGCATAACTGCGTCACCAACTTGCGACCAACGATGACCTGGATTGCAACCCAGATCGATGACATTCGCACCGTCTTTGGATAACTGCAATGCGACCTCCAAGATACTCGCCAGTTCCATCCTCGGCGCATGATTAATCTCGGCGATAATCTCGATCGTGTAATCGTTTAACGCGTCGCGATTTTCTCGCTTTTTCCCGAAAAAATCGGGCAAATCGCGAATGTCGCGTGGTCCCGCTTCGACCTTTCGTCCAAGATTTCTGGACAGTTCTTCGACATCGCTTTCCAGATATCCTGGTACTACTATTCGATTGGCCACAACAGGCACTTGTACGTGACGCAAGAGCCACTTGGGAGTCATCAACGCAGCCACCGTTATCGGTAACACATCGATCGTGTAATCAAAGCCAACCGTCTGCGCAACCTGATCAACGATCGCGCGAACAGCGTGCTCAGCCAGTCGTCCAGTAACGAAGTGAATGTGCTGTCGCGGAGTTGTTGTATTAGGATCTGATGTCGACATCGAGTGACGTTTGTAGGGTGTGAATGATGCGCGTGAGTGAAAAAAGAATCGTCAAAAATTCGAAATCCATCTTGACCCAAATCATAGCTACACTAAAAACATTTGTTAGCGAGGAGTCCTAAAAGAGAACAACCGTCGTCCTTGTTGTTTTCGTGGCCGGGACCCCTCGCTTTTTTTATGCACTCATTGTAACTGTACTTGCTACGAGCGTTATGATCGAATCCTCACCACCGTTAGCGATCTTGCATGAAGAATCGCACTTCATGGTGATCGACAAACCGGTTGGCTTGTTCAGTCAAGCAGCACCGGGAGTCGATAGTGTGCAGGTTCGATTGACGCAGCAGATCAAGACTCGCGATCAGCATACGGGAACTCCTTTCGTTGGATTACCTCATCGACTTGATCGTGGAACATCCGGTGTGATGCTGATCGCCCGCAATCAACGGGCACTTTCAAAGTTCGGAGAGCAGTTTCAAAGCCGCAAGATCGGCAAGTTCTATTTGGCTGCCGCCGTCGGTGCCCCGCTTTCGGAGCCAACGCTGTGGAGTGACTACGTTCGCAAGGTACCCGACCAGGCACTCGCCGAAGTTTGCTCGCAAGACACAGCAGGAGCGAAATTAGCAGAGCTAACGGCCCGCACGATAAGCCACTCCGGTGGCGTGAATCTCCTGCTGATCCACTTGCACACAGGTCGGATGCACCAAATCCGGGTGCAAGCGGCCAGTCGAGGACTTCGTATTCTGGGCGATCTGGCCTACGGCGGGCCGCCGATTTTCGATATTGCGGATGATGAAATTCCGGCAGATGATTCGAGTTCAAACGACGAGACCGAGGATATGGAGGAGCAAGCATCTATGCTTCTACACGCGTTGCGACTTGAGATTCGCCATCCACAGACGGCCAAGTCGATGGCCTTTACGGCTTTCCCACCTCCATCATGGAAAAACCTGCCCAAAGACCTCTGCGATGCCATCGATGGCTTGTACAAGCAGAGCCAAAGTGAAAAGGATACTAGTTGGTCGATGAAGTCATAATGTTGTGGCCTAGGCATCTTGCCTGGGTATGCCCCAGAACCCTCTCCGCTCGTGTACCTCGCGACTCTCCCAAAGGGAGAGTTGGGTGATTCTTTTATGTACAGCAACTTGACAACTGAACGACCTCTTTAGGAGAGTCGCGAGTTAGGAGAGGGCTCCATGGTAGACGGAGCTTTTGCAGGCCTGCACAACAACCGGCGGCTAAAGCCTGTACACCAACGGACGGTCCTCCTCCCATATCGAAGCAGGTCGGGTTAAGATAGGATGCACCAATCAACCTAAAGACTGCAAAAATCCGACAGTGGGAGAAGCGATGACGGTTAACTCGCAAGTGATGCAACAGTTGCACCGCATCAATCGACAAAAGACCGACTTAAAAGGCCAGCTTGAGCGTGGTCCCAAAACCGTACTTGCCGCCCAGCGCAAGTTACAGGCAGCGGAAGCAAACGTCGAGCAGACGCATCAAAAGCACAAACAGATGCGCATGGACGCGGACCGCAAGCAGTTACTCTTAAAGGAACGTGAAGCCAAGATTCATGATTTGGAACGTAAACTGAACGCAGCCAAAGAGAATCGCGAGTACCAGACGCTGAAGGACCAGATTGCGGCCGAACATCAAGCCAACATCGTGCTATCGGACGAAACCTTGGAATTACTAGACCAGATCGATCAAGTTGGCCAGAATTTGAAGGAGGCAACCGCTTTTGTGGCCGAAGTCAAGTTGGAAGTTGCGGCGATCGAAAAGCAGGTTGCCGAGCGGAAAATCGTCCTCGAGTCGGAATTGCAACGCGTTGAATCGGAACTTGCCAAAGTCGAATCCCAATTGGAAGGTGATTTTAAGCGCGATTACATCCGACTGGTGGCCGCTCGCGGCGACGATGCGATGGCCGAACTGGAAGGCAAAAGTTGCGGCGGTTGCTACCAAACGTTGACAACTCAAATGCTCGAGCGACTTTACATCGGAACGCCCGCCGCCTGCCCCGCCTGTGGCAGATTGCTCTACGACAAAGGCGGGCGCTAGATTGTAGAGCTGTTGTCCCCAACTGCTTGTGGCTAAAATTGTAGAGCAGTTGTCCTCAACTGCTTTTGGCCCGGCAGCAAGTCATATCAAGGCCCGAACCCTTGCACTTGGCATATACATCCGATCTTGCTCCCCACCCAGATTGATGACGATCTTGCCGGCCTGATAATCTTCAAAAATTTGAAGACGATCACTCAACCATTGCAGACATGTTCGAGATAGGGGCCATTTCCGCTTCAACTTCGGGTCTTGCAATATGGATTCGGCGAGTACGCGAAGTTGCGAACAAAAGCTCTCTGGTTGAAAGAAGACCCGAAACAACGATAACGATTCTGGCTAACTGTTTTACAATACTTCACCGTAGCATTGAAAATTTGCAGAAAGTGGAATAACTCGTCCAGTGCGGCATCTACCAAGTGTAGCCCAGTGAATCGCGCGAAGTGAAACTGGTTGGATCGACACGGAAATGGCGATGGCAATTGATGCAGACAATCTCAGCGAATGGATTACGTTGCCAAGGTTTTCAGTGGTCTCTATCGGTAGATTTTCGTCAAGCGAACAAATTGAAGAACGACTGCGTGAATTTGACCGAGCCCAGGAGTCGCCCGTCGAGTTGGAACCAACCACTGAGCCCATCCTGCGGCCACGTTCGAATCTTAAGTTTTTCTAGCCGTTTTCGTCTCCTTCTTTGACTTGCACGACATCCGTTAGATCGCACCAGTAAACCAGGTTTGCAAAAATGAAGATAGCCAGCACATTGTTGTCAATCGTTGTTGTGGTGATAGCCGTTTCATCGAGCGCACCAGCTCAGGAGAGAAAAACAGCAAGGCTTACAGGCGGCGTTCAAACCGATACGAATGACGGCGATATGGTCTTTTCTCGGACACTCATCCTGCGACCGAGAATTGCTGAACAATCCTTATCATCACGGTTGTTTCCGTCGGCGGACAAGCTGCGACGCGGTTCGGCTGCTGCAATTTATTTACGAATGGCGCATGAGGCTTCAACGGCCCTGCAGTTGCTAACCATACTGCGTCAAAGCGATTTGTTCGAAACGCCGCTGGAGGAAATCGACGTTGACTTCGTTCGGGCCAACGCAGCTTTGCGATGGAGTGAACTCAAGCGAGCAGCCTTCCGAGAACGAGCCGATTGGCAATATCCGTTTGACGAGGAACCTTGGGCGGATATTGTGCTGCCCGATGCTCAGCAAAGCAGAATGTATTCGAATGCGATTGTGCAATCCACTCGCGCCGATATCAAAAGTGGACTGATTCCTGAAGCAGAAGAAAAGATCTGTATCGCCCTAGCTTACGCAAAACATATCGGTGAAACACCGATGGCGGTTTGCCGGATCATCCAATATGTGCATAGCTCTATCACTCTACAAGCGCTCGAGGAACTTGTTCAGCATCCAATGGCACCGAACTACTTTTGGGATATGACCAGCATTCCTAAGCAGTTCATCGATGTTCGTCAGGCAATACAATGTGAGGCAGCATTGGTTGAAAAAACGTTTCCTGAACTGTTGAGCCTCGAGCAATTCACCGAAGAACGCGAATGGAACGAATTTCATGATCGAGTTATAGCAAAGCTGCCGATGTTTCAAGGAAACGCTCAGATCCTGGTAGCCGCGTTGCCTGAAAATCCCAAAGCGATTGCCGATTGGATCAAAATAGCAAGAGATCGATTGCCCGAGAAGTTTCCAAAGTATGCGAATAAGATGAACTCGATGTGTGATTCGGAAGTCAGCGTTCGCTATTGGTGGGAGCGAGTGCAGCAGTTGAATCGCGAGCGATTTGCGGTTGCGTTGCTCGAACCTCATCAGGCCATTCCCCGCACGTTCGCTGAAGACAAGCGATTGCAAACCTCCTGCGCGGATGAGTTATTCGTTAGTACCACTGTGCTCAGTTCTTGCGGACCTTTTGTGCGTGTCGCTTGGGAGCTTGAACAGAGGTTTGCATTGCTGCGTGTCGTCGAATCGATTCGCGATTGGTCCGGTCGAAATGAAGGAAAGCTGCCACCGTCACTCGATGTGCTTGTCTTGCCGGTTCCAAACGACTGCATGACGAACAAGCCGTTTTTCTACCAATTGTCTGCTGATGGAAAGTCCGCGGACCTTCGAAGTGGCAAAGTGCTGAACGCTGCTAAAGGAGTAAATGAGCAAGAGCACATCCGTCACTATCATTTGACACTCGAGTAGGCTCAAGTCCTTTGTAGAGCAGTTGTCCTCAACTGCTTGTGGCATCGCCAGCCGATTGACCTACGGATCCCTGAGCACTTATCTTGTAATTAGCAGGCTTTTCATATGAATTGAAGTGCCATCACAATGTGATTCACAAATTCACATGGGCGGGTCACGTTGAATGAACTCTCGCCCCCAAGTCAAACGCGTGCTCCCTAGAGCTGGAAGTCACTTGCCGAAAAAGACTCCCGCCCCCTCCACATTCAAACGCATTATCCGCCCAGAAACAGTTGGGACAACTGTTCTACATTAAGCGACTTTGCGAGGAACAACACGAGGCTGCGACGTCGCTTCAATCGGCTGATTCGACTGCGTGAAATAGCGAAGCGGTTTACGATGCCGACGCGATAGAACTTTGACATACTCGGCGCCAAAAAACAAAATCGTAACGCCCCAGTAGAACCAAAGCAAAAGTGCGATAAACGAGCCGATGGCTCCGTAAGCCGTCGTGTACTTCATGCCGATCAAGAAAGCACTCAAGAACTGGCGACCAATCTCCCAGATAAAGGAGACCAAGAGACCGCCACGAAAGGCATCGCCCCACTGAACTTTTTTCTTGGGCAACCATCGATAAAGAACGCTGAATGCCGCTGCGTTCAACAACATAGTGGCGGTTGCATCCACCAAGCTGATCGCGATCGTCCCAGGCAAGTGCAAGTGCGTCATCCACTGACGTAGTGTTCCGATCGCAACGTTCGCAGCCAACGTGCCAACGATGGCAAAGCCAACGCCGGTGAAAAGCATAAAAGCTGCACAACGTTGCATCACCACGCGGCGGATCGTTACTTTCCAACTTTTTGATGAAGGATGCGACACGTGCCAGATTTTGTCAAACGCGCGTTCGAACTGGTAAAAGACACCGATGGCTGCCAATAGAGCTGTTACGAGGCCGAATGGGCCACTGACAACCGATTGATCACGCAATTGCGCGAGCACTTGTCGAACTTGGGCTTCAAGACTGGACGAGCAATGCTCCGCGACGACGTTTAGGACTTGAACTTCGGCATCATGTCCCAACTGAGTGAATCGCATGACTAGGCCGACGCCGGCGATCAAAAGCAGCAGCATCGGAAACAAGGATAAGGCCAGATAGTAGGCAACGCAGGCCGCCATCCCGCTCGCATCGTCACGTTGCCATCGTTGAACCGCTTCCCATAGCGAATCGGTAACTTCGCGGAAGTAATGGTAACTAGCGCTCGTAATGCTTGCCGCCGAAAATCGGTGAGCATTTGAGTGCAATTCATCGTTTGATAGCATTCGCCACAATCCATTGCGACGGGTAATTCACTTTAGTTACGTCTTATTAGCAAGTTTACATTCCAGTCGGCCAGTGCAAACGTAGGCCGATTTTTCCGAAATCGGCGTAGGTCGTAGGTCGATTTCTCGGAAATCGACGGCAGGTGTAGGTCGATTTCTCGGAAATCGACGGCGGTTTGCAGATTTCGGAGAAATCTGCCTACGACTTGGACCGCCAACTCTCAATCACAGCTGGCAAATATCGACATACCATGCCAAGCGTAATGAGGCTGGCACCAACCCAAGTCCACCAGGGTGGACTGACATACGTCGAATGATGGTGCCAAGCGACATACACCCAAACAGGCACGAGTATCGGTTCGATCAATGATAAGATCGACGCTTCATGGCTTGCGGTCGTTCGTAGTCCTCTCGCGAAGAGAATATAGGCGAGCGACATCTGAAAGACACCGAAAAATGCAAGAGCAATGTAGCTGTTCACGCCAATTAAGCGATGCTCTTGCCAAGCCCAAGGTGCCAGCAGAATCACCGTTGCAGAATGATTGAGTACGATCAACCAAGCTGGGTCGGCTTGATTCAGACTTCGAATGAAGATCACTACAGCAGCGAAACCAACGCCACTCAGAATTCCAAGCAAAGTCGCTTGCAAATTTCCACCGTGAACCATTTCGCAGGCCAAGATGAATCCAACACCGCTGATACAAAATGCGAACATCAGCCGGTCAAGTCCCGTAATCGCCTCGCGGAATACCAAGACGCTTACCAATAAGACCCATACTGGGCATAGGTACTGAAGCCAGATTGCATTAGCCGCTGGTCCGTGTACAACCGCCGACATGAAAGACCAGACCATGATAGCGAAAGAGATCATCATGGGGATCATCTGCCACTGCCAAGTGATCTTCCGTATTAGTGGTAGAAGGACAGGAATGGCGAATAGGGCGCGGAAGAAAGCCAGTAACAGGCCTCGAGAATCTTCGGGCCATGCATCAAACCACGGCGCTTTGGCAAAGAAGCCGCTGGTGCTCCAAAGAACCCCAGCGAGCGCAATCTGAAATCGCCCAATCCAGGCATCCCTGCTCGAATCATTCGACATTAAACAATTCCGGTTGTAGGCCGATTTCTCAGAAATCGGCGAATGCTAAAGCTTGCCGGGGAGGGCTGGCCTAGTCGATCCGCAACAAACCCTCTCCGCTCGTGTACCTCGCGACTCTCCCAAAGGGAGAGAGGGAGAGTTGGGCAAACCGTTAGTCCGTAACAACTTAAAAACCGCACGACCGCTAAAGGGAGAGTTGGGTAAACGACTACTTGGCGGCGATGTCGTAGCACATCAATTCATCATCGGCTCGAAGATACAACTTGCCGTCGACGATAACAGGGTGTGCCCAAGCGGGACGTCCAGATTCTTTGGGAACTGAAAACTTGCTGACTTCGGAATAACCACTTGGGTCCGCCTTGGCCAATACAAGTGTTCCATTGGCAAAGAGAATGTAAAGCATATTGTCCGCACTTGCGAAGGCTGCAGAGCCTTTTCCTGAACCACGTTCTCGCCATACTTCTTTGCCTGTTTTCCATTCGGCGCAGAACGGCATACCAGCATCATCGGAATCACCATAAACATAGTCGCCGATCATTAGGACGCCACCATGTTTGTTGGCTAACTTGACATTGAGTCCATACTGCGGTTCGACAGTAACGGCACCATTGGCACCAGGAACCTGCTTAAGCAGTGCACCACCGCGTTTGTAGCCCACCGAGAAAAACACCAAGTCATCCTTAATCATCGGTGTTGGAATAACGCTGGTTGTTTTATCGATACCATAGACCCACAGCAGTTTTCCATCTTTTGCGGAAATCCCCATCGGTCCACTGCCAGTGACTTGAACATAAACTTTGTTGCCACCTACGTTCGAAATAACAATGGACGAGTGGCCGGCACCAATATCGCCCGGTCTAGCGCATTTCCAAACCAATTCACCGGTGTTCTTTTTGAGAGCGACGACAGTTGAGGTTTCGCCACCAGGAGTACAAATCAGTAGATCTCCGTCGATCAAAACGGATTCTGAATATCCCCAACTGTCAGCTTTCACGCCCGAAAAATCGGTCTTCAAGTGTTTGTGCCAAATCTGCTTTCCAGTGTTCGCATCGCAACAAACGAGGTTTCCATTGGCATTAACCGAATACACTTTGCCGTTATCGTAGGTTGGTGTGCTGCGCGAACCTTGCCAATCCGGTTGACCTTGATTCCAGGGTCCGCCAGTCTTTGTAGACCATTTCTTTTCACCTGACTTTTGATCAAAGCAGGTTAGTTGTTCGTCGCCATCTTTTGCGTCTCCCAATACAAACATTTTGCCGTCGGCAATCGCAGCGCTGGAATACCCCCGTCCGGCACCACTGGATTTCCAGAGCAGGGTTGGACCGCTGTCTGGCCATTTCTCTAGCAGGTTAGAGTCAGGGGCAATCCCAGTGCGATTCTTGCCGCGAAACGTCGGCCAATCTTCCGCTTGCAAACAGCCTATTGGCAATAGCGTCAAACCAAGTGCAAAGGCGATCCGAATCCGAGATTTAAGCATTGATGAACACTCCAGTTTATGTAAGCAGGTAGGCAAAGTAAGAACGGCGAGTTGCTAGGGGGTTTTATGAGGCAAATGAGCAAGCAAGGCGTAGAGCGCAAAAGCTCAAGTTTTACTTGTACCGTATTCTACCCTGAACGGTCGCTTGTGCCACGGTAGCGAAATGCATCAGTTGGTTTACCCAACTCTCCCTCTGGGAGAGTCGCGAGGTACACGAGCGGAGAGGGGTGCAGTGCCAATCGACTAGGCTAGCCCTCCCCGGCCGCTGACACGTCCGACCCTCCCGCACGCGGCGCACGCGGGAGGGTTTGCATAAATCGCTGGTTTCTAAAAACTAAAGAAACCCAACTCTCCCTTTGGGAGAGTCGCGAGGTACACGAGCGGAGAGGGTACAGTGCTTGCCGATTTCGGAGAAATCGGCCTACATCTACTTTTTGGCTGGCGGTGTTTCGACCTGAATATGAAGCTCTCGTAATTGTTTGGTTTCCACTTCACCGGGCGCTTCGGTCATCATGTCCATGGCTCGTTGGGTCTTCGGAAACGCGATGCAGTCCCGAATGTTGTCCAAACCACCGAAAAGCATGACCACACGATCGATACCCAAAGCGATTCCGCCGTGCGGAGGCGCTCCGTACCGCAATGCGTCCAACAAAAAGCCAAAGCGATTGACGGCCATCTCAGGAGTGATGCCTAGCAAATCAAATACAACTTGCTGGGTTTCGGAGTCATGTATACGAATCGTACCACCACCCGCTTCATAACCATTGATGACCAAATCGTAGGCTTGAGCGCGGCAACCGGCCGGGTCTTCTTTCAACTTTGCCAAGTCCTTCGGCCTTGGAGCAGTGAATGGATGGTGCATGGCGACCCATCTATCTTCTTCAGCATCACGGTCGAACATCGGAAACTCGACGACCCACGAAAAATGCATCTGTCCAGGGTCGTACAGCTTGAGTTCTGCGGCCAACTTGCGGCGAAGGCCGTTCAATCCCTTGCAAGTGGTTTCCCAGCTGTCAGCAAGCAAAAGAATCAAATCACCGGGTTGAGCATTGAAGCGAGCCTTTAAGCCGTCCAAGACAGGCGGTTCGACATTCTTGCTGATCGGTGACCAAAGCGTTCCATCTGGTTCGGCACGGAACCAAGCCAGACCTTTGGCCGCAAAGTCATGCTTGACGTATTCCGTCAGTTCGTCGATCCGTTTGCGAGAGAACTCTTCGGCTCGTCCATCGATCTTGATACCACGAACAAATCCACCTTGATCGACGGCACCACGAAAGACGCGAAACTCCGACTGCTTTGCTAAATCACTGCAATCGTGGATCTCCATGCCATAGCGAAGATCGGGTGCGTCGCTTCCGAAACGCCGCATGGCTTCGTCGTAGGTCATTCTTGGCAAAGGAGTCTTTAGTTCGATACCGAGCAATTCTTTTGCCAAGCGAACCATCAGTCCGTCGATCATGGCGATGATGTCTTCGGAATCGATGAAGGACATTTCAACGTCCAACTGAGTGAACTCAGGTTGACGATCGGCTCGCAGGTCTTCATCGCGAAAGCATCTGGCAACTTGGACGTAGCGATCGTAACCAGCGACCATCAGGATCTGTTTGTACAATTGCGGAGATTGTGGCAAAGCGAAGAAGTGCCCCCAATGCACACGACTTGGCACCAAGTAATCGCGAGCCCCTTCAGGTGTACTGCGCCCCAAAATGGGTGTTTCCACATCGATGAATTGATTCTCCGCAAAGTAATCTCGCATCATCTTGATGATCAAGCTGCGCAGAACCAATGTCTTTTGCATCGATTCGCGGCGGAGGTCGATGTAGCGATACTTCAGTCGTGTGTCTTCGCCGGGCAGTTCTTCTTGATTGGGAAAGAACGGCGGCGTTAAGCAACGATTCAGCAATCTGACCTCAGTTGCCCGAATCTCGATTTCGCCAGTGGCCAATTTTGAGTTGACTTTGCCTTCCAATCGTGGGCTGACAACTCCCGAAATCAAGGCCACATCCTCGCCTCGAAGTTTTTTTGCCATTTCGAGCGAGGCTTCGCCACTGTCCGGATTGACCACACATTGGGTTTTTCCATATCGATCGCGGAGATCGATAAAAATCGTACCACCGTGATCGCGCGACGTATCGATCCAGCCACAAAGGGTCACCTGCTGGCCAATTTTGTCACTGCGTAGCTCGCCGCAAGTGTGTGTGCGAAGCAAAGGACAACTCCTTGATAATCGTGGGGGCTAGACGTCAAGCCCAAGATTTTACAAGACCCTCCGAATGTCGCTAGCCCGGTTTCCCAGTGTGCCGCGTCGCTCCGTCGACGCGATTCAGTGTGCCGCGTCGCTCCGTCGACGCGATTATCTCACTCCTCGGACCCTCTCCGCTCGTGTACCTCGCGACTCTCCCAAAGGGAGAGTTGGGTAAACCATGGATACTCCATGCGTGATGAGGTCCGCCGAGCCGCTGATAAACGGCAGTAATCGCGTCGACGGAGCGACGCTGCACACTGTTTATCGCGTCGACGGAGCGACGCGGCACACTCATGATTGCTGACATTCGTTCCACATCGCGGCGAGGCTAGACAAGTGTCCATCTTGAAAAAACTCCAGGACTGATCGACGGCGTAAAGTTTAGCCAGTCCTTAAGTTGCTAACATTCAGAGACCGATCTTCTTCGCTTAACCATGCTCTCTGAAGAATTTCGCTTTAACTATCCAAGGAAGTAGATAAGTTGTCTCTCCTCAAGCAATTCAAATCGAAAGGCTTGGAGGAGTTGAATTCAAGTTGTGGCAGGAGTTTGCTTTGGGCAATCACGAGTCAGAAGCGGGACAAGTCGAAAATCAAATGGAATCAGACAACAACTTAACTACCAATGCCATCGAATCTGCAGCATCATCCAATGGCATTGCTTTGGAAGTCTCAGAGAAATTCATTGGCCGCTGGACCCAACTAATCAGCACGACCAATTGGGAAAAGGGCAAAATTATCTGCCAATGGCGGGAAGCCCTGCAAACATCCGGAGCGGCCAGCGCCGACTACAGCGATGAAGCCTGGTGCCGTTGCGTTGGTGGAGTCACTTCCCAACATGTCGGTCGACTTCGACGCGTTTACGATCGCTTTGCCAGTGATTACACCACCTACAAAGGCATCTACTGGAGCCATTTTCTGGCTGCCCTGGACTGGGACGACGCTCCCATGTGGCTGGAAGGGGCCGTGCAAAGTAAGTGGAGCGTTTCACAAATGCGACGCACGCGATGGGAAGCGATGGGGGGCGATCCCGCTCTAGAGCCTCGCGAATCGGAAATCGTTAGTGCCGAACAAGATGAAGATTTCGAGCCATTAGCGGAAGCGGACAACGTTTCATCTTATGACGATTCAACGCGTTCCGTTGCCGAAGGGCCGCGCCCCGAGGATCCTGACTTTGGCGATGAAGACGTCTTCGGCAGCGAGAATTTTGGATCCGACGACGATGCACCATGGGAAGAGCCAGAAGTCGCTGAGTCGCCATTCGCCACCTTGCCTAGCCTGCCTGTCGACTTGGCCGAAGCTCTCGAACAATTTAAGCTCGGCATCATTCGTCATCGCGCCGGCGGCTGGACCGAAGTCAGCAAAGCTGATGTGCTGAAAGCTCTTGATGCACTAAAGGCGTTTTGTCAGTAATTGTAGAAAAGTTGTCCCAACTGTTTCTGGGCCTGAGATTCGTTCGAGCAAGCGTCACTGCCCTCATTTTCCTGACATCAACGTGATTCAGTGAATTGGGACCGTGTCACACCGCGGTCCTTCAATTCCACGTTGTCGGTTTTCAACGCGAAATGGAATAGCAAGGACTATTCTGATGCATCAAGCAGTTGAGGACAACTGCTCTACATTGAACACTGCTCTACCTTGCAAGATAATACAGCGTCACGAAATCTTGCCCAAATCGGTCGATGCCTGCGGAGATATGACCAAGTTGTTTCCCAGGGACTATCTCAAACCACTTTTGAAGCTCCGCCGAATTCAATTCATATGACTCACACAGTCTCTGGATAGGCTCTTTGAATCGATCGATGGAAAGTCCAAGCTCATAAAGATTCAAATCGAAAGCGCGTCGCTCAGTCCCTTCCTCACTGGATTCGATGTAAGCGATTGAGCCGTTTGAATCGCGAATATCATTCAATACGGAATCAACAAATATCGCGGCCGGCGATTGGCGGGTAACCAGAATCTCAGAAACGCGATCTTTAACCTGAACTGGCTGACAAACACTTGGAAACCACAAGTATTTCGCGCGTCTGAAATCGGATTCGCAACCAATTTGCCACTTGTATCCAAGATGCTTTAGTTGGGATTGATCCTTGACAACACATCGATCTGTCTTCAGTTCCAAATAGACTTTGTAGTTTGCCGTCGTGGCATCTTCTTCAAAGCCTAACAAAATCAGATTGGCCCGGGCCAAGTTGGATTCAATCTCCGCTTGAGCCCGAGCGTCAATCCTCAACTTCTGGAACACATCGGCAAGGTGACTACTGGTTAATCGACACGCTTCAAAAGCGATCATATACCGATTGGCTAGGAGTTTTCCCTGAGCAAACTTAATCGATCGCTCGTAAACACACTCGATGTCCCAGGCCTCTGCGATCACAAACGGTACGCTTGCACGCAAGGCACGGTCGTAAGCGGCTTGGTTCTTGTTCATATGCGGTTCTTTTGGCAGTCTTGGAAAACCCAATTGCAGACAGAAGGTACCATCGCAGGGAAGAGTGAATTTAAGCTACTGCTTCAACACAATTTGAATTTAAGGTAGCTTACTAATTAATGGAGGACGCGCGAACTTGGCCATACGCCTTCGGGCTTGCCCCGATGGTTTCACGTTTGGAAACCAGCAGACCGAGGTTTGACCGCGCGAGCTTGCCTTCTGGCTTGTCCAGATGGGATCGCATTTTTTTCCAGCGAGAAGGTTGTTCGGTTGATCAAACCCTAAACCATTGGGACAAGCCCAAATGGCGTTCGTTGTGGCCATGCAATCAACAATTCTTTTGCTCCTTCAACGTTCTGGTTTCCAAACGTGAGTCCATCGGGACAAGCCCGAAGGCGACCCCAAAGCTAAATTGTGTTGAAGCGCGAGGCAGTACCATCGTTGTTAATGTCTATCCAGGAGAATCGAAGTGTATCGTCCATACCGAGCGGTTTTTCATAGCATCATGTGTGGGTTGTGGTTCGCATCATTGATTGTAATTCCGCCAACTCGAACCTTCGCTCAAAATGCAGACGCGTCTAATGTTACCAAAAAGAAAGAGATCTCGCGTCTTCACGCGACCGTACATGATTCCGATGGCAATCCGTTGCCTGACGCGCTCGTACGAATTGCAATTCCCAAAACGGACATGAGATTTGTAGACTCCATGACCGGACATAAGCTGATCGAATCGAAAACGAACGAGAACGGCGACTGCTTCATCGAAGTCCCTGGACTCGACAAGCCAACTGCGGCATCTCTGGATGCTCTGATGCCAGGTTATCGAAGACTGGTAGGTACACTGATGATGGGCGGCGACGAGCAAAGTGTTGAACTCGCTCCAAACAAAATCGTGAAAGCGAAGATGGTGCTTCAGCCTGCACTCTACTTTAAGGGAACTGTTGTAGACGAGGCCGGTATGCCAATTGCGAACGTAAAGGTTAGCGCCAATGGCGTTATCGGAAACGGGGCAGGTGGTGTCGAGCGGACCACAACTCGTGAAGATGGAACGTTCGAGTTATTCAATTACTCCATAGAGCCGTTTGAGCGCGGTCGAGGATTTGTTAGTTTTTTTCATAGGGATCATTTAAACAGTCAAATTGACGATGTGTATAAAATTGCCGAGGCAGACCGCAACTCAATCCGCATTACACTTGCGGCAGGCCAACACGTCACCGGAACGCTACTGGATGTTAATGGAAAACCAGCACCAGCGCGTTTGGTCAAAGTGATGCCAGCCGATGGCTCTGGTCGCAAAGCGATGTTGACGACTGAAGAGGGAAGATTCTCACTTCGTGGACTGGCCGAGGGTGAACTCATACTGAGTTGCATGGATTTTGAACACAATCAAAAAGTCCGATTTCCAATCACGGCTAAGGCCGATAAACAAAATCTCCAAGTGCGATTGGAAGCGATTCCCAAACCAAAAATGACCAAGTATTCCGTCCTTGGAATGATGCTTGCTGATATCGACGATGTGATTCAACAGGCGTATGACTTGCGCCCTGAGGCGGGAGCACTAATTCTGGATCCTGGTGCAAATTCCGATAGACTAAAGATTGGAAGGCTCGCGGCTGGATATCATTTTTGGATGGCTGGTCGGCAGCGGATTGGTAGTGTAAGTGAGTTTGTTGATACCGTCCTTGCAGAGGCTGAACTCCAGACTGGTGATGAAGTGAGAGTTCGAGTTGTCTATAGCTTCAGCACCGTGGAATTTGATGGCGCCAATACTCAGTATTTGAAGTTAACCAAAGAGGATCTTGCCTCGCTAAAAAAGTTGCAGAGCGAATTTAAGGCAAAGCGATAGGACACTTCTCGCTGGACAACCGCCAAAATGCTCGTTCCCAGGCCCGACCAATCCGGTTGTTCCGGAGCGTTAAACTTTAGCGCTTCGAAGATGTATCTGGGTTATCCATGACAGGTGATACAACTTAGTCGCATCCGGCAGATGCGACCCACCAAAACCCAAGACAGACGCCATGATCTTCTCGCGCACGCTCAATCCGGATGAGCCCAAATTGTTCGGTCGAACATTTGTCTATCGACTAAGCTGATTTGTGTTATGCTTTTAAGACTGACGTGAGGGAAAGCGAATGAACTTGCCACTGGTTGTCGTCGGTGATCAACTCTGGAAAAAGATTGGCGAATCAATGGATAGAGTTGAACTACGACTGCGAAAAACGATTCAAATACTTGAAACCGCCAAGATTCCATTTGCTATTGTGGGTGGGAACGCTGTACGTATTTGGGTTGCTCAGGTTGATCCAGGCGCTGTACGTGCAACCAATGATGTGGATGTCTTGATTCGCCCCGAAGATCTCGAGTTGACCAAGAAAGTGATGGCCGAGAATGGCTACCACTATCGAAAGGCGGCTGGTTTAGACATGTTTCAAGAGGGGAAGGACGATTCGGTACGTTTTGCGATCCGCGTAGTTCTCGCCAATCGCATGGTCAAGCCGGACGACTTTGAACCGAACCCCGACGTTGAGCCGACTGAAGATGGTGATGGTATTCGTACCTTACCGTTGGCGAGAATCCAGACCAGTGATCGAGATAAGGCTGCGTGAATAGCATCGACAAAGAAAACATCGTATCACCGAAAGCACACCAATACCGAATTAATCATTTGCTTTGGTTGATGACTGCAGTTGCTGTTTTTGTCGGGCTCGGCTGGAGCAATCCTGAGTGGAGGTTTGTGATAGGCGCCGTGTTGGGCAGCCTCGCAGTTGCGTTGTATTGTCAGGGGCCATTGAGAATGGGGCTGAGAGCAACATGGATTACTGGCATGCTGGTCCTGAATATCAGTTGCTCAAGCATCTTCGCGTTTGGCGCAAGCTACGCACCGTCGAATCCTCGACGATTCCCGACACCTGCCATGACCGGCGACCCTGCAACTTCTTTCTTGATCGGAATTCTTGCATTCGCACCAGGCTCAACCCTCTTGTCACTACTTTCTGCCGGTATTGGACAGATTGTACTAGCCCCTTCCAAAAGAAATGAAACATCCGACAATATTGCAGATGCAAGGTTAGATTGAATCGCAATCACGCTACTTTGGGACATGGTTGACAGTTCTTCACCCGCAGCATATTTTCGAACTTCGCATCGTCAACGAGTGTCATGACACCTACCGCACTCGATTGTCCACAATTTAAGCCTTGCATTATGCTTCCAAAACTGATTTCCTATGTAGACGTGATTCGAATTACTAGCCTTTCGAAGGGCTGGGGATGGTAGGTCTACGGTAATTTCCGCAAAAACTGAATGCCCCCCGAAGCCCAGCTTCGGGGGTTTTTTGTTATCATTTGTCGCTCCCGAACGAAGTTCTTACTACCCACAACAGACTGAAAAGCTCAAAAGCCAAGCCATGACGCGATCCATTGCCATTTACGACACCACGCTTCGGGACGGGACCCAAGGGGAGGGGATCAGTTT
Source organism: Ottelia alismoides (assembly GCA_037367405.1). Classification (NCBI taxonomy): domain Eukaryota; kingdom Viridiplantae; phylum Streptophyta; class Magnoliopsida; order Alismatales; family Hydrocharitaceae; genus Ottelia; species Ottelia alismoides. The sequence goes on from JAZKJV010008684.1 coordinate 637,791, forward strand.
CTCATTGCAAGATAAACTGAATATCTGCCAGCGGCTGGCGGAAATGGGAATCGACTACATCGAGGGTGGATACCCCCTATCGAACGAAAAAGATGTCGCGTTTTTCGAGCGAGTTAGGCAGCTCAAATTGGCCAAAAGCAAGGTTTGCGCCTTCGGAATGACTCGACGTCGCGGTATGAAAGCGGCCGATGACCCAGGGATGCAAGCCATGCAACGGGCTGGCACACCCGTTTGCACGATCGTTGGCAAGAGCTGGGATTACCATGTCACTGATGTTCTGAGCGTTACGTTGGAAGAAAACTTGGCAATGATCGGCGAAAGCGTCGAGTTCCTTGGTCGCCATTGCGAAATGGTCTACGACGCCGAGCATTTTTTCGACGGCTACAAAGCCAATCCCGAATACGCATTGAAGACCATCCAAGCCGCCGCTGCGGCCGGTGCCAAGTGGATCGCGCTGTGCGATACCAATGGCGGCTCGCTGCCCGACGATGTTCGAGCCACCGTCACTGCGGCGCTCAACGCGACCAAACAGTACTCCGTTCAACTTGCAATCCATTGCCACAATGATGGCGACCTGGCGACCGCCAATTCGCTAGCCGCCGTTGACGCGGGTTGCAATCAAGTTCAAGGAACCATCAACGGTATCGGCGAACGCTGCGGCAACGCCGACTTGATTGCCGTGATGGCGAACTTGGGAATCAAGAAGAAAGGTTTTCAAGTGCTCGGCGGACGGGACTTGGTTCATCTGACGGAGTTGTCGCGTTACGTTTACGAGACAGCCAATCTGCAGTTGCGCAACGGCCAGCCCTTTGTCGGACAAAGCGCTTTTGCACACAAAGGCGGTATGCACGTTCATGCCGTTGCCAAGGCTGCTCATACCTACGAACACTTGGACCCCGCATTGGTTGGTAACGAGCGAAGGATTTTGGTTAGTGAACTATCCGGGCGTTCAAACATCATCGCGCTAACCAGCAAGCACAATTTGCAATCCGATCGCGGTCTGATGGATAAGATCCTGGCCGAGGTCGTCGCCCAAGAGAATCAAGGTTACCAATACGAAACGGCCGAAGCGTCATTCGATATTCTGGTGGCGAAATGCGCGGGCACCTTCAAGTCCCACTTCGATACGATCAAGTACCGCATCGTTTCCGGCAATCGCGACGTTGAGCGCGGCCAAGCTTTTGCCGAAGCCATCATTAAACTGCGAGTTGGCGACAAAGAGATCTTTGAAGCGGCTGAAGGGCATGGTCCCGTCAACGCCTTGGATGCCGCTCTTCGCAAGTGCCTTGGCGGTGACTATCGAACTTTAGAGGAGATGCACCTGGTCGATTACAAAGTTCGCGTCGTCAATTGCGAAGCGGGTACAGCCGCCAAAATACGCGTCAATATCGAAAGCGCCGATCAACATCAAGTTTGGGGAACGATCGGTGTGAGCGAGAACATTATCGAAGCCAGTTGGTTAGCACTGGTCGATGCCGTCGAATACAAATTGCTTCTGGATGAAGGCAGATTGCCCAAGGGAAATAACGGAACGAAACCATGAGTGATGCAACACCCGAAATACCAAACCGATTCGATTACCAAACGGTTTGCGGAGAAATTTATGCCGCTTGGGAGAAAGAAGGGTGCTTCAATGCTGAAGTGAATCCTAATCGCAAACCATTCACGATCGTCATTCCTCCGCCCAATGTGACGGGAGCATTGCACCTCGGTCACGCGTTGAACAATACGCTGCAGGATATTCGCATACGCTGGTTTCGCATGCGCGGTTACGAAGCTCTTTGGATGCCGGGTACTGACCACGCCGGTATCGCCACGCAAGCCGTTGTTGAACGTCGATTAAAAGAGCTGGAGAATAAGACACGTCACGACCTTGGACGCGAGAAATTGGTCGAGCGAATTTGGAAATGGAAAGCCGAATACGAAACTCGGATTCTCAATCAACTCCGCAGCATGGGATGTTCGTGCGATTGGCGTCGCACTCGTTTTACACTCGACGACATGTGTGCCAAGGCGGTTCGAACGACGTTTTTCGATCTCTTTAGCAAGAGTTTGATCTATCGCGGCAAACGCTTGGTCAACTGGGATACGTTTCTCCAAACTGCCGTAAGCGATGACGAAGTTTTCCACGAAACGGTCAAGGGACATTTTTACTACTTCCGTTATCCGATCATCGATGCTGCAGCCGGCGAGCCCACTCACGTCACCATTGCAACCACGCGGCCCGAAACCATGCTAGGTGATACTGCCGTTGCTGTTCACCCGGATCCCACAGCGGCCCTCAATGTGGCCGAGCAGGTATTGCGAGAACGATTGGCGGCCGCACCGGCCAAAGATCGCGAACCGATTGAAAAGCAGCTGGAAGATCTAGCGGCACGGCGAACTTCGCATCTGCCTATTTTGCTAAAGTTGGCACAAATGGCCAAGCGCGGCGCGATGATCGAATTGCCATTAACCGGCCGCAAGATTCCATTGATCGCTGACGTTTGGGCCAAGCCTGAATTGGGCACCGGCTGCGTAAAGATCACGCCTGCTCACGATACCAACGACTATGAAGTTGGACTGCGATGCAATCTGCCGCTGATCAACATCCTCAATTCCAACGGGACGCTGAACGCCGAAGCCGGCAAATACCAAGGCTTGACGATTCGCAAAGCGCGTGAAGCGGTCGTTGCTGACTTGGAAGCACTTGGGTTAGTTGTCGAGATCGAGGACCGCGAAATCGATCTCGCTCATAGCGATCGAAGCAAAACACCAATCGAGCCGTTCTTGGCGGATCAGTGGTTTGTTCGCATGGAGCAATTGGCACAGAATGCGATGGATGCAGTTACTAGCGGTCAAGTAAAAATTATTCCCGAGCGTTATGGCAAAGGCTATCTCGATTGGTTGGGTGAAAAGCGTGATTGGCCGGTTGGTCGCCAACTTTGGTGGGGGCACCAAATTCCGATCTGGACCAAGACCTTTGCAACGGCCAGTGAAGCTGAATCCGAGTTGAAACGATTGAATGCGCTGCCGGAAATCAAAGATCGTCGCTTGAGCGCGACCATCGAAGCAAGAGTGATTGTTCACGCCTGTATTCGCGACGAAGCCGATGCGTTGGGCGGTGCTCTTGAAGCATTAGGATACGAACGTCAGCAGGATGTTCTAGACACCTGGTTCAGCTCGGCGCTATGGCCGCATTCTACTTTGGGGTGGCCCGACAAGACGCCTGAGCTCGAGTACTTCTATCCAACCAGTACACTGATCACCAGTCGCGACATCATCACACTGTGGGTCGCGCGTATGGTGCTGATGGGATTAAACAATGTTGGCAAGATCCCATTTAAGGAGGTCTATATCCATCCAAAGATTCTTGATGGTTTCGGCGAGACCATGTCCAAGAGCAAGGGCAATGGGGTTGATCCAATCGACGTCATCGAAAAATTTGGCCCTGATTCATTGCGATTTGGATTGGCATGGCTAGCCACTGAAACGCAAGATGTTCGCATGCCTGTCCAATTCGAATGTCCAAGTTGCGAAGCACAGATCAATCAAACAAAGCAAAATCGTGAACTGCCCAAGATTGAATGCCCTAAGTGTAAGAAACTCTTTTCAACTCAGTGGGCATCATCGGACGAGGACAAAGCTCTTCCACGCGGTGCGGTTGTTAGTGAACGCTTTGAAGTTGCCCGCAACTTCTGCAACAAACTTTGGAATGCATCGCGTTTCGTGATGATGAATCTGACTGGATTCAAACCTCAGACGCTGAAAGTCGATCAACTGCCGCTGGAAGATCGCTGGATACTCTCACGTTTGGCAACCACGACTCGCAATGTCACTGAGGCGATTGAAGAGTACAAGCACAGTGAAGCGGCTCGTATGCTCTACGATTTTGCTTGGGATGAATTCTGCAGTTACTACGTCGAGATGGCCAAGCCACGGTTGCAAGACGCATCGACGCGAGCTGCGACTCAGCAAGTACTTGCCCACACATTGGACCAGTTGCTGAGACTGCTCCATCCCGTTGTTCCATTCATCACCGAAGCGATCTGGCAAGAGCTGGCCAAGTTCGGCACGATTCGCACAATGGATGGCAAGCCAACCGATCAAAAGTGGTTGATGCGTACTGCATGGCCCGAAGCAGATAGCCGTTGGATCGATCCCGTCATTGAGCAACAATTCGCTCGCTTTGTGACCGTTCTTGGAGCGCTTCGCGAAATCCGTTCGCGACAAAACCTGCCGCCCAAGGAAGAGATCTCGTTCACGGTCCAGTGTGATTCGGCAACCCAAAAATTACTTGAGCCGATGACGCCATTCTTCAAGGCATTGGCTGGTGCCAATTGCGCGATTCTCGGTGCGCAAATCAAGAAACCAGAAATGTCTGCCCAGGTAACGGTCGACGGTATGGAGGTCAGTGTTGACCTGGGCAAATTCATCGACGTACCGGCAGAGATCAGTCGCAATGAAAAGTTGGAAGCGAACGTAGTTAAGCAGATCACGGGCAAGGAATCCAAATTATCGAACGCTTCCTTTGTAGATCGCGCACCACCCGAGGTTGTCGAGAAGGAGCGTGAAAGCTTGGTTGAACTCAAGCAACAACTAGAGACCATTAGACAGTCGCTGCAAAAACTAAAGGCCAGTCAAAGATAGCAGGCTGATTCGTAGGCCGATTTCTCCGAAATCGGCACCAGCCTCAACGTTCCCTTTGGAGTTTGCGTTTTTAAGTTGCTGGACCAGGATTCTTGTTGATAGAAAGTCCGATCGCCGATTTCGAAGAAATCGGCCTACGGCACTCATGTTGTCGCGGGCAAAGAGTTACCTCGCTGCTCATCGATGATCCGAAGCACTTGATCAATCAACTCCGCGCGTTGATAGGGTTTTTGGATGAAGGCTCGTACGCCGTGTGTCTTCTGCACGGTCGTATCTAGGTCAATACTGTAGCCGCTTCCCAAAATGATAGGGATAGCACGTCCTGTTCGATGAATGGACTCGCACAATTCTAGGCCACTCATCTTTGGCATTGTTTGATCCGTGATCAAGCAGTCCACTTCGAAACTTGCGTTCTCCAACGCACGAAGTGCTTCTTCGCCGCCACTGCATTGTGTGACCTTCAATCCAGCCGTTTGCAAAGTCCTTGCCAATACTTGTAAGACGCCAGGTTCATCATCGACAACCATTACGTGGGCAGGTTTGTCGATACGATTATTAAAGAAGTTTGGAGCTGGCAGAGTCGCAACCGATTCTGAGCAGGAGGTAAGGTAAATCCGAAATGTTGTACCGACGCCCACTTGGGATTTGACTTGGAGGCAACCATGGTGAGCACGAACAATTCCTAGAACCGTTGAAAGCCCCAGGCCCCGACCAGAGAACTTCGTTGAAAAGAACGGGTCAAAGATGCTCTTCATGTTTGCTTCGTCGATGCCACTGCCCGCATCGCTAACCTCCATGCAAATGAAATTTGGTGTTTGATGGGCTATTGGTGACGCCAAAAAACTGACGGTATAACTATATGGCTCGGCATCGGCGATCTCGTTGGTTGCAAATGTTCGGATGCGGATCGCTCCCGCCCGTCCTGCCATCGCTTCCGAGGCGTTGCGAACCAAATTCATCAAGATTTGCTTCAACTGAGTAGCATCCGCTTTCACACCGGGCAGTTTCTCGGGAAGAACAAACTTGAGTTGAATACTTTTGGAAACGGAAGCGGCCAGCAATTGCGACATCTCAGAAACCAATACGGAAAGATCGAGGACGCGTATGTCGAATTGTCCGCGCCCGGTATAAGCCAACATTTGCTGCGTTAGTTCGGCCGCTCGGGCGGACGCTTGTTGGATGCTATCCACGTTTTCAAGATCATCGGCACGTAAATGGGGAGAGACGGAAAGCAATGAAGCATTGCCGATGATTACGGTAAGCAAGTTGTTAAAGTCGTGTGCGATACCTCCAGCCAAGACACCAAGGCTTTCCATCTTTTGCATGGAGAGCATTCGTTGCTCCAGTTCGGCTCGCTGCTGTTCAATTCGCAGCCTTTCCGTAATGTCATGCCAAATTAGATGTAGATGTGTATTTCCTTCGCTTTGGGTCGCCCAACAGCTTACCTCTTGTGGAACGGTCGCGGCTTGGTCAGCGATCATGTTGACATGGCATGAAACGGTTTTTTCAGAGTTAAGTGCGTTTCGCAGGAGTGCGCTGAGCGTCCTCTTGGATTCGTCATCAACCAGTTGCGTGACATCCGTGCCAATCAAATGCATTTCCTCACGTTTCGTCGTGCGCATGGTGGCAGGATTGACAGCAGTAATCTTTCCTCGATCATCGGTGGTCATAACCATGACGCGGGCATTGATAAACACGTCGGCATATTGCTCCTCGGTTCGGCGTTGCTCAGAAACAGAATCGAGAAACTGCTGAGTCCTTCGTCGTACTTGTTGCCGTAGTGTGACGGCCCACACGCTGCTAGCCAACGCAATAACCCCTGCCCCGCCCAAGCCCCCTATCAAGAACCATGGAGTCTGCGAGCCGATACGAACTCCACTAAAACGTGCGTGCAACGCGCAAGAACCGATATTGAACCCAACCAGCGATTTTTGCTGGACCCAGATCCCCTCGGCCTCAACAGGAGTCCCAATCGCCACGTGGCGAAAACTCCCTTCGTCAATAAAGACCGGCAAGATGTTGTTATTCACTTTCAATAGAAAACCATGTTGGTCCTTCAAATCGAACGTACCTGAATACGTTCCAACAGTGCGGACAAACTGACCGCTGAAATCTCCATCAATCAGTTCTTCCACGGTTTGAAAGGTCGCAGTGCGCGCATTCGAATATGTTCTTGTTGAAGGGGCCGCGACGGCCATTCTTAGCACGGGAGGCTCCACACCAGTATCGAGCGAGCCGCATATGTCATACGTGCCACCAATCGACACATTACCGGGCATTTGTAGCTCCACGAAAACCTGATGCGTTTCATCTTGTAAAAGCACCATCGATGGCGAAAGTCGGTAAGCGACCACGCCAGCGGTTCGGAAGAAACAGGTGTTGGATTCCGAAATTGCCTCTGCGTTTAACTTCCCAATGGGTGTTAGCGGTAAATCAACGGGTTCACCTGGATTTTCGAGCTCAACAATATTCGATGGCTCGCTCAACCAAATCTGAAATCCTGACCAACGTTGGAATTCATCAAACCGAGCCCCAACCACGCCGCGCAATTGAAGTTTCTTACCAAGAATCTCGCGAAGAAACTTTGCGTCCGCCTTGGAATTGTTCAGCAATCCGCGAAAGTGGCCACCGCTCGCGGTTCGCATCTCGAGGCAGGTTTCACAGCGATCCGTATCGATGCCAACAAACTGCCCCTCGATCTCAACATACTGGCTATCTTCATTGCCGGCCTGCAACCAATCAAATCCGACCTTTTTGGGCTTGGGGAGTTGGATGTTGTTTTCCGACGCTTCGTAGGTACAGTTGATCGGATGTCGACTTTCGCCCAAAACACCTCGCAACCGAATTCGATCGCCGTGCTTTATGGCAAGGTCTTTTGGGTTACCCACGTAGAGGCCATCGCGTCCATCGCTGACGAAAAGGATTGACCAGTCCGGCTCGTAGCACATCACGATGCACTCCAAATCCACTGGTATCGCCTTCGACAGGTCTTCCGGTTTGACGCGATGAATCTCGGCAATGGATTTTATGACTGCTTCATCATCCTGTGCATGCGCAGGTGGCGAGCAAGACAATATCTTCCATGCCGTGATGCCGAAGATCAGGAGAATTCTCAATTGATTCATTCGTCCTCCTTGAAACCGACAATTATTTACGAAAAAAAAGCGAGCCCAACGGGGCTCGCCTTTGATTTTTCCAAATACGCGATACGAACAGCCTTAACGCTTGCTGAACTGCGTACCACGACGGGCGCCGTGTAGGCCGTACTTCTTACGTTCCTTCATTCGGGAATCGCGAGTCAAGTAACCGTCATCACGAAGCGGTTGAAAGTTGGTTTCACTGTAGCTGCATAGTGCACGTGCCAATGCCATGCGAATTGCACCCGACTGTCCCGTTAGACCACCACCAACAACCCGTACGGTTACATCGAAGCTAGAAGACTGACCGACATGACTGAGCGTTTGCAATACAGCTTGTTGATGCTGAACGGTCGGAAAGAACTCTTCAAGTGGTCGACCATTGACAACAATCTTGCCAGAGCCAGGACGAATGCGAACTCGTGCTACCGACGATTTACGCCGACCGGTTCCGAGTGAATCACCAGTGATCTTATCTTTCTTAACCGCTACCATGGTTCTACTTCAGTTGGATTTAGCTTGTTTTGCGTTAACGATTGCAAGTGCGATTCTGGCTGAGACTTAGGAAGCCTTCTTACCAATTTCGATGACTTCCACCTTTTGGGCTTGGTGCGGATGCTCGGGACCCGCATACACCTTCAATTTGTCCAGCATATGACGAGCCAATTTGTTCTTTGGCAGCATACGGCGAACGGCATGGAAAATGAGATCTTCTGGCTTGCGGGCCAAGCGATCTTTATAGCTCTCCATCTTTTGCCCAGGATACCCGTTGTACCAAGCATAGTGGCGATGCTCCAGCTTGCGGCCAGTCATCACAATCTTCTCAGCATTGGTCACCACCACAAAATCGCCAGTATCGACATGTGGCGAGTAAGTCGGCAAGTGCTTGCCCATAAGAATCATAGCGATATCGCTAGCCAAGCAACCGAGAATTTGATCGGTCGCATCGACGTGGAACCACTTTTTGACTCGCGAGTCAGCTTTGGCTACGTATGTTTTTTGAGAGAGCGTCATAATCTATCCATGCGATCGGGACAAAACCCGAAGAACTTGTGGAAAGTTTCGAAGTTTAGCGGCCATTGCAAAATCACGCAAGCCGCGTTGAAGGCTTTTGGCGGTTTACCCAACTCTCCCTACGGAGGCGTGCGGATTTTAAGTTGTTACGGACTAGCGGTTTACCCAACTCTCCTCCGGGAGAGTCGCGAGGTACACGAGCGGAGAGGGTTATTTGCGGATAGACTAGGCAAGCCCTCCCCGGCCGCTGACACGTCCGACCCTCCCGAAACGGCCGAAACGGGAGGGTTTGGCATAAATCCTTACGGTACTCTAAGACTTGTAGCGGCATCCCATCCATGTGCTGGTGCTCGAGGCTAACGCCTTTGCAGATTATCTTTGCGTCGGCCCAGAAACAGTTGGGACAACTGTTCTACTATGTTAGTTGTCGCTGAAATCCGGTTGACCGTTGTTATTGCCTTGCCCTCGGTTTGGTTTGCCATTATTACCGTTACCATTTTTGGTACGCTCGATTTGCTGTCCAAGCATACTGCGGACGGCATCCCCCAGTTTTCCTTGCGCCATACCTGGGGTCAGTTTAAAGACTTCTACGTTGCCTTGAGGTTGGGCAGCGACGTCCAATGTTTCGATCATCTCGCAGACCAATTGCAAAAGAGGTTCACCACGTGCCGATACCAAAATGGAGTTGGTGATCTTGTCGGCACCTAACGATAATTCGCCCTTGAAATTGGAACTCAGCCCGCCGTCGGCTTGCACTGTTTCCTCGGGAGCGTTGCGTTTGTTCTCTTGATTACCGCGTCCTCCGCCTCCGCCACCTTGATTGCGTTGCTGAAATGCCGAATCGTTTGAACTAAGCAAATCCTTATAAGCTTCCTTAATCGTCTCGACGATCGCTTCCGCTTTGGAGTGTTTGATGCGAACGAGCTTTGTATAGCGGACATCCTTGCCGCTAACAGGTTCCTCGACATCCCACAATTCGATCAATTCCTTGATTGTCCTACGGTCTAGATCGTCGGCTCCAATCACAACGATCGAATTGGTATCGTTGTCGGCAATAAATCGGATTTCTGCTTTCTTACCAAGTTGGCGCGATTCTTCTTTTTTCTCGTTCAGTGGGATATCGAATATCCAAGCGTAGTATCGATCGCGATTGTTGACGTCCTGCTTCTTCTCTTTCTTGAAATAGTCGTCCAAATTGAGTTTAACCCAACTGGCCCGCGCGTATTTGATCTTGAAGACGTCATAGGGACGCTGCGGCGGCTTGTTGATCATCATCATCTCTTCCAACCGATCCAGTGCGGCTGGATCCGTGGACTGAAGAATCAGTTTCCCGCTCTCATCGATCTGAATCAGAATCTTGGGAGGAATCGTTGCGCTGGTTTCCGTTGCAGAGACAGATCGCCGGGTCGCTCCTGAAGTTTCTTGATCGCCGCCAGTTGATCCCTTCTCAGCTGTCGCACCATTTGTGGCAGGTTCCTCGATACTTGTTTTTTGAGCAAGCTCCCCTGCCCTCGCATCTTCATTTCCTGTAGGCGGATCGTCTGTGACCACGGAAGTCAGCTTGGACTCATTGTCGCCGACATTTGTTGATCGAGTCACTTCACCAGGCTTCGCCTTGGACTTCATCTCGTTTTTGTTTTTCTCTTTATCCTTAGGCCTTTCCTTGGACTTTTCTTCCTCGGGTACCCTAAACGCTTCCTCATCCGGCAATACCAACGAATTGGGAGAGACTTTCTCCCATTGTTCCTTCAGCTTCATTAAGTAATCGTAGGTCGCGGGCTGCTTGGAAGCATCGATGACGCGCATCGTGCTGGCCCGACCCCCGGGCGGAGGCAACTCACCCATCTTCACCAAGAGACTTTGGACTTCCTTCATCTCGATTTCGTTGGCCCAGACCAGCAGTTGATTGTCCTGGACATTGGCTCCGATCCGCATTTTGTCGGTCTTCTTCTGAGATTGACTGCGACCACCACCGTAGAAATCAAAATAGGAGTAGCGATTACGGTTGTTGTCCTCCTTGTTTTCGTCTTCAGCACCCATCAAGAATTTCAACGTGCCTGCCACAGCCTCAGCCTCTAATCGGCGCAGTTGTATTACGGATGCATTTCGTTGCGATCCATCCAGCCGTTCAATCAACTTTTGGATGACGTATTGATCTGCAATGGATGCGTAGGCGATGATCGCATTGTTGGTTTCATCGACCTGCAACCGCGTGCTTGGTTCGAGTACATCCATTGCAATCAACGATTTGACCAATTCCGCAGGTGCGAGCGAAACCAGACGAAAGACTTTGGTGCGAATGCCGACGCGTTCGAAATCTTTGGCCTGGTCATTGGGTACATCCATGCGAGTGATAAAGGCAGCTACGATGGCCATTTTGTTTTGCGGAGCACTAACAATGACACTGTTGTTGCGTTCATTGGCAACCAGGTAGATCTCTTCTTTAGCAGGTTGCTTTTTGTTTTGCCCACCGCCCTGCCCTTGCTGCATTTGCTGTTGCATTTGCTGCATTTGCTGTTGGACCATCTCCATCATGTCACCACCGCCACGAGAATTGCCGGACGATGGTGGCTTCTTTAGCCCCAAGAACAATTCCAATTGGTCCTTAACAAACACGGCCCGCGCATGCTTAAGCGGAAACTCGCGCGCCAGATCACTGAGCGCTTTGGTTGATTGTTCGTCATCAATCACGCGGTGCACATCCAACAAGTTTGCGGCTGCATCCATCATCTCCAATCGATTGGTTGCGGCCAACGGTGTGATCTTGCCATTCGGGCTCAACATCGATTTGAATTCTTCATGAACGTTGGCAGCCACCAAAATAGACAGCTCAAATGAGGTTCGAACAAACCGGTGCGGAGGTTGATCTGCCAAGTCCGTTGGCTGCACACGCGGTACCATAGCGGGATTGATCGAGGCCACCTTTACCACTGATATAACGCCTTCACTTTCCAACATGGTGAATCCGCGCAGGAGCAAATGACGATTGATTGCGTCGCGAGCTTCTGCCAAGGTGTAAGGCCGCTGTGTCGCAATGTTCAGATAATCACCGGGTAATTCTTGCCAGTCTAAAGAAACGTGACACACCTCGGCTAACCACTTCAACAGATCCGGCCATGGTTGATTTCGGAATTGAAACTGAACCATTCCGTCAGCATCCGGCCTCACCTTCAACTCGTCTGGATTGGGTGGCTCCGGCGGCTCAGTTTTTCTTTGGACGTTTTTTGGCGCCTCATCTTTACCTTTCGCAGCGTCCTTATCTTTGGGATCACCCGGCTTCTTTTCAGTCCCAGGTGGTTTGTCGCCTTCGCCAGGCTGTTTCGCTGGCCCCTCAGGGTTCACTTCCGTACCCTCAGGCGGTTGAACCTCAGGCGAAGCAACCGGTTCTGGTCGATCCCCAAATGGTTCCTGTGCATACGAATATACTTGCGGACTCGGACTGCTATACTCTGGCAAAGCAACATGGATCGCCAATAGAAAACAGACCGTTAGACAATGACGCTGTGCAACACAGCCATTCTTGGATATACAGTTCTTTAGACTCATTGCGGATTGCAACTCGTTTTGGGTTGACGACACGATTCGGGCGAAAAGTTGCCAACGTACCTTAATACGCTGAGCAATCAGATCATTTAGTGGATGCGCCTGCGGGGCAGTTTTATCTGTCAGCCACCGCCGCCAAGCGGTAGTTCGTCAACTGAATGTGATCCACCGTCTGGTATATGGTATACAGTGGCACACCGGGACATGCCCCCTAGCGAACTCCGAAACAAAGTTGGACAAAGCAATACCCGCAGGCTGCCCCTCATTATGGCTGACGATAAAGGTTAATTCTACCTGAATGATTGAAAAGGTCGCAAGGAAAAAGCGGATTTTGGTGGGTGCCGACGAAGCCGGTTATGGCCCCAATTTGGGGCCATTGCTAATCGCTGCATCCGCTTGGGCGATTCCAGAGGATATGACTACTGAAGAGTTCTCCAATGCTCTTGCTGGCTCGTTTTCGACACGATCATGGAAAGCAGATTGCCAGCATCTCCCAATAGGTGATTCAAAAAAGCTCTTCCAACCCGCCATCGGTTTATCCAATTTAGAAGCCGGACTGCTTGCCCTGCTCAACATACGCCATCCTAAAACCAGCGATTTGTTACGACTGATTCAGCAAACCAGTACCAGTCAAGAGGCGTTTGACCAATGGATGACCGAGCGCCGCTTGCCCTGGTATGCAGATCTCGATCTGCGTGCGGTTCCTACCTGCCTCGATTTGGCTGAGGTCGAACGTTTAACGGCGTTGGCTAAAGATCAATTGTCCAAGCACAACATCGATTTCCTGGGAATTCGGGCAAACATCATCACTGAACACTGTTTCAATGAGTGCGTTGAGAAACTGAACTCCAAAGGCCAACTCCTTTCATTGCGAACGCTTGAATTGGTTCGTTCTTTCTGCGACCAGGGCGACTGCCCAATCGAGATCTTTTGTGATCGTCAGGGCGGCCGTACCAATTATTTGCCCGTACTTTTGGAGGTAATGCCAGACCAATGGTTCATAGAGGAACTTCGCAGCGCTCACCGATCCAGCTACCGCAACACTTGGCAACCCCTTCGCCAAATCCATTTCACCGTTGGCGGTGATAGTTTTGTACCCACTTCCTTGGCATCTATGTTGGCGAAATACCTGCGCGAACGATTGATGGACGCATTCAACGAATACTGGCGAAAACACCTTCTGAACCTTCAGCCAACCGCTGGTTATCCAGTGGATGCCAACCGATTTCGCAATGAAATCCTTGTTGTAGCCAAACAAAACAGCTTGCCTGAGCACCTATGGTGGCGCTCTAAATAGTCGGAAGCCGTATGTTTTTTTGAGCTAATCCTCGGGCTATAGTGCTTTCTCCACATTAGATTTTGGGGTGCACCGACCCCGAGCAAAACGAACCGGCTTCCACTGCGTTTCTGATTCGCAACTTTCATTACGATCTGCTAAGCTTAAAGTAATGCAGCTATAGTGACTCCTTAGCCCTTGGCGGTTACTGCGGGTTCATCAACTACTCTGCCACCGACTGCCCGAAATGTGTAAACTAAAGGAAGCCGGGTACCAGATACTAGGCGAAGCAACTTACCCAAAAGCGGGGCAAGTGCTAAGTGCGGTCGCGATCAAATAGCGAACAACGAGACAAACAATGGCTTTGCTGATATTACGTGTTGTTTTTATATCCGTTGCAGCTGGTATTGCTACGCTCTTTTTTCGAGTTGGATTCAGTGGTCCGGCCTATCTGCCCTATTTGGTTATCGCCGGGTTGGTGTTGCTATCTTTGGGTGTGATCGCAATCGATATCTTTACACCGCGTAAACAGATTGAAGTGATCTCGGCAATTTACTTCGGACTGCTGGTGGGCTTCCTACTCACCTACATCCTGTGGGTTGCGTTGGCTCCCTTGATTCCTGCAGACAGTCCCTACACGCCTCCCATACAGTTATTGATGGCCGCGGTGTTGTGTTACGCTTGCACCAGTCTTCTGCTTCAAACCAAGGACGATTTTCGGTTCGTGATCCCCTACGTTGAGTTCTCGCGTGATTTGAAGGGAATTCGTCCTATGGTGTTGGATACCAGTTCGATCATCGACGGGCGACTTGCCGAATTGGCTGATACGAACATCATTGAGAATCAAGTCGTAATGCCCTCATTCGTCCTTGCCGAGTTGCAAGCGATCGCAGATAGCAATGATCGCATGCGACGTGCTCGTGGACGTCGCGGTTTGGATATCTTGAACAAGTTGCGTGCCCATCCCAAAATCGATTTCCAGATTTACGATCGTGACTTACCTGAATTCGCTGGCCAGCCAGTGGATATGAAATTGGTCATCCTTGCCAAACATCTCGATGGCAAGATCATCACCGGCGACTTTAATCTGAACAAAGTTGCCAAAGTTCATAACGTCCAAGTGATCAACTTGAATGAAATCGCTGCCTCACTGCGACCGCAGTTTCTTCCAGGCGAGACATTCGATGTTCGTATCGTCAAAGCTGGCGAAGGCGTCGACCAAGGAATAGGATATCTGGATGACGGTACGATGGTGGTCGTTGAGGGTGGACGCTATCGAATCAACGCTACCCTGACGGTTGTGGTAACTAGTACCTTGCAAACGCAAGCAGGTCGAATGCTTTTTGCCAAAGTTGAAGATGGTGTTAGGACACACGCCTAGCCTAACTCTTCTTTTGGAGGGCGTGCGGTTTTCCAGTTGCTATTCAACAACTATTTACCCAACTCTCCCTCTGGGAGAGTCGCGAGGTACACGAGCGGAGAGGGCTTCGCCGCCATTTGCCTCGGCCAGCAGCCTCACTCTGCATTGGCTAATTCAATGACCGTTTGGGCAAGACCATCGACTACCGCCGAATACGGCTCAAACGCAATTTTATCAACGGTATCGGTGGGCTCATGATAATGTGGATATCTGAACGGTGCCGTGTCGGTAACCATAACGCCTGCATATCCTTCTTGCCAGAACGACCAATGATCGGACCAACCGACGCCTTGCAAATCTGGTGGTAACGCCGCCATTTGAGCATCGACTTTGCAATGTTTTTGAAATAACTTGAAGACCTTCGACGTCAGCGGACGCGATTCGACGTTGGAAACGAAGCCGATGAAATTTCCAGTACTAGGGTAAAGCGCTGCCAGAACAGGTGGATACTTTTGGCTATTCGGTTCATCCGTATAGTATCCCATCGTTTCAAGGCTCAGAACCGCTTTGAGATCATCACCGTTCGCTCGACATTGTTTCGCGTAGACCCAAGAACCCATGCGTCCTTCACGCTGAAAGTAAGGAGGTTCTTCGTTGGTGAAAGCCACCAATCGCAAGGTTCGAGCAAACTGCTGTCCTTTCAAATGGTGAGCAATAACCAACAGCGCCGCGACACCTGAACCATTGTCATTTGCACCCGGCGTTCCGCGAGCGGTATCGTAGTGAGCACCCACCAACACGATCTCTTTTGGCTTGGACTTTCCTAAAACCTCAGTAACCAAGTTACTACACTTGATGCCGGACACCTCAAACGCTTGTCGCTCGATTCTATACCCGCTCTCTTCAAAACCCTTTTGCACATAGCTGGCCGCTGCATCCAGTTTCTTCGGCTTGGTTAAGTTACGTTCGCCGATGGTTTCGCTCAAATGAACGATGATTTCTTTCAGCTGATCCGCGGTGGTAGGCGATTGGGCGTAGAGCGCATTTACTGGGAACGTGAGAAACCAAAGCAGCATAAGAGCAGCGCTTAAGCAGACAGAGTGCGATCGCATTTCGGGGCTCCAAGTAGGCCGATTTCTCTGAAATCGGCTCGGTGTTGTAATGTCGTAGAACAGTATACCACGCCACCGCTCTAGACATCTTTGAGGTCAATTTGCGAAGCGAGTTGGAAGTGTATTCAATGACTAAGATTTTAGAGCGAAATTGCGAGGCGTTGATTTCGGAGAAATCGGCCTACAGTGAGAGACTTTTTTCGCCAACCCGACGCATAGTACTCCGAGTTCCTTTAAACCACTCGTAATCCTCACTCGGAGCCAAGCCATGAACCGCAAAGTCAAGCAACGCCAAACTCGCAAGTGTCTCGTTGAAGGTCTGGAGAATCGTTCACTGATGGCCGGCGATGTGTCCGTTTCCGTTGCTGCAGGCGACCTTTTCGTAAACGGCGATGCTTTTGGAAATCAAATTCAGATACATCAGACGACTGGAAACTTTTATCGTATCTCAGGCGACGCGGGCACCAAGATCAATGGACAAAACGCCAGGATATTTCGTGTGACAGGCAGCATGACGATTAACATGGGCGGTGGCGACGACACAATTAAGATGGGTGGAATCGCCTTTCAAGACAATGTTAGCGGTAACCTCAACATCAATGCGGGCGAAGGCAAAGACTTGGTCGAATTGGGACGCGTGACAGTGGAAGGAACGACGACGATCAACACCGACGCGGACGCAGATACGGTCGATCTGGGCTTGCTGGGCATTTACAAGAACGTGAATGTCTCGACGGGCGCCGGCGATGACATTTTTCGCGCCAATGGTTTCACGGCGATTGACTTGGTCGTCAATGGAGACGCAGGCAAGGACACGTTAGATGCGCGTTCCGCAACGCTCAGCGGTGTTGTGAAACTAAACGGTGGGACAGAAGACGACAACATCTCCTCTCGACTTCTGAACATGCAAAATTACACCGCAGATGGCGGTAACGGTTCGGATACCGTGAACCTGAGTTCGTTGATGCGAGGTAGTTTCGTAAGCGTAGTCACAGGTGCCGGTAACGACTCGGTCGTGCTGCAGAGCGTTGTTGCTAACGGAAACGTGGGAATCGATACGGCCGGTGGAGTTGACAATGTCACTATCAATCAAGGCATCTACAGTGGATTACTGAAAGTCACTACTGGAGCTGGCAATGACAGTGTTACGCTACAAAGTCCCCGAGTGAATTCCGTGTCAATCGATACGGGAGCTGGTGCAGATACGGTCACGCTAACCAACGTTTCCGCTCGAAATAGCGTTGTCGACATTATTACAGGCGAGGCTACCGACAACAGTCCTGATCAAGTCGCAGTGACGAATTTGACTGCACTGAAATTAACTGTCGCGTTGGGTGGCGGTTCAGATCAGTTCAGCTTGAAGAACTCCAAGATCAAGACAGTGATTGCCGATGGTGGTACTGGTGTAGACACATTTTTCGACCTACTTGGCAACGACTTAAATGCTCTTCAAAAATCGAATATTGAAGTTGGATAATTCGCGACTACCTTGAGGATGCGATCTTTCCCCATCGCGTGAATAAGTACCTTACTCTACGAAATGATCATCGTACTCGATTCACACCAATCGAGTACGAGTATCAACTTCAACGGAGCCCGAAATAGCAACTAGATTGGCGTGCTCCCTAAGCGCATGGTAAGCACTTAGTCGCATTGATTCTTTTCACGATGCCCGACGACGTTTTTTTCAACTTGAATGGGCAAAAGGGACAAATTCCGCTTGAGCTGCAGTTTTCCACCGATTTGATTGTCGGTGATGGTGATGAATTGGACATCCGAATCGGAGATTTTGACGTCACCATCAACCATGCAACTCAACAGATCGATCGACGGGAAAAGCAGGCCAAACAAGGGTTCCGTACCTCGAGTCCGCTTGAGTTCTACGTCACCGCCAATATCACACAGTACAAGATCAACCAAAAACGCACCCTTGCCACTGATATCGCCAAGGATCGTTGATCTGGATGCTGCAAGCACGCCACCGACTTCAACTTTGATGTTGCCCGTAACGGTGGCCCCGTCCATCAACAGAATCCCACCGTTGCGAATCACCACGTTGTGGACGACATCAGCGGGACCTAGGTTATAAAATCCATTTTCAACGAAGAGCGTCGATCCCAATGCAGATTGGACGGAGATCAGAAGACAAAACAACAAAGAAAGTGTCGAGCAGTTAATGATTCGCGTTGACATAGAATCTCCATCAATGAAAGGGACTGGGGCGTAGCTCAATCAGTATATCGAATTTGATTCGCCAAAAAGTCGGATTACCTTGAAATCCTTGAACCCAGAGTTTTACCTAGACTCTTCGAGACCGTTTTAGCGACAACTCTTGGCTAATTTGGTCGCTTGCCAACATCGCAATCAGGCTATCGGCGTCTTCGGTTGATGGACTGGAAGGCGATTCACCTTCTCCTCGCGGTACTCCTGGGCTAACCAATCCTACTTTTAACTGTAGGTAATCAATGACCAATAACACGTCGATGGCAGAAACAACGCCATCATTGGACATATCAAATTTCGATGTTAGCGATTGTGCTCTGGTCGATTCAGTATTCACTGAGTCAAATCGATGTACCAAATAGTCGATCAACAGCAGTGCATCGATTGGTGAAACAAATCCATCACCATTGGCATCATAACTGTTGGCGACGGTGACAATTGGAGCTTCGACCTCAACCTGAACGGAATCCAGTTCTCCGTAGCCATACATTGAAGTTCCGATCCCACCTTCAGTTAGCTTGACATCTAGGTTTGCGTTACCAGATGCACCCGCGCGAAATCGCAGAGTTGCAATGACCGATTCAGACTGGTAGGGATAGACGACAAGTTGACTCAATGCCCCAAAGTTCATTACCTTGCCTTCGGATACCTTGAAGTAGTTCTTCGGAACGACGAAATCTTTGGCGCCTACTGGAATATCATCTACGATGATCGTATCGGGGTCGAACGAGATATCGACAAAGCCGCTGAAGACGCCAATCGGATTTCTCCGTAGGTCAGTCCCTTTCAGTTGCAATGTATATTCCTGATTGGGTTTTATCACGTTCACCGTTTGACCATTGGTATCCACTACACTCAACTGCAATTTAAGCAAAACCTCCTTTGCCTCCGGGATCGTCGATAAATCCGGTGGAAGATCACCAATAGGAACGTACGGCGTTGTGCTTTCTCGCTCGCTGACGATCGTAAATTGCGGAATTGAAAGCTCGACATTAGCGGGATCCAGTTCTTCATTGACACCGTACAACAAGAACTCCGTACCTTGAGCCTCAGACAACTTTACGTCGAGCGACAGCGGGCCGGGCGCGCCCGCTTTCACTCGAACAGCGGCAAGAGTTGCCTCAGGACCTGTCGGTTCGATAGAGTTTGAAAACCCACCGAACGACTTTAGCTGGTCAACTCCCACCTGGAGCCCGTTTGTTCCATTCTTATAGGCGCCAACACCAGTTGGCGTTCCTGTGATTTCCAACGATCGACTGGCAATTCCGATATCGACATAGGCTGCAAAGACACCTGCTGGAACCGCTCGAATATCCTTTGTGCGAACCTGCATCCAGTACTCGCGTCCGGAAACCAGTTCTTCGACCTTTTTGCCAAGTCCATCCACAAAAACAACATGGAGACTAGAGGATTCCGTGGCAAAGTTCTTTGAAACTCCTGGGCCCTCACCCTCTACGACTAGCTCTGCAGGTCTCGGTTGTTCCGTCGCGAGATCGAATGCTATGCAAGATTGTGGAAGCTCAGTCAGCGTCACTCCCAGATCGCTTGCCATCAGGGTCCGTAACTCCAGGGGTTCAAATACAAAACTGTGCTTTTTCTTCATCGTGGCAACCTGTTATGGGTCGAAATCTCAAGACAATTTCTTTGGCACGAATAAAGAACGATTGCTTAGGTAGGCGTCACGCAAAATTCAAAAAACAATCTAGAAAAACTTGCACACAAGAGCTGAAAAAACTTTGAAAATTTTGTTTTTTTGAAGTGACAATCACCAACCAAATCGTTCCTTTGTAATGAATTTCTCGCAATCCTATTATCCGGAACTGTGAAACAACAATGCAGGTAGTTGATCTGATTCAGATGGCCCGGAACGGATCGGGAGAGTGCTTAGGGGAACTGCTGAACCGCTATCGCAATTACTTGAAACTACTTGCAAGCTCCAAAATTCCGCACTGGGTGCAAGGGCGTGCGGGCTCATCCGATGTTGTTCAAGAAGTATGTATCCAGGCTCATCAATCCTTCGGCCAATTTCGTGGTACCACCGAGGGCGAGTTCGTCACGTGGTTACGGGCGGTTCTCGCCAGTCGGTTGAACCGCATTCTGGAGCAACATGTCGAAGCCGAAAAACGCGATGTTCGACGCGAACACAATCTGCAGCAGATGGCAAACTCACTCGCCCGGTCGAGCATTCGCCTCGAGGAACTGTTGATCGACCAAGCCTCGTCTCCCAGTACCGAAATGCAGCGTAGTGAATTGCTCAATGCAATGTCCAAGCTAATGATCGAACTTCCCAGTGACTATCGCCAGGTATTGTTGCTTCGCCATGTCGAGGGCCTGTCTTTTGCTGAGGTGGCAGACCAACTTGGTCGATCATCTGGTGCGACTCGGATGATTTGGTTTCGTGCAATCGATCGATTGCGAGAACTGCTTTCGAAGAATGGACTGATATGACCCGAGCACAACCGACGACAAAAGTATCACTGGAGGAGCTGCCTACGAATCACGCGGAAGAACGTTTGGAATCCATCGCTAACGAGTACGCGGAACTTCTTGAAGGTGGACACTCCGTTTCTCCAGAGGATTTCGCTCAACGTTTCCCCGACCAGGGGATTCATCTTTTGCAGTTACTGCAGAGCATCCGTTGGATTCAATTAGCGGCGCGCGATATTGATCATCGAAAGCAGCCAAGTTCCAAAGTGGATTCGGACCATCGAGATTCGCTTTCGCCCTTTTCGCCGAGGCAACAGCTAGGCGATTATCGATTGATTCGCGAATTGGGTCGCGGCGGAATGGGGATCGTGTATGAGGCTGAACAGGTATCGTTATCGCGTCGCGTCGCTGTCAAGGTACTGCCGCCAACTGGAATAGCTAATGAGCGCCAGGTAGCGAGGTTTGCCATGGAATCGCAAGCCGCTGCGCAATTGCAACATCCACACATCGTCCCGGTGTATGCCGTTGGGTGCGAAGAAGGCATTTACTTTTACAGTATGCAGTTGATCGATGGTCGATCGCCTCAAGGACCCATGCCTGCTCGCGATGTCGCCCAACTTGGCGTGTGTGTCGCCGAAGCCCTCGAACATTCTCACGAGTTGGGTATCATCCATCGCGATGTAAAGCCATCCAATCTGTTGGTAGACGGCAATGGAAAAGTGTGGGTAACTGATTTCGGGTTGGCTCGGTGTCGTACCAGCGACACCAACACCGCCAGCGGTGCGGTGCTGGGCACGCTCCGATACATGAGCCCAGAACAAGCCTGTGGTTCGAATCTGGTAGACCATCGCACAGACATCTTCTCTTTAGGCGTGACGCTCTATGAATTGTTGACCGCTAGATGTCCCTTTGACGCAACCAACCGTTCTGCATTCTTGCTGGAGTTGGAACGTGGTGAGCCGACGGGCATTCGAAAACTGGATCCATCCATCCCAGTTGACCTTGAAACGATTGTTTTGAAGGCGCTATCCAATGATCCGAAAGACCGATACCCTACCGCCAAAGCTATGGCTGAGGACCTTAAGCGATTTGTCCATGGCGAGGTTATCCTTGCGCGACGTCCAAGCCTTTGGTACCGAACGTCAAAATGGATTTCACGCAATCAACGTTGGGTTACAGCGGCGGCGGTGATGTGGAGCCTAATGTCGGTTGGTGCAATCTTTGCGGCGATTGCGTTAGTGCAAGCGGAAAGAACAACACGATTTGCCTTAGCAAAGTCGCAGAGTAGTTTGGAAGAAGCAGACGCATTCTTTCTACAAGCGAGGGAGGTTGTCGATCATTTCGGACTTGCGCTTTCGAGGCAATTGGCAGATGTCCCTGGCGCCGAAGCAGCCCGACAAGGAGTACTACGAGACACGCTCCGATATTATCGAAGCTTCATGCAGCAGGCAGAGCATAATCCGCTGCGACAAAGGGATGTCGCGCTTACCTACATGAAGTTAGCTCGAGTTGCAGAGCAAATGAATGCCAACGACGAAGCCATCGAAGCCTATGAGCGATCGGAACAACTCTGGAAGAAGTTTGCACCCACGGACAGCAATCGAGGATTGTGCGCCAATAGCCTCGGACTGCTGCTGATGCAAAATGGGAAAAACAGGCTTGCCGACGAAGCCTTCAAGATCGCCATCGATTGCAATGAGTCGATTATGTTGTCCGAACCCGCGAATTGGGAGGCGAGGCGACGTCAGGCACTCATTCTCACCAACCGCAGCGTGTCGAATTCAACTGCAGGGAATTCACATAACGTCCTAAACTGGCTTCAGTCCGCACTGAGAATTCAACGTGAACTAGAAGGTGACGATCAAGTCAGTGAGTTTCGCAATAACGAACTTCAATTCGATATGGGCAAAACCTACGGAGCTTTGGCTGCGACACTCAGAACAATGGACCCACGCCAGTCACTTAATTTCAGCCAATGCTGTGTTACCACCCTTGAGACCGCATTAGCGACCGCCAAAGTTCGGCCCACCATTTCACTTAGCGATACAAGCGAAGACCAAATCGGCGACGATCTTATGGTGGCGCTTTGCAACCATGCAGCCATACTTAATGATGCCAATGAATTGCCACAAGCGATCGCCAGCGTGCAACGCGCCCTTGAGATTGGCAACCAGATGTTGACAAACCATCAGTCACCCGGCCGCTTGGTCCATTTGGCCGCGGCCCATAACTTGATTGCACGACTGTACGCACTTCAGAACGCATCGCAAATGCAACTCGAACACTTCCAACGAGCCAGTCATATCTTGTCCGCTCTGGTCAACAGATATCCTGACACAGCCAGCTATCGAGTTGAATTGGGCACCGTCAGTTTTAACCTGCATCGGTCCGCAAAGGAGCAAGCCAAATACTCCGTTGCGAAAAACGCAAGAGAAGTATTGCAATCCCAACATCAATGGTTGTTGGTTCATGCTCCGGATCATGCCAGTCAAGTCGAGTCCTTGCTGGATGAAGTCTTAGTCCACATGGAGGGACTGTAGAAGTAATTTTATGAGCACACCAAAAACGAAAGAACAATTGCTACATTTCAGAAAACCCGCTTTCGAAGCCCTTGAAACGAGGCGACTGCTGGATGCATCCAACTCTACTTCACCTCTAGTGGAGAACTTCAGCGGGTTCGTGCCTGCTCAAACTGCAACCAACAAGTTGATGCAATTCAAGATTGAGTTGATCGATAGACAAGGTCAGCCAATCGAGAGAATCTACGTGGACGATGAATTTCTATTGCAAGTTTTCGTAAGGGACTTACGCGACCTGCCATCCGACGAGATCGGGATATTCACTGCGTTTACAACACTGCGTTTAGATCGTTTGCTTGAACGTACCGGCGAAGGACGGGTCGGTAACGCATTCTTTACCCTAAAGGATATGGATCCCTCTCGCATGGAAATCGGTGGTATGTCCAATACAATCGAGCCCAATGGCACCAATCCTCTCTTGCTGTTTGAAGTACCGGTGCGAGCTATTGCCGATGGAGAAGGCACTATTGCCACTGCACCTATCGAAGGATTTCGAGGTTCGACTATGCTCCCCATGTTGCAGTATGGTTTTTCAGAACCAACTCCAACCCATTCGATTGATTTCGCTTCGCTTCCATTAACTGTTCTACCCAGAACAAGCCTCGCGCCGATCGAATCTGTCCCAACGGTACCTGCCCCAATCACGCCACCCAACGTTGCCAACGAACAAACCACTCAACAACCCGGTCAACAACCGGTTATCGTTGCAAGTCCCTTTTTCCCACCCTCGGACAGTGAGGATGTGATCGAGTCGGACGAATTCATTCTAGAAAACAAAGATCGCTTCGTTGACCAAGAAACCAGCACCGCAAACCTACCCACGGAAATTTCTATGGTTGTTCGGTCGTTATACAGATCATCTGTCGTTTGGAGTCCGCATCAGACATCATCGCCCACAGACCGAAATTTGGGAGATGTTATTGTGCAAGCAAATGATCGAATTCACAGCGTCAAACGAGCGGCGAAACGGTCGGCCGTCGAGGTAGTGGACGGAATTCTGAGTCGTTTGCAGGCCAACGACGATGCCCCGATTCCGTTTGAGTGGGAGAATACCTTCGGCCGCGCACCACTATCTCGACTACCGCTTAATCCAATGGAGTTGCCGGGCAAATCTTATAGCAACGAACCTTACGGCAACGACGGTTTTGCTGAAATCGACCAATACTTTGGTTTCATCCAATCGCGCCTCCCTACTCGAAGGGAAATTCGCTCATGCGAGAAGTGTACGGTAGTGCAATCTCACGCGGATTGGGCTGTGGATGGTGCTTACCAAAGGGCATCTCTTCCAATGATGTCGCTAATCGATCACAACCGAATTCGATCAATGCCTACACAGGATGATGAATCTAAGACGGCTTCGGCAGCTGTTGAACTAAGTGCAGCTTTGGAATCACAATCGGACATTCGAGATTCGAAGTTCGTCTGGCTCAATCGCTTGATTGTCGGATTGGCGTCCTTGCTCGTCGTGCTTGATCGCCGTCCGACAAGACGCGAGGCCAAATCGCCTTGCTAAATTCAAAGCCAGTAAGCACTCAACTCGAAACTGCATTCTGCTGTACAGCGCTGGTTAAATCTGACAAATACAATTCTCTTGCCATGATATAACTGCCACCCAATAAACCGAGATCAAAGCCGTCATCGCTGTAGCCTAATCCACGGTGCAACATTAACAATTCGGTAATCCATCTTCCGAGAGCGATGGGGGAATCTATTTCTAGCACGGCATAGATGATGGATTTTTCTAGGTCAATCGTACGCGGTGAGACATCGATTTCAACCGCAATGCGTTTGCTGACTGTGCCAGAGCCGATTAAACGAAGAATCAACTGCTGGCGAGCTGTAAGGGAATCGTATTTGCGGCGCATAGACTCGTATTGGCTGTCGATACTTATTCGATTTCTGTCTACTTCAATCGCCATTAGTATCTGCTTCGCCAAAGGTTTCCCTTGCAGCGGCTTCTCAAACACCATATGAATACCGGCCTGGAGGTATTCTACGACCAGTGAGACGCTGGCGTACGCAGTGCATAGTATCGTGGGAATACGTTGTCGATTCATCCCCATCTGCTTTAACACATCAACGCCAGTACCGCCGTCGAGAGAGTGATCCAAGATCAGGCAACTTGGTCGGACAAGCTGACCAATACTTAGAAATGCATCTGCATTTGAATATGAATGACAATTTAGATTTTGAGACTCGGCCATCGCCTCCATGCTTGAACGAAAACCTGCATCATCATCGAGGACATAAATCGTACCTGCTGAAAGCTCACTCCTTTCCATAACATGCCCCTTACATGATGATGGGGCAACCCAAATCGTTTGTTGCCCGCCCTAACATTTGCCTGGAATTGATTAAGCTATATTATCGACTCCACCTGTGGTGGCCCACACAAGCAACACCAGAATACGTAGAACCCGCGATGGAACTGCGGGTTTCCGCACTGCACGCCCCCAACCAACTTCAAAAATGCATCGAGTTGTCTGCTGTTTATTGATTGTTTTCGCCTGGGCACCTCGATCGTGCGCCCAGTCACCAGCGATGTCACCGATCCATCGCGCTTTCACGGCCATTTATTCCGATGCCATCTTTGGCAAGCTATCGGCGGCGGACATTGCGGTGCGGAAAGATGGTTTAGTCGGTATCGCCACAGCGCGAGGGGTAATGCTATTTGACGGTGAACGATGGACCGTATTTGAACATCCTCAACAGCAGATGTGCCTTGCGTTGGCAGTTGACGAATACGATCGCTTCCTTGTTGGATTCAGCGCCGACATTGGTGTCCTTTCTCGGGACCGGGATGGAAGCATGAACTTCCAGTCTTTCCGCAATGATGTGATCGATAAACTGCCCGATTTACAGCCTTGCAATTCAGTACTTATTCATGATAAACGGTGCTATTTCACTTCAATAACTTATGTAGTTGAATGGAATATTGACGAGACGGCCACCAGACTGAGCGTTTTCAAATGTCCTATCGAAGGCAGGGCCACCTGCTACTCAATCATCAACGGAAAATTACGTGCGATTGTTGAAAGACCGCGGGGCAAAGGCCACGTCATCCACGAACTAGGCGGCGAAGGATTCTACGAAGTTGCCGAATTTGCCGAGGGGAAAGGTCCGATGGATGTGGCAATTGACTATCGCCAATTGAGTAATGGTGAGCAATTGATTGCCTATTGGCAGAGAGGCATCTACCGCTTAACGGCAGGTGAACTGAAACCGCTCGATGAAGAATTGAATGCCATTGTCACGAGTTGGAAAATTCGAGGTCTACAGGTGTTGCACGATGATCATCTTGCAGTGTTGACAGAGTCCGGCGTCCTCTTTTGCAATAGTAATGGAAGGATCCTGGATACGATCGACGCAAAGGCCTTCGATGACTTTGGAGGGTGTCGCAATCGAGGATGCATCGATCAATCGGAATCACTCTGGATACCCACAACTGGACCAGGCATCGCAACACGCATTGACTTGCAATCCTACGTCTGGCGTTGGCGGCCTCGAATCGTAGCTATGAATTGGGTAGCAAAAGATGCACAGCGAATTTGGGCTGGGGGTACAGCACGGATCATGATGATTTCGACGGATACCGTGGATCCTGAGTCGAAAGAGATCGAGGTACCGCAGTCACTCAACGAGGTTTACGCTCGCAACCAGCACTTGTTCTCGACAACTAGTGGCTTGATAGTAAGCGAACCAGGCGGCCAGACACAGCATATTGCGAAAGGACACCACTTCACTTCCGGAGTTGTCCTGCCAGATGAAGAACATGTGGTTTACGGTTCCTTCGACAACATGCAGCTGCTTGAATGGAAAGATGATCAGTGGACATTGCGAGGTCCGATTGTTGGCAGCCCCCTAGAGTGCTTTGAAGTAGTTCATGATCCAACCAGAGACTTGCTTTGGTATACGACGAGACCTGCGAATGGCATCTGGTATCTGTGTCGACAGCGTTTTGCTGACGGTGACCAACAGAAGCTCTGCGACTTGGTTGAGTTTCCACATTTGAAAGCAGCAACCCGTTTTTCACTGATCCGTTGGGGTAATCGAATTCTCTTTAATTCCATGGACGGTCTACTTGAGTACGACGATCAATCCGGCTCATTCGATCCAGCAGATATCGCCTTTGACCATCCGCAGGACTCTCAGCATGTCGGTGCAATGGGCGTGGACAGAATGGTATGTTTATGGCTTGCGATACGCGGAAAAGGCGTATTCCGATTTAGCAGGGCAGGAAAAGTCGCTGTGCCAACAGTCATAGCTTCTTTGGGAAAAGTCTTTCGAATCCAGTGCGCACCCAATGGGGACGTCCTTTTCATCACCGATCTGGGCGAAGTGTTCGGTGTCTCGGAACAGCCCTTCCAACTGTCGGATGAACCTCCACAGATTATCTCGTTAGCCTCAACGGCTAAACCCATTGCGAGGAACAGTTTCGATCGACAAAAGTCCAATCAATCACCCGTTGAATTTCAATTCGCTGCGCGCGGAAATGCGTTACATAGCTCTGGACGTTACCAGTATCGATTGGATGGCTTTGATGACAAGTGGTCACCCTGGACCAACGAGAGTCGTCAGGTTTTTCAAGCGTTGGGGCCCGGACATTATGAGTTTCAGGTTCGTGCACGTAGGAGCGATTTAGAGGTTGGCCCAATCGCTTCCATCGCATTTGACGTTCCGTTACCCTGGTATTCATCCTGGTGGGCGCAAGGTCTATATGGTTTAGGGCTAATCGGACTGATGTTGTCCTTTGCTTCTTGGCGCTCTCGCGTAATTAGCGCCCGAGCAACTCAATTGGAACAAAATGTCAAGGAGCGGACGGCTGAGTTGGAAATGGCCAAACTGGACCTGGAAAACCGTGTCCGCCGCAGAACGCACGATTTGCAAGCTACAAATCAACGATTACTGAGTGAAGTTGAGTTTCGCCGAATCGCTGAACGTGAACTGCAAGAGAGTGAGCTGCGTTATCGAACCATCGTCGAAGGGCAAACCGAGATGATCGTTCGGTTGAATGAACAAGGGAAAATTATCTACGCCAATAATGCGTATTGTCGGAGCTACGACCGTCCATTTGAAGACATCGTGGGTCAAGATTTCTTCGAAGGCATGGACCCTAGATTGAAGGCTCTGGCCGAGCACTCACATGCCAGACGTGATGAGAAAGAGGTCGCGACGTCCTCGGTCCGACAGAGAATTAAACACGGCGATTCGACCGAATGGGAAGACTGGACGATTCGTGCGTTTTTTGATCGACAGGGACAGTTCATGGCCTACCAAGCGGTTGGACGTAATATGACCGCATTGGTTGAGACTCAGGAAATGCTTCAACAGAAAGAGGAATACCTTCGCCATGCATCACGCCTATCCATGCTGGGAGAGATGGTTGCCAGCATTACTCATGAACTGCGTCAGCCACTGGGATCGATTTCCAATTTCGCCTTCGCATCCATGAACTCACTGGAAGGAATAGACGCTCAATCGGCCGAGCAAATATCGCGATGGAACCAACAAATCGTGGAACAAATCGCTCGCGCCGACACCATTGTTCGCAGGTTGCGTGGGTTTGCTAGACGGGCTGACACGGAAGTCGAGTCATGTGACGTCAACGCTGTCATCCTTGATACCATCGCCATGCTTCAGTTTGAACTTCGGCGAGCATCCGTCGTCGTCACGACCAACTTGGCCGCCGGTTTACCCTCGATTCGGTTCGTTCGTGTCCAACTGGAGCAGGTACTCGTCAACTTGATTCGAAATTCCTGTGATGCCCTGGAATCGAATTCCGTCAACGACCGCCGCCTCCAACTCAACACATTCCTTGATGGAGAAGCGATCGGTGTCAGTGTCACCGACAACGGACATGGAATCCCTGAATCGCAGCTTTCTCAACTTTTTCAGGCATTTCATTCGACTAAGAAAGATGGATTGGGATTGGGGCTTGCGATTAGTCGATCCATCATCGAGGATTGTGGTGGTCGCATCTGGGCCAATCGCGAAACACCTGGAATCACGATTTCATTTACGCTATTTGGAATTCCGACATCGGATATTTGATGGGCAAGATGACCGATGACAGAAACTGAACCCCACGTCTATATTGTCGATGACGATGATGCTTCTCGCAGTTCGCTAAAAGCAATCGTTGAAGCCATGAAGGTCAACGTCTATGAATTCGACTCCGCCGAAGCATTTCTAAATTCTCTGCCTCCCTGCAGGCCAGCGTGTTTGATTACCGATCAACGAATGCCAGGAATGGGTGGATTGCAGTTGATCGAAAAGCTTCGTGAGCAGAAGATCAATATTTCCATCATTGTCTTGACCGCTTACCCAGATACTCGATCGACAGTTCGAGCCATGCAGTCTCGGGCTCAGACCTTGCTCGAAAAACCATGCAACCCCCAAGAACTCTGGGATGCAATTCAACAGGGCCTTACGATCGATGCAGAGAATTTCCAGCATGAGATGGAAGTTGAGCAAACCAAAAAGAAAATCTCAGCACTAACGTCAGGCGAACTAGAGGTGTTTGCTTTGCTGATGGACGGTCTTGCCAATAAAGTAATTGCCAATCGACTGAGCATTAGCCTTCGAACCGTCGAGGGTCGCAGAGCCAACATTTTTGACAAGCTTGGAGTCAATTCGATTCCCGAATTGACGGCTATCTGGCTGAAAGCTGCCGAAGAGGTTTCTTGATCTTTTTTGATGGCGTACTTGCTAGCACAATCGTAACATTTGCGTAACTTCGCATCAATTGTTGCTGCTTCTTGGACGATGATTGAATTGTCAGGTCGCACGATCTATGTGTGACGTCCAGTAGCTTCGACTATTGGACTATCGCCCAGGGATTTCAGCGGTTCCGAGTGGTGCATTTCCTTATGGGGCAAATTAGGAAGTGCTTCCAAGAACCGCTGATTCCCAATGGGAGACTCTTTCTCGCATTTTCTCCGCGAGACCACGCCCCAGTACGTGTGCCCTCTACCGATCACGCATCAACTCGCAATGCATGCGTTTTTTTGGCACGTTATCATGTAGCAAGCATGGACGATCCGGTGACTGTCCATGACTTGCACGCCACCATGTTCCATTTACTAGGCATGAATTACAAGCAATGAACATTCATCCACGACGGTGCCCTTTCGTTTGACCGGTGTAGCCGGCGAAGTGCCCATAGCCTATTGGCATAGTAAAAGTTGGCATTTGGATGCAGCACTCAACCTAGTGGTCGTCACAGTTTAACTTGGGGTGACGGGGTCGGGAGGAACCGCACCCCAAAATCTAATGTGGACAGAGCACTTGAGTCATTTTTTCCCTTTGGGTTTGCTTTGGTTGCGATCGTTTTGATCAGCCAATTGCGCTTGCTGCAGCGATCCGTTGGCTTTCAAAACGGCCATGCGTTGCTTGGTAAGTTGATTGTTCAATTCGGCTAACACCTTTCGATTAGCCGACACGTCTTTTTGCGCCGATTCCATTGCGGCCTTTGCAGACTGAACCTTGGGATCGGAATCGATCTTCGATACATCGATAGTCTGGCGCAGTTTCGCAATGGCGCTGATCGCATCGTGGTAATCAGCTTTCAGCGATTTGATTTTTGCGTCTCCATCCAGCGCGTCATTGTCCAATGCCTCAGGCGCCAGAATCAACTTGTCGAGCTCGACGATACGCGCCTTCACGTCAGTATCGGATCTATCGAGATCCTCTAGCAAGGATTCTCGCTCATCTTTTGCCGCGTTGGCTTTTTTACTCATCGACTGCCACTTTTCCGTTTTGTGCAACTGGTCCAATACTGGCTTCGAGAGTTTTGCGATTTCATCCCGAATCGATCGCATTTTGCGAATTGCCTCAGGCAAACCACTCGACTCCGCAAGTTGCTCTTCGGCTTCTTCGCGAGCTTCGTTGTAGGCCGCTTGCAATGATCGAAGCTTTGCTTCCGCTTGATGTACTTTAGTATCTTGTTGGCGGTATTCCTTGACCTCCGACGTCCATTCACGCTGAGCCTTTTGTAATTGCTGTTTGGCTTCGTTGACGCGCTGATTCTCCCGCTGTTCATCCTTGCGATTCGCGTTTTTTTGAGCGAGCGATATCGCCGGGAAACTAGTAGCGACAATGAGAAATATGGAAATTCGTAGCATAGGTGATCCAGAGATTATCATAAGTACTTTCCACTTTCATCGCCCGCCACAGAGGAAATGCAAAATGACTTTGAAGGCATAGTATATCGATCGCCTTCGGGCTTGCCCCGATGGACACACGCTTGGAAACCAGAACGTTGATGGAGCGAAGGTATTGTTGACTACATCGGCGTATCGAACGCCATTCGGGCTTGTCCCAATGGTTTCGGGTTTGAATAACAGAATAGCGTTCGCGATTGGAAATAGGCTACCATCTGGACAAGCCAGAATGCAAGCTCGCGCGGTCAAGCCATGGTTCTTCTGGTTTCCAAACGTGTGTCCATCGGGACGAACCCGAAGGCGTATGACCAAGTTCAACAAAAAACTGTGTAGAGCTATTACGCTGTACTTCCACCAAGATGAAGTCGGTTGAGAGCGTTATCGGAAGGCGATTGTTTGGCATTTCACGCGAAAATCGAGTATAATCCAGCACTCTTGCAGTTCGCTATTGGATCAGAGGAGGTCTAGTAAATGCCATTTCGAAACATCGCTTGGCTCGAAGCGTGCAAAGAGGGCCCCATTCCATTCGTCATTAGCACCATCTTTCATACCTCGCTTATCCTCATCTTGGCTCTTGGTTACTCAGTAGAGCAGAAGCCAACTCAGTCCTCGATTTTGGTGACCTTCCCTAGCGAACAAGCGGAATCGGCGGAGCTTGATAGCATCGAATGGCCGCATTCGAAGCTAGTCGAATTCGATGTGCCGACTTCGAGTGACATGACAGCGACCGAGCCAACTGCGTTATCCGAGGCACCGGTCAGCATGCAACTGAAGTCCATTGTGAGCCAACTCACAAATCAAGAAACAACTCGCGTCGGTGCAGACTCCCTTCGCGAGCGGCCTGGTCGAAAAGCAAAAGTCACTCCAGTTTCCAAGGTGACCAAGACGCTTAGCTTTGGCAAGAAAACCGATTTCGGATCCAAGCAAATGGTTCAAGGAAAAGGTTCAACGCTGGAAGTTGCTATCGCGGATCTCGATCCACTGGGCACCCGCGTCCTTAGCCAAGCTGGTAATTTGTCCTTAACCGGCGGGGCCATGATGGTCAGCACCGCTTGCCCCGCTCCGACTTTGGAGAACATACCGTTGCAGTTCCGCTATGACGCAACAAAAGAGGATGGGCGAAGGCTGGTAGTCGTCGCTGGAAAGCAAACAGCAAGGTTGTCGATTTACGATTGGGAGTTACTGCCGCTGGCAAAGTTTGTTGACTCGGATCATAACGGTGCGGTCAGTATCCAACTATTTGGAAATCGTGAAGTCGTCTCCTTGGACGCCGCCTTTGAACAAACCTTACTGGGGCTTAGGTTTATCCAAGCCGACTTGATGCCGCGAGGAATTGTTATGTCGCAAGCATTCTTACCCCAAGACGAAAACGGAATCATCGTCGGACCTGGTGAACAAGAACGACTGGCATCGGACGAAGACGTCAAATCGGCCGTCAAGGCACTCAAGCCACTTATGGAAAAAACTCGCAATGGAGCTTCTTTCTCGGTTCTGACAGACGCTAGTGTTCGCTTTGTTTTTGAGATCGCCGACACGGAGTTGGTAATTACTGGATCTCCCTATTTCTTTTTCTGGGAGCCAGGGAACAACGGGCAACGAGTCCTTCCGAAGAAAGCTCTTAATGAAGCACTCAAGAAGGCTTGGCCTCAAATTAAGCAAGCCAATCCGTTGGTGATTGAGTCGATGGAACGGAGTTTTAGCACCGTTGCCTTTTTTCGATTCCAAAAACAAAGATCGCCGTCCAATTGGAATTCTTTCATCCAGCAAGTCAGCAAAGCAAATCTCAGCCCAGTGCCAACGCCAGCGATGCTTACGAACTAGTTGGTTCAACACAATTTAACTCTTGAGTCGCCTTCGGGCTTGCCCCGATGGATTCACGTTTGGAAACCAGAACGTTGATGGAGCGAAGGAACCGTTGAATGCATCGGCGTATGGATCGCCTTCGGGCTTGTCCCGATGGTTTAGGGTTTGATTAACGGAATAACGTTGGCGATTGAAAACTTCGGTCAGTCAGTTAGCATGGTCAGTGTCTCTGCGACGACCGCTTTCTAGGACACTTAATTTTCCGTAAGACATGATTTTCGTGTAATGAATTCGATATAGTACGTGCGGTCGTTGTTCGGTTTACTCACCGCTTTTCAAATTCGACCAACGCTTCACGAGTGCGAAATTCCACAACTACTTCTCACGAGAGTCGATCATGACAACAAAATGCCTCTTCAGACTCCTACCCATGTTCCTACTTGGGTTTCTGATTTCCACTTCGGTAACCCAAGCTCAATTTCAACGTGGCCCGAACGTCGTTTCGCCGGAAGTGAAGGAAGGCAAGGTTACCTTCCGAATCCTTGCTCCTAATGCAACAAAAATACTTTTGATTAGCTCGGATATGCCTGGGGTAATGCCCGGAGTTGAACTGAAGAAAGGCGATGAAAATGTCTGGGCTGCGACGGTGGATGTGGCACCAGGCTACTATCGTTACAACTTGAATGTCGATGGAGTTTCCGTTATCGATCCTCGCAATCCATCGACCAGCGAATCGGTTGGCAACACGTGGAGTCTCCTTGGAGTACCTGGTGCCGAGTGGATGGATACAAAGGATGTCCCGCACGGGGCCGTTGCTGAAGTGACCTACAATTCAACATCGTTAAAACGCTTTCGGCGCATGCACGTATACACTCCACCGGGCTATGAAAAGGGTGAAGGTACCTTCCCTGTCTTTTACTTGTTGCATGGGGCAGGAGACAGCGATAACTCTTGGACAACGATCGGTCGCGCGTCTTTCATACTCGACAATTTGATCGCAGCGGGTAAAGCCAAGCCGATGATTGTGGTGATGACCGCAGGACACGCGGGTCCCTTCCGCTTTGGTGGTCCACGTCCGGCCGTCGATGAGTTCGCAGAGGATTTCTTGAACGATGTGATGCCGCATATCGAAAAGAATTATCGAGTCAAAGCGGACCGTGACAGTCGAGCACTCGCAGGTCTTTCCATGGGCGGTGCTCAAACCTTAAACATCGGCATTCCCAAGCTTGAAAAGTTCGCATATCTAGGAGTATTCAGCTCCGGAGTGTTCGGCATCGTTCCGCGTCCAGGTGCACCGGCACCTGAAGGCCCAACGTTCGAAAAGGAGCATGAAGCCATTTTGGACAACGACGAATTGAAGAAAGGTCTTAAACTCTTTTGGTTTGGAACTGGGAAAGACGATTTCCTAGTCGAGACCTCTCGTGCCACTGTCGCAATGTTCAAGAAGCACAAATTCGACGTCATCTACGACGAAACCGAAGGCGCACACACTTGGATCGTTTGGCAAAAGTACCTCAACGATTTCGCGCCGAAGCTATTTCGATAAAAATTGAATTGGAAGTTAGTCGCTGTTTTTCATAGGCGAGCGCCACAATAAAACCCGCGTGGGCCGCCAATGTTAGGGCTTCAAAATGTGCTTTCCTTTTTCGAACTGCTTATGGCACGCATTGCAATGATCGAGCATGCGTACATAAGCATCTTTACTTGCCGCAAAGTCTTGTTTCTTGGCTGCCTTGATGATCTCGGCACCTGCATTACGCGATGCGATACTGTGCTTGATCCAATCAGCAACGTCTTTCTCCGGTTTACGGGTGAGAAGTAGATTGGAGCCTTCGGCCAGAATAAGTGCATCGGATCGAATAGCTTTCCAGCCTGGTGGATCCGTGGGCTCTTTTTCCAGGGCAGCCTTCAACCGGCGATAGGGCATTTGAAACATACCTTCCATAAAGTCATGCATGTTTACATCGACAGGTTTCATTTCATCGTCGGCGGTAACCGTTGGTATCGTTACGAAAAATTGAGTGCTAAGTACCAGCAAAGCCGCGAGAGCTTGGCTTCGGACAGTTTGTGATTTCATCAGAGTTCTCCGACGACTGAAAATCCTAAAGGACCGCGATATGCGAATGAACCGACAATGTGGGTGACTATTGTACACAAAATTGTAAACACTTTCAGGGTATGAACCGACGGGCGTCGGCATGACCAACCGATTCGCCACCACCAACCCGTTGCCCCGAAAAGCGAGTCTGGGTGGGTCGCATCTGCCGGATGCGACTAGGTTAAGTCACTTGCTATCGGCAACCACAATCCCCCGTCGAAGTGTACAGCTTATTTGGCTCCGGCTATTTGTGTTGGTGCGGAACGGAAGCTGGTGTAATTTGGTCGCTTCCGGCAGAAGCGACCCACCAAAATCGATGGAATGTTGGTTCGGTCTTCTACGTCCTTTGCAATGGTGAACACAACTGTGATGCAGTAAGCAGTTGAGGACAACGGCTCTACAATTTCACCAAAAATCTTTTACCAGCAAAAGCTATCAGATCAAACGATATAGCCCAACGGTGTACGTACTGGCTATATTTAGAGAAATGGCGACAAAGCTATTGACAGCAATTCGCTAATTCACGGATTACAAAAGGCGTTATGGAGAATAGCCATGGTCAATCGCGAAGTGAGTTCGATCCGAGGCATGCTGCCGATTGCCCTATTATTACTGCTATTCCTGGCGGCAGACGTACTGGTTGTCCCATACTTTTCCATCTTTGGCGCTGGGTTCTTTAGCGGTGCTTTACTCTATGCCTTGGTGATCGCTCAAGCGGGCGTTTATTGCGTCATGGGCGGCACGCTAGGACGTGCCTGGATAAGTAGTTTTTTGATCGCAACTTTATGGGCGGTTTTGGCCTGCCTGTCGTTAGTCTTGGGTATGGTGATTTTGTCATCAATCTCATTGAGCAGTGATTTTCCTATTGCCGAGGCAATTGTCCTTTCTTGCGGAGTTGTTCCACTGCTCATGTTCTGCGGCTGTCTTCCGTTCTTCCTATTGCGAAGCTGGCGTGGTTGGCACCTTCATCGTAATCCGCAACCTTTTGCCGAACCCTATTCGCTACGCATGGGCGACATTTTTCTGACGACGACTTTAGTTGCTGCCTTGCTCGCGATGGCGGCTGCTTCAATTAACTTTTCGATTAACGATGGCGATAGCGATGGACTAGTCATCATCCTCAATTTTGCCGTGTATTCGACCATCGCATCTTCCGTCGCAGTCGTGCCTGTCACGATCGCTTACTTCAAATCTTCGACGCGTCGAAAGCGTGCCATCGTGCTGCTGGGCTTTGGCCTGTCTGGAGTGTTCGCGT
The DNA here is from genome assembly GCA_037367405.1 of Ottelia alismoides. NCBI lineage: Eukaryota > Viridiplantae > Streptophyta > Magnoliopsida > Alismatales > Hydrocharitaceae > Ottelia > Ottelia alismoides. Next base: position 674,409 of record JAZKJV010008684.1, read on the forward strand.
TTTCGGCGATCATTGTTGCACTGGAATATTGGTCCCAAATGAACCTGCATTCAATCTTGGCCAGTGTCTCGCAAATGGCCATACCGGTTGCAACAACCAGCACGCTGTTTTCAATGGGGCTGCTAGCGTTGCATGCTAGCGGTTATCGTCGGGCAATTGTCAAACCAGAGTCTTCGCCTGAGACTGTAATCGACGTACTCGAACAACCTGTCATGCCAGTTGCAAGAAGCCGCTATCGCCGGCGAAACCTTTTCGCTACGGTCGGGATCATCGCTGGGTCCATCGCTTTGTCCGTTTCCATTGGAATGCTTCAAAGTGGTCGTGTAGCCATCGCCCAATACTACGCGCAACTCAATTCAAGGCTTTCGCAGCAAGGCGGATACGTTGAACAAGCTGGTCATCGACCACTCGCCCTCAAGCTAGCTCCATCGAACGATCGCCAAGCAGTGCCCGATTTATCGCGTTTCAATGGGTTGAAAAGGATCTCTTTGGCTGGATCGCAAGTGAACGAGGACGACTTGAAGTCCCTTTCGAGACTCAAATCGCTAACAGACATCGATCTAAGCGATACAACTGTCGATGATCCTATGGTTGCGATTCTCGAGCGCGGAGGGCTGGCTGCTAGACTCTCGTTGGCCGGAACTCGCGTTACGATCAAGGGTATCCAAACCGCCTTGGATCGCAGTCGGTTTTCGCGACTTGATATCGGTAACCTCAATATCGATGATAGCGCTATTGCACAGTTGCCCCTCACGCGACTCCATGAATTGGTGCTGCGCGGCAACCCAATTACGGACCAGTCAATCAAACACCTTAGCAGTATCGAGCGGCTTGACCTAAGCCAAACACGATGCAACGGATCAAGTTTCAATCAATTGACTAAGACCGTTTCGTTGGTTGTCGATAACACAACCGTCGATGACACAGCCATCACACAACTTCTCAAAACCAATAAAGGAATTAGCCGGCTTTCGTTGAGGGATACGCAAGTCACCGACGCGGTACTGACGATGCTTACTCAAGCCCCCGGATTGACGGAATTGGAGTTGGGTGACGGAATGATTACACCTGAAGGACTGGTACAAGCTGCTTTTCCACGATTGGATCGACTCGCGTTGAATTCAAGAAAGTTCAACTCGACTTTGTTTGTCCAGTGGAACCCTAGGATCAAGCATTTGGACATGAGCAATTCTGGTGTCACCGATAACGACATAACGTATCTGAGCCGTTTGCGTGGCTTAACCGAATTGTCGCTCGCTAACTGCAATGTCAGCGACGATTGCTTGCCAAAGTTAGCTTCGTTGGGCACCAGCAAGTTGGATCTAACGGGCACCAAAGTCACCGCGACCGCAGTTGCGAAATATTTCCCAAAAACAACTGCGGTCTACCTCTCCGCTGAACAATGCCAACCGGAAGAGTTGTCAAAGCCAAACCCTGATGGATGCATAAGAATCGGCCTGCGCCTGCAAGCCAACAATTATTGATTTATAGCGACGAAACCCCACCACATCATTCTCGAAAGTGCTTCATAGCGTTGCCTTCGCCCGGTATTCTGCGCAGAAGGGCATGAGAGGGAGAGCGACCGAGGCACTGCATCAATTCCTCGGACCGTTGGTAACCGATTTTCAACTATCGCTCCAATTCGAAACGCAAAGTTCTAGGTCCACCGAGCGAACTCCGTGGCGATCTGCGAAAAGCACCGGCAATCCTAGAATAATCCATCACAGAATTAACTTGCGCGGCCGCTACTAAACGGTGCCTTCGTGGATTGAAAAGTAGGAATGATGAATCGCAAAATACTGTAGACTACTGTAGTCGCCTTGATAGCCTGCGTGTTTCGATGATTGCGGAGTGGTTACTTTGACTGAGCCCAAACGACCCAATAGCTTTGTCTTCAATGAAGCAATGTTGAAGGGCTTCATGGATGGCACGCTGGAGCCTGCCGTTGAGGAGAATGTTGCCAAATTGCTTGAGGCGAGGCCTGAGCTTCTGGAAAGAATCTCGTCAAGATCGGGCGACGGTTTTCTAAAGCGACTCCGAGAGGTACAGCAGCGTTCCTCTGAAGGATCCCAAGTCCACATTAACGCTGAGATTGTTGAGCCTGCGCAGATCGAAAAGTCGGCAATCAAGAGAGATAGGTCGATCCCAGCGGCGCTGACAAACTACTCGGGATACAAAATCATTAAAGAGCTAGGCCGAGGTGGGATGGGGGTGGTCTATCTTGCCAAAAACATCCAATTGGACCGATTGGAAGTTTTAAAAGTTCTGAACGAAAACCTACTCGATCACGAAGGGGCGAAAGAGCGATTCCTACGTGAGATACGTGCCGTTTCCAAACTTAGCCACACGCATATTGTAGCTTCGTATAGCATCCTGCCCCTCGACGATCTGCTAGTCTTTGTGATGGAATATGTCCAAGGTATTGATTTGCACAAGTACATTTGCAAAAACAAACCGCTGGCCATCGCCACATGCTGTTCGTTGGCGAAGCAACTAGCGTCTGGGTTGCAGCACGCACACTCAAGAGGCTTAGTGCATCGCGATATCAAGCCATCAAATGCAATTGTCTATGAGGCAGATAGACGATTGCTTGTAAAGATCCTGGACTTTGGACTTGCAAAGGCGACGAGTGAAAAGAAGCTTGCGGGTTTGACTCAAGACGGTACGATGCTCGGAACGCCCGAATACATGTCACCTGAGCAAACGCTCGATGCAGCGAAAGCTGATATTCGAGCCGACATCTATAGCCTTGGATGTACGCTATACCACATGCTGAGCGGCAAACCTCCATTTACTGGAACGCATGGCGCCATTCTCCTCGCTCATGCACAGCGCGAACCTGCTGCATTAAATCTTGTACGCCCCGATGTTTCAACTCAGTTGGCCGCGGTCGTCGCCAAGATGATGGCCAAGTCTCCCGACAAGCGTTACCAAACACCTGCCGAAGCAAGCGATGCACTTACACCCTTTCTTCAGCAATTAAGACAACCGTCAACTCTTGTCGAATTAGCATCCGCATCAAGTCCGTCGAATACGATAAATGAACTAAAAAGTCCAGAGATTGACACTTCGGTCGAGGAGTCGAGGCTTCAGTTATCGTCAGTCGCCCGCGTAGCATCGAAAAACGATCGTGAAAGAGCGAAGCGACAGTGGCACTGGCCGGTCGTCGTGGCAGTAATCGGTTCGCTCGTATCTGCGGCGTTGATATCGCTGCTCGGTACGCTTGTCTTCAAAAGACCTAATGGAACAATTCTTGTCGAGAACTTGCCCGCCGATGCTGAAGTGCGCGTTGATGGTAAGCAGCTTGAGGATATCCTGCATTTACCGTCGCAGGCGCAGATCAACGATCAAGCTAATTCGATCACCAATAAAAATGAAGCTGGTAGTTTCCAGCTTCCCGCTGAATCGCTCGACGTGTATTCTGCTGAAGCGGCTAAGATCCGAGCAAGAATGTATTACGAAGCTAAGCAAGCTGACAGAACCGAGGCAGGCAGAGCGCTCGTTCGAAAACTCCAACAAGTTCGCTGGCCTGTCGATTTACTCGACAGAAACGCCATACCGCCTGAAGAACTCCTTAACGTCGGAGGTGACAGCAGGGCCGCGCCGGCCGAGTTGGTCGCGGTACTCGGCAATTCACGCTGGAAATCAGTCGACCAGATTGTCGCCCTGGACGTTTCAGTCTCTCAGGAAACTGTCATCTCCGGATCACGGGACGGAATGGTAACCGTTTGGAACCCAAAGACCGGAGCAATTCAGAAGTTCATAAAGGTCACTGACGCTGATTTGACTCAAGTCACGCTGAATCGCAGCGGAAGTGGGTTTCTATCTTGTGGCGGCGATCGCAAGATTAAACTCTGGGACGTTGTAGCTGGAAAATTACTGCGCACCTTTGACGGCCACGAAGGGACGGTGACCGCTGCCGTTTTTTCTCACGATGAGAAATCCATTTATTCGGCAGGCTCAGACAAGAGAATTTGTGTTTGGAATGCAATTACGGGCATCTGCGAAAAGCAGCTACCCACTTACGCTATTCCGCTGACACTGCTCTCGCACCCATCAAAACCCACACTAATCGTGAATGGTAAGAAAGACGGCACTTTAGTCCTTTGGAACGTTCAGACTGGCAAGATGGAACGTGAGGTTGATACAGGTAGTGGAAAAGTTTGCGGAGTCGACTTTAGTCCTGACGGGAAGTACCTCGCTGCAAGTCTGCTGACTGGTGAAGTCGCTATTTGTGACGTGAATAGTGACTACAAAGTTGTGAAAACACGAAAATTCGATCAACCACCTATACGCGCCATACAATTCTCCAATGACTCGAGAACACTTGCGGTTGGAACTAAATCAGACGCGCTGACATGGGATATTGGCTCAGACGAAATCCGTTGGAAAAACGGTATAACTGGACCTGCGCATTCTATAAAGCCCTTGCATGACAAGTTGTTGCTTGCGACTGGTCACTGGATAGATGTCATCAATAGTCGTGGAAAATTCGTTTATTCTGATACCGCGCCAATCACTAAAGCTACCGTGTCACCAGACGGAATTTCAGTCGCTTTGACCTCTACCGTCGTAAACCGGTTGGAGATTTGGAACCTAGCTGGTGAACTAACTTCAAAAGTTCCCAAAGGAAACGCGAAAAACATCAGTGGCATGGGCTTTTCGACTGATGGTCAATCACTTTTCACGGCTGGGGGTATCTGGCAGCCGAAGATCTGGGACATTCATAGCGGAGAAAAAACAAGTCAATTCGGTCGTCACGATGGCTATGTTACTGATTTGGATGTCGCTTCGGACGGAGCGCGCTTCTGTACTTGCAGTGGCGACATGACAGCTCTGGTCTGGGATATTCAATCCAGTAACCAACTCTTAGTTTTTCGAGGACACAGTAAACCAATTAAGTCATGTCGTTTTAGTCCCGACGCTACCAAGGTTATTTCTGCAAGTAACGATGGCGTAGTGAAAATTTGGGACTCGAAGTCAGGGGACGAACTGCTACCCTCGCTTCCAACAGCGAACAATGGGTTTGCAGTCGCTTTTCGACCATTCAGTGAAGAAGTTGCAGTGGCTGATGGAAACAACATCACGATCCATAAACTACCAGGTGGCGCATCGCCCCGTTCCTTGGTCGGCCATCGAGCGACGGTATTGGACCTTGACTACAATCTCGACGGATCAAAAGTGGTCACCTCGAGTAAGGATGGAACCGTCCGGATCTGGAACGCAGAATCTGGCGAACAGCAAAAATTGATTCGCGTTCACGCGGGTAAAGGCGAAATTTCAACTGCCAGGTTTACCCCCGAGGGTCGCCATGTGATCATCATCAATGGTAGCGGCGTCTGTTGCATTCTACGCGTGGAGGCCGCAGCTAGCGGGTAGCGAAAGGGCTGAACCTCCTGTCAATTCTAAAGGGGTAGATTCAGAGGCGATAACCAATATGGAAGCCCAATTGATTGATCATTTCGCCGTTGGAAGTCATTGGTCTGGAACAGGTGTGTATTCTAAAGGTGTCAACAACGAGGATTTCACTGATAACGTATGGGAATTGAGGGTCACCAAACGAGAGGGTGAGAATTTTTCAGGAGAGGTCACCTACTGGGGTACAATGTCTAAAAAGAGGATAACTTTGCCGGTAACTGGCACCGGTCCAAAGTTTGGAGCAGGTAAATTTTCGATGGGTATGCCAGAGAAAAAGAAGCAGTTTCAGAACTATTCGGGCGAGACAGATGCAGCAGGGGCCATCAAAGCCAAATTCATCGGCGAAGGCGCAGGTGGACAACCCGGTGAAGGAACAGTCGAGTTGTTGAAGCAACCACTGTCCCGAGCAATGTAATTCGTTCAAGTTACTTGCTACAGGTCGAACAAAAAAATCCTGTTATCTCAGGCAAGGCAGAAAGATCGAAGGCAGGAATCTATTCGCAACTTTCGCAACTTTCGCAGCCGTCGCAGCCAGAAGCTTAGCCAACAATTCGCGGAATTCCAAACACAAGAAGGTTAGCAATGACACAAGAATACAAAACAGTTGAGGACAACTGTTCTACAATAGAAACGAAAAAACCCACTCGTGAATAAATCCACGAGTGGGCTATTTGAAATCTGGTTTGATAAGCTCTCAGCAAGTTTCTAGTTCAAGGTTGTGCTCACCATGAGTCAGCGTGTGTCACCACACGTAACTAATAGTCCTTAGAAAGGAGGTGATCCAGCCGCAGGTTCCCCTACGGCTACCTTGTTACGACTTAGTCCCAATTGTCAAGTTGACCTTCGGCGCCTGCATCCTTACGGTTAGCTCAGCGACTTCGGGCCCTCCCAACTTTCGTGGCTTGACGGGCGGTGTGTACAAGGCTCAGGAACACATTCACCGCGGTATGCTGACCCGCGATTACTAGCGATTCCAGCTTCATGCAGGCGAGTTGCAGCCTGCAATCCGAACTGAGCGACGCTTTTTGGGGTTTGCTCCCTCTCGCGAGTTTGCTTCCCTTTGTACGCCGCATTGTAGGACGTGTGCAGCCCTAATCATAAAGGCCATGAGGACTTGACGTCATCCCCACCTTCCTCCGGTTTAACACCGGCAGTCTCTCTAGAGTCCCCGACTTTACTCGCTGGCAACTAGAGACAAGGGTTTCGCTCGTTAAGGGACTTAACCCGACATCTCACGACACGAGCTGACGACAGCCATGCAGCACCTGTGCAAAGGCTCCCCGAAGGGCACTCCAACCTTTCAGTCAGATTCCTAAGCATGTCAAGACTAGGATAAGGTTCTTCGCGTAGCCTCGAATTAAGCCACATCCTCCACCGCTTGTGTGAGCCCCCGTCAATTCCTTTGAGTTTCAGCCTTGCGACCATACTCCCCAGGCGGAGCACTTAACACTTTCGCTACGCCCGAGAGGATGTGAGAGTCCCCACGGGCTAGTGCTCATCGTTTACGGCTAGGACTACCGGGGTATCTAATCCCGTTCGCTACCCTAGCTTTCGTTCCTCAGCGTCAGAAAAGATCCAGTGAGCCGCTTTCGCCACCGGTGTTCCAGATGATATCAACGCATTTCACCGCTCCACCATCTGTTCCGCTCACCTCTATCTCCCTCCAGCCTTGCGGTTTGAAGCGCAGTTCCCCGGTTGAGCCGAGGGCTTTCACACCTCACCTGCAAGGCCGCCTACGAACTCTTTAAGCCCAGTGATACCGAATAACGTTTGGAGAGCTCGTCTTACCGCGGCTGCTGGCACGAGCTTAGCCTCTCCTTCCTCCTAGGATCACTCAATTACAGGGGAGAACCCCCATAAATTTGTTCCCCTACGACAGCGGTTTACAACCCGAAGGCCTTCATCCCGCACGCGGCGTCGCTCGGTCAGGCTTGCGCCCATTGCCGAAGATTCTCGACTGCAGCCACCCGTAGGTGTCTGGGCAGTTCTCAGTCCCAGTGAGGCGGGTCATGCTCTCACACCCGCTACCCATCGTTGCCTTGGTGGGCCATTACCCCGCCAACAAGCTAATAGGAAGTAGACTCATCCCCAGGCGGAATCACACCTTTGATCCGAAGATGTTATCGGGTATTACCGGCAGTTTCCCGCCGCTATCCCCGTCCCGAGGGTAGATTTCTACCTATTCCTCTCCCTTCCGCCACTGTCCTCGTATTGCTACGATTCTCGTGCGACTTGCATGCCTAATCCACGCCGCCAACGTTCATTCTGAGCCAGGATCAAACCCTTCAATTGTGTATGCTTTCCACCAACTTCAACCAGGCCAAAACCCCGTCTCCATCAGTAGATTGTTAACCACTTTCGAAGGCCTTGCGGCCCTTGTGATGCTTCTGGTCAGGAAGCATCGATTTCAATCAAATCAAATTGTTGCCAATGGACGCCTAGACGCCATTAGCCACAACCTTGCTTGGCTAAAAACTTACTTGTTTTAACAGAGAGCTTATCTACCAAATTGTCAAAGATCAGTTTTGTTTTTCGTTTCTCGCTGTTTGGCGAGTCACGTAATTTACAGTCTCGTTTTCGCTTCGTCAAACCCAATTTCGAGGTTGTTCGAAAAAGTTTTTAACTCGTCGTTTGCCGTCACTCACTTGCGTTTCGCACACAGCAATTCGCTAACGAGGATGAGAAAGATATCGGGCTTCTCCGAACCTGACAAGACGCTATCGAAGAAAATTCTAAAACTCTTTTTTACCCCCCTCATTCCTCGCCTCTAAGTACGGAAGAGTTCACGTACGCGGTACAGAACCAACACGCCATGCGCCTTCAGGCTTGACACGAATTTCCATAAGGGCAAGCTGCTTGCCATAGTGCTTCAAGAACTTGAAGCGTTACGGAAGACGGAGCACGAGCACGAGCACGAGCACGAGCACGAGCACGAGCACGAGCACGAGCACGAGCACGAGCACGAGCAGGAAACCCAAGTGGTGCTTGGCGTGCTTCAACTAAGCCGCGAAAGTGTTTGAAATACGCGATGTTGCAATATCGGATGCCGCCATGCCAAGCGTCTCAAGAATGACGTCCCCCGCCCGAAGACTGGCTCCTGGCACCCCGTATTGTTTGCTCAATTCAGCCAACCTTTGACGCTGGGATTCACGGACACCCACATCACCCATCAATTGATCCATCGCATCCGTCGCCTGCCGAACCGCCTTTGAACTGCTACCAACCGCCAAGAATTCCGGCATGATGGTTTCGCCCGCAATCATGTTTGGCAACGTCATGCTGTTGAGATTTACCAGGCATCTGCCAATTGCGTAAAGCGATCGACTGGCATGATAGACAACCACCGAAGGTGTCTTTCTGGCCATCAATTCCAAACTTACCGAGCCAGATTTGACCAATCCACAATCAGCGATTTCAATCAACTCGCTGGTTCGACCCACGAAAAACTCGATGTTCAAGTCCTTGTCGCCATCGGTCAAGGATCTTCGACAATCCACACAGTGACGATCACGATAACAGGCCACCAAAAACCTGGCCTTAGGATGCTTTTTGCTCAACGTTCGAATCGCCTCTAACTGCATCGGCCAGATCGTCTTAACCTCACGCGATCGCGAACCGGGCAGCACAACGACTTGCAAGCCTCGATGGTTTCCCCACTGGTCCATAAAACCACGGTCCAGTCGACGATGAGCGACTTCGTCAAAAAACGGATGCCCGACGTAATCCACTTGGACCCCGCGTTTCTCGTACCACTGTGGTTCGAATGGCAAACTGCAAAGCGTGCGGTCCACATACTTGCGCATCTTGGACAAGCGCCAAGCGCCCCAGGCCCATAACTGCGGCGGAAGGTAATAAACAACAGGAATCCCCATCTGCTTGGCACGCTTGGCAATGTGCCAATTGAATCCCGGAAAATCGACCAAGACGACGCAATCCGGTCGCTGCTGCCTAAAGACGTCCGAAGCTCGATCCGCTACACGAAAGAACTCGCGCAGCTTGGGCAAAACCTCAGCAAAACCAACTACGGCTAAGTTGGTTAACTCGTAGTCGAGTTTGCATCCTGCATGAGCCATTTGGGGGCCACCAAACCCCCGAAACGTCAACGGGTTGCGGGCTATATTGGTCGTGCTTGATAGTCGACTTTGCAAGGATCGGATCAAACTGGCAGCGTGCAAATCACCGCTTGGCTCACCGACTGAGAAAAAAATGTTTGGCATCGCTTTACTCGAAAATCGCTCAAAAAGCGGTCAAAAAGCTTGTTAATCGCGTCGACGGAGCGACGCGGCACACTTAGCGAGGTGTTTTGTTCAGGGGACGCCACTGCAAGTCCGATTGAGGTGCCCCCGTAGGTGCAAATCGATTGAGATTAGTTGGCGTGCTGTTCAATGACTGGCCATTGAAATTCGGGCCAGTTGGCTCGATACGCGATATTCTGCTGGCAGGAAGCGGATTTTGTCGCGCGACCAACTTCTCGCTCTCAGCTAGTCTCGCCTGAGTGGCAGCAAGTTTCTCACTCAACTGCAATTTCTGCTCGCGCTCCGCCCGAAATTCAGCTAGCAATCGATCATTCTCGCTCTGAAGTTGCCTTACAACCTGATTATGCCCACAGCCAGAAAGCACCGCCGAGAGTGAAAAAACAAGAAAAACCAACTTCCAGGCCGAAGTCCTTAAGCAAGAAGTGCGTTGTTGACTCACCTAAGACTCCTTTCTTGTCGAGTTGTTGGTCGCATCCGTTATTCATCTCAGTTTTTGTATAGCTAGTCGGTAGCATATTGAATCTATTGTGTGAAGAGCGATTGGGTCAGCTTTAGTTAGTACGTTTTTGTTTTCAGGAACTCACCAGACATTCGTAACGTCTTTCCCTGGAGCGTAACGAACTGCAAGTTAACGAATCATTCGCTGGGAGGCCTGAAATGCTAACGAATCAAATATACCGACTGTGGCTCACTGCACTGTTCACCATTCTATTGACGTGCAGGTCATATGCATTGATCGAAGGCGGTACAGGGAACCAACCGCTTCACGATCCAGGTTGGCCTAAAGGCGCGGCACAAATCTTCAACCATAAGGGGCGCATTGCCTATTGGGTCGGACCGCCCTTAGGTGGAGGTCAATGGCACTCGGAATGCAAAGGTGATGCCGAGGTACTAAACGAAGTCCTCAAGCAGTTTGCTTCCATTGAAGGTAAAAAACGGATCGTTGTTTATGATGGACTAGGTTACAGTTTCTGGCTTGACCCGAATGGTTCCAAACGCGGCGACAAGTCCACGAAGATCGATTGGGTCTTCACTGTTTGGGAACCAGAACGATGGAAAGCACAGAAAAAACTACCAACAAGTTTAACAGCCATCGACCCAAACCAGACGGAGCCAACCTTGCAAATCGCGGTCTACACCGCAACCCTACGTTGGGCAGATGTCCAGGTTCCCAACGGAATTGAGGTGATCGACAACCGCATGTTAGCGCGCGGATTTAAGCTGAGTGATGGTCGTGTGATTGAAGGCAACGTTGTCGACTCCGCTGACAATCCATTGCAAGCGAAAATAAGAATCGAGCAAATCATTCCAAGAGAAAAAGCTGGATACGACTACAAAACATTAAGAACGATTGAGACGGATCAAGTCGGCCATTGGTGCATCAAGAATTTTGGTACCGAATGGTGTCGACTCATTGCCGAGAGTGATGGATTCGCATCGCGAGTCATAGGTCACGTTCGTTACGATCGACAACCCGGTTGGCAGTCCATGAACACGAAACTTGCCCCTCAAACGAGCATTCAAGGGCAAGTTATCGACGAAACGGGCACCCCACTAGCCGATGTTAGTGTCGCGTTGCGAGACTTGGTCGCGCTCGATGGAAATCGTTACGAAACAGTTGGTGATGGCTTTCAAAAGACGGATGCCAATGGCAATTTTATGTTTACAGATCTCCCGCACGGTAAAGCCCGAATTACGGGTCATCACGAAGTTTACTTTTCGCCCGGACTTGGCCAAGAAATGATGTTGCCTGGCGAAAAGATCAAGCTGACTATGTACAAAGCGGCCAAGTTGTTGATAAGAGTTGAATTCGCGGGTGACCGTGGCGACAAACAATATCTGGCGAATCTAACACCCGAAGGCGGAGAGAAAATTGGTTCCTGGAGTGGCAGCGTTCAAGTCGGCGCTGAAAACACGGCTGAACTCAAGGGCGTGCCACCTGGGAAATACAATTTAGTTGTCTATCCCAACCCTAGCAGCGCGGCCGCTCGCAAAAAGTCGCAACTTGTCGAATTGAAAGGCGGTGAGGTAACAACCGTGGTCGTCAAACAAACGGTTGATGAATAGACCAGCAACCTCTCACGCAATCTTGATCGTACGCAATCGAAGAGCATTCGTAACAATAACTAGATCCGACAGGATCATTGCCAATGCCGCCAAGATCGGATGCAGCTCTCGAAGCATCATTGGCATGAAAGAGATTCCTGCTAAAACTCCGGCGGCAATCGGAATTAATGCAATATTGTAGGCAAAGGCCCAGAATAAATTCTGTTTGATGTTACGCATCGTCGCCGCCGATAACTCAATCGCCATCGGCACACTATTGAGATCACCGCGAAGCAACGTGATATCAGCCGATTCAATCGCTACGTCCGTTCCTGTACCAATTGCAATACCCACGTCCGCTTGAGCTAACGCTGGGGCATCGTTGATGCCATCGCCGACCATTGCAATTACGTTGCCATGAGATTGTAATACTTGGATGCGCGTTGACTTTTCGCTTGGCAGCGTTTCAGCCATTGTTTCATCGATGGAAACCTGCTGGGCAATCGCAGAGGCAGTATGGCGGTTGTCGCCAGTAATCATCGCCACGTGCAGGCCCATCTCTTTCAATTTTTGGATTGCGACCATTGATGTTGGTTTAAGTGAATCAGCAACTGCAATTAATCCGATCACGTTTTGATTTGATGCCACCCAAAGAACGGTCTTTGCCTGCTTTTCAAGTTCCAGAGCACGATGATCAAGCTCTTTGACTTCACAACCCAATTCAACCATCCAAGTCCGCTTGCCAACGTGGATCGTTTGGCCGCTTATCTTCGCCGAAACGCCCTTCCCAGCAGTAGCCAGGAAGTCCTTGGGATGTATCAGCACTAGCCCTTCATTTATTGTTTTGATTTGAATGGCCGAAGCTACAGGATGCTCGCTTCCTACTTCCACAGAAGCGGCGGTAACGAGAACGGAACTAGCAGACTTTCCATTGGCAGTTTCCACGTCAGTCACACTGAGCTTACCTTCTGTAATCGTTCCCGTTTTATCCAGAACAATGTGCGTCAAACTGCTCGCACGTTGAAGGGCTTCGCTGGACTTGAAGAGAATGCCGTTTTCGGCACCTCGCCCCATGCCAACCATTACGGCCAAGGGGGTTGCTAGTCCCATAGCACACGGACATGAAATAATCAGCACTGAAATAGTTCTAAGCAATGCATTTGTGAAGTCACCAAAGGCGAACCACCAGACACAAAATGTCAGCATTGCAACTGCGATCACCAATGGCACGAAGACATTTGTAATTCGATCTGCCAGCAACTGAATCGGTGCTTTGGAGGACTGTGCCTGTTTCACCTGTTGGATGATTTGCGCCAAAGCTGACTCATCACCCACCTTGCGTGCCTCAATGGTCAGCAGTCCCTCGCGATTGATGGTCGCTCCAACGACGCTCATTCCAGGTAACTTGGAAACAGGCAAACTTTCACCGGTCAACATGCTTTCATCGACAGCTGAATTACCTGAAACAACGACGCCATCCACGGGAATCTTCTCCCCAGGTCGCACCGTTACGCGGTCGCCGACAACCACTTCACTCAAAGGTATGTCGAATGTTTGACCATTTCTCTCGACCCTTGCCGTTTTGGCTTGTAGCCCCAGCAGATTTTGAATCGCTGCGCTGGTTTTACCCTTGGCCATTTGCTCGACAACGCGGCCTACCAAAATCAGCGTGATGATCGTCGCGGAGGTCTCAAAATAGACGTGCTCTCCCCAAGACTTGGATCCGAGGGACAATGCGGCTGCTACAAAAACGCTGTAGAAGTATGCAGTTGTGGCTCCCAACGATACCAATACATCCATGTTGGCAAAGCGATTTCGTAGTGAATTAAATGCGCTGCGATAGTAGTCCCATCCGACATAAAATTGAACTGGAGTTGCAAGTGCACAAAAAAACCAGTTCATCCAGCTGGCGTGGGACCAGTGGCCAATCCATCCAAAGTCTCGCGACATGCTCAATGCAAAAAGCGGTACCGTCAGCACCAGTCCGACCCTAAGTCGATTCCATTGAGAGCGACTCTCTGCCTGATTGGCAGTTTGCAGCGCGTCCTCCAAGGACTGATTCGGAACAGCCTCGACGACTTCAAATCCAGATTGACGAATGGTTTGGATAACTTCGGCGCGATCAATCTTCGAGTTGTCGAAAGTTACGTTAACGCTATTATTCGGAAAATCGACGACAGAAGAATGCACTCCCGCTTTTCGTGACAGTGCGAGTTCGATCGATTTTGCACAACCTATGCACGACATGCCAGAAATGGGAAGGTCAACCGTCTGCTTGGACATTCGTGAAATCCAGGTGAGTATTTGTCAACATTTGAACCCGTCAGCATTCAAACGTGCGAATATCATACCAGCTACTCAAGTATGCTCATGATGCCCTTAAGGCTGTCGAAGTACTCCGATGAACTGCCAAGCGAATCAGAACGAGCCTTGGAGGAAACGAACTGTTCGCGGTTGCCGATGTAAGAGGATTCTAGTCGATTACTGTGCCTGCGGCAGGCTTGCAACGATCGAGTCGCCTGCTCGCCGTCCGTCACGCACGCATTGAGGAATCCCCACGCCGCGATAACCCGCGCCGCAAAATTCGAGATTAGGCAGCAACTTAACACTCTCTTCAATTTGCTTAATCAATTTTAGATGACCAACCAAATACTGTGGCATCGCATTCTTCCATCGTACGACGGCTTGCCATCTCGCTTTCGTTCCCGTCCATCCCAAGATTTCGCGAAGTTCTGACGCCGCAAGCTCAGCCAATCTCGAGTCGGATTCATCCACCAGATCTGGAGCCAATGCACCACCGAGAAAGATACGCAACAAAAGCTGGTCTTCAGGAACTCGCCCTGGATACTTGTTGCTAGAGTAGCTAATTGCAAGAGTTTTGCGATGTTCTTTTCGTGGTACGATCAGGCCAAATCCATCGATACGCCCCTTAATGTCCGCTTTGTCAACAACCATCACGACAACAGCACTGGATGCGTACCGTATGGAACCGATCAATTGACTCACGACTGGTGCAGTGTCGTGTAGCAAACTCGATGCGTGAAGAGTTGGCAGGGCAACGATCACACCATCATAGCTCTGAACACTCTTGGACAGTTTGATTCGCCACTGGTGTGCGCCATCAATAGTTTGCGACTGAAGCGCTTCGACCGGCTGATTCAGTTGAACGCAATCCGCAGGTAGACAACCGACAATGTGTTGGAGCAGGTCGCTCATGCCTTTAGCCGGCGCGTAGAATTGATCGTAGCGAGCACCACTAGCACGACCAGCAACGGCCTGTGCTTCGGTTTTTTTCCCTCGAGTGCGTAGATAGCCACGAATCAATCCACCATGCTTGCGCTCCATTTCTAAGAATTGAGGCATTGTCGCGGCCATGCTCAAAGTACTTGGGTCAGCCGTAAAGATCCCGCTTACAATCGGCTCGACAAGGTTCTCAAAAGCTTCACGACCCAATCGGCGAGTCACGAAGGACTCAAGCGATTCATCTTCAACGTCACTGCGAGCTGCTGTCCAGTACTCTTTGGCAACGCGCACCTTCCCCGCCCAAGAAAGCGTTTTGGTCATCAACATCGAGTCAAGGCGAGTTGGTTGCATCAGGCTAAAGCCCAAAGGAATTGGAAGGATCCGGCCACGATTTAGCACGAATGCTCTGCGTCCTTCGGCTCGAGGTCGAATCAAGTGGGATTCGTAGCCAATCTCGCGACAGAACTCTAAGGCATTAGGAATGAGCGTTGCAAAGTTATCAGCGCTGCGCTCGATCAGATAGCCTTGATCGTGAATGGTCTCAAGAACTCCACCCACGCGATCAGAGGCTTCATAAAGCGTGACACTGATGTTCGGTTGCTGGGCCACAGTCCAGGCGGCTGCCAGTCCGCTGATGCCACCACCGATCACTGCAACTTTACGAACGCGACTGGACAATGGACTCATAGGTTTGAATGGTTGCTCGGTCGCGTGGATAGAATCTGAGCTTAGAAAAGTTCAGGAGTGCTGCCGTGAAACTTGGAACACTACTCTAGGTGAACTTATGGTAGCTTTCAGACCCAACAAAGCAACCATGGAGGGCGCGCAGACTTCCTACCCAATATCTTTCGAATTTCGAAACTTCTTTTTCTCCGAAATTTTTCGTTTGTCGTCCATTCTTCGCCGAATAGCTGACTTGCTGGGCTTGGTGGCCACCCTTCGTTTGGGTATTACCAGCGCCGCAAGAATCAACTGTCGCAATTTATCTCGACAAACCTCGATATTCTTCGCCTGATCTCGCGATTCTTGAGATTGAATCACGACTTCACCTTCGGTAGTGAAATAGCGATCTGCTAGCTTGCGAAAGCGATTATATGCAGGTACGGAAATCAAATCTTTTGGTGGAGTCCATCGCAAAGTCGCCTTGCTGTTGACTTTGTTGACGTTTTGGCCGCCGGGTCCGCCACTGCGCGCAAAACTCCACTCGAACTGATCTTCGGGAATGACAATGGTTTCATTAATGACAAGGTCGGACACGGGAACACCTCTACTGACTATCGTAATTGACTTACGACGTGGATATACTCCAAGATGTTCACTCCGATTCCATTTTTTGTAAAGTAGATTTGCGTTGGCAACGGGCGACATCGTGCCTGCAGCACCTGTGGCAGGCAAAAGTAAAACGTGGAATACTGTGGTCTCGTGCTGCGCTTACGGTAGTTACGTGATCTTCGTAAGTGGTTTGATGCTGGTTGTGAATGCAGTCATGTGTCTGTCCGTCCACTCTGCATTGATGCTGTTTGGACCAGAGTGGATCACCGAGAATCCGGTGGTCGCCCCGCGAGCTGCACAGTTGTTCTTCTTTATCGTCCCAGTATTACTGATGCTATTAGAGTGGAACCTGATCGACCGCATCTACAACATGCTTTATGGACAAGAGAAGAAAGTGTCACAGTGAACTTTCCGTGGTGAGGGGACAACCGGCAAGAAAGTCAGCGCACTTGCAAGAAAAAAAGCGAGGGGACTCTTCCGGAGTGATCGCCCCAGAAAATTCCAGGAAGAATCCCCGTCGCCTAAGTACCTATGTTTTCGGTCGAGATTTCAAACTCTGCCGAACGAATTCGCTTGGACGGCGTAATGACGCCACGCGGGGGCGAATTGGACTCTGCTCCACCCCGATTTGCGGAACAACTGGAACCGAGGTCGCTTTGGATGCCAGCCAAGCCCAGCTCTGTAATTTTTACAATCCGTTTGCAAAAATCGGGAATGGCACGATTAGCAAAAGCTTGGTTCCTGCCGTTTTTGCTTCAAATCCCTGGGGATTACACGCATCATTCGGAATTCTGGGCCTGAGGGCGTGATTGGCACGCCGCGTGCAATACTGTGTAAGCATGAGCAACCGAGGCCCGCTAGCGGAGCTAGGAATACTGCTCTTGGTGCACTTCCTTCAGAACTCCTCCGTCCGATGGATGTGCAATCGATCGCAAATCATCCTTGGAAAAAATCGTTCCTTGCGGGAGCCACAGCAATGGAACATGGAGTGCCAGCGACGACGAACAGGGAAGCCCCGTGACCTTAGAGGCGCGTTACCAAAGTTGAGTAACAAAGACATAGGCTGAATCAGCCCCAGGCCCGCATTTCACGGTTGGAAAGGGCCCGCTTGGAAGAGCCACCAAGCGGGCCCTTTTTCGTTTCTCAACGTGCCGCGTCGCACCACCGACCCGACGTTAGCTAGAAAATGAAGGGGGTCGGGAGGTTCGGTCTTCTTCGGTAAATGTAGCTCAGTGCACGGCTTGGGCTCAACTGCCGAAAAAACCCCCGACCCGTAACCCCAAACCTAAGCTGGACAGACACTCCTCGGTTCACTGAACCAATTAGTAGGACTAGCTTACTCAAACCGCACAGGATGAATTCTTGCGACTGAGATTTATTCTTGCAGCAAAGCAGTCGATACATGGCCGAGTGTCGCTATTCAACTCGGCGATATTCAATGTCGGCTGTGCATGGTCATTGGCACAGCAATAACCACTCGACCGCTTTTCATCACACGGACGTGGCACTGCGGAAATTCTCTTTGGGCGTCCCGCCAAAAGAATTGTGCCATGAAGCAAACGCTTTCAATCAGTGGTCCACGTAGCTGGGCTACTCTAGTCATTATTGGTGGTGCAGCACTTTCATTTCCGTTTCTGCGAAAGGAGCAACCACCTGCAGCAGCCGCGACTCCGATTGCAGATGTACCCGATTACTCCCAGCAGAGTTGGCCTGATGTTCGTGTACAGCAATTGGAAGACGAACAGAAGCAACCGTCTACCTTAACTGATGAAGATTGGAACGATCTTGCCAAATTGCAGCGGTCCAAATCGAACCATCATCAGGGTAATCCGGCCTTTCCAAGCACTGCCCCACTACCCAAGTGGGCCAACCATGGCGCCCGTGTCGACCAAATTGTAAGCGCCACGATGAACCGTCCACCTCTTTCCAGCGAAGGGCCAAACACCAAGGAGACCATCACACCATTCAGGACTTGGGTGGATCCGAAACTCAGTAGTGATACGACTCCTGCACTGGTCAATCGCGGCTTGACGGAATCGATGCAAGCGGCCAACGAATCGGACTCGCGGTGGGCCTCACCTGACGCGCGCCAGTCTAACCCAGACTCACTAGTAAGTGGTCCCAAAGTGAAACCATTTGAAACGAAACCTGTAGCTTGGCCTGACGAATTGAAGATGCAGAATCAAAGCTCGGCGCAAATCGCGTCAACTCCGAAATCGTTTGCTGACAAGAATGTCGTCGCCTATCAACCGTGGAACGACCATCGTGAACCGTCCAGACCATCGATGGTTTCGACTCCAATCATACCGAGTAGGATCGATGCCAGTCCAGCGACGACTGACAAACCACCTGCATCGCCACCGGGGATCAACTCTAGTCAATTTGCGCCAGAGCGAGCGGTTCAGTTTCATCCACCGCAATTGCCTGCCGCCGCACCTTCCAATAGTCGTTCAAAGTACTTCATCCAGCAACCAATGAAAGGCCAAGGGCAACTGCGACAGTAAAGCGATCTTAGCTAAGCTAGTGCTTCAACATAATTCAACCTTGGGGTTAGCTTACTAACTAATTTACCGACGTAAGCGAGAAACGGGAGGCGCGCGAACTTGGCAACACGCCTTCGGGCTCGTCCCGATGGACACACGTTTGGCAACCAGCAGAACCGGGGCTTGACCGCGCCAGCTTACCTTCTGGCTTAGTATGCGACGGGCGTTAGTACTACATCGCGTCGTGCTCCATTCTTTATGCCGCTTCCGACGATTACACCAGAATCGTTGATGTCGTTAACTTTCTCAATCACCCAACCCTTGCCACTCGCATTCAGGCTCAGATTCAAATCCTGAATCTGTCCGGCGATCCAGACCGCTGGCAGGTCATTATGGTAGCCGATGATAACGTTATTGTTATTGATGCCAGTAGCACCACCCGACGTTTCGCCGTCGAATAGAGGCAAATGAGCGACTTCGTAATTGGGTTTAACATTCCAAACGATCGGCCGAGTGTGGCCATCGCTTGTGCCGGTCTGTCCGACAATCATGCCCAGGTCGTTCAATCCAACTGGGTCTACCGCTACGAACGGTTCGGCTGGCAGTGGCGTTCCTACCATTGCGCCCGCTTCCCAAATCACCGGCACTTGTCCCAATTGCGAGTCGTTACCGTAACCTACGGATTGGCCAACGTTGTTTGCCGCCATCATGTTGGCCTCGCCGAATGCGCCCGTTGAATCTATGAACTTCAGTTCGGTGTATTTGTATTGCCCTGCCTTTTTTGGATCGGGCGACCAAACGACAGGCATAAACAACCCATCGAAGCCTTTCAGCATGTAACCGTAAATCAGTCCGGCATCGCTGGCAAAAAGCGCGTACGAGTTGTTTGCGCCCTTGGTTAGAAAGGTCCCACCAGACTTATTGAACACGACCGCATTGGGTCGACCATCATCGCTCTCGCCAACGACCAATCCAGTCCGATTAATGGACCGAGCAGTGCTATATTGGAAATCGCGTGCCGCCTTGTTAATCCCTAAAGCTGTCGGACGACCTGCTACCCAACGCGTTGCCATGCCGTTCCAATTGATCGTTGCCGGGTGTGAGTTTCCGACTACATCCCCTCGTTCGTTGATAGCCGTTGCTTCGCTTTGCACATAGCCCGTCGCAGGTGGCAACTCCTTAACGCCATAAACCACTTGAGCTATTCCAACACCCTGCAAAACGAACGCAGAGCTAGCTAGTCCTACCAAAACTGCGCAAAAACTTCTCAAACCCAGCATTTTCATCTTCTTCCGTTGGAAAACCGATCACAGTCACAACCTGCCTCTAATATGGGAAGTAGAAGAAGCGGGGGTTATCCGCCAATTGTTCCAATGGTTCCCGGCTTGGGCAAAAGCGTCGATTCTCTAAGTCACGAAAAGAAAAGAGCCAGCTTTCGCTGGCTCTTGGGAATAGCTATCAGGTTAAACCTTGTTAGGAAAGACCTTCGAAGAAGCTGTCATTCAGATGTGGATCGGCCTCGGTTGCCGAGCAAGAAAGTTCGTCAACCAAGCTGTCCTCATCTTCATCCTCGTCGAACCAAGCAGCAAATGACCGGCTCGCCTGAGAAACGACTGGCTCTTGTCCAACTGCTTGACTGGCCTCTAGCAATATACTGTCTGCGACCGCTTGGGTTTCCGCGATCAACTGAGGCCCAACCGTTTGCAGCATCTGCAACGGTGTGACCATCATCGCATAGTTCACATTCGCAGCGTTGGATTCGCCTTCTCCTTCGCCATTACCGGCCGCTCCCCGATTCTTATTCAAGAAATCGATGATCAGCAACGCATCGACTGGCGATACGAACTCGTCACCGTTTACATCCAAGAAAGGTGGAGGAACGACTGTTGTGGTTCTAAGGTCACGCGGTGCACCCGAGTTCAGGTAACTGATGACCAACAGTGCATCGATTGGAGAGATGAAAGTGTCTGCACTCACATCCAAATTCAATCGTGGATTCTGCCATCGACTATTCAGGACGCGCACCGACACATTAGCAACCGAGGACGAAGTCCCGAGGTTGTCATTGACGGTGTAACTGAACGTCGCGATACCGGCAAAGTCCGTCGCTGGTGTGAACACAATGCGTCCATCGGGTTGAACGACGGCGGTTCCGTTCGGCGAAGGACTAATCGCGATCGTAACCGACCCAGGGTCGAGCGTTCCGTCTTGATCCGAATCATTCGCAAGCACATTGATCGTCACCGCTTGGTTCTTGAACGTTGTCGCCGAATCATCACTGGCGGTTGGAGCGTTATTGACAACTACGGTGACAATCGCTTCGTTCGACAGATTACCTTCCGCATCGCGGACCGTATAACGGAACACATCCGTACCACGGAAACCGCCACCGGGAACATACTGGATCACGCCCGTCTGATTGACTGTCACCGTTCCGAAAGCCGGTAAAGCGGAAACGTTAATTGTGGTTGGGTTGATTTGGGTATCGATATCGGTGTCGTTCGTCAAGACATCCAACAAACGAGTTTGACCTACGCCAATCGAGAACCGATCATCTCTAGCAATCGGTGCGTCGTTAACCCCTGTTACGTTGATGGTGATTGTTCCATCAGCGCTTGTTGCTTGGGACGAATCCTGGACTTGATAAACAAACGTATCCTGAATACTTTGCCCAGTCGTCATTTGCTGGATGGCATCAACATTCAATGCGTCATAGCGAATGGAGCCATCGGCATTGATCGTAACCGTTGCACCCCGAGCTGTCGTCAGCGTCCGAGCGACCGCCCGCAGCGTGTCATTAGGTAGATCGACATCGGTATCGTTCTGAAGAACACCAGGTGCCGCCAAGTTGAGGACTGCGTTCTCGCTTGCGTTAAATGTATCAGAAACCGCAACCGGGGCATCGTTTGTTGGCGTAATCGTAACCGTCAACGTCCTTGGCGTCGAAGTATTCTGATCGAGCGCGCCAGCGGGACCGCGATCGGTAGCTCGAACGGTCAGGATAGCCGTTCCAAAGGCGTTTGCATTTGGCGTGAATCGAAGTTGGCCGGTTGAGCTGATCGTTGGTTGAACGGAGAACAGGCTTGGACGATCGACAACTACGCCAAAGTCAACCAATTGCCCTGCTTCGTCAGTCGCTCGTTGCGGTGTTGCCAGGAGTCCGGCTGCAGGTGCAATGTCCGTTGCCCATGGCTGTGCATACGCGCCACTGTCCTCAAGTACGCTCACGTTTGATCCGGCTGTGAAGACAGGTGCATCGTTCACTGGCGTAATCGTGATCGTAAATACTTGTTCCGCCGATTGATTCACATTCGGAGCCACACCGGAACCATCATCTCGGGCGAATACTCGAACGATGGCGACACCATTGGCATCGGCGGCTGGCTTGAATGTCAGCGTTCCGTTGCTGCTGACCGCTGGAGCGACTTCAAACAAATTCGGCTTGTCAGCGGTAGCCGTAAACGTGACCACTTGTGAAAGTTCATCGGTCGCGACGGCGGGACCAGGCAATATATCCGTTGCCCAGCCAGTTACCGTTACCAGCGGAGCATCTTCAGGTACCGTCTGGTCGCCACCCTTAACAAACTGAGGCGCATCATTGATACCCTTGATTGATATCGTGATGGTGCCCGTTCCACTTCGTTGCGGTACACCTTGATCGGTTACCACATAAAGGAAGGTATCAGTGCCCACGATATTGGCAGGAGCAAAGTAATCGAACGACACGATGTCATTGCCGTTGAATATCGGAACGACGATGCCGCCCTTCTCAGAAGTCCGCTGAACTTGGGTGATTGTCATCACTTGGCCTAATTCATCCGGCGTCGGGCCTGCTTGGTCACCAATCAGTACGTCCGAAGACAGAATCGTCAGTCTTGATTCTTCGTCAGTTTGTGCTGAATAGAAGTCAGGAATTGGCGGATCGTTGACCGGTGTTGCATTGACTGTGAATGTCTTTACCGTTGACAAGTTACTGTTTGGCGAAGGAGCCGCAACTCCGTTATCCCGCAGTTGAACCGCGACCCGCAAGTCTGCATTCGCAATATTCACATTCAACGCGGTGCGGAACGTCAATGTTCCATCGGGCCCAATGGTCGGTTGGACCGAGAACGAACTCGGATTCAAGGCGGTCACCAGGAATTCAATTTCCTGCGAATTCTCGTCGTCAGCACCAACCGGACCGCGGCGCACATTAGTTGCAAAACCGTTTTGCGAAATCAATCCATCATCTTCCGCAACGGTGATGCTGCCCGGGATATCGAACTGAGGCGCATCATTGATTGGAGTGATCGAAATCGTAAAGGTTTGCCGATTGGAGTCGTTGTCGTTTGGCAAAGGGCTGGATGCCCCACTGTCGAACAACTGTACAACCACTAGCGCCTTGCCATTCTTGTTCGCCGCTGTTCGGAACGATAGCACTCCCGTATCGGAAATTGCTGGTTGAATCGCGAACAATTCTGGCGATGAAACCGAAAGGATTTGGAAGGTCAAAACCTGATTCAGTTCATCTACCGCCGTCAGTGGTCCTCGCAAAATGTCGGTAGCGAAACCTGGTTTTTGGAATGGCGTTATGCCAGTCACTTGCTCTTCATCTTCGCGAACCGTTACCTGGGTTTCTGGCAAGGTGAAGGATGGTGCATCGTTGACAGGAGTCGTGATGATCGTAAACGTTCGCCTGTCAGTTGTGTTGTTATGTGGCAGTGGGGATGCGGTTCCATTGTCCTCAATAAACACTTCGACACGTAGATCACGATTGGTCATCGACGAGTTCACGTCAGCGGCCGTTGCAAACGTTAGCGTACCGTCCGCAGCAATTGCAGGCTGTGTCCTGAACGCCAGAGGATCCAAGGCTCGGACGCGGATCGTGAACAGCTGGCTTTGCTCGTCAACAGCCGTCGTTGGACCTGGCAATATGTTGGTTGCGAAGTTTGGAATGGTCACCAAACCTTGATCTTCGCGACTGGTTGCGGTTGGTTGAAGATCAAACACCGGTGGATCATTGATCGGACGAATGTTGATTGTAAAGGTTTGCTCACTCGATACATTCACATCACCATTGCCCGAAGTCGCATCCAATCCGCTGTCACGCAATCGTACTACCACTACCGATTGGCCATTGCGATCCCTTGCGGTCACAAAGCTGAGGACCCCGGTTGGCGACAGAGTCGGTTGGACGGTGAACATGCTGCTATTGGTAACCGAAACGGTTTCAAAGCTAACGGTTTGCCTGGTCGCAGGGATGGTCGTTTCATCTACTGCCGTAGATGGACCTGCAACAATGTTGGTGGCAAATGGAATCGACGTGGGGGTCAATCCGGTTACCGATTCATTGTCTTCATCGACCGTCACTTCGGCAGGCGTTGGCAATGTAAAGCTCGGTGCATCGTTGACTTCTCTGACGGTAATCGAAAAAGTCTTAATCGTTGTATCAACATCGCCGGCATTCGCCGTACCACCGTTGTCCCTGAGAATAACGCGGACCCGGAGATCCTGTTGCGTTAGGCTATTGACGTCTCGGTTGGTTTCGTAAGTTAGAACGCCTCTACCTGTGGTTGGATCCAGAACAACCCTTGGCTGGCCAGTTGCCGTGAACGAACTTGGATTGAGGGCTTCCAGAGTGATGGTCATCGTCTGTGCAGCCAATTCGTCCAACGCAGTGATTGGACCTGGACGAGCACCGGTGACAAAGTCGGCAACCGTCACTACTCCTTGATCTTCGTTCGAATTGGTGGTGGCAGGGATGGTAAATTCCGGCGCATCATTGATTGGATCAGGAAGTATCGTGAAGGTACGAGGAGCTGCGGCGTTGATGTTTCTTGGAACAGCGTTACCAGCGTCGTTCAAGCCAGTATCAACTGCGATGACCTCAACCAAAACTCTTGGGAACGGCACGATTTGATTGATGTCTTGCTTCAATCGATAGGTTAGCGTTCCAGTATCACTAATGGCTGGAAGGAAGGCTGGATCGAACAATGTGGGGTCCAGAGCGCGAACCAAGAAGGAAACCCTTTGATTCTCGCGAACAGGGCCCTCGTCGATAGCCGCTAGTGGTCCAGGTTGAATTCCAGTGACAAAGCCAACCACGGTAGTAGGTGGTGATGCCAATGGATCTTCAACGAATGCCGAAGTGAACGTTGGCATTGTATATTCCGGTGGATCGTTCAACTCCGTGACGGTGATCGAGAAGCTCTTGGTCGTGCGATCTACACCACCCAGCGCAATTCCGCCATCATCAATGATCGTTACACCAACATTGAAGTTTTGACCGGTGAATTGGTTGACGTGTGGCGCGGTCTCGTAAGTGATATCGCCGGTGGCCAAGTTCAAGGTCGGATAGCCCGTTGCGGTGAACGCCGTAGGATCGGCGGTAATCACAACACTCAGCGTCTGAACGGTCTCGTCCAAAGCTGTCGTTGGACCCTTACGAATTCCCGTCACGAAATTTCTGAGAACAACAATGCCGTTGTCTTCAAGCGACGTTGTCGTGGCTGGCAAAGTGAATTCCGGTGCATCGTTGACCGCTTCTGGAATAATCGTAAAGGTACGAGTGATCGTTGTATTTACATTTCCTTCAGCCCCGCCAGACAATCCGGTATCTGCCGCGGCAACGGCGACCAGGATTTGCGGGAACGGAGTAATCTTGTTGACATCCGGTGCCAATTGATAGGTCAATGTCCCGGTTGGGCTGATTCTAGGTTGGACCGCAAACAACGATGGGTCAAGTGCGCGAATCAATGGTGGATCAAAGCTGACCTGTTGATTCTCCGGTGGGAACAAGGTAGGTCCGATTCCTTCATCTACCGCCGTATCGGGACCTGGTTTGATGTTGGTAATAAAGTTTGGCACCGTCACCAGACCACCGTCTTCGATGGTATTGTCAATCTTCGGATCGGTCCAATCAAATTGTGGCGCATCGTTGACCGGAGCGATGTTGATCGTCAACCGACTGGAGGTCTGCAAATTGGCGACTGGACCGGCAGCTGCGTCGTCGGCAATCGTTAATTGCAGAATGGCAGGACCGCCAATGCGACTGTTGTAGTTCGCCGGAGGTGTATAAGTCAGTTGGTTATTTGCCACACTGAACGTTCCGCCCGATGGTGGGACAACCAACGGCGAGTACGCAGTAGCGCCGCTTCCAATGGCTGTCGAACCGGAACCCGAAGTAATCGTTATATTGACCAACGCGTTAGCAGCCGCATTACCAGCGATTGCAGCGATGAAATCGTTCACTGTCGAAACCGAAGCAGCATTGCTGTTCAAGGTCACCGTGATCGTTGTGTTGACCACACTGACCGTAGGAGCAACTCCTGCACCGAGATCGCTGGTAGCAACATAAACCCGAATACCGTAGACGCCCTGCCCCGGTTTGGCAGCAACATTGACACCTAGTCCGGCAATTCCACCAAAGTTCGTCGTAACATCGGAGATGATGGCAGCGCTAACCAAGGTGAGCACTTGGTTTTTCTCATTGTCTGCGTTTGACGGAGTTGAAGTGATTGCAAAGTGCGCCAAATCATTTGCTGTAAAGGTGCTTCCTGCCCTTACAATGACCTCGTCTTCCAAAGCAGCGATCGTATCATCAAGTCCCAGAGGTGCATCATTGATCGGATTGACCGTTATGGTCACGGTCGCGGGAGTAAGGCTCTTCAAGCGAACATCGACGACGTTGTAAACGAAAGTATCCCTTCCGTTGAAGTCTTTGTTAGGCGTATAGGTAAATGTACCATTTGCGTTCAGAACCAACGTTCCGTTTGAAACATTTACCAGCGGATCGATTGCGGCCGTATTGGGATTTTCGTCAAAGACGAAAATCGGTTCGACAATCGGTGGAATCGCTAGTGGATCGTTATTGGGATCGGTGTCATTGTTCAAAACACCCAATGCGACGTTGTTAACCACTAATGGTGAGTTTACCAAATCCGTTGGACCATCGTATTCGTTAGTGGTGTAGTTATCATTGACCGCAACAGGTGGAGCACCCTCAATAACTTCGATCAAGTAATCTTCGACTTCACCACCGATAGCCACACCACCAACAGCAGCCCCCAGAGTGCTCAAGCGGAAGCGGCCAGTAACGAAGCCAATCGTTGCGCTGGCAGGAGTTTGTCGGAAGAACGTATTGGCGCCCGGTTGAACTGGGCTAGCGGTGATGATCTGTTCTCCATTGTCGCTGAAGTCACCGTCGCCATTCCAGTCGATCCATGCGTCTAGTACGCCAGCCCCAGTGGAAGTCACGGTAATTTCGACAGGATTCGAAGCTGCGTTGAAATTGCCCTTGAACGTCACACCTTCTTCATCGTCGCCCCAAATCGTGACCGTCGACGCGTTGGCAACGGCTCCGCCCAAAACTAAACTTCGGAGCGCAATTTGTCCATTGATGGCATTGGCGATTGCTGCCGCAATCGTATCCGATGTGGCTGTTGCCAAATTCACATCGATGGCTACATTCCCGGTTGCAATTGGCGTCGTCGGCGTCAGCGGGTCAATATTGTTCAATTCAAAGTTAACGGTTGTTCCTGCACCGTCAGTGATTTGGAATTGACGCCCGTCCAAGTTTGCCACGTTGGCCGTACTGGACGAAAGAACTATGTCGACGTCACCAACAGCCAAGCGAGACACAGCCGGTGCACCGGTCAAATCTACCAAGTGTCCGTTGTTTCCGATGATGCGAACGCGGGCACTGTTGGCAGGGTCAACAACAGCGATCAAGGCGTCCAACCTTCCCCTCTTGGCTGCATCAACGATCACAGCGGCGACTCGGTCAGCGACCGTTGCGGGTGTATCGAGTGCAGCAACAGGGATTGAAAACACGGATGTACTGCTAGGTGTTCCGTCGGTATTGAACTCGAATACGACAGGAGCAAGCGGATAAGCAAGAGTATCGGTGATCGTGAATTGCTGACCATCGGTCGGCAAACCGCTAATTGCAATCGTAGCTGAACCCCTGATACCTAGCGTTGCTCCGCTCTGTGATCCAAGCGTTCCCAAATTAACCATCGATTCGGTATCGTCAGCGCTGGCACCCGGAGAAGGAGTTCCATCGTTATCTGGATCTGCGAATCTTCCTAACGCAAGCAGCGGAACGTCAATTGGTAGAAGAGCATGTCGAGCTCCGTTTCCATTGGTCAGCAAAGGCACAACATTCGAATTCGGAGCCTTAATGGTTGGCGCATTAGCACCATTTACGTCACCGAAATCCAGTTTGACTTCGGGCATGATAATCGTGAACTGGGTTAGACTGTTCTCACGATTTGGGAACAACAGATTACGTGCAAGGTCCCGAATACCATCAATCGTTAGTGGTGCCGACAATCCAGTTGAAGCAGTAATTGACGATGCTCCGACTACCATCAGGTTGCCGTCGCCCAACAGGTAATTGATAAGTCCAAGGTTCGCGCCAGTAATGGCGGCCGACAGGGCGGCAGCGACTTGGTAAGGCGTAAAGCTATCTTGAATCCTCACGGGGATTGCACCTGAGCTAACACCAGCTGGCGACTTATCAAACTCGAAAACTCTTGGTCCACCTGGGAAATTGATGGTATATCTGGCCCCATCAGCGATCGCGTTCCCTGCACCGACAGTCAAGCGTATGCCCGTACGATTATTGAGCGAAATTTCGTAGACGCTGTCCTTACGCCAGATACCAGCGATTGGCGTAAGTTGAATCGTACGACTGTTTGCGTTATAGCCAAAGACATAATCGATGTCAGGTTGCAAGAGACGTCCATTCTCGGTCAGCATCACTGCGCCAGGCGCTCTGACGGAGGTCTCATCCGGACCAGTTCCGTTGGTATCTTGCAGCAGGATCGAGAAGAACCCTAATTCACCTTCGGTAAGCTGAATGAAAGTTGTATTGCGATCGATATCTGCAAAGCCTGAATCGTTGTCTTGCGGTTGAAGAATTATCGCATTAAGACCGATGAAGTCTGAACGATCCACCGCCCCACGATCCTTGAAGACGTTACCACCCAAACCAGCAGGAGAGTTCACAGTAGGATCATCCACGCGCCGTTGACCCGTAACGTCCAAATCGGGTGCTAACATCGGGCTCAATGGCAAGCCGATCTGATTCTTGACTTGAGTCAGTTCAGCACGTTCTTGCAGAGCCTCTAGTGAACTGTCAATTGCCAGTGAACCAGCGGCTAAGTAGAAACGGCGGTTGGTCGTGCTGACAAACAGTGGAGCTCCTGCGGCCAACGGTTGTGCGAAAGCACCGTCACCACCTGTACCGATGGTGTTCGTTGTATTTCCCTGGTAGAGGTTGGCACCCAGGACGACTCCGGTTCCGCTTGCATTGCGGATGCCGGTCACGGTGTTAGCCAGAATATTGTTGAGGATGGTAGGCGATGCTCCACCATCGATAAAGATGCCATCCGTTCCGCCAAAGATGGTGTTGTTCGAGACGCGTGCAATCAGGCTAGGCACTTGCATCCCGGTATTGCCTTCGTCGCCACTAATTCGGATTCCACCCAAAGTGTTGTTTGCCAAAATGTTGTTAACAATTACAACCCCAGGCGCTAAACCACGCGTGTTTTGTGTTGGAAGGTTGATTGGCGCGCCCGGATAGGGTCGGTTGCCAACCTGACCACCAATGGCTGACTGATTTCGAGCACCAGCATCATTGTTGATACCAAAATTAGAACTGTTGGTGATTGTGTTACCAACTAGCAATATTTGACCTTGTTCACGCTCGCGTTCCACATCACCTAGGTCTTCGCCAAAGACGGTGTCGGTACCGGACTGGATAATCGAAAGTGCGGGAATACCTGCGATACTCAAGCCTGCGGATAGTGAAGTCGAAACCAGACCATGCAGTAAAACGAGCGGTGAGCTTGTTGGGGTGCTAGACCCGATCATTTCACCTTGAATCCCAGCCGAAATCTTGAGTACCAGTTGGGACGTTGGTGAATTGATTGCGTCCCGAATGGCCCTTGCAATTTCGATTGCGGTTGCGTTCGGCGCAATCCTTACCGGAATGTTCCCTGAGGCGACACCCGTCGAAACGTCGGTCGCATTCATCGTGACATCGAATTCGTATTGAGCAACGTTTGTTCCGTCGGTCAATGTGAATGTCATACCATCTCGAAATTGTCCAGCGCTGGTGGCAGCCACTTGGATCGAAACTTGCTTGGCTAAGCGCGCGTTTGAGTCATAGGAGCGTGCTAACGCCAAATCACCAGTCAACCTATCGGTTATGCCATACTCAGCCCCAGATCGAATCGTCAGTTGATAAGGGCCTTGCTCAACCTGGAAAATGTTAAAGGTATCGGCACGTCCTGAGTAGTTTGTATTGGCACTAAAGCCAGCCAACGCATCTGCTGTCGTAGCATTGAAGACCATCTCGCCTCTTTCGGCGAGTCCAATGATAATGTCATCAATGTATACACCTTCGAACCCGTTATTCTGGGCACGCTCGTCCATGCGGTTACCATTACTGCCTTGGACACCGAATTGATCTCCAGGGCGGGTAGTCGTAAGTCCCAAACCGCTCGATTCAGTTACGGTGTATTTGAACAGCCGCAACGTGCTGTTGATCACTGGCCAAGCTTGAAGAGCACCGGCATTGGCGGTTGCCGTACTGGTCGGGGCATTGAAGGTCGCAGCGAGTCGTGCGCGAATTGCATCACGCACTTGAATATCAGTCATCGCTTGACTGATTGGCACGGAGACATTTCCGGCAGCAACACCTGGCAATCCGGCGATGACAGCGGCAGGCAATCCGGCAATTGCACCAGAAACAATATTCACCACAGGCGACGCAGTCTTTCCGTCGATGGAAATATGCAATTGGTACTGGTCGCCAAACTCAGGCGTATTTCCGGTTATTCCTCCAGTGTTGCCAACCGAATCAAACCGCCCTACACCGATTGTGAAAACACCTGCCGTAGGAAATGTAAAGGTAATTCGCGAGTCCAGGAAACTCGTGCTACCTGCATCTAGGACGACAATGTCGTCATTGTTTGTTAGCAAATTCCCAGCTGAATCAAATAGAAACAACTCGGTGTCAAACGAACCAAAATCGATGTCAAAATCGCCAACGGCCCCGGCTGTCGGTACAGTAAACGTGTAGTAATCGAATGTTCCATCACCGGTTCCATCGATGGTGATGTGCGGTCGTGTAGTGCTGTTGCTGATATTGGCGTCCGAAGCAAGACTCCAATTGGCACCGTCAATACTTTGCGCGGTCGCAAGCGTACTGTTGGGATCGAGTTCCGCCGTCGAAGCTACTGCAGCCGCGTTTGCAATATTCAGGACATTGGGGCGTTCCGAATTCACAGTTATCTGAGAAGGCGATATACCCAAGATCTGAGGCAAACGAGTCCGAACCTTGTTGGCGATTTGCACAGGCGAATCGGTCAGGGTGTACTGAATATTGTTGCCCGTATCCGAAGTCGTCGAGAAAGTAATTGGCGTGCCATTGATGATCAACTGGCTTACACCGTCAGTGATGCTGGCTCCGCCGGGAAGATTCAACACCAACCCTAAGTCAAGCTCAAATCGTTGGGGTCCAATTGCTGAAACACCGTCTTGAGGAGTAACGGTGAACGTCTCGGCATCGTTCAGCTTGGAGCCAGCGACAGCGACCAGTTCTACGCCTCCAAGCAGTGGGTCACCCGTTCGGAACGTGGCTCCTGTGCTGAACTCAAATCGCAATCGAACGTTCTGAAGGCCAGCGAAAGGCGAAAGCGAAACTCTTGCTTGTCGCCAGGTGCCTGTGTTGTCGTAAAGCTCTTGGGTAAACAGCGGATTACCGAAGCGGTCTACATTTCTGTTGATTAGAGTGTCAAATTCGTCAGCAGCAGCAAGACGGTCTGGACCATCAATATCACTGTTGTTAGTGCTTAACAGAATCCAACTGCCGTCTTCAGCAGCCGCATACACACGCAAGGCGTCGCGCATACGGATGTCACTGTCGGCTAGGTCGCTATTGGCCCCTTCCGTCGAGAGGAAATAGTTGAAGTACATCGTTGGCAGATCGTCGGAACTATAGGCTCGCAAATCAATTGGGTTGCTTACGATTGCACCGTGAGCTCCACCAGGCAGGTTGTAATTGCCTTGGTATGCTGCCACGTTGTATACGCCCTGCCATGTGCCTGCTTGGCGATTATTGGGGGCCCGGTTTCCGTTTTCAAAGCCGAAGTAAAGGCTGTTGTCACCTTCCAAGTTAATTAACTGCGACCGGTCGTATGGAATAGTTCGACCGTGCCCCGCATCCGGGTCGCGAGTATCTGTTGTGTGCCAAAGATTCACGTCGAGCGGCGAAAAATCGATACTCGATACGGTGTTACCCAATGGTCGAGAGTTGCTTCGCACACTTGGCGAGAATCCAGGAAACACGGGTTGCTTGATACCCGCGGTGTCAAACGCCCATATGGTTCCATCAGCGGTTGTGCCAAAGAGCATGTTGGCGAAACGGCCATTCTCGAGGTTGCGAGGACCAGCTGTTAGGCCAGTAAACACGATTGGAGCGCCAGCATTGTCGGTAACGGTAGTTAGCGGAGCGATATTGCCAAGAAAGAACGTACCGTCCCCTGCAAAAACACGGAACAGCTCTCCCTGATCGCTAACTGCAAAGAGTAAACTTCCAATCTCCGCCAATCCAGTCACTGTACCGTTGGAAAGAAATCTACCAAACTCGATCTTGTTCGTCGCTGCACCACCGGAGTTTGTTAAGGCATTCCCAGTGCGATCTGCAAAACCATTGGGGTTGATTGCAGCACCGGTTACAGGATCAAGCTTGTAGATAAAGTTTGTAGTCTCGAACACCGCGGCACCAACACCAACGACAGCATTGTTGGCATCCAGTAATGCTCGGTTATAGAACGCGCGGTTGTTGCCGCGTGATGCCACACCGAACATCTGCAACGTGTTGGTCGTATCCGTTTCGGTAAACATCGAAATGGCGGTGAACTGCATTCCGTCACCCTGAGGCGTATTGCCGTCACCTGGGCCGGTTAGGTCTCGCTGCTGAATGGCAAACGATGTCGCTCCGGTCTGTTGAGCGGTGAAGGTTTGAATTCCAGAGTTGCCGAGATTGGTCACTGCAGTGGGTGTCGGATTAGCACCAACATCACCAATCGAATTGAGTTGGATAAACACACCGCTATTGGCGTCTGTTTGTGCGGCAGTGGTTACAATTTGATAACCGACCAAGCGTCCATCAGGCGACATCTTGGCATCATTGACGCGGGGTGGATTGCTAACTTCAGCTTCCTGAACACCGGTGTAGGCGTTTCCGAAAACCAATTGCGAACCGGTATTGAAGTCTCGGACAAAATATCCCGTAATGTCTGCTAACGTCCATCCGACCGCGTTGTTTGGTGAGAGACCACCGTTGGTTGCTGAGGTCGTAAACAATACTGGTGTCGTTCCCGCTGCCGTATCCGGACTGGAGGTACCAATGCGATCGACAAACAACCGATTTACCGAATTGACTGGCTCGAGTCGAATCAGTGGGTTGATTGGGTTGGCCGTTTGGAACTGTTGCATCGCGGCCGCCATTTGGCTGTTATTGCTAACTGCAACCACGTAAGTTCCAGAGGGTAGTTCCGCCGCTCCAATGAATGGATCGCGACTTCCCACCGAACCGCGACTCAGTGCGTCCAAATCAGAGCCTTGTCCAGGGGCGGCGCGGTCATCGGCGATGTTCGAATCTGTTCCGACAAGTACTAGAACTGGAGCATTGTTGACGATGCGATAGACCCACAAAGTAGCATCCGCCCGACCTAGCCCGTCGGCGTAATCCAAATCCAAAATCGTTGAAAGGTGATTAGCGCTACCGAACGAAGGTATCGATTGAGTTGAGTCCCGGTTCACAACAAAGTTGTAAAGATCCACGTCATTGGCCGCACCCAGGCTACCTGCCAATGAAACAGAACCGCGGTCTGAATTCAAAATATTGCCAAACCCAGGCAGGTTGTTGATACCTGTACCGGCAGCAGAAGGATTATTGACGGCATCGCCTTGCTCAGCAACTTGGCCCAGCAATGGTGAATGCCCAGGCATTCCATTCACTTCGATACCATTGGTTGCAAATCGAATATCCGCGTAGCGAACAGTAGAGCCCGCCGTTTCGTCGTTCTGCCGCATTCGAATCTGCAGGCGGTAGGCTCCCGACGAAAGTCCCGCGCGATCCAAGGCAGGATTCTGGAGGTTGGTCGATGCATCTCCCGGCTTTAAGTTACTACTTCGGACACGTACGTAGTAGGTATTGGCACCACCAACGGTACCTGGCAACAGGAGACGGAATCCGGCGTCCAACGGATTGACGGTATACAAATCACGAGTCGTGATAAAGGGATCGACTTCCAGCGGATTTACTCTATCGCGGGTGATCTTTGATGTATCCGATGTTACAAACAGCAAAGAAGGATTTGCCGACTCTTGTATCGAATTGTTGCTTTGTGCAATGATCCGACCACTAGAGTCCAATAATTCCACTACTGAATCCAAGGAGCCATTGGTTTGGTCGATGTCGAGCCAGACCGTCGTTCCAGCGATCCCTATAAAGCTATATACGTCCAAATCTTGCGGTGCAGCAATGGTTCCATGCAAGGTGAATCCAAGGCGTAGATTCTCGTCTCCGCCGTTAAGCGCACCGGCCAACGCGCCAATCTGTTGTGCAGTGGTGGTTAAGTCATTGATCCCCACATCTTGAATCTGATCGGCTTCCAATTCGACAATGGTGTCCAAATTGCGATCGTTGGTGTAAGGTTCAAAGCGGATGCTTCGCCAATCACCAGCATTGGCAGAGGTCGCTGTACCGTTGTTGTTTGTGTCAACCAACTCGCGTCCATTGGGGTCAAATCCCGCGCCGACGCTGTCGTCGCTAAGGCTAGTCATCACCACTGGAAATCCTGGCGTACCAAGAATCTGCACCGAACCACCGATACGATCGGTGATATCTAGTGGGCGGCCAAGGGCGGTAATGCCTGCCCCCGTGCCTAGTTTGACAACCAAGCTCTCATCCACCTTACTTTGCAATCGTAGCCCACCGTAAGTATGCAGATCGGGAACAACGATTTCACTTTGCAGGATATGAACGATGTCGGCATCATCCCAAACAGTCGCCGTTGTCTGCGTCTGGCCTCGCACTCGCATTCCATTCAAGCCGTTACCCAGCAGAAGGTTGCCACTAACCAGCGGACCACTGTTGCCTAATCCGGATCCGATGCTTTCAACATAGCCCGTTTGCCGACCACGATCTTGCACGTTATCCGTGTTCATCGCGTTCGCATTTATGCTGATCACGGCAGTATTCGAAATTGCATTGTTGCGTATGATGTTATTGCCAATAACAGGCTGACTACCAGCAACAAAAATCACACTTGCATCGTGAGGACCACGTCCGTCGCGAGTAAACAAGTTACCACCCAAGCCCGAACCGTTGTTCTCAATAACGCTGTTGGTAACTCGACCGTCGGCTTGTTGGATCTCGATTGCGTTAAACCCGGCGAATCCACCGCTGACGCTGGTTACACCACCACCAAACGCAATGTATGCGTTATCGATGCTGATGGATGAGAGGTGACGTGCAACCAGACCACCCCAATCACCTGTGATCGCGTTGGTGCTGTTACCGTTACCATTGGTGTCGAATGTACCGGCAGCTCCAAAGCGATCATCGGCACGACTGGTAAAGACTACTTTTCGATCCGAAGATCCTTCTGCAATTAATTGAGCGCCTATCGCGACTTCGATTCGTGCGCCAGACAATTTGACAACAACGCCTGGATCAACTTGCAGTCGTGCATCCGGTCGAGCACGTTGTAGTGAAGTTGCGTTCGGGTTGGCAAGTACTGCCGCTAAATCCCCGCCAACGTCCGTGTAAGTTGTAGTGTCACCGTCTAATTCAGCAATCAGACGGAAGGTCACACCACCATCGTTCGAGCGGAATAAACGACGACCCACGAAATCACGCGGAGCAGTTGGAAGGTTGGTTAACCTGAGCGCATTGCTCGTCAGGGTTTTTGCAGTCGTCGCAACGCTTGGAATGCTAACGCCACCGAATTTGTCAATGAAGTCAACTTTGTAGCTTACGGTTTGGCCGACAACCAGCGATCCGCCGGTCGCATCGAAATTCTGAACGAGACTGACATCCGGTGCGGTTGTTTCTCGAAATGCCCCACCTGGTGTTCCGGCAATAATCAAGTTTTCACCGATGACGTAGGTGATATCCGTGTCATCCCAACGGGCCGACGTTGTCAGCTCGGTTAGCGGTCCACCTGCAAAAGTAGCTGTACGCACGAACAAACCGTTGGTTGTATTGCGGGTCAAGGTGTTTCCGCGAATAACGGGGCCAACACGGTCGTAATCAGGATTGAACGACTGAGCGATTTGGTAACGTGGCTCGGTGAATCGAGTCTCTTCGAAACTATCCGGATCTGCTGAAATTGCTGCGTCAGCACTGAACGTAATGATATTGTTCAATAACGTTGGACGTGCTTGATTCAAGTTGATTGGATTGATCGTTGGGCTTGGCGAGACAACAGTAATCTGTCCACCACCGTATCGAATATCTGCGAAGGCAACGTGGTTGAGGAAAATGCCCTTCCGTTCGTAGTCGCCGCGACCTTCTTGACGATCGATATCGTTGTGGAAGTCCAAACCGCCCCAATCGCCTTGTTGTGGGCTGGTTACGATTGGATTGGTATCGATGCCTTGGCTTTGGTCGTTGTAGCTAGTAAAGTTCGCAGTTTGACGCGGCGTACCCAAGACTTGCAAAGACGAAAAGCTCTTGTTGATACCTGAATCCAAACTACCGGTCGCGATACGCGTATTTCTTAGTTTAAAGATCGCTCCGGCATCAATCATCATGGTGACGCCCTGTGGGACCTCTAGAGTCAGGCCATCAGACAGGACAACATTTCCTACACCACCACGTCCAACTTCATACGCGGGATTATCTGCAGATGTGGTGAGCAAGCGATCGGCACCTTGACTGCCAACGACACGAATGATGTCGTTCGGTTGCACAAAGCCAACCGGCCACTTTACTGGATTGTTGAGATCCAAGCTATTCATCGGTGATGCTGCGCTGCCGGTGAATGTTGGACCAGCATAGCCTTTGTCAACGTAAATCGTTTTGGGTGTTCCCACAGGCGCCAGGTCTGCAGGCGGTGCAGCCCGGAACCAGAAATTGAAGTTGCCGCCAGCTTGACCATCACCATCTCCGTCCAGCTTGGTACCACTCAGATCGGTAATGGTAGTTGTTTGGATGTCATTGACGAAGTTGATCTTCAACCGGTAATCACCCTGACTAACAGCGCCATCGCCGGTGTTCTGAATTAATGGGTTAAAGTTTTCGTTGCCCTTGCCCGTTACACTCAAGAAATACGTTCCTTCCGTCAAATTGACAGAAAGGAAAGAATCCGAACTGTTGTTGTCGTTATTGACTGCGACGACTTCGTAGCCGTTTGCGGTTTGCCTCAGTAGCGTCAGATAGGTGTCCAGATTGCTACTGTTTTCTAGTCGTTCGGCAAATGTCTCAGCTGTGAATGTACCAGAGGAACCTGCCGGAACGATGAATTTGTAGCTGTCAACGTCCCGATTGTCAGGACGGAACAGGAATTGGCCATGGACAATATCGGCATCACCTGGGAAAACCCATTCGGAAGGTAGAGTAGGATTCGAACTCAAGTCACCTTCAGAACCCATTATTGTGCCGGGGGGTAAATCGTAAGTGTGCCCAAGCCCAAGAAGGTGACCAATTTCGTGCATGGCTACACTGAAGAAGCCAGCGCCAAAACTATTGTCCCATATTTCGGCACCATCCATAATTGCCAAGCCACCCCCTGCGATACCTGCTACATCTCCTGGCCCGCTTTGAGTTCCGCCGAGTGGGAATAAATCGCCCACAACAATCGTTAGCCCAGCTGATTCTGTTTCGACGAAATCAATACCCAATTGCATCGAATAGAATTCGAAAATCTCACGAACTCTCGCTATTTGCTCGGGAGTAATCGTCGTTGAAACGGGGCGCCCGGCTGCATCGAGACCATAAGAGCGATTCAATGCAAAGTTATAGGCAACGGTTGCAATTTGAGGAGAGCCATCACCACCGTCTATGTGGGACTCGTCCTGAATATCACGGTGTCCAGGCTCGAAATTGCTGCCTGGGAAGCTGAGCGGCAAATCCGCTGCAGATGTCGTGATGATTTCCTGATTGATGACCATCGAAGTGGATGTCAGAAGAGTTCCAATCGTGGGTGCGTTCGCAAAATCACCTGCTGGGTCGACAGCTATATTCGTCGGCGTAATCGTTTGCGGTGCCGCTTGATTGGCGACAGCGTCCCTGCCACCAATTCGCAATCGATAGGTACCGGCACCCGCCAATTGATCGATTGGCTGGTTGTACGTAATTGTTGCCAAATTCAGAGCAGGATCATAAGTGATTGATTGAACTTCCGAAGCGGGGATCAGAACATCGTCACCTGGTTGTACCGTGTCTCTGGTCAGGATCAACTGATAGAAGGCAGGGTCTACAATGCTTGGGTTTGGAGAGACATCTCCAGTCTTCACTGCCGTGGCGTAAAAGTCATCGTCGTTAAAGTAGACTCGAATTTGGTCGCGTTTAGGATCCAAAGTCCAATTGCTTAAGCTCACCGTGCGAATCCCAATGTCCAGCGCGTTGACAGGGGCTGCACCGTTGACGACCCCGGTTGCGCTGAAATTCGGACCCAATGTATTGATTGCTGCAGCAACATTCGCTACGGTCGCACCGGCCAAAAGATTTACCGTAATTCGGTTGGTTGCCTTGTCGTAAGTCGCGGTATTCGTGGTCGCGGTCGCGGCCGCTTGTGCCAATCGAAGGCTGACAGTCGTTCCCGCCACGTTGTCCGTCGTATCACCTTGGTGGGCACGAAGCGTAAATGTTCCACCACTTTGAGTCAAGTTGACGGTATTCGACGCCAAACGATCGACTGGTTGTGGAACAACGGATACTACTTGCGCGCCCAGTTCAACTTTGAAATCGACCGAGTCACGGGTGAAGTCACCTGGCGTTGAGTCCACCAATCGCGCGTCAAGTGTCCTAGAAGGCGTTCCGGTTGACCGAACAGCGGTCTCGTTTGCAGCCGCATTGTCAACACCGATTACCGATACTCGGTAAAGATCATCAGGCAGCGGCGAAGAGAATCGCATGATGATGATTCGGTTGTTATCGCCGAAATTGAGAAACCCCGGTGTAATCGAAATGTCGTTGCCATTGCCGAACGTTCCGTCGCGACCTGCGCGAACTAATTTGAAACCGTTCGCAATCGTCGACTGCAGAATACCATTTGCGCCATCAAATCGGAAAATCAACTCCGTTGGCGCACTAGATAAATTGTTGACGTTATTGAAACTAAAGATATCTCCCGAGTTCGGAGCGATCGACAACAGACGTGGCCCCCCAGCCTCGCCTTCGCCAATCAACTGATCGAAACCATCGCCTTCACCTTCAGCCGTCAAACCAACGGTCTGCGTAAATGCCAGTCCGTTCTGCTGACTCCATTGCTCGTATCGCTGCTGAACCAATGGGAACCATGATCGCGATGCCAAGTCAGAAGAGTTGGTTACTTCAAACGCGTCGTCCAGGTAGGCCGTCATCTGTTCAACTGACAACCCTTGCAGCGCATCGGTGGTGCTAAAGACCAACGGCTGATTGGACTGTCCCGCGACTGAGTAGCTAACCGGTTCGCCAAACTGGCTGACCGACAACATATCGACAGCCATTAAATCGCGGCGCTCGAGGGATTCCAGAAGCACACGACGAAGGCGACGTCGACGTTGTAGTGAGGGCACAACTGAGTCGGTTCGGGAAAAGAGGTGGCTTGCCATGCGAACTACCTTCCGGGCATCAAAAATAAAGTGCAAATTCTGACTGGAATAATTGTCTTAAACGTTACAAACGGCCAACAGGTACCTTTCGGCACCTGAACGGCGTTTTGGTCCCTAATGGGTCGATTTTGATTGGACGATTCGATTTGTCACGGTTTAGGCAGGGCCATTTTCACCGAGGTCCGGCAACAAGCTCGCTAAAGCCAGATCAACCGGTATTTCCCGATCCTCTTCGCTGTCCTCGTCAACCCAACTGGTATCCACCATCTGCATTCCTTGGTCACCAATCTGGGCGAAGTAATCTTCTGAGGATTCCCCTTCGGCAGTTGGCAACACAAATGAAACGTCGACGGGTTGTAGTCCCTGCGGTTCAACGGCAACTGTTCGACTGACGACAATAGGTGCCATCAAACTGGCGACTGTGGATTCTCCTTCAGCCCTCAATCCCTCACCTTCGCCACCGGCACCGTTTGTGCGACCACGTCGATTAAGGTGATCAATGATCAACAATGCGTCGATGGCCGTGATGTTGTTGTCACCGTTGACATCGCGGTACGGCGGTGGAGCGGGCAGACCAACGACGGATCGAGGACCGTTCGCATTCAGGAAGCTGATCACCAGAAGAGCATCAATGGGGGATATGAATCCGTCGGCATTCACATCGCGGCGTCCAGTGTTTGCATCTTCTGATGTTAGAGCTAGTGGGTTCTGGTGTGCTGGCGGTGGTGCTGCACCAATCGTCAAAGTGACGGTGGTAATGGCACTCAACGTCGTTCCGTCGCTGGCCTGGTAGGTAAAGGTGTCCGTAGTGGAGGAAAGTCCATTGTGGACGTAGGTAAATGTTCCATCCGTATTGAAGGTGAATGAAGCCGCGAACGTCGGACCTGAGACCAAGCGAGCGGTGATGCTCGCGCCTTCGGGATCCGAATCATTGGCAAGGACACCATCGTCAGCTTTATTGGCGTTGACTCCGCGTGCGTCCGTTGTCACGTAAGTTGTTCCACGCGGTACGGTATAGCTGTCCGCAGCCGTTACCGGAGCATCATTCACCGAAGTAACGGTCAGTGTGAAGGTATCGCTAACCACTTGCCCGCTCGCATCGGATGCTTGAACCGTTAGTACCGATGTTCCGGAGCGATTTGAACCTAAGGTCAGGGTCAACACGCCGTTGGTGATCGTTGGAGTCACCAAAAGTGCGTTCGAGTTGTTGACGACCGTGTAGTTCAATACTTCGGCATCTGCATCGAAGAAGTAGGTTGGCGTCAGGACGACATTGTGAGGTCCTGAATCCTCGGTGACAGTCAAGTCCGGAATGGCACTTACCAGTTGAGGTGGATCATTCACCGGCGTAACACTTAAAGTGAAGGTCGTCTTCACGGACAATGGAGTAGGTGCACTATCGGTTGCTACCAACACAATGACCGCCGAACCGTTCCTGTCTTTCGACAATTGAAGGTTCAAATTGCTACCGACAACGTTGCCTGTTACCAAACCTGTATTGGAAACGCTCTCGATGGAGTACCTCAGTACATCACCGCTAGGCAGCACATCCGCGTCGAAGAATACGCCGCTCAAGTCAATAACCTTAGTTGGATCATCTTCCAACATGATTACTGTTCCAAGAGGCGATTGAACAATCGGCGCGTCATTTACGCCGTTGACTCTGACGACAACTGTTCCTGTTCCCGTCTTAGGATCGAGAGCAGTGCCGCTGATACCGTTATCGACCACTTCGTAGAAGAATGTATCGTCTCCTACAAAGTCTTTTGGTGGCGTGTAAGTAACCTGTGAACCGCTGAGCGTGACCGTTCCACCATTGGTGCTGGTCGGAATGACTCCCTTGAAAGTGAGCGTCTGAGAACTTTCATTCGCAGGGCCTGGCACATCACCTGCAATGAGCCCCGCGACCGTGAAGGTCAGCGGAATGTCTTCGTTCGTGCTGGCATTCTTGACCGTAGTTGTTGGTACGTCATTCACGTCCAAGACATTGATGTTCACTACAAACTGCGTGCTAAGTGGTGCAGGCAATCCATTGGTTGTACCGTTGTCCGTAACCGTAATCGTGAATCGGTCAGGGCCGGCAAAATTCGAAGGCGGTGTGTAGACCACGCGACCCGACGAAATGGAAACGGTTCCACCCCGATCACTGACCGGCGTTACACCTGTGATACGCAACGTCTGATTTGACTCATTGACCGGTCCAGCGGTAACGCGAGCCAGCAATTGTGAATCGGTCAAATTGGTTACTTGATCTTCCGGAATCGTAATTGGATCAACTACACCAACCGGCGCATCGTTCACTTCACCAACCACGATGGTGACCGTCGCGATGTTCGCCGAATTCAGCACACCATCGTTGACTCGATAGGTAAAGGTATCGATGCCGAAGAAATCAGGCTGCGGACGGTATGTCAAAAGACCGTTGGATGCCAAATCAAAAATGGATGAATGAGCAGGAAGGGACAGCAATGTCACGCCGAATGGCCCACCTTCTGGGTCTTGATCATTAGCGGCAACGCCGTCATCAATCAAGAAGCCAGGAGTCAATGTTCCGCTTGGGTCAATCGTCGTCAACGTTGTGTCTTCATTGAAGCCGAACGTGTCGTCAACAGCGGTTGGCGGGGTGCCTGGCACAAGTACGACTGCATAGTCTTCCACTTCGCCGTCTACTGCCAATCCAGTTGGTTGCAAGCCACCCACTGAACTGCTGCGGAATCGAGCGAACGTCGTTGTTCGTCCCGCTGGAATTGGTGAAGTTGCAGGTACGGTTACATTAAATGATTGAGTTTGGCCACCAATTGAGTACTTGGCGGATCGAAGAATCTGTTCGCCTGGATCATCCCAGTCACCGTCGGCGTTGAAGTCAATCCAACCATCCAGGTAACCTGGCGAGCTAAGTGATGCAGAAATCGTAGTGAAGATGTTGCGATTGAAGATCGCGCCACCGCCAACTGTCGGTGAAA
Organism: Ottelia alismoides; assembly: GCA_037367405.1. Lineage (NCBI taxonomy): Eukaryota > Viridiplantae > Streptophyta > Magnoliopsida > Alismatales > Hydrocharitaceae > Ottelia > Ottelia alismoides. Next base: position 716,910 of record JAZKJV010008684.1, read on the forward strand.
CAAAAGTGATGCCATCATCCACGTCACCATCAGCCAGCGGAGTTGGAATACCGTCGGCATCTGCGGTTATCGTCTGGCCAAGAATAGCTCGTTGATTCGGACCGATAACATGTCTAGCGCCATTGTTCTCATGGCGAGTTGGATAACGGCCAGGAGTGGAGAGTAATGGGTCCGGAGTATCGCCGTAATCAAGCGAAACACCAGGCATCAAAATCGTAAACTGGGTTTCGTTATTGATTCGATTTGGCTTGAGCAGATTGCCCGCTACGTCGGCAACACCACGGATGAAGAAGTTTTCCAGATCCGAGCTGATGGCCGTCGCATTCTCAACAAACAAGGTTGCTCCACCCCGGTCCGCTGCGTGCAACGGTGTGCCTGAAGAAGCGTTGATGGCCTCAATGATGGACAATTTGACATCCGTGCTAGTAAAGCTTGCATCTTGAATGAATCGCACTGCATTGGCACCACCGGGGACGCCGGTTTGAATCAAATTCGGTGCCTGAGCAGAACTGACCGTAAACTGCGGACTGTCATTGAGCTGCAGAATACCTCCAGGAATCACCGTCGTGGTCAATCCCAAGCCAGCACTTTCAATGGCTGCCTTCATCGACTGGGCGACAGTATCAGGCGTACTGTTGTTGCCAAATAGGATTGGTACTCGGCCTGAAACAAAACCATTGCCTACGTCCACGTTCTCAAACTCGAACGTAATGGTTCGCGAACCATTACTGATCGTAAAGTTTTCACTATCGTTGATAACTCCACGGCTGAGTGTCAATCCACTGGTGCCAACATTGACCTGACCGAGTTGCAACACGCCCAGGGCAATGCGACCACCGGCCAAAGTCGTAGGAGACAAGCCTAAGCCCGCGCCTTGAATGGCAAGAGCGATGGACGAGGCAATTTGCTGTGCCGTACTTTGTGCAGTGTAGCGGACAACAATGTTTCCAGGTTGACTTGGAAAACCAGGACCGTTGTCGAATTCGAATACAGCGGTCGTTCCATTGTTGGTTATCGTGAATGTCTGACCATCGACGATACTGCTGCCTGCCCCCGAAGGCACAGTCATGATCAAGGAACCGAAGACTTGTAACTTCGTATTCGATTCGACTCCCGGTCTGCCAAACAATCCCAAAGATGGTGTTAAGGTTGTATCGATCGCGTGCAACGTTGTACCGCCAACCGAGATGTTCCCGCCGCCGACGTACCGTGGGGCAAGTGACAGACCAGCATTAGCAATTGCCAGGGTTAGCCGATTGCCGATTTGGTCCAAATTGTCATTGACCGTAAAGTTGACCGGGATGTTGCTGCCGGCAACCGTTCCATCACGGGTGAATTCAAAGGTCCTGGTCAGAGCTCCATTGCTGATGGTAAAGGTTTGTCCATCGGCAATCGTCCGAGCAACACCGACCAAGGTAAGAGCAGAATTGCCTGTGGATGCAGTTCCGTTGGGGCTAAGTCCCAAATAGATCAAGCCATTACCAAGATTGACTGGGTCGATGTTAATCGGACTGCTTGCCAGTGCGGCCTGAGTGGCAACGGCGACTTGCAATTGCGTGCTTAGGCCGGTGACATCGATTGGGAAATTGGCACTGTTGAACGATCCGTTGTCGTCGTATTCAAAGGTTACCGATCGGCGACCGTCACTTAGGACAAAAGTTTGTCCATCGGTGATTCCACCAGGACGATGCCCTAGGTCAGGAATCCTGATCGCTTGCGTGACCGAAGGTTGGCGAATAGCGCTAAAGGCGGTATTCACAACGACACCAGCTTCAGCACCCAAGAAGATCCGACCATTGGGTTGCAATTGTGGTTGAACAGCAACGGTTGTCGACCGGATAGCAGCGATCAAGGCTTGCGCGAGTTGATCGCGAGTATCGCCCACTGTAAATGGAACGCGAATGTTACCAGATAAGGTATTCAAGTTAATGTCAAACTCGAAGGTTACCACGCGGGTACCATCATTGATGGTTACTCGGTCACCATCGGCGATTCCGCCAAAGCTGCCACCAGCCAATGGCAATTGCAGCACGAGGCCCTCTGGCAATTGCAAGCGGAAGCCGCTGTCGAATTCGTAGTAGCTGGTGCCGCCGTTTTGATCCAAGATGGTGAACCCATCACCATCGGAAATCTGATCGCCAGCTGGTGCTTTGATGACGAATCGGTCTTTGTTATTGATGGAGATTTCATACACGCGATCGTTTTTCCAAACGCCAGCCAGTGGTGTAAGGATGATTTCATCGCGAGTCGCGTTGTACGCGAAGGAGTAATCGATGCCTTCTTGTAACATGCGACCGTTCTCAAAGAGAACTACAGCCGCGCCGGTCAATCTTAGGCCATCGATGATGGAGTTGAGGACAGAGCTGTCATCAACGCCCAGTCCCAAGAATGGGTTGGCAGGTTCGTTGCCGTCTGCCAATTGAATTCGGAACTCAGGGAAGACTCCAGAAGCTAGTTCCACGACCGAGTCGGATGGATCTTGGTCTACGCCCAGAGCGTCGTTGTCGATCGGATCCAGCAGGATTGCCGCAGGGCCAGTGAAGTCCGCGCGGTCGAAGGCACCGCGATCCTTGAATACGTTTTGACCTTGTCCACTAGGCGGTGAAACAGTGGGGTCGTCGACGCGCAGTTGTCCGACCAAATCATACGCGGGAGCGAGGATTGGTGTCACGGCTAGGCCAACAGCCTGTTTGACAGTCGCCAGTTCGGGTCGTTCACGGAATGAATCGATGCTACTGTCAATCAGCGGCGAATTGGGCGCTGGGAGGTATTGGCCACCTTGTGCATTGGCGAACAACTGCACTCCGGCTGGAATCGTGAAATTCAAGTCCAATGCGGTGTTAGGAACGTTGGTTGGTACTGCTTCGATTCCGAACCCGAAACGGTTTCTTGGACTGGCAGATTCCGCATACTGGTAAATCGAACCACCGATAATCACCTCAGACGGCTTTACCACAAAAACGGGATTGTTGGAGCCATAAGGCGCCGCATTGCCCGGGTACTCGATGACGGTAGTGGTGCTGCCAGGGAATCGTCGCGATTCTTCGTTAATGATTGGCGATTGAACATTGAAGAACACATTGTTCAACAATGTTGGGCTTGCTCCACGGCTAGCCAATACACCCGTTTCGGGCAGCAATTGGTCCAGGTTGTTGTTTGTATTGACATCTGGGTCAACGATGATTCGCCCATTGCCATTGATGAATGCTGCATTCTTGACTACGACGTACTTCTCAGTGGTTCCATCGCCCCATGACGTTGGCGAAATCGGCGTGGTCGACTGACGATCATGGCCGATACCCAAATGACCTAAGCTGGTATATTGAATCGGGTATGCGATACCGTTGACGTTGACACTGGTCAAAATGATGTAGCCGTCTCGGCGTCGTTGGAACAACTGCAACCCTTGATTGATTTCGCGAATCGTCGAGCTGTTGATGTTTCGCTCAAGTTCCCGACGACTGATGATATTCGTTCCCAATTCATCAATTTGGTTGAACTTCTGATAGAACAAGAACGGGTCGCCAATCACATTATCCAATTCGGCATCGAGAATACCTGCCATACCTCCTAAAGCCCTTGCGGAAACTGGCGGCAATGGACTGGCTGTCCCAAAGATGTCGTTGGGTAGTGCTTGGGCATTGGTGATCACCGGACCACCGCCTGCTCCGCCTTCATTGATCGCCTTGGCAATTGCACGAGCGACGTCAGGGTAACGCCAGTTTGGATTCAAATTGATCGGGATGTTGCCCGGTGCTGAAACGTTTGTCCCGGCGCCGAGGATAAACTCAAAGGTACGACCGGCCGATCCGCCGTTGATGTCCGGAACACCGAAGATGGTAAATGTTTCGCCCGTTTGGTAGGCTGACGCGTTCTCTGCGGTGATTACGAAATCCTGAAGGTGCCGTACTCCAATGGAGATTGTGTAAGCACCAGTTGTTCTACCAATCTGGCGGTTGGCCAGCGACAGTGGGTCAAATGATTGATTGCCCACGGAACTGATGGCGGCGTAATACACGCCGGGTGCCGTAGCGGTAAAGTCAATAAACGGATCGTTGCTTGCGGCTTCGCCCGGAGCGGCATCATTGTCACTGAAGAATCTTGGTGCTGCGATGGTTCCGAAAGGCTGGGCAATACCGCGGCTATCGAAGATCTGCAAGACGCTATCTAGTCTTGCGCCGGGTACAGTATCTACGTCGATGATGGCTCGCTCACCAAGTCCCAATTTGAATTGGAACATGTCGACATCCTGGCCCGGCAATACCGTTGTCGTATCCCCAATCACTCCATTGGCTACGTACTCGAGCGGGTTGTGCGCCGTACCTTGCCACGTCTGAATTGCATTTTGAATCTGTTCATTGGGCTCAGTTGTTGGTTGTTGACCATTGAAACTGGCGCGTCCGTCTTTACCAATAATCGTATTGTTGACGACACGTGCGTGTGGTTGTGGGGCTTCACCTAAATCCAACGGACGAATGTCAAAGGGACTGAATCCAGTTCGTATCACGTTGATACGGGTGTACTCGATATTGGTCACGCCTTCCAGATACACCGCTGGTCGATTGAAGTAATCTGGGTATCCAAAGAACGTTTGAACACCGTTCACCAAGATCGGCGAGTTATTGGCCGGTGCACCAGGATCTGGCCCAAGTAGGCTTTCTGAGATCGTTGCCTTTATAGTTTGGGTTGTACCATTGGTCACAAGAATACTACCCAGAATTCCATCGCGAACTGCGTGCATAGTCTCCAGCGCATTGGTTGCGAATGGGACGAAAGGAGTTGGGTCAAACCTTTGGTAGAATGACCCGCCTTCTTCGCGGTAATAGATCGGCGAATGATCTGGGTCGTATCCGTTGCCTTCAACCTGCCCACTGCCAAACACCGGAGCTCCGGTAGCCCCACCCGCAACGTCTTCGAATTCGAATCGCACGCGGGTTCGATCGGCATCGATATTGAGAACGTCGCCGTCATCCAACCAGTGACCGAAGTGGTCTGGCGGGTTGCTTGAATTTACCGTTGGATTGTTGTCTCTTGCCGGGGTCAAGCCGGTATCCGGCGAAATCATCCAAATGGGATTCTCACCCTGAATGCTAACACCACCTAGACCACCCTCTTCCAGCACGTTGTTTTGGATTACCAGACCAGGCAACAGACCGCCCTGCACGCTATCGTTCGGCTCAAGCAGGTTGCGAACGGCTTGGGTGCCAACCAGCCCTGGCTTATTCTGTATCGAAAATTCTAAAGTCGTTCCCCGAACGTCGTCCCGCGGATCAAGTTCACGTGCCGATGGTTCACTCCAGATGCCGTAGTCGCGCGATTGACGAATGAAACTGTTTTGAACTAGAACAACCGATTGATCACGGCGAACATTCCGATCGGAGATACCGGAATGGGTGATCACTTGAATAGCCCCAGCGGGGTTATTCGCTTGGATTGTGGACAAACTGGCGTTGCCGAATAGATTCAGCTTTTTGGCATTCCCCTGCGAACCGACAACTACGCCGCCCGTGGAGGCAGCACGTACCTTCAGACGCGACTGGACGCTGGGGCTGTTGATGGCATCACGGATCTTGCGCGCAATCTCGCTGGGCGCATCCGTTGAACTGAAGAGGATTGCGACATTCCCCAAAGCGGCGATACCTGTCAGCGAAAATTCAAAGGTGATGCTGCTTCCGCCATCGGAGATGGCAAACTTGTCACCGCTCGTAATGTCGACACCCGCTGGCGCGGAGATGCTTATTTGATTCGCCAATCGATCGTTGGTGTCAAAGCTCTTGGTTAACAGCAAACCACCGAACTGCTGTGACTCGAAGAAGTTCTCGCCCAAGCGAACTTCAAATTGATATGCACCGGTTGTCACCGCAGTCGACGATACTGGGACAGGAACATAGGTTGAATTAGGTTCGTTCGATCCAATGCGAGTACCGTCGTCCAACAGAATGTGGACATTGGAAACGGTGACGCGTGTTGGGTTGTCTGCTCTGGTTGAGAAGAAGACTCGCAAGCCAGGTTCATCGGCCCAACGATTCATCGACAGCAAGGCGTTTCGAGGCGCGCCTGCGGTCAACTGAATGGAACCTGGATTGTTTGTGACGGTTTGGGCATCCGATGAGGCAACCAAGGTCGCAAAATTGAACTGGTCCACTACGACAACATCCAACTGACCATTGAAGATCTCATAGTCGAATGTCAAAGCCGGATTCTCACGTCCAGCGAGATATGTCTCGAGTGAAAAGACTCGAGTGCTGCGGGTTTGTGAGATGCCCAGGAAGGTTGACAACAGGAGTGAAGGCTCATTGCCTACACCATTCAATTCACCACGCTCGGCGAAACCAATGATCACGTTGTTCATGTTGGTGTTCGGGTCGGCACTGCGGAAGGTGACCGATAGTCCCGACTTGCCAGCAAAGTTGTATCCCTTGACCGCATCAACCAACGGAATCTTCAGCGAATTGGTACCCGGCAAAAGATCGAGCGTATTGGGATCGATGGCGGTAGTCGCGACAACGACTGGATTGGCTAAAGACGGGTCGTTGACAACGATATCAAATGTTCCACCACCATGCGTGTAATTCAGATACATCGCGGGTTGATCTGCCGCCGAGTATTCGCTCAGATCAAATGTCCTGGAGGTTAGCCGGCCTGTCGGGCCAACATTCCTACGAGGCAAGAAATTTTGAACAACCGGCGGATCTGCAGTGGTTACACCTGGTTGGAAGGATTCGTCTACGATGCGCCGAACCGAGTTAACAGGCGTTACATCGAATGGACTGAGAATGCGAGTCCTCGGCTGCATCGCCACGGAGGATATACCGACCAGATATCTTCCCTCTTGCAAAGCAACCGGTCCAATGAAAGGATCCCGGGTTCCCGCAGAACCTCTGCTCAGGTCCTCCACATCCGTGATGCTCAGTGGACGAGCCTGATCATCCGCAATATTGCTGGAATCAGACGTATAAATCAGTCGGTATTGAATGTTCTCGAATGGATTGTCGGAGGGTTCTTCACGGAAAATGTTGATCGACGTATCAGGACGATTCAAACCGTCGGCGTAATCCATGTCAAAGACGACAGGGGCAAAGCTGTTTCCAAATACGTTGGTTGCAACCAAATCCTCTTGCCGAATGTCCATCATGTAGAAGTCGACGTCGTTGCTGGCACTCAAATTACCGCCAACGCTGATTGCCCCCTTGGCCGTCTTCAAAATGTTGCCAATATACTGAGGACGACTGCCCGTTTGTGGATCACCAAAGAATGGATTTCCTGCAAAGGAGAACCCAAAACCACCAGCAAGTCCATTACCAATAGCGACGTCATTGTCGGCAAAGAGTTCACCATTACGAACGTTTTCATCTTCTTGTACTTCGCCGACCAACGGTGATTCGCCGGGCAAACCACGCAAGCGGACACCATTCATCGCGTAGCGGATATCCGCATAGTTAACAGTCGATCCTGCCCACTCTTGCTGTTCACGCAAGCGAACCTGAACTTGATATGCACCGTCCGTCAGACCTGCTGATACGGCGTTAATGTCGGTGCTGGCGCTACGAACTCGGAAGAAAAAGGTGCTGCGAGCTCCCGGCGATCCAGGCAAACGAATACGCAAACCCGGATCTAACGGGTTGGTTGTGCCGTCTTCCTTAACCAATCCACCACTGGTCATACGTACGCCAGTAGTACGCACCGGCATCGGATTGACGCTGTTGGGATCGGTCGTACTTCCGACAGTCAACAAGCCCTTGTTTCCTGTTTCCGCTGTACTGTTATCACTGCGTGCCAACAATTGGCCGTTGGCATCGAGGATTTCAAGAACCAAGTCCGTCTTATGCTGTGTGTAATCGGCGTCGACCCAAATCTCGGTTCCGGCGGCAGCCGTAAAGCTGTAGACGTCAACGTCCTTGTCCTGGCTCAAAACGCCCTCGACAGTAAATCCGAGGCGGAGATTCTCGCTACTCTCTGAAGTATTGCCTGCCAAGTCACCAAGCACTTGGGCGGTGTTGGAAGTGCCGTTTGGTCCAGGAGCTGCCGCAGTAAAGTCCTCTGTCTCCAATGCAATCGCAACATTACGGTCATTGGAATACTGATCCAGCAGAATTCCTCGCCAATCAGCAGACTGAGGTACGGACCCAATGCCGTCGTTGTTGGTGTCATTCTGAGGTCTTCCGTCTGGTCGCAATCCTGCACCCACGGTATCGTCTTTAAGACTGGTCAGAATAACGGGGAATCCTGGTTGGCCGAGTACATGAATCGTTCCGCCAATCCGATCCGTTGCCGAAGTCAATTGTCCATTTGCAGTAATACCTGCCCCAATGTTTCGGTTGAAGTTGGAGCCGTAACCATCAAACTTCACAACAAGTGACTCATTCGGAGCACTTTGCAATCGGAGACCGCCTTCGTGTTGGACATTGTTCACGAAGATGCCATCGTACACGACGTGCACGATATCGGTGTCATCCCAAACACTAGCGGTTGTCAACGTATCACCGCGAATTTTCAGACCATTCAATGTATTGTTCAGGAATCGGTTTTGACGAATCAGTGGTCCACGGTTGGCGATGTAGTTTGGATTGCGATCGGCGGCTCCCGTTTGACGACCTGGGTCCGATTGCAAGTTGTCGACCATGCTGTTGGCGTCTATCTCGATGGCAGTTCCGATATTATTTCGAAACTCATTATCCAACAGTGTTGGCTGTGAACCACGCACGAATATGGTCGATTGCGCATTGCTCAATCGACCCAGTCTATTTCCAGGTCCTTGACCACCAAATCCATCAGCATTGTTTTCGAACAATGTGTGGGCGATTCGAGCGTCTGCCTGCTGGATTTCAATCGTGTTGAAGGCGCGGAAGGTACCATCGATCTTGGTGGTTCCACCGCCGAATGCAATGCGTGCATAGTCAATGCTCAATCGCGATGTCGGCGCCATATAAATTCCACCCCAGTCACGAGGCCGAGGCGCGGTCGCGGTGCCATTGTTGTTGGTATCAAATGTGCCGCCGGCGCCGACGGTATCATCCAACCTGCTTGTAAAGACAATCGGCAGACCGTCTGTACCTTCAGCGATAATGTTTGCACCAAAGGTCGCTTCAATTCGTGCCGCTTCTAATTTCAAAACGGTACCTGGATCGATGACCAACGAAGCGCTCAAGCGTGGACGACGTACTGCTTGACTTTCGGGAGATAGAATACCACCAATTGCGCTGCCATTGTCTACAAAGGTTGCCAGATTCGGATTGACGCTGTCCAGCAATTCGCCGACCAACGTGTAGGGCCCAGCGCCACCAACCGCACTTCGATAAATGCGACGGCCAACATAATCAGTGAGCGTCAACGGCAATTGCGCCAGTCGAACACTACCTAAATTGGAACTAACGTTGGCTGTGACAGAAGACGCCAATCCCTCGCGGCCGCCTGCATCAATCATCACCACGCGATAGTTATACACACCATTGGCCAAGCTTCCACCTGCGACTTCGGTCAGAATGACGCCATCCACATTCGCGCGATCTCGCAACAAGGTACCGCCCAACAAAGCACCGATGTCCAGGTATGTCGAAGTCGACCTGTCTAAAGCGGCAACCAATTCGTATGGCCCCGTACCATTGGCGTTACTGCGATATAGGCGACGACTGATGAAGTCACCTGATGCGGCAGGCAGACCCGCGATCGAAATCGCGGTTTGATTGATCTGCAGTGTTTGTGGCTGCGATGGTTCAGACGGAATGCTTTCGTATCCGGCACCATCCACAAACGTCAGTTTATACCTGTAGTCGCCAGGCGTCAGGATTCCGCCTACGGTCGCGGCCGTGGTAATCGCGGCTACTGGCGGGACCGTTGCATCCAATAATGCTCCGCCTGGTGAACCGGCAACTGTGACGTTTTCCGTTATCACATGGGTTACGTCGATGTCGTCAAAACGGCCAGGTACTGTCAATGAGTCGGCATTGGGCACGCTGATGAACAACCCGTTGAGCGAGTTATTGACCAAATGGTTTCTGCGAATTTCCGGTCCAACTCGGTCGTAGTCGCTGGTGAACGCACCTTTGACTTGGAATCGAGGTTCGTTGAAGTTGGTTTCTTCAAAGCTATTGGGCAGAGCGCTCAACGCCGCATTGGCCGCAAAGGATATCTTGTTGTCAATAATGGTTGGTCTTGCATTCAATATTTGAATCGGATTGATGCTCGTCTGAATGGAATCGACGACCACAATCCCGCCACCATACCGGATATCCGCGTTGCTGACGTAACGAAGGAACACACCTTCATCTTCCAAGTCGGCGCGACCTGCGGCCCCATCAACTTCTCGGCGGAACGAAATTCCACCCCAATCCCCTGGAACGGGACTGGTTTCTGGTGAGTAAGTATCAAACCCGATTGACTGATCTAACCACGAGGTAAAGAACACGCTTCCTGGAACTGCTTTTCCAGCAGAGTCGCGGACGACACCACCATTACTATCTAAGAGAACTGGAGCTCCCAGCACTTGAAGACTGGCACCGGATCGATCGATATTCAAGTTGCTGCTACCAACTCCAACAGCCGCACGGCGCAATTTGAATATCGCGCCAGCGTCGATCATCGTGGTTACGCCTTTGGGCACTTCCATCGCGGCCCCGTCTGACAAGATGCTGCCAGCCAAAAGTCCGGTACCAATTTCATACGCGAAATTGTCATTCGTTGTTGCGGCATTTCCGTCAACACCGCCATTGCCGACGATACGAACGATATCTCCAGGTAGAGCTGCACCGAATGCATTAGCCACACCTTGCGCGTTAATATTGTTGAATGGACGGGCCAACGATCCGTCCGCATTCGGTCCAGCAAGCTTGTCGACAAAGATCGTCTTGCCACTGACATCAATCAATGTCAGCGAAGGATCTACGGAGATCTGGCGTTCGCCACCAAGCAACAGGTTTACCCCGTTGGCTACGGCCGTTACACCCAAAGCGGACTGGCCAACGATAGCCGCCGCGAGGAAATTGGCCAACTCGCCAGCCGTCGACGACGCAATGTAGCCGACGCGAATCCTGCCAGGGCTGACAATTGGATCGCTGCTAAACTCAAATTCTCGGACGGTTCCATTTGCACCCACGATGCGAACAACTCTGCCTTCGATCGCAGGCGATGCACCTGCGTTAAAGCTAAGAGTTCTTTGTAGTGGTCGAGTCTCGAACCAAAAATCGTAAGTACCACCTGGTTGCCCGTCACCATCACCATCAAAACCAACTGCTGGGTCCGTTGATGACGACAGATCTTGAATCGTGTCTCGAGTATCAACGGCTGCACGGAAGCTAACTCTCAACTCGTAATTGCCTTGAGATTTTCCGCCAAAGCCGGTGTTTGCGATGGTCGCGTTGTAGTCATCATTTCCACTGGCGCTAACGCCGATGTAGTAGACCCCCGAGGTCAATGATTGCCTAAGCACAGAATCTTGGCTGAAGTAGTCATCGTTCTGCGAGACCAATTCAAACTTGCCGCCATTTAGCACCACTGGGTTCTGGGTTAGCGTGTTCGCACCAACTCGTGCATTCGCGTTGCCCCTGCCAAGCGAAACGGTTACCAGCTTGCTGGCTGCTGCCGAGCCACGAATCGCATCAATAATATCCTGAACCGTGCTTTCGGCTCCGTTGGTCGCATTCAGATCAATACTAATCGCGTTGGGGAACGCAAGAATCGTTGGTTTGGTGTTATTACCACGACTGGACTGGGTGAAGAAAATTTGCAGTTGGTTTCCTTGCGCTCCAGGTCGGACCGCTGTGAAATTCAACGCTAGCGCATCCCCCAACCCCATGTTGGCACTGCCGGTTGCCTGAGTCTGACGAAACAATTCGAGATTGGTATTCAACGCACTAGAATTGGTCAATCGTTGGGCGTACGTTTCAGCCGTGAATAATCCAACCCGATCAGCCCCGCCAAAATCTACTTCGAATCGATAAAGATCGATATCCGTTCCATCGGGACGATGGAGATACTGTCCATGAAGAATGTCCTGGTTGCCCGGGAAAATTGGCTCGTAACGTTCATCGCTTGCATTCAATTGTGCATTGTTGGGATCGGTCAACGTATCAATGCCAGATAGGAACGTGGGGTCCAATCGCATCAACGTCGTTTGTGGCAAATCACCCGCGTGTTCCAATCCAAGAATCATCCCAATGGCAGAAATCATCGTCCGGAAATAACTTTCACCATAGTTATTTCCCCACGCATTGGTCGCTGACAGAGTAATCAGGGATTCATTGAAGGTTGGGTCGATCCTCACACCAAAATTCAAATTGGTTTCTTGCTGAATTCTTGTTCCAGGAATAACTCGGAAGCCTGTCAAAGCTCCCGTTGCAATGGTAACACCAAGATCAGGAGTCTCAACGAATTGGACACCGATGTATTTGGCCCACAACTCCAACGCTTCGCGCGTTCGCTGCTTTTGTTCATTGGTGATCGCATTTACCAGTGTGCGTCCGGCATTATCCTGCGAAAAATTCGACTTGAAGTTGTAATAAATCGTTGTGATACCCGCCGTATCGTCGGCGCCAAAATCTGGATTGATATGATCTTCAAAGGCGGTTGGCAAATTCTGGGGCAATACTCGGTGGCCCGGATCATTGCTTGCCCCCGGCAAATCCAAACTAAAAGGCTGAGCATCAATCGCCGAACTCAAGATGAGATTTGTTGTCAACTTGGTTCCAGAGCCAATCACACCTAGGTCAGTTGATGTGTCAAACGAACTGCCAAGACCGAACAGAGTAACGGGTGAATACGAAAGCGATCGATTGCCAACTACCGTACTTCCGTTACCCGATTCTAATTCCGTGGTGACCAAACTGGCCGAGGCTGAAGAGTTGCGCAACAGATCAACCAACTCTTGCGCCGTCAGCGTGTCCCGTCCCATGTCAACGCTGATGATGCGACCATTGGCAGTTACGGATGGAGTTCCATTGCGCGAGTTGGTGAACGCCACTTGAACACCATTGCCGGCTTCGCCAACTTGCTTGGCCGTAAATCGTAGCTTGACGGCTCCATTGGTGCCGGGATCAACAATCGCTGTGGCTGCCGCTTCACTGCGAACTGCAGGCGCAGGCGTGGCTTCGCGAGTTCCAATTCGCAAGCGGAAGGAAGATGGTCCAGCATTACTGCCAGCCAACAAATTGATGTCGGTCGCAAATCGCAAGGTTGCCGTATTCGCAACAGCATTGTACCTCACCGAAACTGGCGTAAATAATTGATCATCCGTGTTTCGAACCGTGTCCGAAGTGTAATACAGTTGGTAGAACTGAGGATTCTCAGCCGACTGCGGTTTAGGTTGGCCGTTGATTTCGTTCTCAACAAACAACTTGTCGTCGTTGAAATAGACGACAATCGTATCCCGTTGCTGCTGCAATTGACCAGCGCTATTGCGAACTACCGGTTGCGGAACAACACCCCGAACCTGTGGGCCTAAATCCAATCGGAAATCGATGGTGTCTTGTCGCGAGCCTGAAACCGTGGGAATAAACAACTGGCCACTACCTTTGAGGCCAACAATCCCTTTGAGCGGATCGTCAAATCCGAAAATCTCAATGCGGTAATTGTCATCGGGCAGGGCTTCTGCAAATCGAACCGTAACTTCGTTCTCATTAGGCGCCGCACCAACCAACGCCGAACCCGGCTTAATCACAATATCGTTTGACTGTGACAAAACGATCGGCGCAAACCCTGTAAGACTATTGGCACCTAATCGAGTGCTGGCAAAACCTCCATTGATCTTGGCACCCATGACAGGCAACAAAGCAGTAGACGTGTTGATCGCATCCACCAGTTGCTGGGCCGTCGTTGGCGTTGTTGCGTTGGAATTCAATCGAATGGAAACTACCGAACTAACCACCGATAATGCTGGTAGCGTTCCCACGCCCAGGTCGGCGCGAGTAACTTGGACCGTCAAAGTTCTCAGCGGGTCGCGTGACGTTAGTTGGATGTCTACCGCTCCACCCGATCCAAAGTCTGTCGAGGCGCTTGGTAAACCAAAGCTCCCGTCGCCACCAGACCGCGTTAATCGGATCCCATCCAGCGTTCTCGCATCAATCACCTGAGCATCATCGAATCGGAACACCAACTCCCGTGGCGCCTCCGTTCGGACCGCGCCGTTGAGCAGCAAGTCGCTGTTATTGGGTTGAATGCCAATTAATTGAGGGCCAACGGCCATTAAATGGCGATTTTCCAAACTCTCAAGCAACATTCCGCGAACGCGTTTACGCGCTTGCGATTTTGCCTCGACGTTGGAGTTTTCTGTACCGGGAGAACCAGCGCGTGACTTGCGGACGGCCATGTAACCAATCCCTAGAACATCTATGAGTAAAGTTTTGCAAACCGCTTTTCGCGGACGCGAAAAACGCACGACGGTCGTGCACTAGCCTTTTCGGGCTAGGCGATAATCCAATCAATGAGGAGCTGTAGGCTCGTCCTGTTCCCGCAAAACGGGACCGGGGAACCTGGGTCTAGGTGGCTATACGCGCAGCCCGACCCGAAAAGTGCTGGGGTCGATTATAATTGCAGCCAAAACTGTTGCAAATTTCGAAGTCTTCCTAGGCTTCCTAAACCGCCTATCTAAACAGCCGGAATCGCGTTTTGAGTAGCAATTATGCGGGTTATAGCGACTAAACCCACCACTAATGGCGAAAAGCCCCTAGAGAGGATCGAGCACACCGCGTCGAGCCTTTGGACGCGCGGCATAATCGGAAGTTCCCAATTAATTGGACTTCCTTTCGCCATAAGACTAAAAACCACCCTAAGAGACGGTTGACTTCCAGAGAGTCTTGTATCTACATACCCAAAGGGGCAACTTGGTAAGCTCGAGATCGGAAAAGGAAATCGATCAAATTCCCCTCATGAGGCTGAAGCCAATTGAGGCGATTGGTGGGAATTGCGCCCACATTCAGGCGATCGACGTGGGTGCTTTCCGTCAATTCGTCGATGAACTGGGCATCTTGAGTGATCGCGGTACAGACCAACGTCGAGCCAATTTTTTTCACCATTTCTTTTTGTGGGCACTTCACAACGCTGGTGAACGGGAACATGTACTCCTTAGAGGCAACCGGACACTCCGGCGAATTGGCATGAACGATGACTGGACGGAGGTATGCGCAACGCTCCTTTTCAACCAGTCTTGGACCAAAGGAAGCCGTCATATCCTTTACTTGGGAATCCTGAAGATCTTGTTGAACCATCGCCCATGTACCTGTTGCCATCTTGGCATTGGTAAACGCGGCTAGCCCGGCTTTATCATCTTGAGGCGGCAGCACATCGACTGGCCCTAGCCGTTCGGCCAAAGCGGCTGCGATCTTTTCCGTGTGCCGCGAAGCCCAAATTCCTGAACAGTTGATGCAACTGCGACCGCTGTTCGAAAATATGCTTTCAACCATCAAATCCAAAAAGCTTTCCCATCGATCGACCACGTCATCTCCGAGCAAAATTTTGGAGAATCCTGGGCCGTGAGCCTGAACGCGGGGATTTCCTGCGTATTGATCGACCGTTTGCGCACTACCAAAAACCATGGATCGTTGGCATTTGCTAAGCAGCGTTTGGCCAACATCATGCCCACCTGGATAAAGGGCAAAGGCTTCACCAGGAACTCCAGCCGCCATAAAAGCAGAAGCCATACGGTATGGCGTCCATGGTTCTTGAGTGCCAGGCTTTAGCAATAAACCTATTTGCAATGCGATCGCTGGCAACCACAAAGTGTGAACGCCTGGCGAATTGTTTGGCAAAACGGCCCCCAGTACCGGCGATTGGACTTGGTAGCTGACGGTAACCCCTCGCCCTTCTTCACCGTATCCCTTGGTAAAAATCTCCAGATTCAGTCCACGGGTGAGCGCGTCGAGAATCTTGTCCATGTTTGCCAATACGAATGAATTTTTCTTCATATTGTTGCGACACATGTGCTCGGGCAATCCGGTACTGGCCGATTGTTGGTGGATAAAGTCATCCACTGTCTGATTGCTGTCACCAACTACCAACGTCCCGGATTCAAAGAGTTCAGCTGCTTTCTTGCACTTTTGCAGCAAATCGGCAGTCGGAATGTCTCGCAAGACGGCCCGCGCTCGTGGGGCATGTTTCAAGTCCAACTGAAGCATTCCGCCATTGACCATTCCGATTTTCGCAATCGGTTCACCGGTGTCAAAGTGCAGGACTTCTTGAGCTTCGAGCGACTTGTATGGCTTGCCCCAGCGTAGAGCGGATAGTGTTAGCACTGCAAATACCTTTCAAAATGGATTGTTGTATTTTTGAGCGGAGTCGGCCCAAGCCATCCGATTCAGAGCCAGTCCGCGTAGGCCTACGGATGGCGGTTAAGCAGGGTAGGCTGCGACGGCCGCAAATGGGCCGGCCACGGAGTGACCGGCTACTGTAGCTACCGAGTGTTCGGCGACACTAATAAACGCCGACGGTGGTTTGGGATGCGATCGCGTGATAAGGACGCACACCACTGACCCCATCCCAGGGATACTTCAGGAATGGCAATTCACGTTCGCCCTCATCCCGCTCAAGAAACCCAGGAATGAAGAACTCCTTGGTCATGGTGTACAGCTTTACCCGCCCGGTGCCGCCATAAGGGACGACTTTGGTGTGATCTTCAAAATCGACGACTTCCACAACAGCTCTAGGCTGCGGTGCGTAGTAGGAGATCTTGTAATCGTCCTCGGCCGAGATAGGCTTGCTACAGGCTAGACCCATCAAAGTATTTCCGTACGTAGGCGTCATGTAGACGCCCCCGTCCTCAACCGGACCACCCAATAATTCTTCAACACAGAATCGCGTCCACTGAGGAGTAAACTCTGTTCCGCCCGAGAAAATGCCCGTAATGCCAACCTCTTGAATGCTGGTGCCTTTCTCAGCCAATCCGTATGCCAACGCTTCCAAAAGCTTCGGGGTGGTGAACATACACTTGATATCGTGGCCAGCGGTTAGAATCGTGATCGCCTGATCGATACAGTGCTTCTTGTATTCTTCCAGGTGCTCCATCCATCCTTTTTTGATCAGTTTGATAACCCAGCGTGGGTCGAGGTCAATGCAAAAGCTGATACCACCCCTGTATTGGCACAAGTGCTCGACCGCCAATCGCAACCGCCGCGGCCCCGAAGGCCCCAGCATCAACCAGTTCGAGCCTTTTGGAAAATACTCATCAGGCAAAGTGTGACTGAACATTTCGTAATCAATTCGAAAGTCGTCCACTACTACGCGACTCTTGGGAATCCCAGTCGTGCCGCCGGTCTCAAATACATAGGTCGGCTTGCCTTCCAGTCCCTTTGGTACCCAACGACGCACAGGACCGCCTCGCAGCAAATCGTCCTCAAACAACGGGAATTTCTTCAAATCTTCGAAGGTTTTGACATCCTTTAGTGGGTCAAACTTCAATTGGCTTTTTTGCTCAAGCCAAAATGGTGATCCGGTGGAATCATGGAAGTGCCATTGGGTTGTTTCGTATACATGCTGGTCGAGCTTGTCTTTGGCTTGCTTGCAACGATCAGCAACTTCTGCGGTAATCTCTGAGGAACTCATCTTAATTGCATCTCTTTCGAAACCAGCTTATGGGATGGGAAAGTATAGGAAGTGGCCAAGGGTGCCAGGAGGGCTCATTATAGAATAGCTATGAGCTTCACTGTTTCTGGGTTGTTACCATGCTTCGGCCAATTCAGGTGGGGCAGAGTCTAGAATTAGAACTTCACTAACGCGACTCGTCGAGACCTGCAACTGCTCTACAACACCCAACTCTCCCGTTGGGAGAGTCGCGAGATACACGAGCGGAGAGGGTTGAGAACTGGGTGACTAGGCTGCGGAATAGAATCCAGGCAATTTCACCTGTCTTCCAATTGGGTTGTCTTCAGGTAGGTAAGGTACTATTCCTAAGCCATCCCAGAAGCAGTTGAGGACAACTGCTCTACAATGAGACCCCTACTTGACCATACCGCGAATGACTTCGTTGAAATGCTTCCAAACGATCGGTTTGGCGATCAACTCTCTTACTCCCATTGCTGACGCCTTCGTGCGCAGTTCCTCGTCGATGAAGCCAGATGTGATCGCAACAGGAATGTCATTTCGAATCTTATGGATTTCACCGGCAATTTCCAAACCCGACATACTGGGCATGTGGTAATCGGTTACCACCACATCAAACCGAAAGGGGTCCTCTCGAATCGCATCAAGGGCTTCCTTCTGATTTTGGAATCCAACAACGGTAAACCCAAGCATCTTTAGCAAGTGTGAAACCGATTGAAGTACTGCGATGTCGTCATCCAGGTAAAGGATTTTCGAATGGCTACTAGCTTCAATATTGGACTGCACGGGAATCTTTGCGTTAACGGCTAAATGCTTTGTCACGGCAAGATCTTGGGGTTCATCGCAGTGTAAGGGGGGAGTTTTTTCGGCAAGTGGCTTCCAGCGTAAGGCAATGCTCAGCTGCCGAAAAAACTCCCGACCCTCCCGTACTGCTAGTTGATGGCAAGCAACAGGCGGCTGGGGGCCTCCAGATAGGCAATCACATCGTTCAGGAAACGAGCGGCAGTGCCACCGTCAACCAGACGATGGTCATAGGAAAGACTCAGCGGCATCATTAAACGCGGCTTGATAGAATCGTCATCCATGACCACCGGCAACTTGCGTGTACGGCCGACAAGGAGAATGGCCACTTCGGGAACGTTCACAATGGGTGTGCTGTAGGTTCCACCAATCGCGCCAAGATTGCTGATCGTAAACGTTCCACCTCGCAATTCATTGACACCGAACTCGCCGCCGCGAACGCGTGATGCCAGATCGGCAAGTGCTTTGGCAATGTTAGGAATGCTGAGCGTGTCGGTATGCCGAATGTTCGGGACGACTAACCCACGCTCGGTATCAACCGCGATCCCAACGTTAACGTAGTCCTTGTAAATGATCTGTTCGTTAGCCATGTCGATGGCTGCGTTCATCGATGGATGATGTCTCAGTGCCGTTGCCACCGCTTTGATCAGGAATGGCATGGTCGTCAGCTTGATGCCCTGCGCCGCATAGTCGTCTTTGCTGGATGCACGAAAGGCTTCCAAGTCGGTGACATCCGCATCATCGAAGTTCGTAACTCGTGGCACGGTGCTCCACGATGTGTGCATATGTGAAGCGATGGTCTTACGAATCTTGGTCATCTTTTCGATTCGAACCGGACCAAAATTATCTTGCGAAGGTTCGCCCGGCAGGGGAATGACTTTGTTGCCGCCAATCGGAGATGCAACAGGAGCAGCGACCTGCGTCATGGCATTCGGTGAGCTTGTAGTAGCAATTGCAGTAGATTGTGGACGAGCACTCGATTCACGTACTGCCCGCAGAACATCTTCACGAGTGATTCTTCCGCCTTCGGCCGTACCCGTAACGCGAGTCAAGTCGATGCCTACTTCGCGAGCGAATCGACGAACGGCTGGACCTGCAGGAACTGCGTCACCGTAGTCAATTGTTTCTTCTTCGGCGACAGGCGCGACTGCAACAGGAGCCGGGGCGACTGGTACCACTTTAACCGGCGCCGGTGCGCTCGGCGCTGGTTTGGCCGCTGCAGGTGCTGGTTGAACAGGCGCCGGGGCAGGTGCAGCGGGCTTAGGCGGTGCCACAGGGGCAGCTGCCGGAGCCGGCGCAACCGCTTTAGGCGCCGCAGGTGCCGCTCCACTTGTTTCCATCTGCACAATGACACTGCCAATTGGAACCGATTGACCAGCTTTGACCAAAATCTTGACGATCTTGCCCGCTGATGGACTTGGGACAGTAACCGTCGCCTTGTCGGTTTCTAGCTCCAACAAGCCTTGATCTTTCTTGACTGTATCGCCTTCCTTTACCAGTATCTCCAACACATCACCTGCAGTGATGCCATCGCCAAGTTCAGGAAGTTTTACGTCGGTTGCCATAATTGATCTCGAAAGCAGGGCTAGGATTTGTTGTTGTTCTTAGTGTGCCACGTCGCTCCGTCGACGTGATTTACAATTTCATTAATCAATACGTTTGTCGAACTAGGATCGAGAGGTAAATCAATATCTGACTGTTGTAGGAGGTGTCGTGGGAATCACTCCGCGGAGCGGCGAAGCACAGTGTTAGTTACGCCGCGGAGCGGCGAGGCACACTAATGCTACGCATACAGCGGATTGATTTTTTCGGGGTTGTAGTCGAGTTCCTTAATCGCCTTGGCGACATCGTTCATCTTCAATACACCCGATTTAGCCAATCGATACAAGGCAGCGATCGTTATCGACTCACCATCGATCTCAAAGTGGCGTCGCAACGTTTCGCGGGTCTCGCTTCGTCCCAACCCGTCGGTGCCAAGCACGAAATAGTCGCCCGGGATGTAACGGGTCAATTGCTCAGGCAAAGCTCGAACGTGGTCACTAGCAGCGATAAATGGACCTTGCACTCCATCGAGGATGGTTTCGATATAGCTGCGCTTGGGTGTCTCTTCTGGATGAAGCAGATTCCAACGCTCAACGGTTTGCGCTTCGCGACGAAGCTGCGTGTAACTGGTTACACTCCAAACATCGCTGGCGATCTTGTATTTGTCAGCCAGAATTTCTTGGGCCTTCAACGAGCATCGAAGAATGGGGCCAGTTCCAAACAATTGTACGCGGGCCTTGGCACCTTTAACATCGCGACTTGAGAACTTGTAAATGCCCTTGATGATGCCGTCTTCTACGCCTTCGGGCATTCCAGGCATTTCATAGTTTTCATTGCCAACCGAGATGTAGTAGATGCCGGTCTCGCCCTCTTGGTACAGCTTCTTCAAACCATCCATGATGATGACCGTGGTTTCGTAGGCATACGCTGGATCGTAAGCACGAATCAGTGGGAATCCAATTGCATTCAGGTGACTGTGCCCGTCCTGGTGCTGAAGCCCTTCGCCGTTCAGCGTCGTTCGTCCCGAGGTTCCACCCAGCAAAAATCCTTTGGCGCGCATATCACAAGCGGCCCATATCAAATCACCAACGCGTTGGAATCCGAACATCGAATAATAGATGTAGAACGGAATCATGTTCACGCCGTGGGTTGCATAGGCAGTACCCGCAGCATTGAAGCTGGACATGGACCCCGCTTCGGTAATGCCTTCTTCCAAGATCTGGCCGTCGGTTGCTTCCTTATAGTACAACAACGATTGCGAATCGACCGGCTCATACAATTGGCCACCATGAGCATAGATGCCAACTTCACGGAACATGCCTTCCATACCAAACGTTCGCGATTCGTCAGGTACGATTGGCACGATCTGCTTGCCAATCTTCTTGTCTTTGCAAAGTTTGGATAGCAAGCGAACAAAGCCCATGGTCGTGCTGATCTGCTTGTCATCGCTGCTCTTGGTGAAGTCGGCGTAATCCGCCAGCGTTGGCACTTCCATCTTGGGTTGAACGGTTGGCCGACTTGGCGCAGGACCACCGAGAGCTTGCCGCCGGTCGCGCAAATACTTCATCTCAACGCTGGACTCGGGTGGCTTGTAGAACGGTGTCTCGCCAACTTGTTCGTCACTGATGGGAATGCCGAATCTGCTTCGGAACTCGACCAGTTCCTTTTCGTTGAGCTTCTTCTGGTTGTGAGCGATGTTGCGTCCCTCGCCCGCTTCGCCAAGTCCGTAACCTTTGATTGTCTTGGCGAGAATGACCGTTGGTTGTCCTTTGTGTTCAACAGCGGCTTTATAGGCAGCATAAACTTTTTCAGGATCGTGACCACCGCGTCGCATCTTCTCAAGTTTTTCATCCGAATAGTTAGCAACGAGTGCCATCAGTTCAGGCGATTTTCCGAAGAAGTGTTCGCGAATGTACGAACCAGGCATGCCGGTGTATTTCTGGTACTGACCGTCGACAATCTCGGTCATGCGTTGAACCAGTTGCCCGGTTTCGTCATGTTCCAACAACGGGTCCCAGTCCCCACCCCAAACGACTTTAATGACGTTCCATCCGGAACCACGGAAGACCGCTTCCAATTCTTGAATGATCTTGCTGTTGCCGCGGACTGGACCATCTAGGCGCTGCAAATTGCAGTTGACGACGAAGGTCAAGTTGTCGAGTTTTTCACGAGCTGCTAAGTGCAATGCACCAAGAGTCTCTGGTTCGTCGCATTCACCGTCACCCAGGAACGCCCAAACACGTTGATTGGATGTGTCTTTGATGCCTCGATCGCGAAGATACTCGTTGAATCGCGCTTGATAGATGGCCATGATCGGGCCCAAGCCCATCGAAACCGTTGGGAATTCCCAAAAGTCCGGCATCAACCAAGGGTGCGGATAACTGGACAGTCCACTAACACTTTGAAGCTCGCGTCGGAAGTTTTCGAGATTCTCAACGCTCAATCGGCCTTCGACAAAAGCTCTAGAATACATGCCAGGCGAAGCGTGGCCTTGAAAGTAGATGATATCGCCATCGTATCCAGAATCACCGCGGCCTTTGAAGAAGTGGTTGAATCCCACCTCGTATAGAGTTGCCGACGAAGCAAAGGTACTGATGTGTCCACCGATGCCATCATTCTTTTTATTAGCGCGAGTGACCATCGCCATCGCATTCCATCGAATGATGCTCTTGATGCGTCTTTCGATTTCGCGATTGCCTGGATATGGCGGTTGCTTGTGCGGAGGAATCGTATTGATATAAGGTGTGTTGACTTCCAGCGGAACATCGACACCTTCTTGCCGAGCCCGCGAGTCCAATGACTTGAGAAGATACTTGACGCGCTCGGGGCCTTTGCTCTTAAGAACGTAGTCGAGTGAGCCCATCCACTCGCTGGTTTCTGCTGGGTCGGTATCTACAGGTTCCGGAATTTGTCCGCCCGCCACCACAGCAGATTCGTCATCGGAAACGATTTCGGCGTCAGCCATTGTCAGATCTCCCAAATATAGAACGACACAGGCTCACTTCGTATGCGCTAGTGCCGCCGCCTGCAGCGTCAATCGCTGAAAAGTCATCCCCACAAACATCTTCTCAAAACAGAGATTCTGAACTAAACCACGCAAATCTCCAAGTCCATCCTTGGGGTTGCCGCAGTCCCGCCACAAAATAATTGGAAAGTTTTGGACGAAATCAGTGCGAGTTATTTGGGGACATTTTCGCGGCAAAAGCCCAGCAGCATAAGCAAACTTAATCCCGAAGCTTTCAATGTACAGCTATTGGCCCTAAAGTGCTTATTTGGGCTGCAAAATAACCTTCATCGCACCTGGTTCGCCTGCGTACAGTCGCTGGAACCAGCCCGGCCCCTCTTCCAGCTTGGCGGTCGCCGTGATCAGCGGCTGGACCTTGATATCCCCGCGACTCAAGTAATCGATGCACTGTGGGTACTCGCCGTTGGATGCACAGCTGCCATAGACCGACAATTCGCGTGTCACAACCGCCTGCAATGGGAACTCAACATTCGGTGCCAAGTTCCCGACCAACGTAATCGCGCCGCCTTTGCGAGTGCACTCAATCGCCGATCGAACCGTCGGTGTTGCACCAACAACTTCGAGGCTAACATCAGCACCGAGACCATTGGTCAAGCGTTTGACTTCGGCCAACACATCGGTCTTCTTGGGGTTGAGTGTTACATCAGCCCCCAACGATTTGGCAACTTCTAATTTGCTGTCCTCCAAGTCGATAGCGATGACTCGCGAGCATCCAGCTAAACGAATCGCTTGAATGACTAACAGTCCGATCATGCCGCTACCGACTACAACTGCAGTATCGCCAAGCTTGACAGGTGTTCGATTGGCAGCATGAACAGCGATGGAAACCGCTTCGATCAATGCGGCATGTTCAAAGCTCAATTGACTTGGCAGTTGATAAGCGATGTTGTAGGGAACGATGACATATTCAGCGAACGCACCGTGTCGCCGAAACTCGTTACACGAGACGCCGAGCACTTGTCGATTCTCGCAAAGGTTGATCGAGCCACGTCGACAATAACCACATCGACCACAAGAGACGGTTGAATCAAAGGTAACCCGATCACCTTCTCGAAAGCCCTTAACTTGGTTACCTACAGCGGCCACGACGCCAGCCGCTTCGTGTCCCATAACCAGCGGCGGAATGCGTCGACCGCTTGAACCATCCCAGCCATGGATATCGCTGCCGCAGATCCCGCATGCTTTGACTTGAACCAGCAAATCTTCAGGGCCAACTTCGGGCATTGGCATATCGACGATATCCAGTTTTTTGTATTCGCTCAGCAACATCGCTTTCATCGCGAGTTACTCCTTGTGATCAATAATAAAAGTGTTTCGTTCTAACTCCTACTCCTACTCCTACTCCTACTCGTGCTCGTGCTCGTGCTCGTGCTCGTGCTCGTGCTCGTGCTCGAACGCTGCGCGATACTCCACCACCTCCTCCAAAACCGATTCATTCCTCGCAACCAACTTCGTCAGCATCGCAACAATCCTTCGAAGCATCGTCTTACCAACTTGATTTTCTTCCTCATCAATTGCGTTGCACACCAGCAGTATATCGTGGATTGCAGCACACTCGAACGCTGAACCTCGTGCGATATCAAGGAAACGGCTTCGATCCTTTAAACTATGTTTTCCGTTGCCTTCAGCGATGTTTAGTGGAATCGACTGTGATGCGCGAAGCCATTGATCGCGAGCGTGCCGAGTGTTGCCGGTCAGTTTCGTGGCAAGATTGAACGAGAAAGCGACATAATCGATGGCGATTCGATATACGTCGAGTTTTTCATGGTCGAAAATGGGTTCGTTCATCTGGGGAGGGTTCGAATAGCAGCAGGAGCACGAGCTATGTTCGAGATCTCGGCTCAGTTCGCGGTTGGCTCGCGATGGCTGCGCTTAGGTTTATAAATTTCTGTCGCGGTACCGAAATGAACTTCGCCAGCGTTCATTAGTGTTTCACTGAGCGTTGGATGAGGGTGAATCGACTCGGTCAAGTCCCGGACTTCGCAACCCATCTCGATTGCCAAAACCGCTTCCGCAATCAACTCACCAGCACCAGCGCCGACAATCCCGCAACCCAATACGCGATGCGTTTCGGGATCAACAAGCCACTTGGTTAAGCCATCAGTGCGACCGATCGCTTGGGCACGACCGCTGGCCGCCCACGGATAGACTTCGACATCAACCACTCGACCTGTCTTCTTGGCCTCATCTTCCGTTAAACCGGCCCATGCGATTTCAGGATCGGTAAAGACGACTGCCGGAATCGCCGCTTTATCAAACACGACCGGTTCGCCAAGAATGACCTCGACCGCTACTTTAGCTTCGTGCGAAGCTTTATGCGCCAGCATCGGTTCACCGGCAACATCACCGATGGCAAAGATGTTGGGGTCCGCCGTTCGTTGCTGAGAATCACAAATTGCAAAGCCCCGGCCATCGAGTTGGACTTTAGTATTCTCTAGTCCAATACCACGGCTAACCGGACGACGACCAACGCTGACCAGTACGCGATCAAAGCGCTCATGGCCATATTTTCCAGGGCCTTCGAAGGTCACTTCGACTTGATTGTCGACTTCGGCCATCGAGCCGACTTTGGTGTTCAAGTAGATGCGTTTGTCGAAAAGGTGTTCAATACGTTTTTGCAATGGTTTTACCAAATCGCGATCGGCACCCATGAGTAGACCGTCCAACAGTTCGACGACGGTGACTTTGGATCCTAGATTGGCATAAACCGATCCCATTTCTAGACCGATATAGCCACCGCCAACAACCAACAACGAACCTGGTACATCGGCCAATTGCAATGCGCCAGTAGAGTCCATCACACGATCACTGCCGATATTAAAATTCGGCGGCATTGCAGGAACGCTTCCGGTTGCCAGGATGCAATTGTTAAAGGTCAGCTGTCGCTCGGCGGGGATCGATTCGTGATCACCTTCCAAACGAAGTGTCGTGCTGTTTTCAAAGATACCTTTTGCGGTTATCACACGAACATTGCGACGTTTGGCAAGTTGACCAAGTCCGCCGCTGAGAGTTGCGATGACTTTTTCTTTTCGCGCGCGAACTTTGTCGATATCGATCTTGGGTTGGTCGTACGTTACCCCCCAGTCTTCACGCAATTCATAGACTTCAGAGATGACTCGAGCCACATGCAACAGGGCTTTCGAAGGTATGCAGCCACGCAAAAGGCATGTGCCACCCAATCGCGATTCGGACTCAACGATCGTGACTTCTAATCCTTCATCAGCAGCCAAGAATGCTGCCGCGTATCCTCCTGGCCCGCCGCCAAGTACGACTAGTTCGCTGTGCATCAGCCATTACCAATTTATGTAAGGATGTAACTGGTTCAAGATACTCGTAGCCAAGGCTGCTAACCGGTACTCGCTTACATGAAAGCTGGGCCGCGACTGGGAGAGACAGTTACTATCCCCAAGCTGGAAGCCTAGGTCACTTGTACTCCTCTCAGGATGCAAGCCTAAGCCACTTGGACCCAGGCTAGTCGCCGGTTCATGTCAGTCAAGGATTCGGGATCACAGCGCCATGAGCAGTTGAGGACAACTGCTCTACAAAGCAACTGCTCTACAATGATATTATCGTGACAAGAATTCGACCACGATGTTAGCATCCACTGGCAAGCTAATGTCATTCGCTGTTGGGATGCTAAGCAGAGTCACTTTCAAGCCTTCTGAATCGAACGACAGCCAATCCAATGGCTGAGGTGCGTTGTTGGCGATCACGCCACGATAGAGATTTTTCAAGTTCTCGCGACCGCGGAGTTCAATCACGTCACCAGCTCGCAATTGATAACTGGGCTTGGTGACTTTGATTCCGTTGACTCGGAAGTGGCCGTGCACGATCCCTTGCCGAGCTTGCGGGCGGGTCTTCGTAAAGCCTGCGCGTCGGACAACGTTATCCAGTCGACGTTCACACATAATCAGCAAGTCGGTACCGGTGTTACCCTTACCGCGTGACGCCGAATCGAAGTAACGTCGCAGCTGACGCTCGCCTAATCCGTAGTAGTGCTTGATCTTTTGCTTTTCCGAAAGAGCGGTACCGTAGTTACTGGTACGGCGACCGCGTGGGTGCATACCTGGTGGGTTATCCCGTCGCTCTAGAGCGCGGCTTGCACCAGCGCTTTCATAGACCAACATGCTCAAACGACGATTAACGCGTGCTTTAGGGCCAGTATATCTTGCCATAAACGAACGAAACTCCAGTAAATTGGGGTTACAAAGTGTCTTAGCGTCCCTTTGCGTCGGCTTTGTGCGACGGGGTCAATCCCAAACACCAATCCACTAGATTGGGTGGGTTGATCCAGATATCGGATGCAATAGAAGCCCCACAGTATCTCGGAAAGTCCCCAATTTCACAAGGGCTGTTTTGTAGGCCGATTTCTCCGAAATCGGCAGCACAGTAGGGCGATTTCTCCGAAATCGCCAGGATGCGGCTGGGTCGAAATCCAATTTTGAATTGCAGATTGCAAATTACGAAACGCAAGTAGCCACACCCTCTCTTTGGGGTGTCCGGTTTTAGCGGTTACGGTCTAACTGTATTTTCCAACTCTCCCTCTGGAGGTCGTGCAGTTTATCAAGTTGTCATTTACCCAACTCTCCCTCTGGGAGAGTCGCGAGGTACACGAGCGGAGAGGGTTACCCTGTTCGCCGATTTCGGAGAAATCGGCCTACTGCCCTCCCCGGCCGCTGACACGGCCGACCCTCCCGAAACGGGACGCTTTGGCAAAAATCCTTAGCGTAAAGCAACTTAAAAACCGCACGACGTCTCTAGGAGAGTCGCGAGGGACGCGTCTGCTTGCTTACACCCATCGCGAACCCTAAATTTTAGCGTCTCGCTTTTTCTATCAATCCAACACAAGCGTTCCTAATGTCTGAAATCATCCAATTGCGTCTGACATCTCTTTTCGGACTGTTCGCGTTTGTTTTTCTCGCTTGGTTAGCCAGCACGAATCGCAAGAGGTTTCCCATTCGAATTGTCATAGGTGGCATCCTCTTACAATTACTGCTTGGCGTGTTGATTCTACGAACCGGGCCTGGATTAGCGTTCTTTACCGCAGCCAACGATGCGGTCGCTGGCTTTCAGTACTTTGTCAGCCAAGGAAGCGGATTTGTTTTTGGCCTCTTTCCCGATTCTCAAGAAAAGGTCGGCGGCGATCGTCTATTCCTGATCAAGTCCTTTGCATTCGGTGTTTTGCCAACGGTCATCGTTTTCAGTAGTTTGATGTCCGTTCTCTATCACCTAGGGGTGATGCAGCTTTTGGTACGGGCTATCGCTTTTCTGATGCAACGGACGTTGGGTACCAGTGGACCTGAAACGATCGCGGCTGCCGCCAACATCTTTGTCGGACAAACAGAAGCACCGTTAGTTGTTAAGCCCTACTTGGAACGCATGACTCGCAGCGAACTGAACGCACTGATGGTCGGAGGCTTTGCAACCATCACGGGCAGTCTCATTGCGGGCTACGCAAGTATGGGTGTCGAGGCCGGACACTTGATTACGGCTAGCGTGATCTCTGGTCCAGCCGCACTGGTGATCGCGAAGTTGATGGTACCCGAAGAAGATGGTGTTGCAATCAATCAATCATTGGCGATTGCAGCTCCCGAAGAAAACGTCAACCTGATCGGCGCAGCAGCAGAAGGTGCAAGCGACGGGATGAAATTGGCGCTGAACATTGCGGCGATGTTGATCGCATTTTTAGGCTTGATTGCAATTGCCGACTATTTGATCGGCCAAGCCGGAACTTGGATTGGTTTTCGTAACGCGGATGGTGGAGCAACACTGAGCTTGGCTGTGATTTTGGGAAACCTTTTCGCGCCCTTTGCGTGGCTAGTAGGCGTGCCATGGTCGGAAACCACAGATGGCGGGCAATTGCTTGGAATCAAGATGGTCGCGAACGAATTCGTGGCCTATGAGCAACTTGGCCAGATGATCCATCGTGAGAATCCGATTAGCGATCGAACCCGGCATCTGATGACATATGCTCTTTGTGGTTTCTCTAATTTTAGTTCCATCGGCATTCAAGTTGGCGGGATTGGAGCGTTGGCACCAAGCCGCAAGAAAGAACTTGCTCAAATCGGATTCCGAGCGATGATCGGCGGGACGCTCGCGTGCCTTATGACCGCGTGTATCGCAGGAATTCTCATCTAGTGATCATCGCTAGATCATTATTCGACAGAAAAATTTTGGACAGGAAAAATTCAGTCCTCCATTTTTCTGTCATCAATCTTCCAACCCAACTGTAGTCCTCAGAGACTACAATGTTTCTATTCACAGGAAGGTGACAACGCGCGCTGCCGATTTCGGAGAAATCGGCCTACAATCCACTACGAGGCCCACCGATGCTAAAGAAGTTCTTAGCAGTTGTTGTTTTGCTCGCGATTCCTCTGCTACCGATATCGGCTCAAGAGGCAACCACGGGGGCAGAGCAACCTTTTGGAAACGAGTTCCCAAATCTCGATTCGCTTGCTGTCGGTCAATGGTGGACCAAGCCAACGCCGCGTGGTCCTAATCCGCCTCCGACGATGAATGTACCTCGCGATCAAGTCATCGCTTTCGCACTTTATACCCACGATCATTCTGTATTGAAACTGACGGCTCAACTCTACCCATTGAAGCCCGATGAATCGCGATCGGTTCAATTGGAGATCAAACGCAACGACCAGTGGGAACGGATCGCCGAAACAACCGTCGTCTATCCAGGTTGGAGCGCCCATTTTCGAGTTGAGCCATGGGATTCGAGTTTGAATGTTCCGTATCGTGTTCGCCACGGTGATCAAGCAGCCTTTGAAGGCTTGATTCGTCGAGACCCGCGCGACAAAGAGGAAATCGTGGTCGCCAATATGTCATGTAACTCAAGTCGCACGACAGGACTTCGACCGGAAATCATTGAGAACATCAAGCGACAAAACCCAGACTTACTTTTCTTTGCTGGCGACCAAACCTATCGTCACACCGAACACACCGCCGGTTGGATCGAATTCGGTCTTCAGTTTCGCGATGTCATTCGCGATCGACCAACGATCACGATTCCGGATGATCATGACGTCGGCCATCCCAATCTTTGGGGTGAGAACGGCAAGCGATCAACGCTAAGCGGCAATGCAGATGGTGGCTACTTTTATCCAGTTGAATACGTCAACATGGTCCAGCGACAGCAGACATGGCATCTACCGGATCCAGCGGATCCAGCCCCGATCGATCGCGGCATCTCAGTCTACTTTACGCGAATGCGAGTCGGCGAAGTCGACTTTGTCATTCTCGAAGATCGGAAATTCAAGACAGGCCCAGCGGGAAAGATTCCGAAAATGGGGCCGCGACCTGATCATATCAACGACCCAAGTTACGATCCCAAGTCCATCGACTTGAAGGGCTTGCAGTTGTTAGGAGACCGCCAGCACAAGTTCTTACAAGAATGGGAAGAGGACTGGAATGGTGCGGTCATCAAGGCTGCGCTCTCGCAAACCGCTTTCTGCGGCGCCGTCCACATGCATGGAAAAGTCGATGATCGGTTGCTCGCTGATTTGGATTGCAATGGTTGGCCACAATTTCAGAGGAACCGTGCATTAAAGGAACTCCGTCGCGTTCAAGCGGTTCATCTTTGTGGAGACCAACACCTGGCAGTGGTCGTCAAGCATGGCATCGATCACTTTGGCGACGCGCCATATGCATTTACAAGTCCAGCTTTAGTCAACACGATCTACGGACGTTGGTGGCATCCGCTGGATGAAAAGCCTGGTCCTAACCCAGTCGCTAACAGTCCATTGCCTTGGACCGGCGATTTTCTTGATGGCTTGGGCAATCGGATCTCGATGATGGCTTATGCGAATCCGGGAAAGATCGCCGATGAAAAACAACGTGGCGATGGCTATGGCGTTGTGCGTTTCAACAAAAAGACGCGTCAAGTCAAGTTCGAATGTTGGCCAAGATTTTCCAATGACGCCGACGGTGACAAAGCTCAATTCCCAGGCTGGCCCATCACGATCGATATCGCCGATAATGATGGGCGCAAACCGGTTGCCTGGTTACCCGAAATTCAATTTCGAGGCGCATCCAACCCAGTCGTTCAAGTCATTGAAGAAAACAGCGGTGAAGTGATCTATACACACCGCGTTGTTGGCGATCGATTCCAGCCGCCCGTATTCGCTCTTGGTAAGTACACCATCAAAGCCGGTAAAGACCGCCCGAGTGAAGCAACACATGCTGACATCGTTGCTTCTGAAAACAGACAAGCGAACGCCCCGTTAATCATCGAGCTGATTGCCACAAAAACCACTATTACGAAACCTACGCGCGAAGAGAATTGGCAATTTCTGAAACCCTACTTCAATCCACCCGAAGCCTTTAGGGACGATTTCGGAAAATACAACTCGCCGCTAAAGCTGGCTGACGGTTCGCAAGTTCAGACCGCTGAACAATGGCAGAAACGGCGATCGGAATTGCTCGACGATTGGCATAAACTGTTGGGACAATGGCCACCACTGATTACCGATCAAAAGGCTGAGGTGATCGAGGAAAAACGCCGTGAGAATTTTCGGCAACTGAAGATTCGTTTTCGATGGACACCCAACGAAGTCACTACTGGTTACTTGTTAATACCAGATGGCCAAGGCAAACGACCAGCGGTGGTGACGGTTTACTACGAACCCGAGACTTCCATCGGCGAAGGTAAAGAACAGCGCGACTTTGGATATCAACTTGCGCGGCGAGGCTTCGTCGTTTTGTCGATCGGAACGACCGAAGCAACCAAGGCGCAAACTTTTGGCCTATATTACCCTTCGTTAGAGGCCGCCAAGGTCCAACCACTGTCGATGCTTGGCTGTGCTGCCGCCAATGCGTGGCACCTATTGGCCAATCGCGAAGAGGTAGACCCGAACAGAATAGGCATTGTTGGCCATTCTTTCGGCGGTAAATGGGCAATGTTCGCGTCGTGCCTTTTTGACAAATTTGCCTGTGCGGCTTGGTCCGATCCGGGCATCGTTTTTGATGAAAGTCGACCAAGTGTCAACTATTGGGAGCCGTGGTACTTGGGCTATTACCCACCACCTTGGCGAAAACGCGGCATGATCACTGCAGATAATCCCGCCAAAGGGCTGTATGTAGAATTAACTGCTAAGGGGCGAGATTTGCATGAGTTGCATGCTTTGATGGCACCGCGACCGTTTCTTGTGTCGGGTGGTTCTGAGGACCCACCCAACCGCTGGCAACCACTTAATCATACCCGTTCGGTATATGATTTACTTGGCGCTAAAGACCGAGTTGCCATGACCAACCGACCAAACCACGATCCTAACCAAGAGTCGAATGAAGTAATCTACCGTTTTTTTGAGTACTTTTTGGCTCCTTAAAATCGGGTCAGGCAAGCTGTATTGGAACTTCTTTTGCAATGTTTTTCGAATAACGGTTACGACGTGATTGCGTGGATGATAAAGAAGATTCGAGCCAGCTATTCGAACTTTTCCTCGGCGATTCCGTTGCTATACTTGGTTGTCGAACTTGTCTGAGTTTTAACAGGGGAAAGCAAAATGAGTGACGACCACCTCGACTTTCAGTTGAAGGCCTGGGAATTTAATCCTGAGTGCAACGGTGTGCGACTACTGAAAGGGTCTGACGGTAGGGACGTGATCCAAGTGCGCGTCGATCTCGGCATCTTGCAACTCGAGACGTCAGGGCGCCCAGACGGTACCAAGCCAGACGGCTTTCCAACTCTCTTGGACAGTCTGCTGCATGATGAATCCGAGTCACCCGATTTTGAGCTGGACGAAAAGACCTGCATGGAAATCGACCGTGAGTTCGTCCAGTTTTACCACCGCCGCGTTGCCTGGCTGAGACTTCATCGCTACCAGCGCGCCGTTCAAGATGCAGACCACACGCTGGCCTTGATGGACTTCTGCCAAGATCACTCTCCGTGCGAAGAATGGACACTGCAACACGAACAACATCGAGCTTTCGTATTGTTCCATCGCAGCCAAGCGGCCGCATCAGCAGCCATCGAAGAGCAATCTCCAAGTGCGGCACTCGCTGCAATCGATGAAGGGCTCTCTCTCATTCGCGACAATTTCGAAGACATGGGATGGGAAGATCAATTCGAGTCGGATGAACTAGTGCAACGCTTGCAACACTTCCGTGAGTCTTTGGTCTCCGAGTATTCGATCGAAAAAAGTCTTCGTGAAAAGTTAGCCGAGGCTGTTGAATTGGAGCAGTATGAATTGGCCGCTCGACTTCGCGATGAGTTAACCCGCGAAGCATCTTCCAATTAGGAATTAGTCATTAGTCATTAGTCATTAGTCATTAGTCATTAGTCATTAGGCAATAGTGCTTGGTGATTGGGCTTAGGGCTTGCCCAACTCTCCCTCTGGGAGAGTCGCGAGGTGCACGAGCGGAGAGGGTTCGGCGCGCTTGCCGATTTCGGAGAAATCGGCCTACAGCCCTCTCATGTCGTCAAGTGCGTTGACTCGATGGCCATTGCATTTCTCCGCTTTGAATTTCCGTACGCCATCGGCATCAAAATCCGTTGACAACGAGTTCGATCTTACAGAGATCAGGGTGTCCACTAGTCCGAACAAACAGAAACTTACGATGTAACGCCCCTCTCCGCTCGTGGTGCCCCTCGCGACTCTCCCAAAGAGGTCGTGCGGTTTTTAAGTTGTTTTACGCTAAGAATTTATGCCAAACCCTCCCGTTCGCGGGAGGGTCGGACGTGTCAGCGGCCGGGGAGGGCTTGCCTAGTCGATCCGCAACGAACCCTCTCCGCTCTCGTGTACCTCGCGACCCTCCCAAAAGGGAGAGTTGGGCAAGCCCAATGCCCAATGCCCAATGCCCAATGACCAATGACCAATGACCAATGACTAATGACTAATGACTAATGACCAATGACTAATTCCCCACCTATACTCCCTCCAAAGCGATTGCGACCACGCGGATATTCTGCCTTGGGTTGTATTCTCTGGATGTTGGGGAGCCTAGCCATCCTTCTGTTGGCGGCCACCATGTCGATTGGAGAGATGGGGCGTGTCTACTTGCCAGGCATTAGCGTCCCAGTTCCCGAAACCTGTACCACTCGGTATCGCTTGGGGATAAACTGCCCCGGTTGTGGAATGACACGAGCGTTCATTCACTTTGCTCATGGTCGATTGGCCGATGGCTTGCAACTCAATCCAATCGCACTACTTGTATTCATTTTTGTTGCGGTTCAAATACCTGCTGGAATGTTCAGTTTGTGGCGTGGTAAAGATTCACGCGTTGCAATTCTTTGGGCACGATTGAATGAGCTCAGTTTGATTACATTACCGGCCCTGACGTTTGCTCAATGGTTAATTCGATTGGCTGTAGGAGTTTGACTTGATTCATTCGATCCAGATCCTTGGACCTCGTGGCAATACTCTAGCGGTGCATGCGGCGGGTGAAGGCAGGCCACTCTTCCTTTTGCATGGCTTTCCGCTCGACTATCGCATGTGGCAAAACCAACTGCTTGGGTTGGCTTCAAGATTTCATGTGGTTGCCATGGACCTTCGTGGCTTTGGTGCATCGACATTGGATGATCATGGCTATGCAATCGAAGAATTAGCACAAGACGTCGAGTTCTTGCGGCATCATTTGGCGGGCAATCAACCGATCCTACTTGGCGGTCTTTCGATGGGCGGTTACGTAGCCTTCGAATACTGGCGACAATTCCCTGATCGATTAAGCGGTTTGATTCTATCGAATACGAAACCGACTGCTGACAACGAAGCCGGCAAGAAAACGCGACAAGAAATGGCCAATAGAGCCCAGGCCGAAGGTGC
Source organism: Ottelia alismoides (assembly GCA_037367405.1). NCBI lineage: Eukaryota > Viridiplantae > Streptophyta > Magnoliopsida > Alismatales > Hydrocharitaceae > Ottelia > Ottelia alismoides. Next base: position 751,572 of record JAZKJV010008684.1, read on the forward strand.
ATGGCCAGCCATTGAACCCATGCTGGGCAAAATACTCTGCGAACATACGAAAACATCCAAGCCAAAGGTTGTTTCCGAAGTGGAACAAATGATGCGATCGGCTTCGGTATCGGCAATCGTTGCCGCTCAAAATGCGATGGCCAATCGCCGAGATTTTACGGAACTGCTGCCGTCGATTCGTGTTCCAACGCTTGTCATTGCAGGACAAAGCGATCCCATTGCTCCAGCCTCTGAAGGGCAGCTATGGTCAAACAAGATTCCCAATGCGACTTTCAAAGTGCTGGATGATTCTGCTCATTTGTCGCCGATGGAATCGCCAGAGTTGTTTAACCAAGCCATGATCGAGAAGCAAGAAGTTTGATTGCAGCTGGCTTTGCACAAGCTGAGGTTCTTCTTTGCCGTAGCCTAGATGTCGATCGTGGAGATACCGCTAATTGCCAACCCAATGACCAACTTCGTGGCTTGATAAATCGCCTCCCTGCGAGTGCGAGACGTTATGTGAACTGTATCCCATTCCGAGGAAAGTCGCTTGATCACCATCAACGGATCGCGTGATTTTGCTGATTGGACCACGCGGCGGCTGGATCAGGTGCTGCGTCGTAATAACATCTTGACCATCACCACGCGGTCCGGTGTTGATGCGGGACTCAAAGTCATGAAATCCTTGTGACCGGAGGTGATACTGGTCGCTACCAGCTCCCAGACTTGCCGACACGTTCAGTTGCGATCGCGCACCGGTAATCAATGGCTGACCGCTAAAATCAACCCACATCCAGTCTCTTCCCCCGCCGCCACGAAGATCTGCTGTGACTTGGGGGAATCTCTCTGCTTTGAGATCAAGTCGGTTGTCGCCGTCCCCCAAGTCAATCCGGCCAGCCCAGCTTTTACTTTTAGCATCACCACGAGAGCCAACGCGGACGAGGTCATCTCCTGATCCAGAGCTCAGCTCCAGTTGGACGTTAGGCATATTTCGAGTGAGGAACTTGATGTTGTCGTTACCTGCGCCCGAGTCGAATACTGCGTCGACCGCGGCTACTTCCAAAGATACATTGTTCACAATTCCCCAATCGACCAAATCATCACCACCGCCACTCTGCAGTGCAGTCTTGGCGAGCTTCAATCCACTACCCTGAAACTCAACTAAATCATCGCCATCACCCAATAATGCGTCGAACTCAATCGTTGGATGCTTGGAGCCTTCGAGCAGAATGCCTTGGAATCGTAGCTTCGATCCCAGTAGATCAGGTGCCGCAGATGGAATACTTGGTAAGTTGCTCTCAAGTGAGTATCTTACGCTACCATCACCCATCCTATATTGAAGATCGGTGCGGTTGTTTCCTCCTGACAAGTCGACGTTTAAAGCGGCTCGTGCGCCGCACACAAAGGATTGGCCGTTAGGCCCTAAACAGATAGTAAGCAATATGCCTGCTTGTACGGTGTCGTCTCCATCAGATGAAACGATATTGAGGTCCATGTTCGAGTGATTGAGCGATGGAGCGTTTACGCGATCTTGGCCAGTTCCGAGATCAATATGACCCTTCCAAAGTGGACCACTTATGGGATCACCGGCCAATCGATGCTTGTTGCTATCGTGGATCGTCACTGTGTCGTTGCCTGCGCCCGCCTTGATATCCAAATCCATCGCAGCGGCTGCAGTAGTGATATCTAGAGTGTCATTTGCACTGCCAAGAGCCAAGTCGAGATCAAGAATCGCCACAGATAACCGCGATTGAACATTCGAATACTTGTGCTTGATTTGCCAAACGTCACTTTGTTTTGCATCGGACGGTGAAGGCTCCGCTGAAATTGCCGAAATCGATACATCGTCGAAATTCTCGACTTTGACGTCCACCAGGTTGCCGCCACCACCAAGGTCCAAATCAACTTCCGCGTTGGCTGCCCGAATTTTCTGAACAGCGGGTAAAAGCATTGAAACAAGAATCGCGTCTGCTCCATCATCGGATACTAGATCGAGATCGACCGTATCATGATGCCGAAGTTCAACAAACACTTCGTCGGAACCGCTTCCAAGGTCGACTTCAGCCGACAATGGATAAAGGATCGAGCTAGGTGTGCTAGCGACACCGTTGCGGTTAATGTCACTAACAGCGACGTAGTCGTCTCCAGGTCCTGAATGGATGCGGCTTGTAACCGCCAGCGGTGCCCGCAACGGTTCAACAATGAGTGTTGTCTGCCTTGTTTGAATGCGATCATTTCCCTTGCCCGCATCGACGAATACTTCGGTTACTCCGCGAAACACCCTTCGATCCCCGTCCGCAGACACCTGTACGGTTCGATCGGTCGAAACGACTTCAATGTTGTTGGGGCCATCGTCACCGGTGATTTTCAGCAAGCCGCTGTCTGTTGAGTAATCGAAAAGGACCGCCGGACATTCACGACGCTCCAGTGCTTCCACTCGCATTTCGTGTTTATTTTTCAGCGAACGGCAGATGCGGTTGCGTGCGATTCGTCGACGTTGACTTTGGGTATACATATCTGAACCCCACTGAGATAAGTTGGTGAGAAGTCACGTAGGCCGAGGATGGTCGAGCGGCTTTCAAGTTGTTACGTACTGACGGTTTACCCAACTCTCCCTCTGGGAGAGTCGCGAGGTACACGAGCGGAGAGGATTCGTTGCGTATCGACTAGGCAAGCACTCCCCGGTCGCTGACACGTCCGACCCTCCCGAAACAGGAGGGTTTGGCATAAATCCTTAGCGTAAAACAACTTAAAAACGCCCGACCGTGTGAGGCTAGTGCTTCGACACAATTTAACTTTGGGGTTGAGCGTCGCACGATTGCCCCATTCGTTGCTGCAACAATTGGGACAATTGTGCGACAATAAACAGGAATCCCAAAGTTAAACTTTGTTGAAGCACTAGCTTACTTATCTCAAGCAATGCCAGAATTCGGCCAAAGCGCATCAAGATAATGCAGAACTTTTTAAACTTATTGCAGATAGCCTTCGTTTTCGGCATTGAAACAGAACGCTAGGGTTAGTGCTATGTCCACTTTAGATTTTGGGGTTGAGCGTCGCACAATTGTCTCAATTGTTGCAGCAACGATTGGGACAATCGTGCGACAATAAAGCAGCTACCCAAAATTCTAATCTGGACCAAGAACCACTAGTTTCTAGACAAGCTCAAGCCAACTATTCGACATTTACGACCTCACCGCCACTGATCGTGCTTTGACCAATTAGTGCTGCCTTGTCGATTTGATAACTGGTAAAATTCACATGCCCATCAACGTAAGCAAAATTCGCTCCGCTACCGCCGTGCAAACTCCAGTGATGGAATTGAGAGCAATCGTCCAGCAAATTCCCTGGACCAAATAGATGTTCAGAGCAGTTCGCACCATTTGGAAGTTCGGAGCCACCACCGTAATAGACCAGCGGTTCGAATTCGTTGACACCGATCGTTTCGTGACCATACTCCTGACTTGCTAACCAGGAACCCAGCAATGGGTAATAGTTCGTAGGGCGTTCGCCAAAAGAAAGCGTGTTGCTTGTTCCGTCAGTGATGTCTCGCATGCGTCGCCCGATCTTTTGCACGATATTCCAACCGGGAAAAACGCCATTGCCTAACCTCTCGGCTTGACCCGAAACACCGACATAGTGGCCACCAGCGAATGGCGCTCCGGAATATCGACTACGGTGAAGTAGACCGCAAGTAGGACTGCTTGGACATTCGAAATTCGGTTGCGGACGAGTCATTGCAGTTAGAGAAGACCAGTCCACTCCCCGCTGCAATTCACCGTCAATCTCATCGGCTTGGTTTGATTGTTCGAGAAAGGGTAGGAGTGACTTTTGCCAATGAATGAACACTCTAGATCGCGAAGTCGGGAGTGAGCGGTGAGTGCCCTCGTGGTTCAGCAATGCGAAGGCAACTTGTCTCATCTTGCTCTGACAAGCCATACGTCGTGCGGCTTCTCGTGACAACTGCACACTTGGTAGCAATAGTGCAACCAAGATCGCAACAATGCCCACTACAACGAGGAGTTCGACAAGGGTAAAGGCGGATCTTCGGATCATAAAGGGATCTGCAAGCCTCTTCATTCGAAGTTCTCCAGCTACCTCACTGGCGACGCCGCCGTAAGTAGAAACCCGCCGCGAAAACACCGGCTAGTAACGAAATGCTGCCGAGCCAAATTGTCCAGTTGTTCGATGGTGGTGCAGCAAACTTAGGTTGCTCGCGAGGCGCAATCCCGTAGTGCTCCAAAGTAAACCACTCTGCAGGCACTGGCGCTATGGTTTCTGATATCTTGGCTTTGACCACTGTTTTGAAAGACTTTGGGTTACTTCCACCACGCGTTCGCTCGACAACAAAATGCGTTGGGAATTCTACGCCGTCAACCATCACCGTCTCAAGGATGGAAATGACATCGCTAAATCCAAACTTCTCCTCTTTTGAGGCTCTCTTTGCAATCCGCTTTTCGTCGTTAACCCACAGCGTTAGCTCGGGAACATTTTCCTCAGGCCAATTGGTAAGCACAAACTTGTGCAACTTGGCGTCACTTGGCCCAGATTCATTCGGGGCGGTGTACTGAGCTTGGTTCCCAGCACTCCGCCATTTTTCATAATTGGACGAAACAGAGTATTTAGGATTGGTCGTAGCGATTGCTGGTGCAAAACTAACAATTCCACAGGGATTGAACCGACGATTGGTATCGATTTCGACCATTGCAAATGGTTGGCCGTGCATATCGTCGACCGCTTTGGGTAAAGCAGTTTTGGGCGGTACATCCCGACTGAGGTGTGCTTGAAACTTGTCGCTGCTTAGATAAACCGCAATAGACGAAACGGAAGTTTGCAGACGGTCTTCGACGCGTCGATGTAGTGCTTTTCTATCTTGATCAATCATGAAGCCGTCGACTCGCTGAACGATAACATTGTTGCGATAGTCGGTTACGGAGTAAGTGATCTGCTTGCCATCGGCGAGTTGAAATTGCTCTTGATTGATGAGGCTATTGATTGCTTCCGTCAGAATGGCGTCGTCCGCCCGAGTAGAGTTCGAAACGAGCATCAATACTAGAAAGCAGGCGAGCATAGTTTTCATAGGGCTCATCCAGATCAAGTTTAAGTGAGCAAATCCTCGCGTCGGCGGAGCGACGCGGCACACTGCCTATTTCAGCCTGACCATATGCAATGGAAATTCGCTGCCGTCTATTTTCGGGCGAGTGGGGCTAACACGGGTCTCACGATAGTGAGCATGACGCCAAAGATAGACGTAAGATTCATCCTCGATTGTGTAACCGAGTTCGCCTGCCGTCAGCGTGTTGTAGTCACTGGACGTTAAGCCAACTTTTTCAAGTTCACTCAATCTGCTTGGCCAATGTCCTTCCGACTTTTTGAATTGGCGCAAGGCGATCGCAGTCAATGTCAACCGTCGATCATCTTCTAAGCTTTGAAATGCTTGCGCCATTTGTGGCGTGCTACCTAGCAGACTGCCCGCGTAAAACATCGATACATCGGTGTCCCAGGTTGCGTCACGAACGAGTAAACCACTTTGAAAATTCATACACGAGCTACATAGACTTTCAAGATTGGAATACCCAAGCTGTTGAATGGGATCGTACATTTCAAGCAGCTTCAAGCGTCCAGTCTGCATGAGTGGCATCGGCGGTGCTGAACGATCGACAAGCTCATGCAGTGAGCCGGAAACGATTGCTTCGACTGCCATACCGCGTTCGCCCGCAAAAATCCTCGACCATTTGTCCGCTGTAAAGTGCGGCTTCTCATCCAGCGTTCGCAAGGCATTGAGTTGTTCATTGGACCAATGATCAACTTCCAAAGTCCTTTGAACGGTTCGGTAGAGAGAATTCTTAAAAGCTACGACAATCAAGTCGGAAACCAAACAGATATCTGAATCCATCGCCTTCGACAGTAGTAACATGGATCGAAGGTCTTGCATCGCCCGATCCGTCTGACCGTGAACGTAGGCATATTCACAATCCAATTGAAGAACCCTTTGAATCGATCTTGCGGCCTGGTACTCGTGAAGGAGTGTGCCAAAGCCGTTGAACTCGATGGGAAAGCGAACGGGAGTTGGATACTTGCCTAATTGGTGTAACTTTTCCAGTACTGGCTCCAACTCTTTCAGGAAGTCTGCGACGGCAGCATCTTCGGGCCACGGTTGGCTTGGATCGAGCGAAGGAGGTTCTTTGCTGTTACCAACGATTGGCAAATGACCAATGTCGGCAATCGGCGTAATCGACTCGATGGTGTAGATCACTTGCAACCAATCCGCCGCACCTTCGCTGCGTGTCTTTGCCTTGTACCAAGCTGACATGGAAGCGTCATCGTAGGGTACGCCAGTTCGTTTCCATTCAGCAATTAGAGCGTTGATTTTTCTGGACGCGTTGTACTCACGAATGCCAACGGCAATCGCAAGGACGACAGCAATGCATAGGGGAATGGACACCGCAACGATCAACCATCGTATCCATCCTCGATTGGGCTTTGAAACCACTGGTGTTCGTGTTGCCGGACTGTTCAGGGTCAGTGTTGCGTTCATTTTGATGTCTCATTGAAGAGCATTGGAAATCAATCAGGTCGCTTACTTTGCGAAGCTCGGTTTACGATCTCTACATCGGCCAAGCGAAGGAGACTGCGATGAACGAGCCGGGAGGTCGAGTCGTCGGTTCAATCGCATGCAGTCGCCTTCGGATGGTCGATGTTTGTAGGGCGATTTCTCCGAAATCGCCGCGCGCAATGTTCCCAGGCTTTTGTAGGGGGATTTCACCGAAATCGCCGGCTGGAAGCCTAGGCCACGGAAATACCTCACTTTAACTTCTCTGCTTCATCTTCCCATTCGCCTAGCCAGTCCGTTCCTGGAATGCGTATATATCGAAACAGGTTGGTCGAGTACTGATTGCGAGTTACCGCGACGTCCCACTCTTTCGAAACCTCTGCAAATCGCTGATCCGCTTCGGTCTGATCTTTGGATTCAAGATACCGCGACAAAAGCCAAGCCAATCTTGATACGCGACGCACAGCGATAATTTGACTATTCAGGTCGTTGGTGATTTCGGTGACTTGACCGTAGCCACCAAAGTCAAAACTCCTACTGCGTCGTGTGTAATCAGGATCGCCTTTTCTTGGATTTACCTCAGTCCAACTGAGCACGATTGCCCGTCGACGAGCTTGCTTCCTGGCTTGCTTGTCCGCCAGAGTCTTAGCGATGGCATTGTAATTGGTTGTTCCAAGCACTTCGCGAGCGTCCTTGCGTTGCATGTCAGCCAGCATCACTCGCTCAACTTGATCCGCTACTGATTGATCAATCAATCTCCAACTCAATCGAAGCCGTCCAACTACATCGTGCAGTACTCGCATTGCTCGTCGATAGCGTTCTACGTTCGCTTGATTGGTAGGTGACTTGTCCAGATTCAGTCGCATCAAGGTTGTTTCGCTTAGAAGGAACTGGACTGCCGGGCTGTAACGAATCGGACCAGGATGTTCAGCAAGCTGCTTTTCCAAGTCGTTGACGTTTGCGACAATCAATTCCGCGAAAGACAATTTTGAAACATCGATCAATTGCCAAGGTTCTTTGTCATTATCCATGACAGCGTCGTCTGAACCATCGACAACAGCACCCCCGGCAGCGCTGAGTCCATCGTCACCTTGTTGGACAGCGGCATCGGGCGACAATTCGGCTGAGCCACTCGATTCTCCGCCTACCTCACTGCTGCCCATCATGCCCATCTCGCCCATCTCGCCCATCTCGCCCTCAATTGCACCGGACATTCCCCCGAGGCCCGCATTCTCTTCCGTCTCTGCCGGCTTGCGAATACGAATGACTAACTCATAAGGAGACGCTAGCTTTCCTGCGGTCTTTGCTTCGGATTGAAACGCTCGAAGATCACTAGCAGGCATCGTCGGATAGGTGAGGTAAGTGTAAGCAAATGGTAACGCAGGAATAATCAACGCCAACGCCAACATCGATCCGTGCGCTGCCCAGTAACGAAGACCGGTTCGGCCGTCCATCCACGCTGGCATCATGATTCGAGTGGCTGCGATAGCGATGGCAATCGAAACGAAGATCAGCCAAAAAGGCGAACCCAAGGTCGCTACTGCAAAGGCCGCATAGCCAACGGCGACTAAAACGGTAGCGGGTGCGGCGAGCAATGATACGATCGGGCTTCGTATCAATTGCCCTTGCCATTGGGCCGCCGCGTGAATCAGTAACATGATCGGTGCCCCCAACACCAACAACGGAAAGGGCTGCGAACCGTACTGGGTGGAGTTGACTTGCGTGCGAATCAGATCACGAAAATAGAATACCAATATCGCAGCAGAAACAACGGCCAAGCTGAGTGGAATAAACTGTCGAGTCCACCACACAGTACTAGGCTTCACACCTCGCTCTGCCAAGAAACGAATCCTCTGCTGCGTTGCATCGCTTTGGAATACCGTCGCTCCCAACCAACTGGCGATTAACCAATGGATCATCAAGGGCAAAGGGAAATTGATGCGATCTTCTCGCGAAAGAAACATCAAGTTGAAAACGGGTGACGCGACCATGATGACACTCGTAGCAACCAACATGCGATTCTGGGCTGCAAACTGCCATACGAGGCTGGGTACAGGTCCAAGTGTCCGAGCGTACAAATAGTTTTTATAGGCTGTTGCCGAAGGTTTCTTGGCAAGCACAGCCTGCCAGGGAATCGTCGATGGCCTGGATGACAAATACCCTAAACCTGATCGCCATCCATACCAAAATGCTAGAGCACTAAACAGCACATAGTTACCGGCTACGATCCAATCGGGTATGCGCTCTTCTTTACTCCAAATCTGAAACAAGATCACTATTGACGCTTGCAATATCCCCAATGGTACGATCATGACCAGGGCAACCATAGTGGATTGGAATCGCCATGCGGTCAAAAAACCTAGCAGAGTCAAGAAAATCGAATTCAAGACGGCGAATAGAACCGGCATGGTTATGGGTTCAGGAGTTGGTCGGAACGACGGATCAATTCCAAAGATGGCTAGATAGACAAAGTTGATCATCCACAGGCACGCTAAGCTCGTGAACGCCGCTATCAATTTGGCAGTCAGAATGTTGCGATGGCTAATGGGTAGTGAACTCAGCCATCCGATCGATCTCATTTCCTTTTCTTGGCTAACCAGAAGTGCTCCGGCCCCAATGCCAAACAGACATGGCGTCAAAACAAACATGATTGCGTGAGCGGACATCTGCATCGCGATGTCTTGGTAGCTCAAATTCACCAGCAGGTGAAGTACTACACTAACCACGACGATTGCAGTGGCCAAGGGCAAGCACTGGCGGAGCTCTTTCAAGCACAATCTCCGAAAGGCTTGATTGGCTCTTGAAGGACTTAGCGCGGTGTCTGTCTTTATTGCATTCAGGTTGTTGGACGCGATCGTATTCATGTCAACGGACCTTGTTGGTGATCAATTTGGTAAGTCAATTTTGTAGAGCGATTTCTCCGAAATCGCTGTTTTTGTAGGCCGATTTCTCCGAAATCGGCTTGATGTAGGTCGATTTCTCCGAAATCGACAAGTAGTAGGCGATATCTTCGAAATCGCTTTGCACCTGTCATGGACCAGTTCGCAACCTTATCTGGGGACCGACCTCCAGCCCCTCTCCGCTCGCGTCACTCGCGACTCTCCCAAAGAGAGAGTTGGGTGATCTTTGATTCTTGTTTTCGGTGTTAACAACTCATGCTGTTGACTTTGCGTGGTTCCGTTCAATGCTCGGCGATTTCGGAGAAATCGCCCTACATCAGCACTCGCCGACTTCAGAGAAGTCGGCCTTCATACTGCCGATTTCGGAGAAATCGGCCTACGGGAAATCGGCCTACGATGCTTGCCGATCAACATTGTTCCCAAGCAGCGGTTCGGTTTCGGCGGGCTTGGGAGCTTGTCCGCGTGTGCAGGCAACAAACAGTTCGTCCAGCGTTGCTGGCCGCGATCTAAAGCTGTTGACACCAGGCCATGCTGCGATTGCGTCGCGTTCACTTTCCGAAAAACCCCGGGCAATCCAACGCACTTGGCGGCCGTCACGCTGTTGACTGAGGATCTCTGCTGTATCGATGTAGGGAATCGCAGCCAGTGGATCGGCCATTGAGAAGGTTATTTCGCTGACATCATCTCGAAGATCACCGAGCTTGGCATTGAGTCGAATCTTGCCTTGATGGACGATCGCGATTTGATCAGCAACTCGCTCTACTTCGGCAATTTGATGACTGGAAAGCAAAACAGTGCGCCCAGTGGCGGCGCGTTCCACCATACTCTCCATGAACTCGCGACGAACCAACGGGTCCAAACCCGACGTAGGTTCATCCAGGATCAGTAGCTCGGGATCGTGGGCAGTCGCCAATGCTAAAGCGACCTTAGCGCGTTGGCCTTTACTGAGATGCTTGATCTTGCGAGCGATTGGCACTTCATAGCGTTCAATCGACTCGCGATAGCGTTCGATAAATCCTTCGGGATAGAAGGAAGATGCAAACCAACCGATCTCGTCCACTCGCATCCAATCGTAGAGAGCTGGTGCATCGGAGACATAGCCGATGCGACGGCGAATGGCCAACGAGTCGCTACGTGGTTCCATGCCGAGAATAGTGCAAGTGCCTTTGCTTGGCTGTTGAAATCCGGTGAGGATTCGAATCAAGGTTGTTTTGCCAGCTCCGTTTTCACCTAGCAGCGCAAAGACAGAGCCTTCAGGCACCGTTAGATCGATCCCTTTCAGTGCATCGCATCCGGGAAAATGCATTTCCAATCCCTGGATCGTAATACAATCGTTCATGGTGATGTACCTTCGACTGTGATAAGAGTGTGCGTGTTATGGTCGATGATTGGAGTAGATTGCGTTACTTAGCCGTCGGTCGTTTCCAGCGCCGTTGAGCCAACCGTGTTGACCGTTGTCGATAGTTGTTTCAATTGTTTGTGAACAATCGTCTCAATTTCGGTGACGGACAGACCCCCGTGCAAAGCTTCGGTCAAAACGGAGCGCAGCCGATCCGCGATCAACGTCCTTCGAAGCTCTTTGCAGACTTTGGTGGCACCTTGGCAAACGGCTACCCCGCGTCCGCGAAGCAATTCAAGTACGCCGTCGCTTTGCAGTTGCTGGTAAGCTCGCGCGACCGTGTTGGGGTTAAGAGCTAATTCAACGCTGAGCGCCCGGACGCTGGGCAACAATTGTCCGGGCCGCAAAGACTCTTCGGCGATCGCATATTTGACTTGCCGAACAATCTGCTCGTAGATCGCTACGCCATTATTGGCATCAATCGAAAAGAACATTTTTAATTGGCTCCTTACTGAAGCACTAGTGAACTAGTTACATAGTACACTAGCTTCGACAGGGGTCAATAGGGAATTTTAGAAAATTTGAGATTTGAAGGTTTTGCTGAGTGGTGTCGCACCATCTTTCTGCGTTCGATTTTTCTGCCGAATCTGCTTCTGGTGCTATTGTTTTGAAAAGCGGTTAATCCCGCCGGCCTTCCAATCATGTTCGGCGTCTGCGTTAACATTGCGATCGCATTGGCTACATTGAATGCTGCGGTGATTGCCCCAATGATTCATCGCATGTTCCGACTAAGAGGATATCTTTTTGCATTCGTGTTTTATATCGCAGCTACCGCGATTTTGGAGTTGGTTCCATTTTACTGGATTATTGATTGGGAACTCGCAAAAATGCCTCGGTGGTTGATACCGATTTTCGCGTTCAATGTGCTACTGCTTCCGCCGACAGTGGCGGGTCTGATAACGTACTCGGTTCAGAGACTTCGAATCGAAAGGGCGATTTAGGTAGCCTGAAATTGCCTGGTTTCTACATCAATCTACAGTTTCGCGAGGGGCGTAGGCCGATTTCTCCGAAATCGGCGAGCGCATCGAACCCTCTCCGCTCATTGATCCTAAAAGCCTTTACAGTCGGCGATTTCGGAGAAATCGCCCTACGGTTAGAATGTTGTTTTAGCAACGTCCCTCGTTAATTGCTTGAGCGAATCGTTGAATCGAAAATACGCCCTAGTCTTCATTGCTGGTCTGCTGATTATCGCTGTTTGCGCATACTGGTTCGGATGGGCACGCAACAGCAACTCCATCATCAACCATTATCTTGCAGGCGATCTCTCGCGGGTGATTGCCGAGCTATCCACAGATGTCGAAAATGCTGATTCTTTGCTCTTGGTCGCTCATTGCTACCGACAGCTTGGTCAATCGGCAAAATTCTTGGAAAAGGTTGAGCAGGCGCGTAAGCTGGAGAACGCGACTGACCAAGTGGATTTGGCGATGGCCTTGTACCAAATTCAAATGGGCAAGACCAATGGCGAAGCTGATCAACTACTGCGAGTGTTGCAAGACGCGGGAGCAATCCAGTCGGACGCATACGCAGCTGTCGTGCAAGCCATGTTCACCACCAATCAATTGGATCAAGCAGAACGACTGCTCGATGAGTGGCGTAAGGCAGAACGGAGCTCACCGCAACCGGAGTATCTCGGGGCGGTCTATTTGAATATTCGTGGCAAGCAATCCGAAGCGGAATCTCATTTCTTGGAAACGATGGTTCGATTTCCGCATCATGAGCTATCTTGGTTGGCATTGGTCGACATCTACTCAAGGCCACCGAATGCTCGATTTGATCAAGTGGAATCAGTGCTCGCTCGATTTGTTGAAGCTTTTCCAGAGAATGCGGAGGCGCCTTTGCGATTGTCGAGAATTCGGCGGCGACTGGGAACTGCAACAACGGAAACGGTGATTGCCTCCGAGAATGTAAATGACTTGACTTACGAGATGGCCAAGGTTGCATTCGATGGCGGTGCCTATGCCGATTCCGTCCGCGAGTTTACCGCTGTGAATTTCGGATCATCAACCAACTTGAATCGAGCGACCGATTACGCGTTTGGGCTTTCACTACAAGGCAAGGCGGATGCTGCGAGCGAACTGACGAAACGCATTGGTTACGCCGCGACGGCATTGGCTATGGCGGGCGAAAATCGTCAAGCATCAGAGGTCTTTGACATAGCCCATGATCGAACGGCCAGGTTGCGGCGATTGCAGGACTTGAGCCATCGCAAGTCATTAGAACCAAACAATCAAGCGATCGCCGATGAAGTTAATGCGATGACATCACCTGCCTACGCTCCGAACTACCCAACGCTGGAACAAGTCGACGCCAAAGAAGAAAGTAATGCTCCGCAAGGGCTCCAGCTATACTTAGATCTGTGCGCCAATTGCCATGGTCGAAATGGAGACGGCCATGGGATCGCATCCTGCGACCTGCATCCGAGACCGCGTAGCTTTATCGATGAGCCGATTCGAATGGTTTCGACCGAGAATCGCTTACCATCAGACGAAGATCTCAAGAGGACGATTCGAAAGGGCCAATCCGGCGGCTCCATGCCGGGATTCGAAAAACTATCTGATAACGAACTGGAGCAATTAGTGGCTACCGTTCGCTGGTTCATGCGACGCGGAGTCGAACAACAGCTCGAATTTAGAACGAAGACCACGGATCAACTGTCGAGCGGCGATGATTGGATCGCGGCAAGATTAATACCGGGCGATAAGCTAGCGGTACCCGCGGAACCGAAGGATGATGCGACGATTGCCCGTGGTCGCGAACTGGTCAATAGTGCCGGATGCTTAGGCTGTCACTCGATCGCAGACGATTCGAACAGGTTGGCAGGCGTGAAACTGTTTGATAGCCTAGGACGCAGTGTAACGACCCCTGATTTGAAGAATGGATACTTTCATGGTGGAGATGATTTTGACGACATCTACCGACGAATTGCCTTGGGAATTCCTGGTACGCCTCATCCGGCGCTAGCCATAGATGATTCAAAGGCGATCCCAGCTATAGCAGCTTACCTACGATCAATAAGGCATAACAAAGCAGAGCTTGGAACGAATTACTCGCGGCGTTTGGCTCAAGCATTGAAAAAGGATTGATAAGTGGCGGAGGACGATGTCGATTGTTGGTTGCTGACCGGTTCAACAGGATTGGTAGGGCGGTTCGTGTTGGCAGAGTTGCTGCGATCGGGTGCGAACGTCGTTACACTAGTCCGTCCCAACGCATTCGGTTCTGCAACGCAGCGCATTGAAGAAGCGATTGCACCGTTCGAACAGGATCAGCGACTTGGTAGGCCCCGAGTGATAGAGTTCGACATGGGGCGTGACGGCTTAGGCATTTCTGCTGACGATTGTCAGTGGCTAAATGGCCAACGATTGGCCGTGATTCATAGTGCTGCCAGCATTCGCTTCGAGGCCGATTCCAAAGATGGCGAGCCCTACCGTAGCAATGTGGATGGCACCAAGCATCTCTTGAATTTCTTGCGTTCAATGTCGGTCCAGTCATTTCACTATGTTTCGACCGCTTATGTATCCAGTTCCATTGCGATGCGAAATCCAGGTCTCAAGTGCTTGGAAAATCCAATCGACCCGAAAACAATTGGTCGCAACGACTACGAAACCAGCAAGATCCTTGCCGAGAACATGGTTTTGGATTGCCCTTGGATCGGCTCGCGAACCATCTTGCGCCCGAGCATCATTGTCGGAGATTCGCGTACCGGATATACGTCGACATACCATGGATTTTATGCACCACTTAAGATCTGCCATCACATGGCAACGGCCTTGGGCTTCAGACCAGACACAGGCAATTGGTTCATCGAACAACTGGGGCTAGGCAAAGAAGACGCGAAAAACCTGGTACCGGTAGACTGGGTAGCCAAGGCCATCACAACGATCGCCGCGACGCAACCCTTCCACAATGCGATCTACCATTTGACGAATCCGACTCCTATTCGCTGCACAGAAATCCAGCAAGCCATACAGCGTTCTTTAGAGAAACGCGTTGACGATAACAGTACGAATTCGGTTAGAGGCACAAAATTACAGACTCATCAGCAACAACCGATTTCGCCAGAGAGTTTCCGCGAGCAGTTGCGAGTCTATGAATCTTATTTCAACAATGATCCTGTATTTGATTGCGATCATACTGTCGCAGTGCTGCCCGAAATGCTCTGTCCTTTGGTCGACGGTGGGTTGCTAGAAAAACTAGCTGACTACGCCATCGATGCAAACTTCGGATGGCCGCGAAGGCGGTAGCGTTCTTAGTTGAACTACTAGGGGTCGGGAGTTTTTTTCGCATAATAGTCTTCGCTTGCATAGTTGATTCCGACACAACAACACGACTTGCCAACGCCTTGATTGCTTCCGCGAAAAAGACTCCCGACCCCGTTCACCCGGCATAGCCAATCCGCTGACAGCGACAAATAAACTGCCCAGAAAAGTGAGTCGTCGAACTGCCTGTTACTGTCTGTACCGCGATGACTGAGTACAAGTACGAGAAACACCAGCGACGGGAAAAGAGCATCCCCACATAAATAAGAAATCGCACCATTCTTTCAAAGTTCCTTTTATTGACATATCGCGATGTTACGATATATTGTCCATACAAGGGGACACACTTATGCGTAAAAGTGGAAAGAATGCTGGCAAAAGAGCGGCGATTTCGGTTGACTTTGCACAAGCGGCAGAATGCCTAAAGGCACTCGCTCACCCAGTTCGCCTTAAAATGGTCCAATTATTGCTACATGGAAGATATTCGGTTGGGGAACTTGCCAAAGATTGTGATGTGCCTGACAACGTTGCTTGTGAGCACTTGCGATTAATGCAGCGCTGTGGTTTCTTTATCAGTGAACGAGAGGGCCGGAGCGTTTACTACCAAATCGCCGAGCCGAACTTGGCGAAGATTATGAATTGCATCGAAGAGCGATTTGCGGTTGAGGTGTGAACTATCGCCGGTCACTCAGTGGCGGGACACTTCGTGACCGGCGGACACCAACTCTCCCTTTGGAGGTCGTGCGTTTTTTAAGTTGTTACGGACTATCGGTTTACCCAACTCTCCCTCTGGGAGAGTCGCGAGGTACACGAGCGGAGAGGGCGCGTTGCGGATCGACTAGGCAAGCCCTCCCCGGCCGCTGACACGTCCGACCCTCCCGAAACGGGAGGGTTTGGCATAAATCTTTAGCGTAAAACAACTTAAATACCGCACGACCTCTCTGGGAGAGTCGCGAGGTACACGAGCGGAGAGGGTTTAGCGCTCGCCGATTTCGGAGAAATCGGCCTACGACTGACGGTAAACAAAAACATTTTCACGAAAGGACTTTCAATATGCAATCCATTTCTCCAAAACAACTGTGCGAAATGAGCCAACGTGGAACGATCGATTTGATCGACGTCCGCACACCTGCGGAATTTGGAGACACGCGAGCCAATTGCGCTCGCAACGTTCCGCTCGATTCGCTCAACCCGAAAGCGGTGATGGCAGCCCGCAATGGCAGTGCTGACCAACCACTCTATGTAATCTGCAAAAGTGGCGGACGCTCGGCACAAGCGGTTAAGAAATTTGTCGATGCGGGATTCACCAACGTCGTCGATGTTGAAGGTGGAACCAATGCATGGGTTGCCGCTGGATTGCCGGTCATTCGTGGCAAGAAAGCAATCTCGGTCGATCGACAAATGCGGATGGTCGCAGGAACGCTCGTGTTGACCGGCGTGGGGCTCAGTTTTCTTCACCCTTACTTTATTGGACTATCGGCATTCGTGGGCGCAGGATTGCTGTTCGCTGGGGTGACTGATATTTGCCCGATGATCAATATGCTTTCGCGGATGCCTTGGAATCAAGCCAAGAAAGATTGTCAGCCTTGTAAGGTCTAGCTTTGACGCGATTGGTTTATTGTTGCAGGATTGTCCCAATCGTAGCTGCAACAATTGAGACAATTTTGCGACACTTTGCCTGCCCTTCCCACCACCTCACACTTCGAAAAAATGCGATGAAACCAATCCAGAAAATTCTTGCAATCGTGGGACGATGGTTTGTTGCAATCGCTGGGTCGGTCGGTGTCGCAATTCTATTGATGGTCCTGTCTGGTGTTTTTCAACCCAAGACCAGTGAAGCAACCGCATCACAGCATCGCAACGTTCCACCCGATGCAACGATCGCTGAGGTGAAAATGATTCGGCGTCCGCGATCTGAGAGTGCGGTAGGAACGATCAAACCGATCCATGAATCCGCAGTTGCATCCAAAATTCTCGCTCGCGTTACGGAAGTGAACTTCACGGCAGGCAAAACAGTAGCCGAGGGTGATGTCTTAGTTCGGTTGAGCGATGAAGATCTGCAATCGCGTTTAAAGCAAGCTGAAGCGCAATGGAGTTCGGCCAGCGCAAGTGCTCAGCAGGCTCAACTGGACTTCCAACGGGCTGAGCAATTGTACAGCCGCAATGCCATATCAAAAGCTGAACTTGAATCGGCACTGACGGCCACCAAGACACGTAATGCCGAGCTTGAACGCGCCAAGCGGGCGATCGAGGAATCGAAAGTCTTTCTGGGCTATGCGACTATCACCGCCCCGTTCTCCGGAATCGTCGTCGACAAACAGATCGAACCTGGTGATACCGTTTCGCCAGGCCAAACATTGCTTACGATCTACGATCCAGCCGAGATGCAACTCGTTGCCAACGTGCGAGAGTCGTTAGCGCTGCAATTGAAAGTTGGTCAGTCGATTCCTGCCATGCTGGAATCGATGGACCATCAGTGCTTGGCAACGGTGCGAGAAGTTGTGCCTCAAGCCGATGTTGGTAGTCGGTCATTTCAAGTCAAAGTCAGCGGTCCTTGTCCTCCAGGGATATACAGTGGCATGTTCGGGAGAATCCTGTTGCCTCTGGAAGAAGAAAGTCTACTGGTCGTGCCCAAGCAAGCGGTACACCGCGTAGGCCAATTGACATTGGTCGATGTTGTTGATGGAACGAGTTTAATTCGATGCAATGTACAAGTTGGTCGAGAGATCGATGGCAACTATGAAGTCTTATCGGGCCTGAAAGCTGGCGAGAAAGTTTTGGTAAACCCGTAGGCCGATTTCTCCGAAATCGGCGATAGCAGCACGCCGAGAGGGGGCAAGATCGGATGCACCTACCAGTGTGAGTTTTGGGGCCTCGATATGACTTGCGGCCGAGTCATGACCAGTTGAGGACAACTGCTCTACATGAAAAACCCTCTCCGCTCGTGTACCTCGCGACTCTCCCAGAGGGAGAGTTGGGTAAAGCGTTAGCACGTAACAACTTGAAAACCGCACGACCTCCAGAGGGAGTGAGTAGATCGTTTATGCAATACCTTAGGTGAGATGCGATTACCATCTCAATCAAGAATCCGAGCCCACAAGGGATAGAGGATGAATCGTTCGACGAGTAACTCGGAAGGGCCACGCGACCTTCTCTCAAACTTCGTTCGCATATTTCTGGACTCGAACCTTTCGATCATCCTGATTTTGCTCTCGCTTTTGATGGGCGCGGCGGCGCTGTTCGTAACACCGAGAGAGGAAGATCCTCAGATCGTCGTCCCATTGGCCGACGTCTACATCCAATTTCCAGGCCATTCCGCGACAGAAGTCGAACAACTGGTATCCACACCGCTAGAAAGAATGCTTTACCAGATCGACGGCGTTGAGTACGTGTACAGCATGTCGAAAGACAATGCTGCCATCGTCACAGTGCGATTCCTGGTCGGGCAAGATCGCGAGCGAAGTCTTGTAAAGCTTTTCAAGAAACTAAATGAAAATGTGAATGCAATCACGCCCGGCATTTCAGGTTGGGTCATGAAGCCCGTCGAGATTGATGATGTACCAATCGTCACCTTCGCGCTGAAAGGGGCGAATGAGGATATCTATAGTCTGCGACGAGTATCTGAAGAGATTGTCGAACGATTGGCGGCCGTTCCGGATGTAAGCAGATCGTATGTGGTTGGAGGCCAATCGAGAACGATTTCGATCAAGATCGATCCTGAGCAACTCAAGTCGCACCAAATGTCGTTGATTGAGGTAACTCGTGCAATCCAGGGAGCTAACACATCTACGCCGGCTGGAATTTTTACTCGCAACGACTTTAGTGTTCAAGTTGAATCATCGGCCCTGTTGTCGCGTGTTTCGCAGCTCCAAGACATCGTGATTGGCGTTTTTGGCAATAGTCCAGTTTTTCTAAAGGACGTTGCTGCGGTTCAAGATGGTCCCGACGAAATTAACAACTATGTGCGCCATGGATGGGGACCCGGTCGACATTTTATTCACCATGCTGATGAACCTGGCACCATCATCGGGAATTCAACCGAAGGCGCGACCGTCGAACATGCCG
The DNA here is from genome assembly GCA_037367405.1 of Ottelia alismoides. Taxonomy (NCBI): domain Eukaryota; kingdom Viridiplantae; phylum Streptophyta; class Magnoliopsida; order Alismatales; family Hydrocharitaceae; genus Ottelia; species Ottelia alismoides. Next base: position 770,721 of record JAZKJV010008684.1, read on the forward strand.
TATCGCAAACAGAAGATGGTCAATCCGCCGTTACGATTGCCATTTCAAAGAAGAAGGGATCGAATGCGGTGCACGTTGCCCAGGCTGTCTTGGCTGAAGCCAAACGATTGCAGAAGGAGGTGATCCCAGACAGTATTGATCTGGTGCTTACGCGCAATAATGGGTTGACAGCGGACCATAAAGTCAACGAGTTGATCGAAGCTTTAGGCGTTGCGATTGTGATCGTGATTTTGCTGCTCACGATCGGATTGGGATGGCGAGAGGCGGTGATTGTCGCGGTGGCGGTGCCGGTGGTCTTTGGGCTGACGCTGGCAGTCAATCTGGTATTTGGCTACACCATCAATCGTGTGACGTTGTTCGCTTTGATTCTTGCACTTGGTCTGCTGGTGGATGACCCAATCGTAGACGTGGAGAACATTGCCCGCCATTTTCACGATCGCAAACGTGCAACTCGAGGCATTGTGCTGGAAGCGGTCGCAGAAATACGACCTCCATTGATCAGTGCAACGTTAGCGGTAATCGTTAGCTTGCTGCCAATGTTTTTCATCACTGGCATGATGGGGCCTTATATGTCGCCTATGGCGCTCAATGTGCCAGTCGCGATGCTAATGTCGATGGTGGTTGCATTTACGATTACACCTTGGCTGACCTTTCACATGCTGAAGGGACATTACGCACACGGCGATAAAGAAAAAACGAATTCGGTCGATGATGTTGATTCAGGCGAGGGTGAACGCAGCACCCCGGTTCAACATGCAGCCTATGATCCCGAGGCAGTCAAACAAACGTTGCTCTACCGATTCTTTCGACCGTTGATGATTCCATTGTTGAAGACGCGTTTCCGAGCGATTGGTTTCTTGGGGCTGATGGCTTTGCTAACTGCTGTAGCAGCAGGACTGGGCGCACTTCGTATGGTGCCACTTAAGATGCTGCCGTTCGACAATAAAAATGAATTCTTGTTAGTGTTGGACATGCCGGAAGGTACAACACTGGAGCGAACCGATCGGGTTATGCGACAACTAGAAGGCGTTGTATCCCAGGCTTCAGAAGTAACTGACTACACTAGCTATATTGGATTACCCTCGCCGATCGATTTCAACGGTCTGGTACGGCACTATTATTTGCGCGAAGGATCGCACTATGCTGAGATGCGTGTCAACTTTGTTGGCAAGAAGAATCGCAAATTGCAAAGCCATGGATTGGGCCTTCGGATGCGCGACGAGTTGACGGCTGTTGCGCAACAAGCTGGAGGGTTGCTCCGGATTGTTGAACTGCCTCCAGGGCCACCCGTACTGGCCTCGATGGTGGCCGAGGTTACTGGCAAACCGGACCATACCTACGACGAACTGTTGAGTGCTGCGTCCATTGTTCGTGAACGCATGCGACAAGAGCCCAGCGTTGTCGAAGTGGACGATATCAGTGAGCATTCCATTCCCAAATGGACCTTCGTCCCAGATCAAGAGAAAGCAGCCCTCGCCGGCATTCAAGTTGACCAGATCGCCGAAACGATTCGAATCGCGTTGGCAGGTGACCAGAGTCAGATTCTGCGAGTTGAACATGAACGCCAGCCATTGCGTTTGACCTTTCGATTACCGCGTGAACTTCGATCCAGTCAGGCGGACCTTCTGCAATTACCCATCAAAGGAGGCGATGGGCAATTGGTAACACTCTCTGAACTTGGGCATTGGCAACAATCTCGCGTTGGCCAAACGATTTATCACAAGAATCTGAATCGCATCGTTTATGTTTTTGCAGAATGCGTTGGCCGCCCGCCGGCGGAATGTATCATCGACTTGATGGCAGACCAGGAAGATGCAGGAAGTAACCCAAGCAAAAACGTCCAACAAGTACAAGCAAGACCCATTGCAAGTCGGACTTATCTGAACAATGGCAGCGGTCTTGCATGGTCTGTTCCGGAAGGCATACAAGTCGGATTTGCGGGTGAAGGCGAATGGAAGATCACTTTGGATGTCTTTCGCGATCTGGGGCTAGCCTTCGGGGCCGCCATGATCATGATCTACATCATTCTTGTCGCGCAGACCGGTTCCTTCTTGGTACCGATCATTGTGATGTTGGCCATACCACTGACTGCCCTGGGAGTGATGCCCGGATTCTATTTGTTGAATGTGGTATCGGGCGGAGTCGTTGGTGGTTATGACGATCCGGTTTATTTTACGGCGACTGCTATGATCGGCATGATTGCCTTGTCGGGCATTGTAACTCGCGATTCGATCATCTTGGTTGACTTCATGCAACAAGCGGTTGCGATGGGTAGACCGTTGTTCGATGCCATTCTGGAAAGCCGCGTGGTCCGATTGCGACCTATACTGCTGACTGCCGGAGCAGCAATGCTCTCAGCGGTTCCGATTACGCTTGACCCAATATTCTCTGGATTGGGTTGGTCGTTAATCTTCGGATTACTCGCTTCGACGCTCTTTACGCTGTTTGTGATTCCAGTAACTTATTGGTTGCTGTACGAGAAACGGCCATAAGTGACGGGATGAATGGCAATCAGATTCGCCGACCCTGCGCGAACCGTGCGGTTTTTATCTTTTTGTCAAACATTTTTTTGTCATGTCCGTATATGCTTCGGAAGTTCCACGGAATTTCCGGCTGGCTTGAGCCCTCTCCGCTCGTGTACCTCGCGACTCTCCCAGAGGGAGAGTTGGGTTCCCCCAATCCACAGACCAATGACCAATTACTAATGACTAAACCAAATTCTGCTCAAAGTGCGCGGTCAAGCACTTCAAGGCTTCTGCACCACTTGCACTGTCGATAACGACGTTGACCTGCAATTCGCTGGTGTTGATCATTTCGACGTTGATGCCAGCTTTCGCGAGAACTTCGAACATGCCGATGGCTACGCTAGTGTGGCTTCGCAAGCCTATGCCACTGACTGATAACTTCGAGATCTCATGGCTACTTAGGATACGACGCACCGAAAATCGTTTTTGCAATTGCTCCAAAACGACCAAGCACTCGTCATATTGCGTACGAGGAATCGTCAAGCTGATGCTGGTATCGCCTTGGTAGCCATCGTAGCTTTGAACAATCATGTCGACAAAGATACCAGCGGCGGCGATGGCGTCGAAAACATGAGCGGCAAGTCCTGGTGTATCGGGAACGCCAACTAGGGTCATGCGAGCTTGATCATCGACCAGCGAAATATCGCTAAGCGTCAGTTGCTCCATGTCGGCAATGCGAAGGTCGGCGACCAGTTTGTTGACGTCGGCTTGAGTGTGTTTGCGTTTTGGAAGCGTTTCCCAAGTGGCTGCGTCAGCTGGTTTGCGAAAGAGCTGAAAAGCTTGATGCACTGCCCGCAGGGCGGCCAGGGATTCAGCTCGCGAAACCAAGACAGAAATCTTGATTTCACTGGTCGTAATCATCTGAATATTGATGCCTGCATCGGCGATCGCGCGAAACATCTGCTGGGCGACGCCAGTTTGCTTGGCCATCCCCAAACCGACAGCGGAAACTTTTGAGACTTGGTCGTCATGCGTAAATCCGGTCGCTCCAACCAATTCAGCGGCTTCTTTGACAGCTTTTAGTGCAGCGGTCAACTCTTCTTTGGGAACAGTGAAGGAAATATCGGCACGATCTTCTTGGCCAACGTTTTGGACGATCATGTCGACGGTGATCTTGCGATCCGCCAATCGCTTGAAGATTTCAAAACTGGTGCCGGGTCGATCGGGTACACCTTGGATGGTGATACGAGCTTCATCGCGAGTCATCGCTGCGCCGCAAACCGCTGAGCTGGGCGATTCACTTTCGCTGACGATCAGGGTTCCGCGGGTATCACTAAAGCTGCTGCGGACATGGATCGGCACGTCGTATTTCTTTGCGAACTCGATCGAACGATTGTGCATGACGCCTGCCCCAAGACTTGCCAGCTCGAGCATTTCGTCGTAGCTGATGCGGGACATCTGTCGGGCTTCGGGTAATTGTCGTGGATCGGTTGTGTAGACTCCGTCGACATCGGTATGGATTTCACAAGCGTCGGCGTCAAGGACAGCTGCCAATGCAACGGCTGTTGTGTCGCTGCCACCACGTCCGAGTGTGGTGATGTTAAAGTCTTCGTCAATGCCTTGGAAACCGGCAGCAATGACGATGTTGTTTTCAGACAGCAGTTTCCGAATCCGATCGGCCGAGATCTTTTTTATGCGTGCTTTGGTAAATGAGCTGTCGGTTTGGATACCGATTTGCGCGCCGGTTAGACTTACGGCTTTATAGCCCAAGGCGTGAACAGCCATCGCCATCAATGCCACGCTGACTTGTTCGCCGGTTGAGAGCAGCATGTCCATTTCGCGAGCTGGTGGCGTGTCGTTAACTTGATGAGCCAAGTCGATCAGAAGGTCCGTATTGTGACCCATGGCGCTAACAACCACGACAACTTGATTTCCTTCTTGCTGGGCGCGAATCGCTTTACGAGCTGCGGCCAAAATCTTCTCAGGATCTGCGACGCTGGTTCCACCAAACTTTTGAACGACCAATGGCATAGTGCGGGGCACCTCAAGTTATTTTGTACAGTGTTGGGGTTGTTGTAGGTCGATTTCTCCGAAATCGACACGAAGTTGTTTTTGAATCTAAGACTTCTGAAGCAAGAGCGTAGAGTTAGATCGCTCTACATCCCAATCCTTGATTTTCTTATTGCTTCCAATTTCCTCGAATGAAGGCTTCCATCATTTCCCATCCATTGGCAAACGTGAAGGGTGATGTTGATGCGGTAGGTTCATCGTAAGTCTTTCCTGAAGCATTGATACCGGTACCGCAAAGCGCCATGGGTACCATTCCATGACTATGTTTCTTGGTCGAGCAAGGAGTTGGATGGTCCGGCAATATTAGCAGTCGATACTCACCCATGCTCTGTAGCTTGGCCAAGACAGGCGCCACAACATGGGTATCGATCGCTTCTAGTGCTTTGATTTTCTCTTCGTAACGACCTTCGTGCGAGGCTTCGTCGGTCGCTTCCACATGGACACACACAATGTCATATTTGTCGAGAGCTGCAACGGCTGCTTGTCCTTTGCCCGCATAATTGGTGTCCAAATATCCAGTGGCGCCTTCGACTTCAATGCGATCCCAACCGACTAAAGCGGCTAGTCCTCTAAGGAGATCCACGGCGGTGATCATGGCACCACGCAATCCGAATTTCTGCTGAAAACTTGGTAATGTTGGGCTGCGGCCTTGGCCCCACAACCAAACGTTGGTGGCGGTTCCTTTGCCTGATTCAGCTCGTTTGCGATTGACCGGATGGTCATGAAACAGTGGCGCGCTTTTCTGCATGATCTCGGTCAAAAGATCGCTGCCAGGTCCACGCGGATAATCGTCCGATACTTCTAGATCAGTCAAATCGTGCGGAGCCCTTGTGCGTGTGTCACCCGAGAATGGAGCCGGTTGTCCGTCACGACCTCGATAGATCATCAAGTTTCGATAGCTGACGCCCGGCACGAATTCCAACTGCTTGTCATTGATGACTTCAGCAAGCGACTTTAGCAATGATTTTGCCTCTTCGGTCGAAATATGGTCGGCCGTAAAGTCCATCATGATTTGGTCGCGAATGGTCACCAGATTGCATCGCACCGCCCAATCGTTTGGGCCAAGTTGGATACCTTGAGCGGCAGCTTCGATTGGTGCTCGACCTGTAAAGTATTGATTCGGGTCGTAACCAAACAACGTCATGTTGGCCACTTCGCTTCCGGCAGGAAAATGGAGCGGCACATTGTCAGTTTGAGCGACCGTCCCGATGCTGGCGACACGATCCATATTGGGCGTTTTCGCCGCTTGAAGCGGTGTTTTGCCACCCAGTTCGCTCATCGGCATGTCCGCGCAACCATCAGGAATGATGATGGCATATTTCATAGTTCTAAACCTTTACGTCCTTCATGACTCGCATTCGCACAATGGGACCGCTGACTGCGGGCAACTTCGAGATTGCTTCGACCGCTCGCCGGGCCGCACCTTCAGGTGCTTGGTGGGTCATGATAACCAACTGCACCGCAGCCGATTGAGAGAGAGAATCGGGTTCGTGTTGAATCACCGATGAAATGGAAATCTTATGATCACCAAGTGCCGAAGCGATACTTGCGAGGCTACCAGGTTCGTCTGTAACGGAGAGCCGTAGATAGTATCGACTGGGTTGGTCATCATCAGGGCGAATGGAAACGGGCGACTCGCGATTACTCCATAATTCCAGTGTCCGGAATGTGATCGGTGCTCGACCAACTGCTGTGTCAATCATGTCCGCAACAACAGCAGATGCGGTTGGCATCTGGCCTGCGCCTTGGCCGTGAAAGAAGATGTCTCCAACGGCATCTCCAACGACGTTGATTGCGTTGTAATTGCGACGAACTTCAGCCAGTGGGCGACCGGTACGAATTAAGGTTGGCGAGACACTTAATTCAAGCCCAGCCGAACCGAGTCTGGCTTGGGCGATCAACTTGATTCGATACCCAAGCTCGCGGGCGAAGTGAATGTCCTGAACATCCAACTGATCGATGCCGATGCGCGGTATGTCCTGCCAATGGATACGTGCTCCAAAAGCCAAGTGAGCAAGGATGGCTAATTTTTGGGCCGCATCCGAGCCATCGACATCCATCGTTGGATCTTCTTCAGCGTATCCAAGCCGTTGGGCTTCTTTCAGTGCGCGATGGTAATCCCAACCTTGATCATCCATCTGCGAGACGATGAAGTTACTAGTGCCGTTCAAGATGCCTTGAAGTGATGTGATTTGATTGGCTGAAAAACACTGGCTAATGTTGCTGATGATTGGAATGCCGCCGGCAACGGCTGCTTCGAAGGCGATGCATCGGCCCAGTTGACGGGCTCGATCAAACAATTCGGCGCCATGTTCAGCCAGAAGGGCTTTGTTGGCCGTAACCACATCTTTTCCAGCATCAAGCAACTGAAGCATGACCGTTCGTGCCGGTTCGAGGCCTCCCATCAGCAGCGCGACGACTTCGATGCCAGGATCCTTCAACACCTCATCCAGTTTGTCCGTCAATATTCCGGAAGGCAATTCGCATTGACGAGTCTTCTTCAGATCGCGAACGACGGCTTTTTTGAGCCACAGGGTTCGGCCAGCATGACGAGCGGTCCGATCTCCATGGTCGAGCAACAACCTCGCCACCCCACTTCCTACGGTTCCAAGCCCTACTATGGCGACATTCGTTTTGGGCTGTGATCCGGACATTCGTTGACCGCCAGTCGTCTGCAAGCAAATATTTGTTGGTACTTTCTCAAAAGAATGCCCATTCTAGGCCATACCCCAGAACCTTCAATCCGCCCAGAAATGAAGTGTGCCGCGTCGCTCCGTCGACGCGATGACCCAATAGGTGCCTGGCACCATACGTCCCTGCCAGGCACCCTACGTCCTTGGAGACAGAAATCAGCCATGCGTCTTTGCTTCTACAACTTGGCTGCAAGGTGGGTGGCACTTTGCGTAAGGATCGTACGGGCGAGGTGCGAATCTAGAGCCTGTTGAACGCGCCGTGAACATTCCTTCAGGTCACTGGAAATACCAGCAATCCAAACCGCGCATGCTGCGTTCAAAACAACTGCATCTCGACGAGGACCTTGCACTCCATCAAGCACTTCGCGGATGCAAATCGCACTGCTGACCGGATCATCTGCGAACAGAGTTTCGCGATGAGCGACCTCCAACCCAAAATCGCTTGGATGCCACCGATGCTCCTTGATCCCATCAGCAGTAACCTCAAGCACCGAGGAGTGTGTCGATAGGCTCAGTTCGTCGACACCATCCTCTCCACGAACGACAATGGAGCGTTTCGTACCCAGTCGCTGCAAAGCGGAAGCCAACTTGACCTGCAAAACCTTGTCACCGACCCCCAATACTTGGTGTTCTGCGGAAGCCGGGTTACAGAGCGGACCCAGCCGGTTAAAGATGGTCGGATGCGGAATCGATCGCCGAACTTCACCCACAAATCGCATGGCTGGGTGGAAAAGCGGTGCAAAACAGAAGCAAAGTCCAACTTGATTCAGGCAGCTTTCAACCGTTTTCACATCGGCGTCTAGATTTAGCCCCAATTCGGCCAGAACATCGGCCGATCCAGTCGCACTGGTAATCTTTCGATTGCCGTGCTTGGCTACAGCTAAGCCGGTGGCCGCTACGGCGATCGCCGCTGCGGTACTGATATTAAAAGTCTTGGAGCCATCCCCCCCAGTTCCGCACGTATCAATGACTGGTCGCCTTGAGCTTTCGACGCGAACCATAGCATCGCGCATGGCTTGGGCCGCTCCGACCAATTCGTCTACGGTCTCTTGTTTGTCGGCCAGTGCAACCAGAAACTGCCGCATTAGGTCTCGATCGCTCGTACCACTAAGAAACTCCCTGATCAGCTCTCGCATTTGCTGCTCAGTGAGATTGCGTCGGTCTGTTACAATGTTCAACGATTCAGCGAGTTTGCTGCTGTGCATTTTCGCTCTTTCCAATGCCGAAGGGCAAGTTGGGCGTGGCCCGCCCAGTTGCGGTTGACCGACGGTGGCCTCACAATAGGACACAAGCGATTCCCGTTGCGCGACACAGCGTGACGAATTGCATCGGTCGGAGGATGCCACCCTCAACTTGTGTGAGAGTACAACTGGAAGTTTTTACTAGGAAGCCGCATGGCCCGTAAAGTTATCATCGATTGTGATCCTGGGATAGATGACGCTCTCGCTTTGACATTGGCATTGTTCGATCCGCGGCTGGAGGTGATCGCGGTAACCGCCTGTGCTGGTACCGTCGATGCCGATCAAGCGACCGAGAATGTTCGATCGTTGGTCGAAAGACTGGATCCTCCCAAAATCCCTCGAATCGGCTCGGCCCTCGATCCAGAATCAGGTGCGGCAGTTTCCAACGGAACACTTGTGCACGGCGACGATGGATTGGGAAACGTTCATTGGGAGCCGTTTTCACGTCAACACGCGATGCCCAGCGATAAACTGATCAGTGATTGTCTCCGCTCGTTCCCAAGTGAAATATCTATTCTATGTACCGGACCGCTTACCGGGTTAGCCAAGGCCATCAGTCGTGATCCGGCCATTGTACCCATGATTGATCGTGTGATCCTGGCCGGTGGTTCAGTCACCGGAACAGGAAATGTAACACCTGCCGCTGAATTCAACATGCATCTGGACCCACAAGCGGCCCGCTCGATCTTTACATCAGCCACAACCAAGTCATTGATACCCATTGAGATCTGCGACAAGTTAAAATTTGGTTGGGAGTTGATCGACCGCTTGCCCGAAAAACACACCAAAGTAGGCGCCATCCTTCATCAATTATTGCCACATCTATTCCGTACGACTCGACAATTACTCGGCCAAGAAACGATTTCACTGCAAGCGATCATGCCAATTCTTTTGATGGTTGAACCCATGCTCTTTGAGTTCGAGGAAATGGCAGGCGATGTCGAAGTCAACGGCGAACTGACCAGCGGCGCAACCGTATTCGATCGTCGCATCCCGCGCACGTGGCGAAACAATATGGAAGTTGCCTGTCGATTGGAAGTCGATGCGGCTCGAGATTGCTTTTATCATTCGCTCAAGTACGCGGCTCAGCAGTAGTGTTCAAGCGGTCCTGTTCTTTCGTAGATTGGCGAGATAATTCCGGTGGAGCCCCATCCCAATACAAGGCTAAACACTGGCAACCATTGTAGAGCAGTTGTCCTCAACTGCTCATGGCCATCCCCAAGAGCGTGTCGTATGCATCAACCGCAAACTCGTCAGAATGGCATCGGTTGCAATGTACTGTCTGGCTACAGCGATTCAATTGCAGTCCTTTTTTCGCTTGTTTTCGCAATCGCCAGCCTCTTATTACCTCAACACACTACCCACGCTCAATCACCGCAAGTCGAAGTCTCCAATGTTCGTCGTGTCTTCCACAATGGCCAACACAACGCCTTCACGGACTTGATCCAGTTCAACGACCGATACTATTTGACGTTCCGCAGCTGTCCTGATGGCCACATGGTTCACCCAACAGCATCGATCATCGTGCTTTCGAGCAGCGATCTCAAGCAGTGGGATCAAGTGCATCAGTTCAGCGTCAAACGACGTGACACGCGTGATCCTCACTTCGTGGTCTTCAAGAATCGTCTGTTCGTTTACACGGGTACTTGGTACAGCGGTGACACCACACTGCCACGCAGCGAATACGAAATGAATCTGCACTTAGGATATGCCGCTTGGTCAGACGATGGCGTCCAGTGGAATAGCCCGATCATGCTTGAAGGGACTTTTGGTCACTATATATGGCGAGCTGCAACTTATGGCGACAAAGTTTATTTGTGCGGCCGCCGAAAGCGAGACTTCAATGTCGGTCCCAAAGGTGAAGGCGTCGACGTCGAGTCAGTGATGCTGGAAAGCAATGACGGATTGATCTTCAAGAAGCGTGCGTTATTTCAGGAGATCCAAGGCGATGAAACGGCCTTTCAGTTCTCAAGCGATGGTAGTGTACTGGCCATTGGTCGACGTGCAACCAAACAGGCAGAAATCATCCGCAGCAAACCACCCTACGACCAGTGGGAACGCCATGATTTAGATCGATACATCGGCGGACCCTTGCTTGCGAAATGGAATGATCGGTGGATCGTTGGTGGACGGAAAACCATTGGCGACGAAGGACCGAAGACTGCCATGTATTGGTTGGTCGGCGACAAACTAGAACAGTTCGCCCAGTTGCCTAGTAGCGGAGACAATTCGTATCCCGGCTTCATCCAGCTTGATTCCACCCACGCGGTGATGTCTTGGTATTCTTCCCACGAAAAGAACGATCAGGGCCAAACGGTAACCGCTATCTATATGGCTGACTTAGCGATCAAGTAGTTTCGCTATCAATCGATGTTTGGATTGACGCGGAAGAGATGCGGCTCGTAGGATGTTGTAGGCCGATTTCTCGGAAATCGGCGGTGGAGGGAGTTTGGGTTTGGCACGAATCTAGCTAGTGGTCTGTCCACCTTAGATTTTGGGATCGCCTTCGGGCTCGTCCCGATGGGTTCACGTTTGGAAACCAGAAGGTTGATGGAGCGAAGGAATCGTTGAATGCATCGGCGTATTGAACGCCATTCGGGCTTGTCCCAATGGTTTCGAGTTTGATTAACGAATAGCATTCGCGATTGAAAATGCGCTCCCATCTGGTCAAGCCAGAAGGCAAGCGCGCGGTCAAGCCCCGGTGCTGCTGGTTGCCAAACGTGTATCCATCGGGACGAGCCCGAAGGTGTATGGCGACGTTCGAAGCTCACCGTTTCTCGCTTACCTCGGTCAGTCCGTTGGTAAGCTAACCCCAAAGTTTTAATCTGGACAGAGCACTCGTTGAGTGCAACCCCAAGGCAGTTGGGACAACTGCTCTACAATGAGTTTTTCACAAATGCTCGACGATGAGTTGAGGAAAGCGGCTCGACAATGAGCGAAAGCAACACCCCACGCCAAACGGCTCGTACCGATTCACTACGCAAGGGTGATGTTTTAACTGGTGACGCCTATGACGCCACTGGCAATCGACTGCTAATCGCTGGTAGTGTCGTTACGGCAGAGTTCTTGGCCAAATTGTCAGCGCAGGGCATTCGCGAAGTCTACCTTCGAGCTCCGCGCTATCAACGCGATTCAGCCCTCATACTACCTTACGAAGCTCGCGCCGAACGGCAACTTGCAAAAGCCTTTGAGCAAACCACTGCAACCATTAGCGATTTGGTCAACCAGCTTCAAAATGGTCATGCTACTCGCACTCAAGATGTCGAAGATTCAGTAGCTCCCGTCTGGGAGCAGGCCCTTCGAGACTCGGCCGTCGTTCTCGCCTGCTGCATGAGCGGCAAACCTTTATCATCCGAATGGGATCAGCATCTAGCAGATCGCAGCACTCGCATGTCGATGCTGGCCATCGTGACTGCGGTTCAACTTGGAATGTCTGAGACCAATTGCATTACATCTGGAGTAGTAGCCGCCATTCACGACGTTTCACTCTATGGACGGCCCAACGTTTGGAGGTTGGACGACTATGTCGAACATCCGAATTGGAGCCTGGATCTTCTACAAAGTACTTATGGCGTGACGAACGAGATGAAAGTCATGATTGGACAAGTTCATGAGCAATGCGATGGCAGCGGATATCCTCAGAAACTAAAGTCCTTTCGACTTCACCCTGTTAGCCGCCTATTGAATGTCGTTGATGCGTTTCTAAACTTGGTAGAACCTATTGAACCTGGAAAAGTCGCTTATTCTCCCGCCGATGTTTTAGCCTACCTGGTTCAACATTCGATCTATGGTTGTTTTGATCGCGACTGTGTTCGCGCCTTGTTACTTGCATCGGGTGCGTATCCGGTTGGTACCCAAGTGGAATTAGATGACGGCCAGATCGCGACCGTCCTGCGCAGCACTGGCGATGCGTACACTGCCCCTGTGGTGAAGATCGGAGATGCAATTGAGGATCTTCGATTCTCCAATCGCACCATTGTTCGCCCGCTAGACTTGAGTCATCCTGCTCGGCGTCTACCGAAATCCGCTTTAGAGCAAGTTCTTTGGCAAGTCGCCGTCGCTTAGCGTATTGGTTATAGCGAGTTGCCCGCTAAACACCATCATTCTTGGCATTGGAACAGTTCTTGCTTGCATCGTGATGTACACTTGATTCTATTGAATAACTGGAACGAAATGGCACGCCTTTTCGTGCGACTAAGCTATAGATGCACACCGCTGACTAAGTAGCTCTTGTGAGGTTTACGCTGATGACGAAAAAAGCACCCATTGCTCCCGACGTTTCTGGAGCGGCAAAACCCAAGAAGGCATTCCATGCGAATGGTAAAGTTCGAAAGGTTGCAGCCGGTGACACATCGCCAGTCCTCAAGCCTGAAGGAATCGAACAGCATGAGGTGAACGAATCGATTGCGGCCGCCCGTGATTCCAAGGAGGTTGCAGTCCAGTCGATTGTATCCAGTCAGCCACCACTCGATGTTTCTTCACTCGCCCAGTCATTACGTGTCATCCTAGATGGCGCATCTCCAGATGACGCTGCTAGGCTTAGAGAACTTTTCGTACAAACCAACACGTCTGAGCCAAGCCAAATTGACCCAGATGCGGAATTATCGGACGATTGGCGTAGCGGCGGTTATCCTTACAAGAATCTACTCTCTCGCAAAAGTTATGAAAAACAGAAATACCATCTGCAAGTGGAGTTGCTGAAATTGCAAGCTTGGGTCAAGTCGGCCAAGCAAAAGGTGGTCATCCTTTTTGAAGGCCGCGATGCAGCTGGAAAGGGCGGAACGATCAAGCGCTTCATGGAGCATCTGAATCCGCGTGGAGCTAGGGTGGTTGCTCTGGAAAAACCCAGTGATCTAGAACGCGGTCAGTGGTATTTTCAACGCTACGTACAACATCTTCCAACGGCTGGCGAGATCGTGATGCTCGACCGTTCCTGGTACAACCGAGCCGGTGTCGAACGCGTAATGGGATTTTGCTCCAATGAAGAATATGCTGAGTTCATGCGACAAGCGCCTGAGTTCGAGCGCAACTTGGTTCGCAGTGGAATTCATTTGATCAAGTTTTGGTTTTCCGTCAGCCAAGGTGAGCAACGAAGGAGATTCGAGGAACGCAAAGCTCACCCGCTAAAACAATGGAAGCTATCGCCCGTCGATCTAGCTTCACTGGACAAGTGGGATGCTTATACCAAAGCTAAAGAAGCGATGTTCTTTCACACCGATACGGCCGACGCGCCCTGGACGGTGATCAAATCCGATTGCAAGAAACGTGGACGATTGAATGCGATGCGCTACGTACTCCATCGATTGCCATACAAGAATAAAGATACCACGGCCATTGGTGAACTCGACCCACTGCTAGTTGGTCGAGCCCATATCGTTTATGAAATTGGTGAACACCCAGGCAGTGTCCCAGTACTGTAAGCCTAAGTCACAACAACACTTAAAATTCAAGGCCCAAACCTCACCGCTCTAGACATCTTTGACTTCAGTTTGAACCACGAAAATGCGATTCGGGAGGGCGAGGCTCCTGCCGAGCTTCTTTCGGCCGCCACCTAACTTTCACAAGCAAGTGAGGCGAGAAAAGTTTGCTTGTGAACGTTAGGTGGTTGAAAATAGAGGCTCCGCAGGAGCGTCGCCCTCCCGTTGTCTCGCCAGTCCAACACAAGATGTTTAGAGCGGTAGCGATCCCTCTCCGCTCGTGTACCTCGCGACTCTCCCAGAGGGAGAGTTGGGGAATCGAAAATCGTTTACTTCAAGAATCATTAGGCAAAAGGCTGGAAATGCACAACCCGACTGTCCAAACTCGATATCCAACTTTTCGAAACCTTCCGGCATTGGCTGGATTGACCACCATGGAGCGAGCAATCGAAAGCAACTGGAGTGTCGAAGCCAGTGTAGATCGATTGAAGCGACTCCACTATGTGCTCAAGCGGCTTTACGAAACTTTGACTGCAAGAATTACGGCTGAGCCGATTTACGAATTGAAGACCGCCTTCAGTTATCACGCATACCTTTGCGCAGAACAGGTGACCCTCATTCGTTCGCGTGTTGGAGAAATGCGTGAGCCACCGCTCGGATTAGACAAAGTTCCACATCTCGGTTTAGAACGATTGATGGACGAAATCGTCGCTGCGCCAACGACCGAGGAATTACTGCTGGGTATCTATCATGTTGCGATTTCCGAGATTTTGAAGGCCTGTCAACGCTTGAAGACCGATGCCCACCCATTAGCCGATGCGCCAACGATCCGCGTCGCCAGATTGATTGAGTTCGAATTGACCGAAGTAGCCCAATTTGGAAGAACTGCGATCGAGCAATTGATTACCGAGCAATTGTCTGACGCGACGCAAACATGGGTCGAAACGCTTTTTCTCTGCCTTCAGTCGGCCGGCGGACTGGACGGATTGTCAACGTCCACTGAAACGGTCCCAGCCGCGATATACTCCACGAAGCCCTATGTCTACGACAAAGAGCCCAAGCGTGACGTAAGATTCAAGGACAGTTACAACGCAGGAGTGAATCCGGAAGCGTTCCTATATGACGAACAATATCTGCCGCGCGACAAGACCCTGATGATGTACTACAAACGCATTCGGGAATTGGACGTGCCCGAGATGATGGCCAGCATTCTAGTGGAACTTGGTGCCGAAGAGCCCTGGGAATTCCACCACGAGATGATTCGTCAACTGTGGGATGAAGCCCGACATGCGATGATGGGAGAAGTCGGATTCGCCAAACTGGGCATCGATTGGACAGCGATTCCAATCAACTTTACATGGTCGCGAAATTTGAACCTACAGTTGAACGCTCGCGAACGTCATGGTGTGCTGTTTTTCATTGAGCAAGGCCTAATGCCTAGGACCGGAAAACGTTTTGAATGGGAAGTCGGAATGCAAAGCGGCGATCCGCTGTCCGGTCTCTTTCAAGATTTCGACTGGGCTGATGAAGTGTTGCACGCGCAGATCGGCCGACGCTGGTACGTGCCACGTTTTGGTTCGCTGAATGAGGCGCTCAGCTATGGCGATCAATGCTGGAGCCGTGTGCTAAGCCATTGGCGTCGCTATCTGGACGAAGGTCTAACACAGCACCGCAATTGGTGGCCCGAGTTGTATCGGCAAGCGTGTGAAAAGTGGAACGTTGAACCTGATCCAGTCGCATTGGCGTTTAATACTACTTACGAAGACCGCAGAGCCGATTTACAGAAAATCAGCTAGTGCCCTACATAAGCGCTGACAACCACACCTGCAAGCTGATGACTTAGATCTGTGAAATTTTCGAGATCTGAAATTTGAGATCTGAGATCTGAAATTGGATCTGATGACTTTACTACAGAAGCAGGGGGCGGAGTGTCCAACACTCAGCCCCTCTCCGCTCGTGTACCTCGCGACTCTCCCAGAGGGAGAGTTAGTACCCTTCCGCCAAACGCTTGACAACAAATCTCCGTATCTTGGACTAACCTTCGTCGCCAGCTCGCAGGGCTGGGGTGATGAGCAAATTGTGCTCGCAGATTTCTGAAGGTTTGAAATACAATGCCAATTCGCGTGCAGCACTTTCAGGACTATCCGATGCGTGGACAAGATTCATTTGGCGTGAACTGGAGTAGTCGCCGCGAATCGTACCGGGTGTTGCCTTCAAGCCATTGGTTGCGCCGAGCATGTCGCGAATCAATGGAATCACATCCAATCCTTCGACAGCTAAGGCAACAATGGGTGCTGAGGTAATGAAAGCTTCCAGACTTGGATAAAACGGCTTGGCAACGTGCTCTGCATAATGCTGCTTGGCCAATTCCGGAGTAACACGAAGCATCTTCATGGCCACAATATTTAATCCCTTGGCTTCGAACCGGGAAATCACTTGGCCCATCAATCGTCGCTCGACACAATCCGGCTTTAGCAATACTAAACTTCGTTGCAGCATCGGTTTCTCCGCGTGTTTATGGTTAAAGATTTGTTGTACTTGGGTGTTTGTTGTACTTGGGTGTCTGCAGTGTCGCAAAGCCGACGCTCTATTTCGAGCTGGCTAGCGATGATCTATCGGCCTTGCAACTGGTGAGCTCGCGCCATGGCATCTTCAGCCATCTGAATGTAGCGGCGATCTTGAGTACCGGCAAACACCCTTTGGTAGGTTACGCTCATGGCCGTGAAGTTGAAGGGCTCATTGGGTTCCAGTTCACAAGCCTTCTCGCCGTGGGCAACGGCCAGTTCGTATTTGCCTTGCAAAGTGTAAATGCGGCATAACGTCAGGTGAGTCAGGACGTGTGACGGTGCCTCGGTTAGAATTTCCTCAAGCAAGGCGATGGCTTCGTCGTACTTGCCTTCGTCTTTTAATTTTTCAGCTTGGTTGTAGGTCTTTACTACATCGATTGCCATAAACCGCCTCGAATGCTGTTTCTCGAACGTTACTAAACAAAAACGCTCGGTGTCGTAGACATCGAGCGTTGGAAATTATAGCCAAACGACTAGCTTTTGATAGCTATTCACGAGGGCGAATTACGCCAGTCAAACCTGCGTAATCGACTCGGTCATCGCGGTGCCAGAGGGGTTGTCCGCGTTCGACACGACGGCGGAGAATCTCGATCTTCTCGGCAGAACCAGCTGGGGCGTCGGTTGGAAGGAAGTACTCGTTCACTTCTGGATCGAAGTCCTCGTCATGACCATAACGAAGGATCGCTTCGAAAACATTTTTGCATACATCACTCATCATTCACCTCATAATTTAAAGACGTATATCGAAAAGCGGCTGTAGCCGCAGGTAGTACCAAATTCATCAGCAGCATCAGTTGGAACCCGTTGGTTCCCGAGTTGTATTCCTCGAAGTGTTGCTCGATCGTGAGACGCACGCTAACATCACAAACCATTTAGGCGGACAAGGTGCAGGGTTTGGACAAATCGCTTCCTCAAATGCCCCTTCATTTCCCTCAACGACGATGCGATTATTAACTCCTTAGCGCTAAAGTCAAGAAATTTCTGTTAAAGTTGTTGACATTGCGACGGTGTGTCACAAGGTCGTAATCCGCTCCATCGTGATGCGGGTTTTAGCCTAGATGGGCAAACTTTACCGCTGTCAGGTTTTCGCCAGACTACGCGAAGCACATAAGGCGAGTATGTCACCCTAAGGTCCGCGTAAAGGCCAATTCGCTACCTTCAGCAGTTTTTGCGACGGTCGAACGCCACTTCCGAGTGGAATTAGCACGCTTCTACGCTGCGACGCGCGGAGTTTGTGATCCTTGCGAGAAAAGTCGTGACTCTTCAATACGCGCAAATCAGATTCCTGTTGGCTCATTGGACACTTAGATCAGCGTGCAACATTGTCATTCGGTACCCATCCATCTCCAATTCCATCGAAATGCCCAAGCGTCCATTCACGGGTCGAGTTCAGTACGGTGAACTCCGCCCCGTCTCGCAACGGTTGGCTGAAAGCCGCCTCGTAAGCCTCGCCCATTCCTTTTCGAGCTACCGTTTCAGTGATGATCACAGCCCGACTAGATTCCATCGTGCTGCGATAGTTCAAGATTAAATCAAAACCGAATACAGCCGATAACATCAGCAGCCCCATGGTTGTCCAGTGCGCGGGTCTTGCACGAAGATACACCGCAATAACTGACATCATCGCCGCTGCGATTAAACCACCAAAACAAACACGAGCTTTAGCTGGGTAGGACAACCACTCGCTCCAAAAGAGGACGAGTCGCCACCATGGTTCGCTTGGTTCATCTGATAGTCGCCCCGGAGCAAGTGCGATCGCTTGTTTCAAGTTCGCACGCAAATAGGGATCTCGCGGGCGATAGGGAAGGGCCTTGCGATAGTTCAATATCGCTCGTCCAAATTGCCCAGCTTTGAAATAGGCGTTTCCCAAGTTGTAAAAAATAGCCCCGTTTTGGACGCCATCGGTGACGATCGTTTCAAGCAGCTCCGCTGATTTCAAGTAGTCTTCTTTCGACTTGGCGGCGTCAAATACCTCCAGCGCATTGACAAACGCGCGTTCATGCTTGCCAGCTTCTGCGGCGCCCAGATGCAGACTACTTATCTGTATGAAAAAAATGATCCCAAACAATATCAAGATGCGGGAGGTCATGCTTTATGCTCCACGTTCCAGAATTGGAGCCATTCGAGCGATCAGGCTCTCAGCCTCGGCGATGGTCTTATGCGCATCCATGTTGCCTCCCCCGTATTCAGCCGCTTCGACGGACTTTAGTAAACTGGCTATGGCGGTTCGATCTTGGTTCGACACAGCCGTCGAAGCCAACGTTGATACTACATCGCTGACCGTTAAGCCTTCCCCTACCAAGTTCCGCGTATCCGCAATCCAATTCAAGACTGCCGCCTTCACCATGCGAACTGCTTCCAGACCGTTTCCTTGGTTACTGATTTGCTTGGCTTCTGTGAGTCGGCTACTGAAACGCTGGCGAGCCTGCCGTTTTCGGAGCCAAACGGTATCTCCAGCATTGCGACGCTGTTGATGAATCCACCCAATGGCAACCAAAGCGGCGATCCAAATACCGCTAACCCAGCTACACCATGCCAGCCAAGGGACTTGCTGGTCTCGAACAAGCCCTGGGTCAGTGATGTTTTGAAAGATACCCTCGACACGAGTCTTGATCTCGTTGGCACCGTTGGCCGGTAACAGCGAACCCACCAATTCACCGCTTGAGAGTTGAACGGATTCGGTAACATCCAGCGCAACACCAGCAATTGTCTGATCGCGAAACTGTTCGCGGTTGGGATCAAAAGTGGTGATCACCAATTCCGGTATACTCGCACCGGCCCGTTTGGGACGCAACGCGTAGGAGAACTTTTTCGATTCACCTTCCATACGGCCTGTTGGTTTGGAATCGATAAGATCAAAGTCTTTTGTCAAAATGTCTATTGCCGACAGATCAGGAGCAGAAATCAGATCTAGAGAGCCACTGTCTTGACGTTGGCTAACATCTATCGTTAGGGTAAGCGGATCACCGACTCGAAGCTTCTTGGGAGTTGCAGTCACCGTCCAATTGAACTCGCCGATTCCGCCACAGTAGGTTGGTGGTTGGGGTGAGGGAACTTCCCGGACTTCGAATGAAACGGTTCGTGACGCAGTGACCAACCGTGTTGCCAAGTACTGATCACCTCGCACACCACTGACAAAAGTTCCTTTGACCATTGAAGGACCAAGACGGTACGTTCCCGATTGCCTGGCGTTGAATGTCCGTGAAAGCTCGTATTTAAAGTAGTTTATCGGTTTGCCATCCAAACCGTTTTGCAATTCGCGTCCTTTGGCGAGATCGAAGGCGGCAGTCTGCGTATCACCGAACAAAGAACCTGTTGAGACGGTAACTTTGTTGAGTGCGAATCCGATGCCGTTGCGAGCCAGTAGTTCGTTCAGCCACTTGGAGCGATCCTTACCGTTCAATCCATCGATGTCATCGATCCAGTTTGCTTGCAGGACGGGCGGGCTTCTACGAAGGGGTGACAATGGATTGGTCGAGGGATCGTCAGGTAAAGGTTTTACCCAGACCGTAGTCGTAACGGTAAAGGGCTGCGTTGGATAAACTCGCTCGGGTTCGACTCGCATTTCGACCAGGCAAATATCTTGTGGTTCGGGTTCAATGACCCGCAACGGAAGCGGCTCGCTGGTTAGTGTTTTGCCATCGATCGTGATCGACACCGCTGGGATCTCAATAGAACCATTTTCTTTGGGAGTCAGGCGATATCGGTAATTGGTACTATTGACCTCAGATCGCGTAACCCGCCCGTTGATGATGGAAATGCTTTGTTGGGAATTCTGGCTATTTCCCAAATACTGAACTTCGAAAAGCTCTTTGACTGCCAATAAGTCTGGCGTCGCAGAGTTCTCCGTCCCATCCGAGTTACTTGCGTTTTGAACCTCGACCAGCAACTCGACTTGATCACCAGCATAAATCTCATCAGCACTGGCTTTTGCCCGAATCCCACTTTGCTGAAAGGCGAACAGAACCTGCCCATGGCATGCGACCATGAGAATTAGCAGACTTAAACAAATCTGCTTGCAAGAATAGTGAAGTCGCCTAAAGTTCATGCCTACCAATCCTTGTCGACAGGAGCGCGTCCAAGTGCCCTAATTCGCATTTCGCGATCGCGATCTCGTTTTTCTTGTTCCCGTTCGCGGACCATTCTCAGAGCTTCCTCAATGCGATTCTTAGAAACTTGTTGCTTGGATGGTTGTTGCTGTTGTTTCTGATCTTTGGAATCCTCAGGTTTTTGATCATCCTTGTTCTGCTGATCTTCGGGTTTGTTTTCTTGCCCCTGTTTCTGATCGTTGCCTTGGTCTTGTTTTTGTTTCTCGTCCTGCTTTTGCTCTTGGTCTTTGTTCTCGTCTTGGTTGGGATCTTGTTTTTGCTCGTTTTTGGGCTGAGATTTTTGAATCTCTTCCAAAATCCGTCTGGCTTCTTCTGCGGCTGCCCAAGCTTTACTTGGTCTTTGGTCTTTCATCGACTTGATTGCCGCCTCCATTTGGTCAACCGCCTTGGGTGCAAGTTCGATCGCTTTTTGGAGTCCGGCCTTTACTTGCTCAGGATCAACCTGTTGTTTCTTGCTTTCCTCCGATTCCTCAATAGGAGCTGACGGATCGGCTACGTCTTCTGTATTTGGATCCTTAGGCGGAACGTTGTCTTGCGACGAAGCTTGAGTTGTATTGGTGATTTGCTTTTCAACATCGGCCAAAGCCATTTCCGCTTTTGGCAACAACAACTGGGTTCTACGCAAAGTCCGCTGTTGTTCGTCAATCCACTTTTCAAAATTGGTCGTTTCTATCTGCCCCAATTTGACATCCTCATCTAAAGTCGACGACTTTGAGGTTAGGTTATTCTCATTCTCTTCCTTCGTCGTTTTTTCGATAATGGTCGACTCATCGGGATATTTGGATACAACTTCTTTTTCTTGCTCTGTTTCATTGAAGGGCTTTAGGAAATTGGTAATCGCCGTTTGCTCGGAAAGATCTTTTGCCAGTAGCGGCATGAAGGGGATGACTGCGTCCCAGATTTTATCGAGCTCTTCAATTGCTGCTTGTTCGGACTGGGCTGCGTCATCCGCCTTCTTTAGGCCGAGCTTGCGTGAGGCGGCTCGCATTTGCTCGTTGGCTGCGTTCGCCCAGCTTTGCAACAACTGAATGGCTTCTTCGATGGATTTTTTCTCTTCGGCAGTTGTCGAGGTATTACCGGCATTGGCTGCAGCTTGATTCGGTTCTTCCTTGGGTCGAAGATCGCTTTCAATTTTCTCTTTAAGGACCGGGAGTTCTTCGATCAATTCTTTTTGCAGTCGATTCAATTCCGCGAATGCATCCGCCGATGCCCGAGAGGATAGGGCCTGCGTGCTTGCTTTCAGATCGCTTTCAGATTGAATTAGGTACTCGAGAAACACCAACAGATTAGATTCATCGCGACGTTTTTGCCGGTCGATCTCACGCCATTGATCGGCGTAGTATTTCATCCATTGTCGAACAAGTTCAAGATTCTTTCTCGCTTGGCCTTGGTCCGGCTTCAGTTCCAAGCAGTGTCGATAGGCGGCAACCGCTTGCATCAGTTGATCGGTGATCTCTTTTCGCTTTTCTGGCGGTACGAGTTCGGGTTTGGCACCGGCCAATGATCGCGCTTGCTCGGCAGCCATGGTTCCCAAATTGAAATGAGCGGAAGTTGCAATTTCACGGTCTTTTGAAAGTCCTGCGATCAGGTAACTCTCTCGTGCTTTCTCGATTTGACCACTTCGATGGTAAGCACATGCTTCATCGAATGATGCAATGGCAGCAGCCTCCGATTTACGTTTATCAAGCTCGGCTGCAGCGACATTGAACTTGGCTTGAGCCTCACTGTATTTCTGCTGCGAATAGAGTTTTAGACCATCACGAACGACTGTGGATGGTTCGATCGCAGGTGTTGCAACCGTTTCGTTCGTTGGTTCATCTGCGTATGTCGTCGATAAAGAGCAAAAAAGCCCAATTATCACCTTGGCTGCCACTGGAGACGCACTGGGCCTTGATGTGTCTAGCGTAGGTTTGGTCACTTGCGATTTCACGACCGATTTTGGGTAGACTCCGACAACAAGATCGACAATCAGAAGCAGCAAGCAGGCGGCGAGGAACCACTGATATTGTTCGGATTGACGAACGCGTTGCTGCGTTTTGCCATCAGCGGCTAACTTCCCTTGCAAGTGATCCTTGTAAAGCTCACCTAGATCGTAGGATTTCGTGCCTGCCGGAATGTATACACCCGATGTCTTTAATGCGATGTTGCTCAAAAGGCTGCCATCGAGCTTGCTCCATACCTGTTGCCCCTGGTATTCGACAAAGTCTTTCGCATTGGCTTTGGTTGGAATGCGTGAACCTTGCGCAGAGTCTCCTAGACCAACTGTAAAGATAGTGACTTTCCTCTCGGCCGCCGTAGCAGCCGCTTCTAAAGGATAAGATTGTTGATCATCGCCATCGGTGATTAGAAGAATCGCCTGGTCACGTTGAGCGTTGGCTTGAAAGACTTCCAGCGACTTGCGAATGGCGTCACCAATTGCAGTACCACCACGTGGAGCACTGGTTGGGTCGAGTTCTTGCAGAGCGCGACGAAACGAATCGTAGTCAACCGTCAGCGGGCACTTCACTACCGCTTGCCCCGCGAATGCGATTAAACCAATTCGTTCGCCTTCAAGTCGATTCACCAGCGATGCAACATCTGCTTGTGCCCTACCAAGCCGTGTAGGGGCAACATCTTCGGCCAACATCGAACGCGAAACGTCAATGAGCACATAAAGATCACTGCCTCTTGGAACAACCTGTTCAATCTCTGTCCCAAACCTTGGTCCGGCAAGTGCTATCAGGCCAGTGGTGATAGCTGCAATTCGAATCACCTGCTTGATCCAGAATCGAGCTTTGGATGGCGTTGGAAAGATCCGCCCCCACATCGCCTGGTCAGCAAATGCAGTGCGAGCCCGTTGCTTGCGGCGTTCGGAGTAGACAGCGACCCCCAGCCATCCAGCAAGGATTGGCAGGATGAACAAAAGTACTTGTGGGTAACTCCATTCCATGATGGTGAACTAGCTCTTTTAAGTCAGCAAAGTCAAACTTACGGAAGTGCCCGAAAGCGAGTTTCTCTTAGTACCGCTACCAGTAAAACGATTGTAAGTCCAGGGCCGGCGAACCAACGGTAAAGTTCGGTGTATTCTGAAAACTTTGTCTCTTCGAACTGAGATTTTTCAAGTCGATCGATTTCGGCGTAAACCTTTGATAACCCCGTGGTGTCCGACGCATGAAAATATTGGCCATCCGTTTCCGTAGCGATCCGCCGAAGCAGTTCTTCGTCGATACGAAATTGGGCTGGAACAAGAACGGTTTTTCCGAACGCATCCTCTTGTGGAACGGGGACAACGCCGTCGCGACCAATGCCGATCGAGTAGATTTTGATTCCTGATTCCTTGGCAATCGTGGCCGCCTCGGCAGGATCCACAACTCCTGCGTTATTGTCACCATCGGTCAGCAATATCAGCACCTTGCTTTTGGCCTTTGCATTTCTCAATCTGTCCACTGCCAGCGCGACTCCATCACCGATTGCCGTTGCACTTTCGTCGCGAAATGCGGCTTCATTGATCACGTTACCCATGCGATCACGGACCCGCTTCGGTGTATCTAGTTCTTTGACGATCTGAACCAATCCGCCGTGATCCAGTGTGAGCGGACACTTGCTATCGGCGAATCCACCAAAAGCAACCAATCCAACTAGATCGTCTTTGCGTCCCGGAAGCCGACTGGCACGGGAACCCAATACGAATTCGCTGACAACGTGCTTGACCGCTTCAAGTCGATTTACTTGCTTACCATTGAGATCAAAGTCAACTGCGTCCATCGATCCTGAAATGTCTAGCGCCAATTCAATAGCAATGCCTTCGCCTGAAATGCGAGAGCCGGATTTACCTGACTGCGGGCGGGCAATGCCAACGATTATCAAACACAACCCGAATGCGTAAAGCCAAGGCAACTTGCGATGGATACGTTGAGCAAAAGTGATGGGCAGTCCTTTGAGATCAGCTAAGCTCGAAAAAACGGCGGCAGGTTTGTTGGATGCACGAAGGTTCCACACCATCAATAGGACAATAAAAGGCAAAAGCGTTAACCAAGGCCAAGCGTAGAATCGAAATGCGTCCATCGATTACACCTCAACAAGTGTTGGCGAAATGGGTGGCGCAACCGTCGCTCGCATTTCAATAAACTCGTTCGCTCTCGAAATCGATGTCTCAATCTGCTCGGTTGACGGTTGCTGGCCAGCGTACTTGACCATGTCAGCCGCTTGCAAAAAATCCTGCAACCTTGCCGATTGATTTGGTTCGAACAATCCTCTTCGATGCATATCCCGCAAAAACTCTTCCGTAGTTTGCTCGGGGGCTCGAACTCCGGTCGTGCCTTCAATGTAATGTCGAACAATACTGGTCAATCGAAGGTAGAATTCCTGCACCAAACCTTTGGCAGGCAAATTCTCAGCCAATAAAGCAGCAAGCGCTTCGCGTGCAATTTCGGCCGGTGTCCGTTGCACAATAGCGGCCGCGACCGAGCGTCGTCTGCGATAAAACCAAGCGATGAGTGCCAGGACAAGCGGTATGGGAATGATACCTAGCCATAGCCAACCATACGAAGACGTAAGGGGTTTGGGAGGAACAATCGGTTCGAGATCCGCAAGGTCAGGAACTTTGTCACCGAACTCGGATTTTACTTGAACTTCGATTGGATCGGATTCAATCACTGCGGGCTTGTCTTTGTTCTCCGAATTCGGTCGATGATCGATAAATTCAATGGCCATCGAACGGACAAGGTGCAGTCCGGCAAATACGGGTTCCAGCTGGTAGCTAAAATGCTTTATATTTTGCGAAGATTCGCGTTCGCTTCCTTTGCTTTTCATTTCCGAGTAACCGCGGACCACGAAGTCCCCTACCGCCTGCCCGAAGGTTGGCGCGACAATCTCGACATCGGGTTCGGCGATAACTTCAACTTCCATTTCGACCAAATCGGATAGCCGCGGTGCGGCTGGCGTGATGCGAATGGTCAGTTTCACTGGCCCCTTTTCCGTAACGCGTTCGATGGAGTCAATCATCTTTGACGTTCTCGCATACGAAAGAACTTTTGCAAACTGGCTGCATACGAATGATCTGTGCGGATCTCCAGTCGATCGACATTGGCCTTGCGAAACCAACCTGCGATCGCCGACTCGCGTTGCTCTGCCACTTTGGCGAAAAGTGCACGGACCTTGGGATGACGCGCATCAAGTTCGACTAATTCATCGGTTTCGGCATCACGAAGGGTAATGAAACCAACATCGGGAAGTGTTTTTTCGCGTGGATCGGCAAGTGTTACAGCGATGCAGTCATGGCGTTGATTGGCAATCGAAAGGGCTCGCGAACAATCCGGGCCAAGGAAGTCGCTCAAGAGAAAAACAACGCAACGACGACGTTGTACTTGGCCAATGAATTCCAAAGCTCGAGATACATTCGTCTGTGCTTTTACTGGCTCGGTTGCGAGCAATTCTCGAATCAGTCGCAAGACATTGCCGCGTCCCTTTCGTGGAGGAATGTACTTGATGACATCTTCGGCAAAGAAGACCAATCCGACTTTGTCATTGTTCCGCAAGGCAGTGAACATCAATACGGCAGCAACTTCAACCGCAGTCTCCATCTTGCTCAAGCGTTGCGAACCAAAGGCGCCTGAGGCGGAGACATCGACGGCCAGCAAAACGGTAAGCTCACGCTCTTCACAAAACGTTTTTACAAAAGGAGCGCCGGCACGAGCTGTGACGTTCCAATCGATGCTGCGAATCTCGTCACCTGGCGAATATTCACGGACCGAGTCAAACTCCATGCCTCGGCCTTTAAACGCACTCAGGTACTCGCCCGCCAACAGATCGTTGACTTGGCGGCGTGCAACGATTTGAATCCGTCGCACCTCGTTCAAAACAGCTTCAATGTCACGTGTGGCCATGGTTGCTTTAGGGAACCGGTACCGACTCGAGAATCTTGCTAACGATGTGGCTAGTCGTTAGCCCCTCCGCTTCCGCTTCATAGGTAACGATAATTCTGTGCCGTAGAACATCGGCAGCAATGTCCTTTACATCCTGCGGCGTCACGTATCCTCGACCACCAAGAAAGGCGTTGGCCCGCGCCGCCAAGCACAAGTTGATGGATGCGCGTGGCGATGCACCGAATTCAATCAGCGGCTTGAGGTCCTTCAAGCGAAACTCCTCTGGGCGCCTGGTGGCAGCCACTACATCCAAAGCATAGTCTTTTACTTTATCATCCATGTAAATCGCCGAAACGGTCTGCTTGATCTCCAGTAATTGACTGGGATCCAAAACGGGTTGGACTTCGCGACGCACATCATTCAAAACATTATCGACAACTTTTCGCTCGTCGGCTTTGCTTGGATAGTCAACGACAATCTTCAACATAAAGCGGTCCACTTGTGCCTCAGGTAAAGGATAAGTTCCTTCCTGTTCGATTGGGTTTTGTGTTGCGAGAACCAAGAATGGCTCTTCAAGCCTATACGACTCGTCACCAATCGTGACCTGCTTCTCCTGCATCGCTTCCAACAAGGCTGACTGGACTTTGGAGGGGGCTCGGTTGATCTCGTCGGCCAAGATCAGGTTGGCAAAGATTGGACCTTTGCGAGTTCCAAAGGTCCCTTCGCGCGGATTGTAGATCATTGTGCCGATCAAATCTGCAGGCAACAGATCTGGCGTAAACTGAATACGGTTGAATTTACAGCGAATTGCATTGGCCAAGGCCTTGATCGCAGTTGTTTTTGCGAGGCCCGGAAGCCCTTCCAGCAGGACGTGACCACCCGTTAGCATCGCAATCAGCAGCCTGGAGACCATCAAGTCTTGGCCGACCAAGACCTTGCGAACTTCGCTCGTGACGCGATCCAAAAGTTCGGAGTGCTTTAAGACCTGTTCCTTAATTCGTTGAATATCAACGCTCATAGTTATCGTTGGTTGGCGGAAAGGGATTCGATCTCGACGTTGAGCCTACAGTTTATCGGAAAAGTACACAGGCGTAATGCTTGGTGATACGCGAGCTGTGAAACTACGGTTCGAATCTCCCCCTGAGCAACTGGACGAAGTTAGCCTCTCTGCTTAGTCCAAAACGAAAACTGCCGGGTCATTGCCCGGCAGTCAGTGATTTAGTCTTGGGATGAACAAGGCTTATTTTTCGCTGTATGCATAGCGATAATCACCATAGCGGTATGCATATTCACGTGACGGGACACCACTGAATACAGTGCCCAGGATGTTCGCCCCAGCAGCCTCAAGCTGACGCTGTGCTCGCGCCAAGTGATCCATTCGGCTAACGTCGCGCATTGCACATACAACGGTCGCGTCAGCAGCAGCAGCTAGGGCAAGCGTTTCTGCCGCAGGCAGTACAGGAGCCGTATCGATTACGACATACCTATACTTCTCAGGAATACTGTCGAGGAATGTCTCGAGGTTCTTGCGGCTCATGAGAGTGTGTGGACTTCCCGCCAGTTTTCCTGCGGTCAGAACATGGACCAGCTCCCCAGGGCTCGTATTGATTGCATCTTCGGCTGACACTTGACCTTTAAGTACATTTGTCAATCCCGGACCAAAGCTGATCTTGAACATGCTATGTAGGCCGGGGAGACGAACGTCCGCATCAATCAACAGCACTGGCTCTTCAAAGGCTTTGGCCAGTGAAATTGCTAATTGGGATGCTACACTGCTCTTGCCTTCAGACGGCATCGCGCTGGTAACCACAATAGATCGTACACCATCCAGTTTGAACGAAAGATTGGCACGAAGCGCGTCAATGCTCTCGGTAAACATACGCCGGCTGTAATCGTTTAGCCCGCCGCCGGTGTATCGTGAAATCTCTCCCAACACTGGCGCCTTTACCGTTGCTTCGAGGCGTTTGGAGTCTACGATCCGTCGAATCAGAAATTCAAGGAGTACAGCGATCCCAAAGGGAGCCATAAAGCCAGCAAAGGCTGCCATGCCCAATTTCTTATACGGCAACTCTTCTATTGCAGAGGTCGGTATCTTTGCCTTCGCGACACTCTGGATACTGCTGTTGCGAACCGACTCGGTTTTGATCATCGCCATTTTTTCTTCAAGATGCTTTAGAATATCGGCGGCTTGTTCATAATCTTGCTTGGCGAAGTATAATTCAGAGGTTTCGCCAGCCAAAGCTTGGAATTCCCTCTTTTCCGATTCAAGTTCGCTTTCGACAGATGCCAATCGGAGTTCTAGATCGGAGAGTTGGCGGTCGAAGCCCAGTAGTTCTTGTTTATGCATTTCAGCCAACCTTTGGGCTTGCATTCTCGTCAAGTCTTCAACTGCCTTCGAGCGAAGCGAATCTTTGAGGGATGCCAATTCCGTATTCAGTTCTTCTGAATCACGAACCATTCGCTGGTACAAGTCCTTAAAAATATTGTCTGCTTGATCCTTCCGCTCAAGTTCAGAAATTTTCGCAAACCGGTCTTCTATTTTGCTCTGCAATTTCTTGACTTCATCATTGCTATTGATGTAGTTCTGTATAGCTATTGGATCAGGCATAGGAGGCTGACTTGGCTGATTTTTGGCAGCATTGCTCTGCCTGGCCTTCACGATTGCGATCTCGGAAACTAAGTCTGCTTTATCCTTGCTCAACATTTGTAACTTGGCACCGTTCTGCTCCAAATGCGTTCCTTCTTTGAAGGGGTCGTAGCCCTTGGCATCTTTGGTAATTGTCGCAACAGCTTCGCGTTTCGCACTAACTGTCGCTTTCCACTGCGCAATCGATGGACTTAGCCAACTGACGATTTCGTCACTACGTTTAGCCGCGGCGTTTTCACGGACCCGGATGTAGGATTCAACGATGGCATCGCAAATTTTGGCAGCTTGTACTGCATTGGAATCACGGTAGCTAATCAGCAAGTAATTGTCGGTTCCGCCGTTTGATATCGTAAGTCTTCTAAGCAACTCTTTCTCAGCGGTCAACGGATTCGACAGGCTCGAAGATGCATTGAGCTTGGGATCTGCAAGAATCGGGTCCAACACCTGCCCCTTCAGAATTAGCTGACGTTCGCTTTTCGCCAAATCCCGACCAACACCATGAGACGATGGAAAAATGTGATAGTCACGGTTGTACTCTAGTAGGTGTGTTGCCTCATATTCTTTTTCAAAAGTCGAATGAATGCCCAGTGCAGCAACTGAACCGAGCAAAACGCCAAGGGGAATACACCAACCCCAGTGCTTCCGAAATGCTACCCACAAAATCAATGGATCAAAGGCGTTATTCGTATTCGTCGTGGCGGGCGTTGCGTTCATGGAATGACCTGTCATTGGTTGCGAAGCTGTCCAGTGGATCTAGCGTGTTAGACTAAAAAAAAGCTCACTCAAAAAGCGTTTTTTGGTTTTTTGGGGCCAGATTGTGTGCCTGAATCAGTTAGGACAATCTTTGAAAACCGCAGGGTTTCAAACCCATTTCTGCTTATCAGTTTCCGGAGTTGGCGAAAGTTAGTCAAGTGATTTCCACATATTCACTGCAATCAACTCTAATGGAGTGGCTAAATTGCGCCAAAGTCCTAGATTAACTTGCTATGGCCCTAAAATTCAATAGTCTTACAAAGCTATAAATTGAAAAGCGGTCAATTAGCGTAAACACCGCAGTTACGCGCGGAATTTTCGGAATTTCCAATGCCCTCCCGCTGTTAGTGACCTATAACTTTGATCCTTGGCTTCACACCCAAGTTCGGTGACAATCGTCAGCACTCAGAATTAGGGAATTATCATGACCACAAGCGAGCTTTTTGAGGCACTAAGAGCACCGCACACCGATGCTCAAGAGACGGATTGGCTTTGCAATGCCATTGCCCAAGGCATGGATATCGATGAAATTCGCGATATGCTCGATTTTCTAGAGTGCTCGGCACAGGCCGACCCTCAAGAATAAGTTCTCTAAACACACTGGTATTGCTATCTTTCGATCGCAATTAAAATGACGCCCCCCTCACAGGCATTTCCCAAGTGTCCACTCATAGAAGTTTGTGTAGAAAGCGACGTGGCAGGAATTGCTGCTATCGGGGCGGGGGCGGATCGGATTGAGCTCAATTCTAGGCTCGACTTGGATGGTTTAACGCCGCCAATTCAACAGTGTTTGGCCCTAAAGTTAGCCTCCAATGTTCCAGTAATTGGTATGCTTCGTCCAAACGCGCTGAGTTTTGTTTACAGTGAGGCGGCGCGAGCAACCATTTTTCAACAGGCAGAAGAACTGCTGGCATGCGGACTAGATGGGGTCGCGTTCGGTGCTCTAACTCCAGATGGATGCATAGACAACCAACTTATGTTGCGAGTTCGTAAGCTCACTGAAGGCAAGCAACTTGTAATGCACAGGGCATTTGATGCGCTAGCTAACCAAGAGGTTGCACTGAAACAACTAATCGATCTTGGTATCGATCGAGTTCTAACTTCGGGCGGACAAGCGACCGCAGAGGCTGGAATCAATCGGATTCGATCTTTAGTGAATCTGAGCCAAGGTAAGGTCGAAATCTTACCTGGAGCAGGCATCAATCTATCCAACGCACAGCGAATTCTGTCTGAAACGGGCGCAAGTCAGTTGCACGGCACGTTTCGTCAAATCAAGTCGAATCCTGTAATGCCAGACACAAACATGATTCAATCTCTGAAGAAACTCCGCTTATCCTAGGCAGTCCCTGAACTGCCAATCTACTCCACCAGTGGCAAGAATTCCCGACTTAGCCATGCTATGATGGTTTCTCGAAACCGAAATCGCATCAGCTTCATTTGATCGTTGAAGTACATCATGGCATCTATCGAAACCGAAAAAGAGCTCTTGCCACCTCAGTTGTTGGCCCGACTTGAGCGTTTAGAGCTCGTTAGCCGCAAGGTCTTTCGTGGACGCCTGAAGGGCGAACGACGCAGCCGACGCAAGGGGCAAAGCGTTGAGTTCGCCGACTTTCGCAATTACGTTCCTGGCGATGATTTGCGATTCGTGGATTGGAACCTCTATGCGCGACTCGACAAGTTGTTCTTGAAACTCTTTCTGGAAGAAGAAGATCTCCACGTCTTTTTTCTCGTCGACGCCAGCCCATCGATGAACTTTGGTAACCCGACAAAGTTCTTTGCATGTAAACAAGTTGCTGCGGCACTTGCATTCGTCGGCATGTGCCGAGGCGATCGTGTCCGTATCGAGTTTCTTGGTCAACAGAATCAAACAAGCCCTGTGCTACGTGGGCGATCACAACTTTGGCGCATGACCGAGTTTGTTCAGTCAGTTGAAGCAGATCAAGTGTGTGGACTGACCGATGCCGTTAAACGTTTCTGCTTGAAAAACACTGGGCGTGGAATCGTCGTTTTGCTCTCGGATCTTATGGATAAATCGGGGTACGAACCCGCTTTGCGATTATTGGTCGGCCAACAGATGGATGTCTTTGTCCTGCACATGCTCAGTCCTGAAGAGATGGAACCTGAGCTTGCCGGTGACTTGAAGCTGGTGGATTGCGAAGACGATGACGAAGCGGAAGTCTCAGTCAGCAATGCACTTTTAAGAAAGTACAAAGCAACTTTGAGCGCCTACGTCGATCAAGCACGCCGCTTCTGTGCGCAACGGGGCATGACCTATCTGCTGGCTAGAAGTGATCAAGGCGCAGATGTCTTGGTGGGCCAATACCTGCTTGAACGAGGATTGGTGCGATGAGTTGGATAAATATGCTGTCCTGGTGGCAATGGTTGATCATGGCTGCAGTGCCACCCTTGATCATCATGCTCTACTTCCTCAAGTTGCGGCGCATGCCCGTGACTGTACCAAGTACTTATCTGTGGCAAAAAACCATAGAGGATTTGCACGTTAACAGCATTTGGCAGCGTCTACGAAAAAATCTGCTGTTGCTGCTTCAGTTGTTAGTGGTTATGGCATTAATTCTCGCTTGCTTGCGTCCCGGTTTTCGCGGTGACGAAAAACTTGGAAAGCGCTCGATCTTCATGATTGATAATTCTTGTAGTATGCAGTCTTTGGACGTCAAACCATCGCGGCTCGCCACTGCAAAAAAAGAAGCACTCAAAGCCGTTGATACGATGTCTGGTAGCGACGTGGCGATGGTCATCGCCTTTAGCGATCGAGCGGATGTACGCCAAGGATTCACCAGCGACAAGCGGCAACTGCGAGCCGCTATCGAATCGATCAGGCCGACCAATCGAACGACCGATCTGAGCGAAGCGCTGCGTGCTGCATCTGGTTTGGCCAATCCTGGCCGAACCAGTCAGGTCGATGGCATGAGCAACGACGTACCAGTGGCCGAAGCCCTGCCTGCAAGTATCTATCTCTATAGTGATGGCGGCTTCTCAACCCCACAATTCGACCTAGACAATCTTTCCGCCGAATTCTTTTCCATTGGAAGCGATGAAGCCAAGAATGTTGCTGTTTTGGCATTCACCGTCGAAAGAAACGCAGAAAAAACTGGCAAGATCGAGGCTTTTGCTCGCATCCATAACTTCAGCCAAGAACCAGTAACCGTTACGGCTAGCCTCTCGATGAACCAGGAGTTGGTCGACGCCAGCGAAGTGACGCTCGAGCCTGAGTCCGGTGATGGCGTTAGTTTTCAACTGGAGAATATTTCCGAAGGTCAACTCAAGCTAACTCTCGAAGCGGATGATGACTTGAAAGTGGATAACGTCGCCTATGCAGGGTTAGATCCTCCCAAACAACTCGACGTTGTGCTGGTCACCGAAGGGAATTCGGCACTTGAAACAGCGCTTACAACTGGCCAGGCCAAGGCAATTGCCAGTGTTCGCGTCATCGGTCCCGACGCACTCAACAGCGATGAGATGAAACAACTCGCTCAGTCAGGAACGATTGACTTGTTCATTTACGATCAATGTTCACCCGAGAAAATGCCCGATGCCAACACCTTGTTCTTTGGCTCGCTGCCACCTGGTGATCAATGGTCAGCCGGCGAGCTAACAGGACCGCTTTTCGTTATCGATGTCAATCGCGCTCATCCGATGTTGCAGTACGTCGATTTGGGAACAGTTCGCATGGTGGAAGGCCGAGCGTTGACATTGCCCAAAGGTGGAACCCCATTAGTGCAAACGGATTCAGGAGTCCTTGTAGGTGTCGCACCTCGTGACGCCTATCAAGACGCCGTGCTCGGACTGGCTTTAAGCAAACGCGTGGATGGTACTTCGGCTCCAAATACCGATTGGCCCATCAAGCGAAGCTTTCCTGTTTTCCTCTTGAACGCACTGGAGTACTTGGGTGGGGCAGTATCGACGGCTGGATCGAAAACCGTCAAACCAGGACAACCGGCCATCCTCAACATCGCCAATCGATTCAACAAAATCGAAATCGGCCAACCCAGCGGCGACAAATCACCAATCGACCGAACTGGTGAAACCCAAGTCATCTTCACCCAGACGGATGATCTTGGATTTTATGAAACTCGCCCTCAAGGTGCGGATAACTTGCTGCAGATTTTTACTGTCAATCTATTCAGTGAACAAGAAAGCAATATCAAGGTTGCTGAACAAGTCCAGATCGGCACCCAAGCGGTTGTCGCAACGAGCAATCAAACTGAAATTGTTCGTGTCGAATACTGGCGCTGGTTGTTAGCGCTCGCTCTGGTTCTACTCTCGATTGAGTGGTACCTCTACAACCGACGCGTCGCTGTGTAATGCACGCTAGTCAGTTACCCAACTCTCCCTCTGGGAGAGTCGCGAGGTACACGAGCGGAGAGGGCTCGGAGTCTCGGAATTCGGCTGCCGACCAACGAAATACGGAATCAAACCTACCGGCTTAGTACCGCCGGTGGATGTCGTTCCAGAATTCTCAGCATGGATTGCACAACATCGGATCGCCCGGCTGCACAGTTAACCTTCTCATGGGGATCGAGTTCGTAATCGTAAAGTTCAATTTCTCCTGCAGTATCGGAATCACCGCGTTTCTGCCATTGAACTAGACGATAACGATCCGTTCGAATTGCTCGACCGAGTGTTTCTTTTGGATATGCATGGTACGCATGATCTCGAACACGAGCATCGGGATCGCGCAAGACGGGTACCAAACTGACGCCATCCAAGGATTGACGAGCCTGACCGTTGGCTTCTGTTGAAGCATTCCGAATTCGATCGGGAAGTTTCAAACCGGCTAATTCCACCAAAGTTGGATAAATGTCGACGGATTCTGCCAACTGCCTTGTCGTTCCAACTTTGGAAGTGCCTGGCGCATAGATCAACAGCGGTATGCGATTGGCCTGCTCGTAGTTCGTGTGTTTTGTCCAAATCCCATGGTCACCTAAATGAAAGCCGTGATCGCTCCAAAAAACCACAATGGTGTTTTCAAGCAAATTGAGTCGATTGCATTCGTCGATGACTTTGCCAATTTGTGCATCAACAAAGCTAGTCGCAGCATAGTAACCGTGAATCAACGACCGTTTCAGGTCTTCTGGATATGCCTGTCCACTGCCATCGGGAATAGGATCATAGGCAGCGATCTCGCCGCCAACCTTTGCTGCAACTCTCGGGGCATCTTGGGGTGCGGTTTCCAGGCTGGGCAAAGGCAAGCTGGATCGATCGTACCACTTCCAGTACTTTTTTGGCGCAGAAAAGGGAAGGTGCGGGCGAACGAAGCCAGCAACCATGAAAAAAGGTGTTCCCTCGCGGTCACGGCGTTGCTTGGCAGCTTGGATTCTCTTGACGGTTTCAAGTGCGACTCGACCATCAGCGTAACTGCTGTCATCAACATCTGGAGATTCGAAAGCCGCACCGCGCGGCAAAGCACGAATGTTTCCCAACTGCTGGTTCGTGAATAAAGCCTCCTCGCGAGTCAATTTACCGCCCTGAGTGCTAGCGGGATCGAGGTACTCAATTACCTTGTCACTAAAATGTGGCACCTCAAATGACTGGGGATCGCCGTCGTTGCCATGGCCAACATGGAATACTTTGCCAAGCGATTCAGTCCGATAGCCATTTGCAGCGAACAATTGAGGCAAAGTGATCGCGTCAGGAAGTGCTGTTCTCAATTTGCTGCCAAGTCCGTACAACCTGTGGGACGTCGAATGAGAACCAAGCATCAGCGTGAATCGCGAGGGTGCGCAAACTGCTTGATTGCAATACGCCATCTCAAATCGCATACTGCTCCGCGCCAAGCGATCGATGTTCGGTGTTTTGGCAATCGGATCACCATAGCAACCGAGAGTTGGTTTAAGGTCATCGACCAAAATCATTAAGACATTCGGTTTGGCTACGGATTGCGCATTGCAGATGGATACGCAATCCGCTGACCAAAGGAAAATATACTACCCAGATAGGAGATGAAATTGCTCCAAACTAAGCCTCGCCAAATGAGCATGAAGTGTATTTCTAACGTAGATGTTCCGAGAGCTTCGCGATGGTGTCCGGCAGCGCAACTCGAAAGTGCGTTTGCAGATCCCAGACCTTCGTTGCATCCGGTCGCTTGCCGTCATTATCGAACTTCGGGGATAGGCTGCAAACCGCCTGCTGGCAATAGGCTCGATTGAAGACCAATCCGCTACCGGCCAATCGATCGAGATTAGGCGTCTTAATCACTTTGTTGCCATAGCACCCCATCTCAGGCCGCAAGTCATCGACCGCGATGAACAGCACATTGGGACGATCGGCCGCCTGCAATGCGACAGCCATCATGGCGAGTATAAGGCTGAATAAGTACTTTATAGTCATTGCTGGAATTTGGTTGGCTGGCCACAGAATGTCCGGTGACAATGGCGATTTCGGAGAAATCGCCCTACGATTAAGGCGTCATAGCAAACTCAGTCGAATTGATCAGCGCCCATAGCAAGTCGGATTGCCATGTGCCGGTTCGTTTTGCTGGTTGATCATTGGGTGATTCGCTTTTGGCTGCGTCTAGCTCTTTATCAGTGTCATTGGCTGCGTTGATCATGGAAGAGAAAGCTGCCTGCTCCTCCTTGGTTGGATTTCGATTGAGTGTGCTCAAAACAACCATTGCAATCGCTTTGGTATCGTTCATATGCGGCGCATTTAGGGCTTGCAGTAACCGACTCGACTCGTCCCGAGAAACACTGTCAAACGCTTGACCGTGCAGTGTAACGAGAGCTTGTACAATTCCGAGCGTGGCTTGGCTTGCATCGCCACGGAGTTTTCCAAGTTGAACCAATAGAGTTTGTTGGGCTGCGACATTCTGTTCGCCAACGACTTGCCGCGCGACCTGCGATAGGCTTGCCGACAACTGCGTCTCCGTTAGCGGCTTGGTAGCCATGACAGCGTAACTGGCTTCAGGAACTTGGCCACTTGGATGAACCGTCTGGCGATTGTAAGCCTCGGTACTAGCGAGCATCGCCAGCAAACCTCGAAGATCATAGCCAGTACCCGAGAAGTATTCGGACAACTCGCTTAGCAATTGAGGGTGGCTAGCAATTTCTATCGAGCGCATATCGTCAATCGGTTCAATCAATCCCCTGCCATACAACATGGCCCAGACTCGATGACGGCGGCGCGAGCCAGAAAAGGGTTTTCGCGAGCTGTCAACCAAAGCGTAAGTTGCTGGCGACGCGTACCTGTCGATAATCCACTCAAGCCCCGTTTCAACCAGTGGTTTCGGTTCAATGATCTGTTCGGTCCCCGGAAGTTTGACATCGCCCTTGTCACTATCCTTAACCTCCGGGTTGGGCGTCATCGCCCGCTCGTTGTCCGTTGACAATCTCGCAAAGTAAGCTGCAAAGCCCCAAAAATCAGTTTGCTTCCAGCTATCAAACGGATGGTTATGGCACTCGGCGCAATCCAGTTGGACTCCCATGAAAACTCTTGCCGTCTTGGCTGCGATCTTCTCCGGCTTGTTTTCTAGTGCGACAAAGAAGCCGGTGGGGCTGTTGTCGATGGTACCAGATGATACGAGCATGTCCGCGAACCAACCTATCATATCGAAGGTTCTCAGCAAAGCGTGAACGCAACCACTCCTGCAACCCATTTCGCTGTAAAGGAACATCCGCTCCACTTGCTTCCGGCAACAACCATCGCGCCCCAAGTATTGGCAAGATGAACTGAAGATGTCGGTGTACTAAGCAGCCGAGTCACCAAATGCTTCGCGTTTGTTAGGCGACTTGTCTTCGAGAAAGTCGATCACCTCTCGACCAACGGGTGGCGTCCCCGTCAGATCCAAGTATGCGCGTCGAAGGAATGTTGCGTCATCGCACTTCGCAGCGGGTTGCCATCCAAGCTCTTGAAGCTTAGCGTTTAGCAACTCATCAACACGCTTCGCCATTTGCTTGGCATTTTTCGCGGCTACAGCGGGCGTATCGCTTTGCGCCAAAGTTACAGAACCGAAGGCGATCGTATTGAGGAGGATCAGAAACCGTAAAGGGCCGCAAAAAGTGGAAGGGCGAGACGTCATTATCAGGTCCTGTTTTAGCGCAACTTAGATCAGCCAAGCCATTCATTGTGGCAGCTGGCTCGACAGAATGCAATGAACAGGTCCTGGCCGCTGAAACGCACTGATCCGTCCGACCCTGCGATTTGCAGCTTTACGCGAATCCCAACTCGGCGATCGGTGATCCACTGTCGATGACATTCCGGGGACGGCCTTGATGATCTAAATACTGCGTCGATAACGGAACATCAAAATAACGGTAGATGGTTGCGGCAAGATCCCCTGGTGTCACTGGCCGTTCCCGGATCGTACCACCATCTTTCTCGGATGCGCCGATGACTTGACCGTGTCGCAGTCCACCGCCAGCCATAGCCATCGACATGATGTTTGGCCAATGATCCCGTCCATCCGAACTGCCCTGTGTTCCCATGACGGGTGTGCGTCCAAACTCGCCCATGCAAATGATCAGCACATCGTCCAACTTCCCGCGCTCTTCCAAGTCGCTCACCAAGGTCGTCACCAAATGATCGAACAAGGGAAGAAGTGGTTTTAAACCGCGTGATATTCCGCCGTAGGGAGGAATGTTATCGCCAGGATTGTCCAAGTTCCACTGGCCGTATGGTACTCAAGTCAATGGTTACGAACGCCACTCCAGCCTCGACCAATCGGCGAGCCAACAGAGCTTGTTGGCACCACAGGTGTTTTCCATATCGCTCGCGCGTGGCTTCCGGTTCCTGCGAAAGATCAAATGCGTCGCGAGCCGCTGGCCAAGTAACAACTCAATGGCCTGTTGTTGAAATGCATCGGTGGCGAGCATCGTACCATTGCCATCGATGTCCCGACGCATACGATCAAGGTCAGTCAACAACGAACGTCGATCTTTCAAGCGTTCAAAGCTAAGTCCCTTCGAAAACTGAAACAGTTCGGCGCTGGTCTGATTACCAGAGTCCTTACCAACTAGATCATAGATTGGCAGCTTGGCGGCCAAGTTGCCCTGAAACGGATCATACTGCTGACCGAGATAGCCTCCAAAAGCGATATGACTTGGCGAACGATAGAAACCAACGTAGGGTGGCATGCCGGGATGGTTGGGACCACGATGCTTGGAGACGATTGAAGCGATCGATGGATATTTGGGCGCTTCCTTATTGCTACGCGGTTCGGCCTCTAGATTCCCCGTTTGAAAGACCATGTTGGGTTCGTGATTGCTGTGCCGCGCATCGACTGAACGAATCAAGGTAAATCGGTCCAGCATGGCCGCTTGTTTTGGAAGGTGTTCGCAGATTTGAACCCCTGGCAATTTGGTGCTGATGACGCCAAAAGGTCCGCGATTGTTCAGAGGGCGCGTCGGCTTAGGATCCCATGTATCAATTTGGCTTGGTCCGCCAGTCATCCAAAGCAAGATAACACTTTGTTCTTTGACGTGCTTGATCCAGACTGGGATGCCTGTTCGCGAGCTTGAAGAAGACCCGGCAAGGTTAATCCGGCGATTCCAGCCATACTGGCTTTCACCATATTGCGGCGACTGGCAAAGACGATTCCTTCGCGCCGCAGCGCCGTTCATACCACCAAAAGCGTGCGAATGTGAATGCATACTCACTTGTTCCCGTTTATAGATGAGACGATACTTCGCCTGAGATGATTGTAGCAGCCTACTAATCACAATTCATCATCGATCCGTGAAGCTTCTGGAATCGACGTTCACGAAATGCCCTTCTACGGGTGATGTTTGGCCACCGATAGCGCTCACAATGGAAATCGATAAGCAGCAAACAAGCCACAATGGATTTAGCATTACCCTAGCCGCGCCGGTAAGAAGCAAGCAAATCGGCGAGATTTTTTTTGCCGGTCACTTTTTTGCCATCAGCAATGCAATGCCAGTGAATAGCACGACATCGGTCACTCAATAGGCCCGTCCTCGAAATCGCTTTCGTTCACCCAGCCAGCTTTGACTTTTTCGCCCTTCATCATCCGTTCGTAGAAGTTGCGATTGGGATTGGCGACTCGGTATTCATCAAAGATATTGCCATGGCCGCTCATGCGAGGATCATTCTGCGATTTGAGTTCCGCTTGCATATCGTCCAACATCTGTTTCGTCCGTACACGGTGCTCCGGCAATACCGCAAGATTTCGCGTGCAATAGCGATCCAGTGACAAATCGTATAGCTCTTCGTCCGGTCGCATTCCAAAGTTCCATTGCCAAAACGGATCGGATCGCGTCCGACGGCCCATTTCTAAAATCAGTGATTTTGTTGGACTGCCATCGGTATCGAGATAGCCGGTCTCAGGATTGCCCGCCGGCCAACGCGTTGATTCGTAGTTCTTTAGCAAGAGAAATCCCTCGCGAATCAATCCGCGAATGGGATAACCGACGTCTCCTGGTCGCCCCACATCGGTTCGCTCTTTGCCCAAAAGGACATGGTCGCGTTGTTCTACCACTTGGCCGTTTTTTGAACTCTCAAAGATGTCTCGCCATGATCTTCCTGTAACATCTGCCATACCAGTGGAATGGCTAGTCAATCCAGCAACATCTAAGATGGTCGCGGCTATATCAATGAAGCTAACGTAGTCATCGATCGAACGCCCGGGGCGCTGAATACCCTTTGGCCATCGAATCGCCAACGGCACATGGTTGGAATCAAAGTAAGCATAACCCTTAGCGCGAGGAAATGGCATTCCGTGATCCGAGGTAAAGATGACAAGCGTGTTCTCTAACAGCCCACGTCTTTCGAGCTCGGCAATCATCTTCGCAAGTTGACTATCAACATGCTCAACCTCCAAAGCATAATCGAGCATATCGTGCCGAACGGTTTCGTGGTCAGGCCAATATCTGGGTACTTCGTCGATATCGCTCAACTGTTTGCCACCGACCTTGACACCGGATTGGAACTGATAGTCACGATGAGGTTCGGTGGCACCGTACCAAAAGCACCACTGTTTGCCTTCGGGCACCGCGTCGAGGAAGTCTACAAAATTGCTCGCGTAGTCATTGTTGCCAATACCAGTTGTAAGTGGTTTGAGTTTGCTTTGGTTATAAGCAACGCCCGTGATGCGTCTGGGTTTGCCATTCGCATCATTCGCCTCGCCGGGGCCCCAGCCTTTTCCTGTAATCCCGACTGTCCATCCTTGATCCATTAAAGCTTCCGGCCAACTCTTGAACTTGGCAGGAAAGTAAGCTTGATGATTACAGGCATCTTCTAGTTGCCACGGATTGCGCCCAGTCAAGATACAAGCTCGCGAGGGCGCACATTTGGCAGTGGGCGTGAAGGCATTGCGGAACAAGAGACCTTCGCGAGCGATTCGATCGAGTGTTGGCGTCTTCACCCATTTTGTACCATAGGCGCCTCCGTGAACGCCCCAATCGTCGGCGATGGCAAAAAGGATGTTGGGTTTAGAGGGTTGAGCGTATGTTATCTCGCAGGAAGTGAAGGCAATGAATATCCAAGGCAAGAGTTGGAATGCGAGCAAACGTAATCGTAGAGTGTTTAAGTAGCGGTTCATGCATATGGTCTCTTATGTTATTGTCCAAACGCGAATTACCAACTCTCCCTCTGTGCCTTCTGGGAGAGTCGCAAGGTACCAACGGAGTGATACGCGAGCAGAGAGGGAGACGGCGCTCGCCGATTTCGGAGAAATCGGCCTACAATGCCAGCAATAGGCCGGACAATCGTTACGAACGAAATAGATTATCTTGGCGGAATAATCAGAATATTTTACCAAGACATGCCGAAAATGAACATTGACGACGTGAATGGGATCAAGTATTTCCATTTCGCACGAATGTTGCGATCTGGAATGCTTGATGCTTGCTGGAGTCTGCAAATGGTGGCAGACCTCGAGCAGCGCGTCGGGAGAAGCAGTCTTGAAGTGGTGGCCGCGATTGGCCAGTCCAATCGTTGACCACTCCACCAAGACTGCTTTTGCACCGCAACGTTGATGGTGGTGCCAGCTTAAACAAAAATCGCGGCTGGCATCGTTGTTGAATGCTTGTGGAAAGAGGCCCCTTACGTGGCCAGATGACGGCTGCTACGGATGGATCTGTAGGCCATGACCGGTTTCCCACCATCGCGAGAAGGAGAGTCGCGTTGAGTCAGGACAAAAAAATTCAGAAACGACGTTGGCTCGCAGCCCTTATTAGCGTGGCC
The DNA here is from genome assembly GCA_037367405.1 of Ottelia alismoides. NCBI lineage: Eukaryota > Viridiplantae > Streptophyta > Magnoliopsida > Alismatales > Hydrocharitaceae > Ottelia > Ottelia alismoides. The sequence goes on from JAZKJV010008684.1 coordinate 812,682, forward strand.
AAACCGAACGCCGCTTGGTTGGTGCCGGCGATCCTCTCACCAGTTATCGCTGGAGGAATGATGGGCCGATTAGACGCCCAATCGCCTGCAGCACCAACTGGTGTCACTCAACCGCAAACAGGTACACCGGCTCCGGCCAGTGCCGAGTTTGTGATGAGCAAACTGGATGCGGCCCTTGAAAAGGCCAATGCCAACGATGCTAAATCGGCAGCGTCAGCTTTCGCCGAAGCGATGTATGCTCGTATGAAGATGGCAACTTCCGATCCTCGTGTTGAAAGTCGATTGAAAGAAATCGATAAATCACTGCGAGAGAAAGGCGTTACCAAGCAACAGGTGATGGATGCTCTTGCTTTGGTACGAGCCATGGAAGCGACTCCAAAGGCCGCGACCAATGCCATCCAGCCATTGCCGCCAATGCCAACGGTGGCCAAGCCATCGACGCAACCAGCGATGCCAGCATTTCCAACTGCACCGGCGTTTGCGGATTCGACAACCAATACATCAGCCGTTCAACCTGGTGTTTTCGTTCCAAGCACCGATACGACCAAGATGCAGCCTGCTGCAGCAGTGCAAGCCGCAGCTCAACCGTCGATCCCAACACCTATCGGTGGACGAGGAGCCAGCGGCGATGAACTGTATCGCAAGGGTATCGAAGCTCTGAGCAAAGGCGATAGCAAACAAGCTGTCGAGTTGTTCAAGGAAGCTTGGAAGTACCAAGGTGAAATGGATCCGCTCTTGCGAAATCAACTTCGTGACAAGTTGAGCTTGATGAGTGGCAGCGGTCCAGAGTCTGTTCAAGCAGAAAAGATGAGCCCTCTCGATCAACAACAAATGGCTGCCAAACAGCGTTTGATGAGCGAGATCACTGGCGAGATCGCTGCCGCAGAAGCTAATCGTGAGGCTGAGCCAGAAGTGGTTGCAGAGCGCCTGCAAGCACTCCGCACTCGAGTCTCGCAAGCCGACCTGGATGCGACCGTTCGCAAACAAATGCTCATTATCGTTGATCGTGCGATTACTTCGCATCAGATCTACATGACGCAAAACAAAGCTGCGATCGACCAAAACATGACCAATCGTCAAGTTACTGAGCAAATCGCTCTCGATGACGAAACGCGATATAAGACCGAACAGCAAGTTGCATCGCTGGTTGAAACCTATAACGACTTGATGGATAAAGGCAGCTATGCCGAAGCTGAAGTCGTGGCCAAGCAGGTTGCAGCCATCGATCCGAATTCAACCATCACTCGATTGCTGATTGCTAATTCCCGTAATGCTCGTCGCATTAAGGAAGATGCGTTCATCCGCAGTCAAAAGGAAGATCGTTTCGTTGATGTGATGTTGGATGCCGAAAGAGCTTCGATCCCGCATCCTGATGGACAGCCACTGTTGTTTCCTGACCCAAAGAGTTGGGAAAACACCTCCAAACGAGCCGCGAATCAGACTGCGGAATCTCGTCGTGGCATGTCGGCAGCGGACTCAGCAATTTGGGACAAGCTGAAGCAACCGATCTTGGTTGACTTCAAGGCTCGACCACTAACCGAAGTGGTTAAGACTTTGTCTGAGATGACTGGCATTGCAATTCACATCGATTCACAGGGTTTGGCAATGGAGGGATTCACCTCCGAAATGCCAATCACTTTGAGCCTACCGTCGCAGATTACATTGAAGAGTGCTCTGAACTTGATGCTCAGCAGCCAAAACTTGGACTTTGTCGTTGGCGATGAAGTGCTCAAGATCACTTCCGTCCGCAACACTGCTCAAGCCAATGTAACGCGTACTTACAACGTTCGCGACCTGGTGTTGCCAATACCGAACTTTGTTACGGACTACAACTCGGGACTTGGTGGAGCCATTCGCCACTCCTTTGAAACGATTGGCCGTGGCTTGGTTGCCCAAACAGGGCCAATTCCAGGAGCTCCTGCGACAACGCAACTTGCTTCTGCATCGATGGATCCCAATGCACCTGTGCTTGGTCAATTGAACAACAATGTTCCCAACATGCCAAACCTACCCAACGGAATTCCACCTCAAGCTTTGATGTGGGGTAACCGTGGTTGGGGTAACAACGGACCAACCTATGGTGCGGGTAACATGGGAATGGCCGGCGCTCAGCCAATCATGGGTGGTCCCCAGCCAATGCGTGGTGGTGCCGTGATCGCCGACTTCGACACGCTGATGAACCTCATCATGCAAACTATCGAGCCGGATTCTTGGTTGCTGAACGGTGGTGGCAGCAATACGATCAACCGATATGATGCCAACCTGTCGATCGTTGTGAGTGCACCACAAACAACTCATGAACGCATCGCTGACCTGCTGGAATCGCTCCGATCGTTGCAAGACCTACAGGTTACCATCGAAGTCAAGTTCATCACTTTGACGGACAACTTCTTCGAGCGAATCGGTGTGGACTTTGATATCAAAGTCGACGATAACGCTCGCCGAATTCCTAACGAAGACCAAGGTCCAAGCACGGTTGTCGGCATCAGCTCCGGACTCGGAACGAACGGTACACCAGCCTTTACTACTGACTTGGACCTAACGTTCAGTCAAGGTAGCTTCGGCAGTGCGGTTCCACCGTTCGGAAACTTTGATGCCAACACCGGTGCCAACCTGGGTGTTGCGATTCTCAGCGACTTGGAAATGTTCTTCTTCATGAATGCCGCCCAAGGCGACACTCGATCGAACATTCTTCAAGCTCCACGAGTCACCATGTTCGACGGTCAAACTGCTTCGATCAACGATACGATCGCAACACCGTTCGTGACACAGTTGATTCCTGTAGTCGGCGACTTTGCTGTCGCACAGCAACCTGTGATTGTGGTATTGAACGAAGGTACAGTTTTGAATGTTCAAGCAGTTGTCTCACCTGACAAGCGATTTGTACGGGTCACGCTGAATCCGACCTTCTCTCGAATTGACAGGGTTTCGACCTTTACGTTCGATGGAACGACGACAACGCGGTCCAATACATCGCGAACAGGTACCAACATCTTGGATCCGGACAATGCCAACGTCAACCAAGACAACAGAGACACCACTACAACGACGACTGGTACCACAGTACAGCAACCAAGTTTGGCAACGACCTCGGTATCAACCACGGTCAGTGTTCCAGACGGTGGTACGATTCTGCTGGGTGGCATCAAGCGTATGCGTGAAGGCCGTGTAGAGAGAGGTGTACCCATCCTGAGCAAGATTCCATATGTGAATCGATTGTTCAAGAACACCGCAATCGGTCGCGAAACCAACACCTTGATGATGACCGTGACACCTCACATCATCATCCAGGAAGAAGAAGAGAAGAACATCGCCAACATTCCTTAGTGATGGTGAATGTTCCCAGAAGAAACAAGAACCCGCTTGGAATCCCAAGCGGGTTTTTTTGTAGGCCGATTTCTCCGAAATCGGCTGTGCATGATTCGCGACGATTTCTCACCGAATCACCTACGGTTGTGGCGATGTCTGAGAAATCGCCCTACGCTGGCAACGATTCTTCAAAGAAGCGAATCCAATTGCCATGAAAGATGCCGGCGATGTCTTCGTCCGAGTAACCGCGAGATTCCAGCATGCCTTTCAGCCGACGAATGTCTGAAATGCGATCCAAATCGTGAGGCGTCTGTTCACAGCCATATCCACCGTCCAAATCCGTTCCAAAGCCAACATGCTTAGCATTGCCGGCTAGTTGGCAGACGATATCAATGTTCTCGGCCGCTCGTTCAATCCCTACTGTCCGGGGCGATTTTCCTCGCACGTAACCATCCTGCAACATGATGATGTCAAACGCCATTCCAATAACGCCCTTACGTTCGATCACGGCACGGAATTGTTCATCCGAAAATTGGCGCTGCCAATTACTAAGTCGCCGCGAGTTTTGGTGGCTTGCATGAATACGGCCTGGAAATCGATCGATTAACTGCCAGAACGCGACATCGGAAAGGTGGGTGACATCGACCGTCATCCCCAGTTCAGTGATGTTTTCTAACAGCGGTATCGCATCGACACTCAGTCCCACTTCGCACCGAGTGCCTCCGCCGTAGCGATTGGCACCGTAGTGCGTCAGGCCGATGGCTCGCAATCCGTGTTCGTGAAACTCGAAGATGGTATCAGGACGAAGTACGGGATCCGCACCTTCCATCGTCAAGATAAACCCAAGTGGGGTTTCGTCAGGAGCAGCCTCATATCGTTTGATGTGCTGTTGCAAATCTGCTTTGGTTCGAATCATCCTTAGGTAATTGTCTCGCTCTAGGGCACGATAATAGGCCAAGTGAGCGTGCGCCATCGCATAACAAGCATGGGGCGTTGTCCATCCCATCGGATGGTTAATCTCTTTTTCTTGCCGTGCCAGTAACGTGGCCAAGCAAGTGCTTACCTGCGCCCTTCGAAGCTCTGGGAAACTGACCGTGTTGGTACATCGCCCCTTCTCGGTCATTTCCAGGGCCGTCTCTTGAGCGCGGATATCGTCTACCGTTTGACGGAGATCGCGATTCCAATCAACACCATTGAGACCCAGATCGAGATGAGCGTCAAAAATATGCACGATGTTTCTCCGTCAAGTGTTTGTTTTGGTTTTGTGTGCCAAATGGCTAACCCTGCCCGGCCGCTGACACGTCCGATCAACAATGACTAAGCCCCGCGCACACGGCTCGGCACCAAACATCTACATGGTCACTTCGAATCCCAAGTCCTTTATCATCTGGTAATCTGCCTCAGGGGCCTGGCCTTTGGTGGTCAAGTAATCGCCAACGAAAAGGCTATTGGCTACATACAATCCAAGCGGTTGCAATGTTCGCAAATGTTTCTCGCGACCGCCTGCGATACGCAACTCGCTGGATGGATTCACAAACCGCATCATGCACAACGCGCGCAAGCAATGTTGCGGAGTCAGGTCACTGCGATTCTGTAAGGGTGTTCCCTCAATGGCGTGGAGGAAGTTGATTGGAATCGACTCCGTTTGTAAGGCTTTCAATTCAAAGGCCATGGAAACCAAGTCTTCATGCGATTCACCCATGCCGATAATACCACCACTGCACAATTCCAATCCAGCCGCGCGAACATGATTGAGCGTTTGCAAGCGGTCTTGATAAGTATGGGTGCTGCAGATCTCTGCGTAGTGTTCTTCACCGGTATTCAAGTTGTGATTCACTCGGTCGACGCCACAAGACTTTAGGCGTGCGGCGTGTTCCGGAGTTAACAATCCGAGGCACGCACAGATCTTCAATTGGAATTGCTCTTTAATCTTGGGAACAACCGTTTCCACAGCTACCATTTCGCGTTCGCTGGGTGAGCGACCGCTGATCACGATACAGTAGGTTTTGGATTGCCTTTCGGATGCTACCCGTGCACCGTCCATCAACTGATCAACGGACAACATGCGGTACTTTTCAATGGGCGCATTCGAAATCTTCGATTGAGAACAATAGCCGCAATCTTCCGGACAAAGGCCACTTTTGGCGTTCACTAAAAAGTAAAGCTGAACCGTCTTGCCAAAGTAACGCTGGCGCAAACGAAAGGCTCCTCCGACCACATCAAGCAAATCGTCGTCGTTGCTGGCAAGTATTTCTAGCGCCTGGTCGCGAGTAATGTCCGTGCCATCCAGCACTTGAGAAGCCAGTTGATACCATGGATTGTCGACGGATAATACCTGTTTGGAGATCATCTTTTTTGCTTGAAATGCCTGAGTGGTCGTTTAGTCGTCTTTCACCGGCCTATTATGTTAGTCGAATCCGTGCTTATACTGAATGACCCTAATTGACCTTGTCCAAGTTACAAAACTTGCCGATTTCTGAGAAATCGGCCTACGGAAACGCCCCATTGTCTCAATTGCATCCAACGAACGTTCTTGTTTCCGAAATGGAAGTTGAGTCTTGCCGTTACCTGGTAAGAGTCGGCGTTCTTGGCCAGGTTGGTCGCTTTCAGGCTTTGAATGGAGAGATCTTCAAGCGAGGTGACCGAGTCGTTTGTCGCACGGCACGCGGTGTTGAAGTAGGCAATGTTCTCGGGTCCACTCAAGGTCCATATTCCGCTGAATCGATCGATGGCCGCCTTTTGCGCAAGTTTACGATGGAAGATACCATTTTATGGGGCCATCTTTCTGAACTAGCCAGTCATGCGCGGGATGCTTGTCAAAATTGGCTGGATGAACGAGGGTTGGTTGGATTGCTAATTGATGTTGAACCATTACTGGACGGCAAGACCCTTTACTTTCATTTCCTATCTGATGTCTCAACTGAGATACAGTCACAACTGGATGAACTTGCAACAGTCTATGAAAGGTCTGTGCGAAAAAGCCGATTTGCCCAATTGCTAGAACAGGGCTGCGGCCCGGGTTGTGGCACCGAAACAGCCGAAAAAGGTTGTGGTACAAGCAAGGGTTGTGCGGTTTGCCAAATCGCTAGCCAATGCGGCAAATCAAAGGCCGCGAAAAAGACCGAATAAAAAATGGAAAATACCGATCAACCACATGAGATGAGGGCTGATCCAATCTAATATCGGGGCTTTAGAGGTTCAAAGCCGATAGAGCTTGCGACAAGCTTTCGAATGGCGAGCTTTGTGCGAACAGGTCTTCTGCGCCGAGTACTGGGGTTTGAGGGTGGAGAGGTAAGGTTCGCTTTAACCAAATATCGAAGCATTCGACGACCGACGCATCCCATTGTTGATTCACTCCACTTCGTAGAATGTCTGCCGCTTTGTCGATTCGCATCGCCCCACGGTAGGGCCTTGAACTGGTCATTGCGTCAAAACTGTCAGCGACGGCAAGGATTCTCGCCATCAACGGAATCGATTCATCGCGCAATCCGTGTGGATAGCCCTTTCCATCCCATCGCTCATGATGAAACAAGACGCCAGGCAAAACAAACTGCAATTTGCCAAGCCGTTCGATAATGCGATGACCGATCTCTGGGTGCTGTTTGATGATCGCAAACTCTTCATCGGTCAACGGCCCGGACTTGTGGAGCACTCGATCTGGGACGCCGATCTTCCCAAGGTCGTGCAACAAACCGGAAAGATAGATTTCTTGGCAAGCTGCTTCGGAGACACCATGAATCTTGGCCAATTCGAAAGCCAACTTAGCAACGCGTTCGCTGTGACCTTGCGTATAGGGATCACGTGCGTCGATCGCACTGCTCATCGCGTGCAAGGTGCCCAACACAAGATGATGGCTGTCGACGACCTGATGAATGTTTTGCGTTTGTCGAGCTAAAAGCAACGCTGCTTCTTGCATCAGGTGAATGTCTTGCGAGGTAAACTCGCCATAGGCGGTTTCATTCGCGTCGGTAGTCGCCGACCGGCGATTGATCGCAACCAAGTAACCCAAAATCTGTTCGTTGATCGCAATGGTGATCGCCGCGATGGTGCGAATCCCATCCTTGCAGGGACCAACTTGATTACTAATGAAATGAGTATTGGGTCCACATCGAAGTTCGGTGATTGCGGACTGGACCTGCTTCCAACGGGTTGGACTAGTTCCAAATCGACAGCTTTGAAGGCCGGACCGTTCGCTTTCCTCCGGTTCGACAAATAGAAACAGATCTTCGGCACTCAACAAGTTTCGCATTGGTTCGAAAATGCCATGGGCGATCATGTTGGCACTATCGGCCCGATTGATGTTGCCCAAGCTGTGGGCAAAACTCCGCAACCACTGGTTTTCCTGATGAGCCCTAGCCATTTGAATCGATGTGTTTTGAAGGGCTTTGCGATCTTGCTTGTGTTTTTGATCGGAAGCACCAAGATTCGATTGCACACACTAGGGCTGTTCGAACGATTGCGGCAGGGCCGACCTGAATGGTGCAAATGAGACTTTTCAGTGTGGGTTCTACAGCCAGGGCAAGGGAAAAATGATCGTTTAACTGAATTGCTTGCGGGCGAGAATTGTTTTGAAGTTGCCGAAGTGCAGCCCCGATTGCATCACTGCACGACTCATAATTGGCATAGCGACTGACAAATGGCTCCAACCCACGTTCCCAACTTCCAGCATCGTGATGGAAGCCGAGCACGCTTTCTCCAAGACGCTTGTTCAAATAGGAAACCAAGTTTCCTATCTCCAGCGAATGAGTTGGTGCTTGTAGCATTGAATCAATTCCCCGCCCAACGGTAAAGTTGAGCCATCATTGTTGTGGTCTCGCATGTCTACGGAGGTGCGAGCCTGATTTCGTCGACCGGGGCAGGTTAGTCAAAGATAGGACAACTTTACGGGCGTGCAGCAATTTCTCTTGAACTTCATTTGCTTTCCCATCGGAAGTTCGAGCAGTTTCGCGCTTACAATAGCCGTACAACCCGAATAACCTGCAAAGCTGGAAAAGTCACAGATGCGATACCCGACTAGCATTGAAACGGAACGCTTGCGTTTGCGACGGTGGCGTGATGAAGATCGCCCCCCCTTAGCTACGATGTGCGCTGACCCCCGAGTGATGGAGTTCTTTCCTGGCCTAATGTCATGTGAAGAGACCGACGCGATGCTGTTGCGAATACAGCAACATTTCGATCTTCATGGATTTGGCTTTTGGGCGGTTGAACTAAAGGGTGGCGGACCATTCATCGGGATGCTTGGCCTTTCAACACCGCGATTCACGGCTCATTTCACGCCCTGCATCGAAGTGGGATGGAGGATAACATCCGAACACTGGGGTAAGGGCTACGCAACCGAAGGTGGGATCGCGGTGATGAATTTTGCTTCGAAGTATGTCGGATTGAAAGAGGTAGTCGCAATGACCGCCGTTGGGAATCAGAGGTCTCGCCGAGTGATGGAAAAACTAGGGATGACCTATTCACCTTCCGATGATTTTGATCACCCCATGATTGCCGCCGACCATCCTCTGTCGCGTCATGTTCTTTATCGACTGAGACTCGAGTAGCTTCCCAATGATTGCGTCGGGGCTGTGATTTTATGTCGCGCAGCGACTAGCCGACGGTAGCCCAGCGTTGCAACGCTGTGTGGTTTCTAATGACCTAATTTGCGCGATCTACTTGTTCATTGAGCGTCAGCCAATCGTACAAAAATCCCGATTCCGAACAAACCGAGGGTCAGCAACCAAATGATTCCTGTGACCCATTTGCCCAGATAAAATCGGTGCAGCCCCAGCAAGCCAAGCAAAAAGCAAGAATGCAGGAGCCAGGCGATATTGTGGTCGTATGGCCCGGGCACATGACGAACGCGAGCGGATCGGGCCATCGACGGAATCAAGAACAGGTCGATAATCCAACCAACGAAGAATAACCCAAGCGTAAAAAAGTAGACAACTCCGAGAAATCGGTATCCAAAGTAAAACCGATGGGCTCCAAAGAAGCCTAGCAACCAAAGGATGTAGCCTACTACCGCAGAGTGCGTAGTCTCGTTGGTGTAGTACGCTGGTACAGGGTAGTTGGCAGGACGGTAGTATTGGATGTTTGTTGTGCTCATGCGTAAGTATTCGACTCGCATGAGTAGATCTTGAATCCGAAAGCAATTTTTTCCGCGCTGGTGTCCAGGCTTTAGCCGCCGTTTTTCTTTGAGGGATTCGGGGCGGCTAAAGCCTGCACACCAGCGCAAATCAGCCTGCTAGCGTTTGGCAAAACTGATCGCTGTCACGCCAAAAGCTTTGGGACCAATAGTCCAACGCCAAGGTCTCCAAAGTGTCACATCCTTGATCAACTCAACATAGCTGGGCGAGGAGTTTGAGATCCGCTTGCATGGCGAAGGGGTTTAGTCCTGTGAAAAAGTTGCGATTTTGAACCGCTGCAAACAGTGCTTGCGACACCTGGCCCGGCTCCAAACTCATCAACTGTGGTAAGGTTTGGCTGGAAACAAAGTCGAAAATGATCAATCCTCGGCCGCCCTGGACAAGCGAATCTACCATCAACAGCAGATGCTGCTTTCTAAGCGACAACACGGTCGAAACAAACTCTGGATGCGATGCTCCCATCCCGAACACAAGAGAGTCAATCATTTGCGACAAGAGACAGCAGGAAACTACACAATCGAATGGGCTATTGGATAGTTTGAAACTACCACGTTCTTGCAGAGTACTGCGAAGGCGCGTGGCTAATGGTCGATCTTGGTCATTCGCGTTGGCCTCAAATTCTCGAAGCATGCCGCTAACATCAGTTGAATCTGAAATCCGGATTCGACTTCGCATATCAGTCTCTAGCAACTGTCGATCAACGCCAATGCAGACTGCATCAGGATCCAAATCAACAAGCGTGATGTCTTGATAGTGACTGAGTAGTTGCGACAGATCCACGTCGTTGCAATTGCCTGCTCCAAGCAAACATAGCCTATTCGTTGGACCGGTGCTGCATTGAATGATCCGCTGTGTTACCAACGATCGATGCTCGGCAAACAGTTTCGTTGCCTCGCGCGTTGACTCGTTACGTCGTTTATGTTCGCCAAGGATCCAGTTCTTATCGCGTTGATTTTGCGACATGGCGCGCCGAGTTCGTAGAGTTGGATGCCAATTGTTGCGTCTCGTCTCTCAACCACAAAGCGACTCGCACTGTATCATCGGCCCCGCGTGGCTGAATAGCAGCCAACAGATTATGCACACTTTGACGCTGGTTGGGGCTAAGCTGCGTTGATAAACTCTCACGAAGTAACGGTTCAATACTCAAGCCACAACGCTCTAACTCTAAATAGGCACAAGTTCTTTCATACGATTTTGGTGCATCTAGATTTTCAATCGCACCCTCAAAGTTGATGGACTCACTAGGAGCAATCCTGTGGTCCGCAGCGTACTTTCCAACTTCGTCGATGGTACAACAGAGATCCCAGGTAGGTTCCAGGTTCCTCAAGAGCTTTTCAACATAGCTTTTGTAGAATTCGCGGTCCGCAACAACTAGATGCCAAAGCGATCTGGTCGTTAACTCCTTGGCCGGCCTTCCATCGAAGAACTCGACGCGGATCGTCAAATCACCTTGGGATGGTTGCTGATAAAGTAGCCTGTATCGTCCGCCTTGGTTGCGGCTGGTGAAGTCGATGGACGCTTCACGATTCCCGCCCAAGCGCATGCGAACAGGCTCCGTTCCACTTACGTCGCTGTATTGCAACGACGCTTGGCCTTTGGAAAAAGCAACCGTAGCAGTTCGCACTCGTTCTCGGCCCTCGCCTGATAGCGATCGATCGTGGAAAGTCCCGATCCGAAAGTACTCAGGCGACAACTGCAACCGCCCAAGGACAATCTCGAATTGGGCAATATGAGGTGGAATCAAGCGTAAAGGTTCAACCTGAGCGAATGCTTGGGTTGCCAGGCAGGTAGCCCAAACGAGTGCCATTTTTAGCGTGTTCATTGCACACCTCGACTGTCGTCGGACGCCATGGCCGCCAACCCATGAGCAGTTCAGGAAAACTACTTGACCATTCTTATCGACCCGAAAGCCGACCGTGATGGATGCAAAATCCCCTCAACCGACGCGAAGCAACAAAAAAAGCCGCTGTCGTGGGCGACAGCGGCTTTGTGGCAAGGACGAACTCCGATTTTTCGGAGAGACGTGCGGCTTGATTGAGTAACCAACTAAGGCTACTTCTTTTTCTTCTTATCTGCTGGCTCTTCTTCCTTCTTGACCTTCTTTTTCTTCTTCAGCGATACTTTGACAACACGCGTTTTGGGAATCCCCAAAACCGGATCGCCTTCCTTCCATCGCTCCAACTCTTGCAAACGCTTAATACGTTCGACACGGGTGAGCACGTTGCGGGACTTGATGGCCCCCCACTAACTTTAAGGCTCTTGTCGAGCGTCATGATACCTCCAAAGCAATCCACCCAAAACGGTGGCTTTAGCATATAAATTGCAGTTTTACGTCCGGCGAATGGCGGAAAGTATATCGGGCGCTCGGATTTCCGAGCAATGCCCATTATCGTACCGAATCACTTTGACTTTGGCACCAAAAAACCTGTATTTAGTGCTACCTCAATCTTCAACATTGCGGTGAAGGGGTCGGGAGTCATTTTCGGGCCACTTTGCAGGGGGGTTCGATCCCGAGGGCTGAAGAACTTCCGCCCCTTACCAGCCCGATTGGTTTTGAGAATATGACACGAATCGATCGTTACCTCCCTGTTTCTTTACATACGCATCCTCTTAATCTGCTTTGTGTCCGTAACCGGACTAATGATCGTCGTCCAGGTGTTCAGCAATCTCGACGAGTTATGCGATTTGCTGAGAAGCAGAACAAAAGTCTCTTCGATGTGTTGATCAGCTACTTTTGCCCTTATGCATTGACGATCTTTGAGCAGTTGAGCGGCATGATCGCTTTGATGTCACTGCTGTTTGTCATTGCATGGTTGTATCGAACCAACGAGTTTACGGCATTGATGGCCGCTGGCGTGACCAAATGGCGAGTCGTAAGACCACTTGTCATTGCATCGGTCTTGGTCGTTCTATTCGCCGCCGGCCTTCGGGAGGTTGCGATTCCTAAATTCAGGACCAACTCGAGCGCAACCCGCAAGACCTCACGGTGAAGTTGGTCGGGCGGTGAAGCCCAAGTTCGACCCACGAGCCCAAGTGCTGATCACGGGTCGACATATTGTGCCGATCAATCAGCAGATCACGGAACCATGGTTAGATGTCCACAAAGGTCCGTTGTATGCCGCATGTGGGCCACAGATCGCTGCATCGGTCGCGACCTACCACTCAGGAAAAGATGGCAAGCCGAGTGGCTTCTTACTGGTGAACGTAAAGCAACCGCCCAGAATCGATCAGATGAATTCCGTTTACATGCTTGATGGAGCTCCGCTGCTACTGACCCGCAAAGATACCGACTGGTTTGAACCCCGGCGAGTGCTTCTTGGCGAGCGAGATTGATTATGAGCAACTCAGAGGCGGTAACGGATGGAAGAGGTTTGCATCCAACTACGGAACTGATCAACCATCTGAGGTCAGGTGAACCTTCTTAGCGAGAATGATCTACAGATACAGATTCATCAGCGAATATTGAGGCCATTGGTGGACTGGACTTTGCTCCTGCTGGGCATGCCCATTCGCTGTCGCGACCCGACCGGCACATGTTCTGGGTCGCGGGCGCGTGCTTGATGCTTGTTACAGGTTCGCCGGCGTAGTGCTTGGATTGGCCGCTCTAGGGTCGGCTGGCTACATCTTCAGCTCGGCCATGGCAATTTGGTTACCATTAATTGTCTTTTTGCCTGGGGTTGGATGAAGACAACTCAATCCATGAATTCCTAGCGTTAGGTACTTCTCGCGAACAAGTCTGCAAAACTCGGGTTCGTTCAGCATTAAATCGCTAGCGCGTTCCGCTAGGGCGGTAATGGTAAGGAATGGATTGCAAGCGATCGAAGTGGGTAACATGGCACCATCGATCACATACAATCCCTGATGAACACGACCTGCCCCAGTTTGGTAATCGACATCACCGCCGTTTCGGCCATCAAGACCTGCCCTTGTCGTTAACAACGCCGCATTGGGGGCATCGGACCATACCGCAACCACCAGCGGATGGACCGAAATCAGCGGTCACCGAAGATCCGCAAGTAACGATACTTGCCGCCCAAAGCGTGTGCAATCTGTTCAAATTCGTATCGAATAAGTTTCCGGGTAATCGCTTTCCAAGCTACCGGGCCAATTGACCTCCCCAAGCCTTTTCGTTCAGGGTGATTCGCCCAGCCGCTCCATCATGGCCCATGCCCAGAAGTATTTGAGTGTCTTCCATCTTCAGGTCGAACATCAAGGCACCTATCGCGTGCGCATAAGCCCTTGCTGCTGCGCCCTCTTGAAATTAACACACGACCTGCGAGCGGCCGCATAGGATAATTAATGTTGGTTTGAATAGTTGGTCCAACTGGTGGACATGCCGGGCCATAAGCCGACTTGCCAGCATCGCCGTTGGACATTGGCTGTTCGTGATGAATCCAAGCGCATCACACCATTACCAGTCCAACCGAATCCTAACCTCGGCGAGAGTGGTAAACACTCTGATTGTGATCGAAGCAAGATCTCGGAACTGCCTAAGCTGCCTGCAACCCAAGATAAGGATTCGCGTCGTCGTGCAACCATGCACACGTTCGAACTTTCCATCCACAGTAGGAAAGGGAGACGGTGAGTGGACCTGATATAGTCCATTGTTCAACTTTTCAACGCGATTAACCTCGGTCTGTGTAAGAACTCCGCTCCAAATCGCCTGGCCATCGGAAGGTAGTTCATCGCCAACGTGTTTTTTGCACCCACGTTACAACCTGTCAAACAGTCGCCGCAATCCAAGCAGTTACGTTGACGAACGCCTTGGCGATTCAACACGGGCAATTCATTTCCCATCGGCGATCGAACCACCGTTATCGCAGCAGGTTCAAAATTTGCCCCTCGATGAGCCAACCTCTCGCCAGCAACGCGTTGAGCCAGCATCTTCCTGCTGGCATCCAACGGCTCGACACGAGCTCCCAACTCAGCGCTGGCCAGCTCATAGTAAGCATCCAGGAATGCGCGATCCCTCAGCGCTTTGGGCCACACCGATTGCTGAAAAACATCTGCGTCAGGTCGAATCGCTACACTCGCATTGATTAACGAAGAGCCGCCTAATCCACATCCGCTCAGAATGGTTGTCTCTTTGAACTGCTGCACATTGAACAAACCAGTCGGGTCGTTAGTCTCACCTTTCTTGGGCCCTAACAACTCGAGCCGAGATTGAGCTGTGACATCTTTCAAACGATCTGGGTACGTTCCTGGTATCCATTCTTTGCCGCGCTCAAGTACCCCCAGTCGACATCCTGGACGAAGCGCCGCCGACAGCCTGGCTGCGCAAACGGAAGCTCCGTAACCCGAACCTATAATCAAAACATCAAACTGGGCTGGTGATTGTCGAGCGATCGGCGCGAGCAATCGGTCAATGGGTGCACTGAGACGACCTCCAAACTGGGCCGTGTTGGCTTGGTAGTCAGCGATCGCAGTTGCCTTGTAATGCGAATCGCTGGTCTTGCCACGACTTAGCACCTCGCCCAGTGTTGATTTAGGCGAGTCCGCCTTGACTTCATTTGATGCGATCGAACCTAGTACAGCCGCAGCCAATTTCATCGCATGGCGACGATCGATAGCATTCGCACTTTTGCTCTTCTTTTTCGGACGTGACATCGTTCGGGCAACTCTGTTAAGTTCGAATGGTTAGTGATGCATTTATAGGTATCTAAAAGCATCGACACTCGTACCACCTCGAATCGAACTTTCTCAATGTCCCCGCCAAAGTCCTCCAATCGGGTTATGACTTTGGCGAATGGACGAACCTTCGTACATTGCTTGCAAAAGAATGCAATGCTTGAATAAGCTGCTTGAAGCCTCAGAGAGAATACATCAACTTAGAGCTGTTCAAACGCTCGATCGATTTTGACTGCGAGAATAAAGTCATTTTCGCTAAGACCACCAATGGAGTGCGTGGTCAGGTCGATCCGAACTTGCCGATAGGCAGTCAAATGCAAGTCCGGATGATGTTGATCTTGTTCAGCGATGTCAGAAACGGCATTCAAGAACCGCATCGCGGTTGCGAAATCGGTTAGCTTGAATTTACGTGAGATCTTCTTTCCACCCTCGGCCAGTTCCCAACCGGAACGTAGTTCGAGAGTTTGACGCTTGGCTTCATTGAGAGGGCAAGGTTCGACCCCACCTTCGCAAGGTTGGCAACGACGAGAACCCAATTCTGCTGGAGATAAGATATTCATTCGCTGCCCCGTAGATGATCGCTTACCCATCAATGTGAGTTTTCGCTAATCATGCGGTAGCATCCCTGATCAATCTACTTGGCATACGTCTATTCGAATGGATTGGCGAACGATCGCCGTCATTCGGATGATGTAACGCTCCCCATGAGAGTTAATTGCGAGTCGTTAACGCTGCTCCTGGCTATATGATGAGCAGCCATTATTTCCAGCTGCTGCTTTTATCAAAATTGTTCCTTTGCGCTATACAGATAACTGACCTCGGCATCGCTGAGAGCCTTGTTGAAGAGCATCAGTTCATCAATATCACCGATGTATTCGATACCCAGCATGATAGCTACTTTCTTAATGTCCCAATGAAACTGCGTGGGCTGGGATAGCTTGCCTTTTGATTGGCCATTCATGTAAAGGTTCGCCGTCGCCGGTTGATCCTTAGCGGCATTGATGTTTTCAAAAGTATAGAGCACGTGCGTCCAAGCTTCTCTGGAGAAAGGCGGAGTCTTGACCGTCACCATGGGTCTCTTGTCGATTGGCCACGCCTCCCAAGCAACATTCTTTGGGTTCCAAAATTTCAAGTCGGAGAAAACACCTAAGCGAAAATCGCGAGGTAAATCCTTGTCAAAGTCAACGAAGAAGGCTGCATTATTCCAAGCTAATTGCGTGATCTGGATCGGATCGCAATAGCCAGGTTGAAGATCTTTATCTGGGTTCAATCGCATCCACATCGATAGACTGCCAGACCAATTCTCCGACTTGTAATGCATCGCGTCGCCTGAATAGCAGATCACTTGTGGAGACTTGTTGGCAAATCTCAAGCAATCGCCGAATTTGCCTTCGCCTTTCGCTATCGTAACATCCGGGCGGTGAATTCCGGGCTGCATCTGCTTTCGCTGCAAAGTATCTGCTGTGAACACGCGGCCATCACCTTGGTCTAACGATACCTTTGCATCTGCTGTCCCGTCAAAGGATGCGTGAAAGTAGCGAGAGCTGAGCAGTGATTCACGGGGCGATTGGGCGGATGAAACTTGGGTAAGTAGCACTGCGGCCATGGCAATACTCAAGAGGCGAAGCAATCCGGCATTACGTCTACATTGAATCATCGTTGAAACTCCAAGCGAACTTTGGGTGTAGTAGTTGTCTTGATCGTTGAGTAACATAGCAAAGGTTATTTCCACTAGCCATAGTGCTGATGCCATCGGACACTGAGTCAATCTACTCAACGGGACAAACAAAAATGCGTATTGTTATCGCATTCGTCGGGCTGCTTGTCACATCGCCATTGTTTGCGCAAAACGATTGGCCACGATTCCGAGGTCCAACTGGGCAAGGGATTGTCGCCGGAAAATGCTTGGTCGCTAACGAATTTGATCTTGAAAAAGGCTTGAAATGGAGGACTGAAATTCCAGGTAAGGGATGGTCCTCTCCCGTGATTTCAAATGGCAAGATCTGGTTGACCACTTCGGTCACGCGAGAAGCAACGAAAGAAGAAGCGGAAGCTCGTTTGGCACGCGAAAAGACGAAGGATATGAAGGAGGTGGCTGGCATGGTTCAATTGCACGCCATCAGCATTGATGCCGAAACGGGGAAGTTGATCGACAATGTTATGTTAGGCGAATTCGACGATCCCGATCCAATTAACCCGTTGAATACTTACGCTTCTCCAACTCCTGTGATTGATAACGGTCGTGTTTACTGCCATTTCGGAACTTACGGCACATTCTGTTTGGATGCTTCTACTGCAAAGGTACTGTGGAAACAGCGTATTGCGGTCGATCACAGCGTTGGACCGGGCAGTTCCCCAGTTGTTCATGGACATAATTTGATTCTTGTTTGCGATGGCATCGATGCTCAATTTGTGACTTCCTTAAATACCAGTGACGGTAAAGAACGATGGCGAACGAAGCGTCCACCGGTCCGCGCAGAAAACGTCGAAATGCACAAAGCCTACACAACACCTATTGCAATCGAAGTTGCTGGCAAGACGCAAATCATCTCGCCGACAGCACAATGGCTATGTGCTTATGATCCTGAAAGCGGTGAGGAGCTTTGGCGCTGCGAGCACGGCGACGGTTTTTCTACCAGTCCCTCGCCCGTTTACTGGCGAGGTATGGTTGTTTTCTCAACCGGCTACATGCGACCCGAATTAGTTGCAGTACGACCTGACGGACGTGGTGACGTAACCAAAACACATATTGCCTGGCGTTCCAAGCGAGGCGCCCCGAACAAGCCCTCCCCGATCGGAGTCGGTCAGTTTCTGTATGCCATCTCGGACACAGGGATTTTGACTCAGTGGAATGAAAAAGGAGAAGAGCTTTGGCAAGAACGTTTGGGCGGCAATTTTTCTGCATCGCCTATCGCCAGTGGTGACCGCATTTTTGTGATGTCACATGAAAGCACTATCACCGTAGTTGAGGCAGGTGAGAAGTACCATCAACTGGCTCGCAATGAACTAACCAGCGAGGGCCGAATCATGGCCAGCCCCGCCGTTGCGAATGGCGATCTGTTCATACGGACTGAACGAAGTCTATTGCGGTTTTAACAACCATCGCCCGGAAGATTCGTGGTGGCGCTCCACTCCCATTGCCGCAGGCTGTGGGACATGCCGATTTCGGAGAAATCGGCCTACAGCAATTAATCCCACCACCATCGTGCGTGTGTGGTAGCGGGAACGTCTGCTTGAGCTGGGATCACGGATGAAGCGAGGAACTTCGATGGCTGCCATTGAGCTTTCTTGGCTGCGTGGGCCAAGTCGACAACCACGCCTCCACTGACAACAGCAACAGTCACTCCGGTCTTCAAACGATTCCAAGCTGTTAAACCTTGTACTGTTTTGGGCTCTTCGCCTTCGACGGGGTTCCACAGCGATTTACCCAATGCACATAGTGTTGGAAACCAAGCTCGCAGGTCACTCTGGCCGTTTGCCTCGAGTGCCAATTGCAACGCCAACCCCGACTCAAAGACTCCGCACAGTCGCGCATAAGATGGATGCGTTTGACGCAGTAATTCCAGCTGCTCCGACATTTCGGCAGCAAACTTGTCTGCGGCTGGATCGTTCGCTCCGGTTGGAACTCGACCTGACTGCTCGCTCACGTGCTGCTGCTCGCTCATGACCCGCACGACCTGCTTCGGTAATTGAAAGACTTTGCCACTTCCATCAACCTGAATGGGTTCATCGGTAAAAGCGAACCACCATCGAATCAAGCTTTGCTTCGGAATGGCCGTTTGTTCATTCAGGAAATCAAAATACGTTTTGATGCGAGGCGAAGTAGTTTCTTTGCCGAATCCAACTCGCTTCATGTGTTCGTCGGCATCCAAAAGTGCAATCGCAGTCGCACAACCGGGTGGCATTCCGAAGACGCGAACATTGTGCGCCCCAATCTTCTCTTGCATCTGTTCCGTTACTAACTTCGGATTCCTTGCCAGCCTTTCGACAACCCCTTTATCCGCCAACATCTGTTGAGCCGCAAGCAATCCCTTATCAGAAGGTTCTATAGAACAACCCAGTGGCGTGGTCTTGTTGTTGATCAGCGATGCAACCGTTGCTAAATCTTCGAGCAAGAACCCAAACTGGTTCTCACCAGCTGGACCGGCCAACAGAATATCCTCACCGGGGATATCGATCTTGACATACTCGATGCGTGAAAGTCCTGCTAACTTGAGAATGTCCGATGATGGCTGTAGGCCACTTTGAACTGCGTTCCGCAAACTAGCGTCCAATTGCTTCAGTGAGATCGTGCGTAGCTTGCTCTCTTGACGCCAAGGATGACGAGGTGCACTCGATTTTCCAGGCGAGATATCAACGGCAATCTCGGCGTCTTTGATTCGTTTCATTTGGCCCTTTGGATCGACATACACACCAGCGGGATAGGGCAGGATTGTGTTGCTGCCGCCACCATTGAGTAACCAAGAATCCGGATCAATGGTCTGCATGATCAGATTCATCAAGGTGTCAAAGTCGGCGATGACCGCACCACCGGATTGACCATTCGGGTTGGGTGCATTGCCTTCAGTTGAACGGCTGCTGCCTGTTGCGTTGGATAAGGTCTGTCCCGATTGCCCATTGGCGCTCGGAACCATGATCAGACTCGACACAACGATCCAGCAAACGAGCAATTTGAGGTGCGCGAACCTCCAGCGCAGATGGTTCAAGTTCATGAGTGACTCCAATTGTTTCTGTTCCGAGAAGTTTCGCATCCTTGCACGTCACCGAAATCCTGACTGGCGTGGAGTGACGTTGCCTTATTGGTTAGTTTATCGGAACGTGACCTGGCACGCAAATTTATTGTTCGACCTCAATGTGACACGCTAAATCGGGTAACGTTAAACTGAGTCGAAGCAGAAACGAAGACTTGCCCACCCTACTCCTTCTCCAAACACACGCTCATGAATCGTTTTCTCCGAGAATTTGGTCTACCCTTAGTCGCCTCAATGGTGTTTGCGGGTGGCTTGTACTTTTGGCTGCGGACGCCATCGCCGCGACGACATTCACTCAGAATGACTGCCGGCGATGCAACTGGCCTTCGCCACAAGCTTGCTTTGGAACTGGCTAATCAAGTCCGCCCGTCAGGAATTGCCATTCAGGTCGAGGAAACGCGTGGCTCCGAGTACGCATTGGAAGCCGTTGCAAAGGGAGAATTCGATCTAGCGATGGTCCAAGGCGGATTGTCAGTCGATCCGCAATCACCCATTCGACAAGTTTCGGCATTGCATGTCGAGCCCTTGCATTTACTCGTCAGCCAGAGCATCTATCAGCAGGTAGAACAAAACGGAATGGCTGGATTGGCTGGCCGCAACGTCAACCTTGGACCTGTTGGCAGTGGCACCCATAACCTTTCACAGATGGTCTTGGAAATGTCGGGCCTTTCGGCAGTCAACGCACCCGGAAAATCGCGTTATGACGCCAACCTCATGGCATACACGGATTTGATGACCGCAGAGCCGTCCAAACTTCCGGATGCTGTTTTCACGGTTTCGTCTTTGCCAGCCCCCATCGCCGACTACTTGGTTGATAAACACAATTACCGCTTGATTCCGCTCAAATTTGGCGAAGCAATCGCACTGTCGGCGTTCGCCGAGTTGAGTGATACGCACATGCCTGGCGCGATCGACAAACGTTACATTCACTTGGCAACCATACCGCCGTTCACTTACAGCATTAGTCATACCGAACCGCCTACAGCAATTGAGACACTTGGAACACGTGTCTTGCTGGTTGCAAATGCAAAAGTCGAAGCCCAGGTCGTAGATCAGTTGCTCGATGCGCTATATCAATCGAGTTTTGCAAAAGCGACCCGACCACCCCTAAATGCTTCTCTGCTTGATTTGCCCGCTGAATATCCACTTCACCCCGGCTCCATCCACTACCGTATTCGAAACAAACCCCTGATTGCGGGTGATGCAATTGATTTAACAGAAAAGGTACTTGCCATTTCAGCGACACTGATCGGCGGATTGTTCGTTATCGTTCAATGGTACTTACGATCCCGACAACGTCGACGCGAAGCCAACTTTACCAGCTACATGGAACGCGTGATCAGCATCGAGTCAACCGTTTTGGAAAACGAAGTTGCTGCTGAACTGGATCTTGCCGAGTTGATTCGTTTGCAAAAAGAGCTCGGCGATCTTAAGTCGCAGGCGGTTCGTCGATTTGCTGCCGGTGAATTGGAGGGTGAAGGCTTAATCAATGGCTTCTTGGCTTTAGTCAACGATGCTCGAAATCAACTAACACGATTGATCTTGCACCAACGTGAGAACATCGAAGAACTGGCCCAGCAGAAACACATCGATCAAAGCAAGGTCTGGATGCAACAGGCGGCTCCTGAACGCAACGACTAAGTCAACTCCTGAGGATCTAAGGAACTTATCGCTGTACGCCGCCGAGAATCGGTACTAAGAAATTTCCTACCAGCACGCTAATGGCTAACCAACTAGCCAGCACAAATCGAGGTTGTCGACTTTCGCGTTCAAACCACTGAAGCAGGACCGTAAATGGCTTGAGCAAGAAACCCACGAATCCTGCGGTCATCACATCGAAGGCAATCAATCCGGTCAGCGGTTGTTTCATCACGACGACAACGGTCGCCATCGCGAGCAATGCGATTAATGTGCAAGCAACTACCCCTCCGACAAAACCCTTGGGCAAGTTAGTGCCGGCACAACTGCCAGCCGCTGCACCGACCAACCCCCAACCCAACGCAATGGATGGATGTGGCAATCGCCCACCGGCTACCGCCAAGAAGGCCAACATCGCGTAAAGCCCACCCCAGAACATCGCGTTCTTCCAATCCTTCTGAATGATTCCCACGATAATGCCGCATACAAGGACAAATATCGAGTAAGTGATCGTTTGACGAATCGCGTCCTGGCCCAGTTGAGTCGCATAACCCAACAACAACGCCAGGGCCGTCGTTAGCCATAAGATGCTCCCCAAAGTCAACTGGTTGGGCCGTACGGTCGACAATGTTGTTCCGTGATCCGATTCATCCCCGCCTGATAGCCATGAATTTGCCATGACATGCTCCTTGGATTAGTCTTTCGTAGCACATGCGCTATCCGTGAACCTCAGGCGCTACTAGCCGTGGGCACCGTGATCGTAACTCACCTGTTTTATGTACGGTGTCCGTCTTGATTCGTTCGAACATTGCAATCCAAACTTCTGATCCCTAATTCCTTAACTCGATGAACATTCGAACCGAGGAACAGCACACCGCCGAGGGGGGGATTCGCATTCTCGGGAACAGTAGGTGCCACCCACCTTCTGAACGCGCCTGCAACGGTAGGTGCCACCCACATTCTGAGCAACGGTAGGTGCCACCCACCTTCTGAGTGAAAATGCGATGAATGGGTCGAGTGTAGGGATTGCAAAGCCTTGGTAAATATCGGCGGCGAAATTTTGGCGAATGGCATTAACCCTGTGCTAAAGTTGTCCGATTACGTGTTTTCGTATACCCCTTTGGGTGTAGTCCGCCGGGAGCTGGTGGAATTGGTGGTTGCTAGTCCAAATGGGCTGCAATACGGTAGAATGATTCTGGTTCCACCCATTACCCTCGGCGAACTGTGATGTCTCAACTGACTCTCCACCCCCCGACGTTCTTCCTGCAGAATCAGGCCGACGAGGTCGCCTGTTTGCAGTGCGCTGGCGTGGAAGTTGCCATTTATTCCCAACGATCGCCGATAAAGCAAACGCCGAACGAAGACGCGGCAGTGGTGATTCCAGTTGGACCAGATGCGGCAGTCTTTGCAGTTGCGGATGGCGTTGGTGGATGCCGCGGAGGTGAGCAAGCCTCCAATCTTGCTCTCAAAATTTTGGCCGAGACGATTCAGGAAGAGTGCACTGATCCGTCATTAATGCGTGTCAGCATCATGGATGGCATTGAAAAAGCCAATCACCAGATTCAAGCGCTCAATATAGGTGCGGCTACGACCATCGCGGTTATCGAGTACAACGCGGGACGAGTCCGACCTTACCACGTTGGCGACTCGATGATTCTTGTTACCGGTCTTCGAGGCCGAATTCACTATCAATCGATCAGTCATTCGCCGGTTGGTTTTGCAGTCGAATCGGGTCTGATCGCGCATGACGAAGCGATGTTCCACGAAGATCGCCACATGGTTTCCAATGTCGTTGGTGATGCCACCATGCGTATCGAAGTCGGTCCAACCCTACCATTGGCGATGAGAGATACCACGATCATCGCCAGTGACGGCCTGTTCGACAACATGGCCATTCCGGATGTCGTCGAACTATTGCGAAAAGGGCGTTTGGGCAATTCGGCTGGCAAGGCTTGCCAAGTGGCCCGAGCTCAAATGGAAGGCAAGAATAGCGGTGCCTTCAAGCCTGACGATTTGACCTTGCTTGCTTTTCGCAGGTTGCCGCAAGGTTCGAGCTTACTGTAGGCCGATTTTCCGTAGGCCGATTTTTTCAAAATCGGCGGTGGATTCGCAAAGGCTGCTCGGCAACCACCGGGGTTACCAAACCACCCCGAGCGCAAACCCAGCTCCGAATTGCAATCTTTTCTGCTTGCCATGAACAATTGCTCTTTCGCGTACCCCAATTGTTGGACACGGTAGTTAAAATACCGAACCGTGGCGCGGGCAACGCTGGTAAGGCTAATGGTCGGTTGAGCGGCTGGCCCGCAAGCAGTTGAACACGGCCGCTCTTCAATGGCGGTAAACTTTGCCGATTTCAGAGAAATCGGCCTACTAAGAGGTTGGCTATGTCTATTCGCTCAAGTCTTTCAATAAAATTCCTCCTAGTTTTGTGGGGAGCGATATTGAGTACTGGCATCGCTAGAGCCCAAACATTGGAAGAGGAACTTAAGAGGGCGTTACCGGCTCAGATCGCGCAGGAGGCACGTGAAGGCGGAGATGCTAGCCGAGGCGCAGTCGTCTTTCATCAAGCTCACATAGCTTGCTCGCGATGCCATGCTGTTGGAACTGGGCAGACCAATTTGCTCGGTCCAGATCTCTCGGCGATTGCGAAAGACAGCTCCGACCAATCGTTGGTTGAGTCCATTTTGGATCCCTCCAAAGTCATCCAAAAGGGTTTTCAATCGGTAACGGCAGTTACCGAGGACGGCGTGGTTATCACCGGGTTGCTAGTCGAACGAACGAATCAAAAAACGATTATTCGAGATGCTAGCCGTAATGGCGAGTTGGTGAGTTTCAACTCCGATGAGTTAGCGGACTATAAACTGAACGCAATATCGCTGATGCCAACAGGGCAAGTCAATCAACTTTCGAGTCGGCAGCAATTCTTGGATCTCGTGCGGTACTTGATCGAGATACGCGATGGAGGCCCAGCGCGAGCCAAAGAGCTGCAACCGGCTGCGGCCTTGATCGCTCTCTCAATCCCTGAGTACGAGCAACACTTGGATCACAAGGGACTGATAGGTAGTTGGAACGAGGATTCTTTCAAGCGAGGCGAAGCCATCTACCAGCGTGTATGCGCCAATTGCCATGGAACTAAAGACAAAGCCGGATCGTTGCCAACTTCGCTGCGATTTGCGACAGGCAAGTTCAAGAATGGAAGTGATCCGCATGCGATGTATCGGACCTTAACCTATGGCTTCGGACAGATGGTCCCTCAAGCATGGATGGTGCCATCGCAAAAATATGATGTGATTCACTACATTCGCGAGGCCTATCTGAAGAAAGACAATCCAAGTCAGTATGTTGATCTTGTACCCGATTTGTTGGCGCGATTGCCAAAAGGAGACACCTTTGGTCCCGAACCAAGTAACATTGAATCATGGTCCGCGATGGACTACGGACCAAGCCTTACCCACACCTACGAAATTCCTGGCAAGCAATCCAATATCGCGTTCAAGGGAATCGCCATTCGATTGGATCCTGGAATCGGCGGCGTATCGCGAGGCCGGCATTGGATGCTTTGGGACAGCGATACCTTTCGAGTTGCTGCCGCTTGGAACGGAGATGGCGACAAGGCAGGCAATTTCATCGATTGGCAAGGGATTCAATTCAACGGCGCGCACGGAGTCCATCCTCGAATTGTGGGCAAAACCGCCTATGCAAATTCCACCGGGCCGGGATGGGGAGCACCGGCAATCGCAGCCATAAACAGCTTTGCGGATAACCGGCGCGTCATGGGGCGAGACGGCAAGCCGTATGGGCCCTTGCCAAGATCTTGGGCAAAGTTTCTTGGCCAGTATCATTTCGGACAACAAGTTGTTTTGAAATATACTGTCGATGGCTGCGAAGTCCTTGAATCTCCCAGCCTTCAGGTGCACAACACCCAGCAAACCGCTAGTCAATCTGCCATCAGCACCAACGACAAGGCAATACCTGCTGACGGAAACATGTGGATTCTTCGTACTTTCAACGTTTCCCCCCATCCGCGACCACTGACTTTGCAAGTGGCTGAACATGCATCGAAAGACGCGTCGATTTCTGCCATCGATCATCCAAAACTATCGATGGTATCTTTTGGAGTTGACTCCAAGACCGCATCGTCGAACGATAAAACTACTTACCACTTCGATGGCAACACCTACCTCGAAATGGAAGACGCAACGCCCTTTGATATGAATGAAACGGACTTCGAAATCGGTGCGAAGATAAAAACGCAAAGCGGCGGCACAATCTGGTCCTTGTCCGAACCTGGTCCAAAATGGAGTCCCAACGGTCAGTCGTTTTTTGTCCGAGGCGGTCGATTGGTGTTCGACATTGGTTGGGTAGGGGCGGTTTCAGGAAAGACGAAAATCGATGACGGCAAATGGCACGACGTATCAGTGTCGTGGAAGAAGAATACCAAGAGGCTCGAACTGTACGTCGATGGAAAACGCGATGGCGAAGGTAACTTGGCAAGCAAGATGGCGATTGAGAAAAGTGTTGCGAGGATCGGCTTTACGGCTGCCAATTTCCCGCAGCCGAAAACCTTTTTTGAAGGTTCCATTGCCGAAGTCCGATTTGCTAGGCCAGCGTCTGACAAAACCCAATCGTCTACTATGGTTGCCAAGTGGGAAATTGGTAACGAGTTTCGAAGCACGGTAGTCGACAACGTTCACAACATTCGCGCCGTGGTTCAGCATGGCAATGGACCGATCGATACCGAGCGGGTCATCCTTGCTGCGTTCGCGCCAGCGAGTGCACCCGTTGAATTCCTTGCAGATCATGGAAACTTGCGATTGCGATTGGCGCCCAATGACAAGCCATTGCGTTTCAGTATTTGGCAGCCCGTTGATAACGCGAACTTTCAATCGACGTTGTCGAGTTCGAAGTCCATTGTTGATAGCGCGCAGTTCAGGGTCGAAGCATCTGATCGGGACTTGTCAGAGTTCACTCAAGGTGGACCCGCTCGATGGCCAGAGCGTATTGAGACCCAAATGATAACGACCAGCGAGGGTGGGCCGTTGGCTGTCGACGTACTTTCTGCGCCAGAATCGAATCCATGGCTGGCACAAACCCGATTTACTGGACTGGATTTCTACCGCGACGGACGCATCGCGGTTTGTACCTGGGATGGCGACGTATGGATCGTTACTCCAAACGATGAAAGTAAGAAGCTATCGTGGCAACGCGTTGCGTCGGGACTGTTCCAACCGCTTGGACTAAAGATCATCGATGGCAAAATCCATCTCACATGTCGCGATCAATTGACGGTGCTTCATGATTTGAATGGTGATGGTGAAACGGACTTTTATCAGTGCCTGAATAATGACCATCAAGTAACAACACACTTTCATGAATTCGCGATGGGATTGCAGATTGATCAGAACGGCAATTTCTACTACGCGAAATCCGGATGCCATGGCATCAAAGCAACAGTGCCGCACCATGGGACATTATTGCGAGTTTCAAAAGATGGAGAGAAAACGGAAATATTGGCGACTGGGTTTCGCGCTGCAAACGGTGTTTGTCTCAATCCTGATGGAACATTCTTTGTGACCGATCAAGAGGGATTTTGGAACCCAAAGAACCGCATCAATTGGGTTTCTGTTCCAAACGACGGCAAGCCGAATTTTTATGGCAACATGTGGGGATACCATGATGTTGTCGATGAATCCGACTCAGCCATGGTTCCGCCGCTGTGCTGGATTACCAATGCCTTTGATCGCTCGCCAGCAGAATTGCTTTGGGTTGACAGCAAGAGTTGGGGACCACTCAATGGATCGCTTTTGAACCTCTCTTATGGTTATGGCAAAGTATTCTTGGTGCCGCACGAAAGAGTCGGTGAACTCATGCAGGGCGGCATGATCGAGCTACCGATTCCCAGTTTCCCGACAGGGGTGATGCGAGGTAGGTTTTCTGAGGACGACGGGCACCTTTACCTGTGTGGAATGTTTGCTTGGGCCGGTAATGCAACGCAACCTGGCGGGTTGTACCGCCTCAGGGCAACCGGTCGGCCGATGCACTTGCCGACAGGCTTGAGCGCAACTGAAGACGGTGTGCGATTAACCTTCACCGATCAACTTGATTCACGTTCGGTCACCAAAGACAAATTCCAGATCAAGACATGGTCGCTAAAACGAACCGCAAATTACGGCTCCAAGCACTTTGATGAACGGCCGCTTGCAATCGATTCCGTTGAGCTTCTGAAAGATGGCAAAACGGTTGTGATTCGATCCTCAAAACTGCAGCCAACTTGGTGCATGGAGATTCAATACAACCTGCGAGCCATCCATGGCGAGGATGTAAGTGGAACGATAGACAATACGATTCACGCCTTGAAGGAGAAACCGTAGCTTCAGACACAGTCATTTGAAATGACTGTCCTATCCAGTTACCGTCTTTACATACGCACGTATATCCGTTTCAAGAGCGGCAAGTCTAGCGTTCAGTTTCGCACGAGCTGCCGTTAGATCTTGGCTTTGGTCAGCAGGCAAGTAAGTAAACATATAGAATTTGACTTTAGGCTCTGTGCCTGATGGCCGGACGGCAAAATAATTCCCTGCTTCGGCAAGGTCGAGCATAACCATGTCGGCCGCTGACGAATCCAGTTTCTCTTTACTGCCATCGGCCTTAAGTATAGTCAGTGATTTGTAGTCGCGAACTTGGGCAACGTTAATGCCTCCAAGCTGTTTAGGCGGGGCGGTCCTGAATGCTTCCATCAGTTTTTTCATCAGCAACATTCCTTCGCTGCCCTCCATTTGCACGTTGACCAGCGACTCCTGATGGCAACCGTGTTGCATTTCGAGTTCGTCCAGTCTTTGATGCAAGGATTTGTTTTTTGATTTCAAGTCGGCAGCAAGCAATGACATTAGCAGGCATGCGACGGCACCATCTTTGTCGCGAGCATATTGGCCAATCAGATAGCCATGAGACTCTTCCGTGCCGAAAACGAAATCGTTGGGGCCAACGGAATCCATCACACCTGCGATCCACTTGAAGCCGACATGAAGGTTGCCTTCGCAGCGAACGCCGTAGAACTCGGCGGCGCGGCGGGCCAATTCCGTTGTAACGAGCGTTTTAATGATGTAGGACTTGGCGGTGAGCATACCTTGTGACTTCATCTGTGCACAAACATAGTCTGCAAGTAGCACGCCCAGTTGATTTCCATTAATGGTGGCCCAAGGTCCATTCGTATCGGTCGTTAAAGGTGCGGCACAACCCATTCGATCGCAGTCGGGATCGGTAGCAAGAATGATGTCACCACCGATTTTTTTTGCATGAACGATGATCTCGTCGAAGACCGCAGAATTCTCCGGATTGCTGACGTGTCCAGGTACATTTGGGAAATCTCCGCTCGGTTCAGCGTGGCGCGCGTAGACCTCGCAATCAGCAAAGCCCGCTTTAGCCAAGAGAGGCATTACAGCAAATGCCCCTACACCATGAAGCGGAGAGTAGACGATCTTAATGTTACGCGGTCCATGCCAAGCGTACTTGGATGCGGCGTCAAGATACTCCGCATCGATTTCTGCGGTACAGATCTTTACATTCCCATCAGCTAACGCTTTCTGAAAATCGACCTTCTTGATCGCGTCTACGTTCATGACGCGATCGATGATCGCTTTGTCATGCGGCGGGAGAACTTGCCCACCGGTCGACCAATAAACTTTGACGGCGTTGTCACTGGGCGGATTATGACTGGCCGTAACCATGATTCCGCAATGGCAATTCCTAGCGCGAACAGCATAGGATAGTTGGGGCGTGGCTCGGTATTCATCCAAGAAATAAACATCGAAACCATTGGCGACCATGATCGAGGCGCATAGTTCTGCGAACTCGCGTGACCGATGACGCGTGTCGTAAGCGATCGCACATCGCAATCGCTGGCCATCTTTGGGATGACCGATCGCTTCAATAACGTAAGTTGCTAATCCTTGAGCGCTCTCTCCAATGGTCCGTTCGTTGATGGCGTTGGAACCGAAGGCATACATGCGTCCTCGACGCCCGCCGGTGCCAAAAGGAATGATCGTCCAGAATACATCATCCAGCTTTTGCCACTTGCCCGATTGAATGTGCTCGATGATTTGCAGTTGGTAACTCTGGTAGCGATTTTCAGTCAACCAGACTCTCAGATTTGCAAGGGCCGAAGGAGTGATCTTTTGGTCGTTTGCAGCTTCGTTTGCTAACTCTAGAGCTCGTTCAATATTCATTCTCAGTTCACTTTCCAGGCCAGATCGTTTTGCTTTAGACGGCTTCTTGGGAGGCTAAATTGAAGCAAAGATTGTAAGGCAGCCAAGACTGAGCGTATAGAACTCAGTAAGATCAGGTTGAAATATTCCTGCTGGCCACTTAAACCACTTCGGCTTCAAACACGCGGCGTAGATCCTGTGGCTTGACTGGCTTTTGAATGTAGGCAGCTTCGGATTCGAGTTCGAGGTCGACATCGCTATAGCCACTCATTAAGATGACCCGAACATCTTCGCAATGGTTCTGGATCCATTTTTTTAACTCGATTCCATTCATGGAGCCGGGCATGCGAACATCGGACAGAACCCATTGGGGTCGATTTGGTTTCTGCAAAACTGTCTTGGCTTCATCAGCGTCCGACGCTTCCACTACATCTAATCCCATAGCTTTCAACGACAGGCCGATCACAAAGCGGACATCGGGTTGATCTTCAACTAACAGGATTCGTCGCTTGGAGGCATCCGCATTCACACCTTCGGCAATGGCACCCGCGTCTGTCTGAAGTTCCACGATTTTGGGCAGAATGATACTAGCGGTCGTACCTTTTCCGAGTTTACTGGCGAGTTTGAAGTCACCTCCGGACTGTTTGACGAAACCAAGAACAGAGCTGAGCCCCAGGCCTGTGCCAGCCGATTGCATTTTTGTGCTGAAAAACGGCTCACAGGCGCGCTCAAGTTGTTCTGATGTCATGCCTTTGCCGTTATCACTTACTTCGAACAGCACATATTCGCCGGGAACTAAATCGTTCCACGACTCACAGGAGGATTCTGTGAGCGATACAGATGCAATTCGTAAATCAACTTGACCATCGACTGGGTCGATAGCATCGCGTGAGTTTGCAAGCAAGTTAATAATGGCGGTTGTAAGGCGAGCGGAATCGACACAAATTGTTGCATCGATGGCTGGCGAACTCTCCGTGATTTGAATTCCTTTGCCAGCGATCTGGCGGAACATCGATCGAGAGGATTCCAGCCATGAGGATACCTGAATTCTCTTGGGCGAGAGTGGTTGTTGACGTGCGTAGGCGAGCAATTGGCTAACAATGCCTGCGCCCGACTCCGCCGCTTTGAGTGAAGAGTCAAGCAACTGAGTTACTTCTGGTGATAAAGATCCGCCCATCAACTTGGTTAACTCGATCGACTGCATGATGACCGTAAGCAAGTTATTGAAGTCATGGGCGACACCGCCGGTTAATTTGCCGATCGATTCATCGCGGTGCTTGCGTTCCATAGCAAGTTCCAACTGTCGGCGAGCGGCAACTTCGCTTTGTAGTTGAGCCGCTTGATTGATCAGCTTTTCGTTAAGCTGAACATTTAACTGGTGCTCGCGGGCCGCTAGGGCTACTGCGGCTTTGCGGTTGACTATCGAGCGGACTAAAACGATTCCAATCACAAAAGCGAGGAGCGAAAAGACCATCACGGAATTACGGAGATTGCGATCGTGCCGAGCTATTTCCGTTTGACGAGCGGCGAATGCATTGCTTAGCTCCAAGCGAGTCTCGGCAGCTTGCTGTTTTTCCTTAGCAAGAGCTAAAGCTGTAGATCGCTGCTGATCATCAAACAGGGTGCGCATGAACGCATCCTGCTCGCGAGCTCTCTCGGAAAGGCGCAAATCTTCTTCCTTGCGGCATTCAATTAGAGCATCCAGGGCACCGTCGAGGTCGCCCAACTTCCGCAAGATACGGCTCTTCAAGTCGAACGCTTTCCACCGTGGGTAAGACTGTTCACTGCGGCTCAAGTCAACAATCTCAGCGATTCCTGCAAGTGCTTCTTCTAGGCGATCGCATTCAAAAAACGCCTCTAATTTGTGTTGCTTGGCGATGAGTAGTGATCGAACATATGGGCCAAGATACGAGATCGCTTGATCTGCCGCATCGATTGCTGCCTCGTACTTTTGGGCCACGTTGTTCGCTGCAGCCAGCGATAGATACACATTTCCGATAAATTGTGGATTGCTGGTCGCCTTGGCTTTGATAACAAGTTTTTCGAGGTTTTCGATGGCGGTCTGCGGATCACCTGCCGAACTCCTAAGATCCTCTCGATACATTTCATAAGTGATCGGAACCGAGGGATCCGTTGACTTATCGACCCATGGCGCGGCTTCCAATAGCCAGTGTTCAGCTTCGTTAAACTGCTCACCCAGTGCCAACATTCCAATGATGTTCACACCAGCTTGCGCAGCAATGTTGGCCTTTTGCTGTTTGACTGCTCCCTCAAAAGCGGAGTGCAGAAATTTCAGAGCCAAGTCTACGGCACCTACTTCTTCAGCATGATGAGACATCAACAAGTAAACGAATGGCACATCCAGTTGGTCGTCATACGGACGTGCGAATTCGATGGCTTCTTGCAAGAGTAAGGTTGCTTGCCTCTTGTCGCCCATGGCAGTCAGACAGGCCGCATGATTACACCGGGCCTTAAAGAAAACCTCCGGCGCTGCAGCTTCGCATTGTCTACCGTACTCCTCAGCCGTCTTGAGCAACTCGACGGCCGACTCGGGACGACCTCGGTGAAAGACGGCAACGCCTTTTCCGCAATAGGCCTTTCCTAGAATGACTGGGTCACTGCTTGATTCATACTCCTTGATCAACTCATCCGATACCTGCATCCGAAAGTCGACCGGGACATCGAATCTGGTAAGCGCCAACAACTTCAAATTGGTTTGCTCTGCGCCAACGGATGATTGAATCTTCTGACGCAGTTCATCAACCGTAAGCGTGGGTTCTTCGGCATGCGTTGGTGGTTGGCAAGACGCAACTGCAAGAACGAATAACGAGATACCAATATGAAATCTGCAAATCACCCCACGCATCTCGAGACCCCGAAAATTGAGGTTAGCCACAACGACTGATCAACTAAACGATACAGCTTTGGCGTTTGAACCGAGTCGCTCTGAAGATGCGTAAGTCTATGCGATGTTTACGATGTTTAGAAGGCTGCTTTCCATCGATCTGTGGGGGGGATGAACGGGTCTATTGCTTCCAATTGCTCACCTTTGGCCGAAGCGGCGAAACGCACACCAAGTACTGCAACTGCGTCGGCGGCAGCACGAAGTTCCGTTTCGTTATTCAATTTCAGCTTGACCCCATTGAATACCTGTAAAATCTCGTCCAGAAGCGGTTGGTTCAATTTTGACTGAGCGGCGGCTAATCGCTTGGCGGCGCGCGAGGCACGTTGAGCCGAATTGATGCCGAAAGTCGCTTTCTCGGTGGCAGCTGCGGTTGCCCGCAAACTGAATTCCAAGTCGGCAATCATTCCCGAGACAAACATGACTCGTAGTCGTTCGGGACTGGAAACATCATTGGTCTTTCCATTGCTTCGTACAAAGTTATGGCGAACCGCTCCTTGTGACCAGGCAACGAATTCAAAGTCCATACTTCCCTCTTTATGGCCTCCGACGTTAACCAGCTTTTCATCAGGGACAGTGTGGCATCGATAGCAGCTTTGAGCCACCATGTACACGTTGACTGGATTGCGCATGCCACTTCGAATGCTTGACTTCAGTCTTGCAGTTCGATGTTCAGCTGTTTCACTATCGCGAGTCACTCCAACTCCGCCGTAATCGCTGTGCACGCTAATCCAATCTTTAGCGGCACCATGACAGGATTCGCATGAAACACCGGCAATGGCTTCCACCGTCGTTGCTTTGGATTTCAGCGTGTAGTGGCACTTCATACATTCTGAATTCTCTTTGAACGATGTGACACCCATGCGACTAGCGATTTGCTGGGCTTCAGGCTTACGGTGCAACGTTTGGAATGTTCCAAAATGGGGCGTTTGCTTCCAAACGCTGACTTCGGATGCATGGCACTTTTCACAGCTCTCCGCGCCGATCACCTTATTCGGGTCGACATTTACAGCCAACTGTGTGTTACGCGGATCCAAGTTTTCGGCCGACGGCGTCATGCCGATAGATGTGGCTAGCCAGCCCGCAAAAACAAAGGAAATGACCCATCGTCGGTTGATATTCTGGAGCATTGACATAAAAGTTCCTCGACAGCCTGAAGACCGGGATTATCCCCAGTTAAGAGCAACATCAAGGAAAAGTAGCTTACGATGTTGCGATTGCCGCTAGAATTTCGGGCGGGTTTTCGCACCCAAGCTCCCGACAACTAACAGAATCGATACGATCGGAATTATGCATCGATGATCAGGTTCGTCTTCGGACGAGCAACACACGTCAAGCATTCTCCGTCGGCAAGTTCCACGCCGATCTTGCGGTCGTATTCCACTTCGCCCGACAGGAGTTTCACTCGGCAGCTGCCGCACGCACCACTTAAGCATCCACTTGCCAGCTCAACGCGGTTGGCGCGTGCCATCTCCCATAGACTTTGTTCAGGGTCACTCCATTGGACCTGAACATCGCTACGTCGAAATTCAACTAGGTGAGCCTCCTCGCTCAGACTGGCTTTGGTCGATTGAATTGTGGCTGACCCGAATGATTCCCAGTGGATATGTGATGGAGCCACACCACTACTAATCAGTTCATTCCGTATCTGATCCATCCAGCTGTCGGGCCCACATAGAAAGAAATCGGTTCGTGTGTTGCTTGCGTATTCGGCCGCCAAAACTCCGTTGACTTTTCCAACATGAAAATGCCCCGGCAATACTGCGCCAATGGGTTTGATTTCGGACCACTGCATTCCACTGAAGTAGGAATGAATGTGCACTCGATCGGAACAAGATTGCCAATTGTGCAAGTCCTGTCCCAATGGCCAATGATCCAAATCTCGAGCCTGGTAAAGCAAGGTAACAGTTCGATCCGGTGTCTTATCAATGGACCAACGAAGCATGCTGGCCAGAGGGGTAATCCCAACCCCAGCAGCGATCAAAACAAGTTCATTTGCTGACTCTGCGGGCAAATAGAATTGTCCGCTAGGCCCACCAACGAACAAGCAATCCCCAACGCCGATGCTTTCATGCAGCCATGTGCTCAATCCGCCATCTAGTTTGTTTTTATCAATTTGTGACGCCTGTCTCTTGACGGTTATGCGCCAATAACGATGGTCTGGACTGCTGGAAAGCGAATAACACCGGGTTGTCTGATAGGATCCGGCCAGCGCGGGTCGAATCATTACATACTGGCCTGGTAAGAAATTGGGGAGCGATTGTCGGTATGGGTCTACCAAGTAAAAGGAACGGCAATCCTCGGATTCTTGGATGATCTCGGCGACTTCCAGTATTCGCCAGGGGATTGTCCCAGAAGTCGTTGGAGTTCCGAGCTGGGACGCCAAGCGAGCCAATTCAGCAGCGTAGCATAGGTCATCTTGTCGTTGCTTGCGGAGCTTGTGGCCTAGGTGCCGACTGGCTTTTGACCGAACTACTGCAGAAGTAAATAGAGTTAAATTTGCCGAAATGAGGGCCAATGCAAATGCGGGCAACCACCAGTTATCAAACATCTATCCCTCTTGTCATAAATGTGGGGCTCCGCAGTGTTATCGTATTCTCCGCAAACCACCCCGAATACCACCACAAGAAGGTTGACAACCTT
Source organism: Ottelia alismoides (assembly GCA_037367405.1). Lineage (NCBI taxonomy): Eukaryota > Viridiplantae > Streptophyta > Magnoliopsida > Alismatales > Hydrocharitaceae > Ottelia > Ottelia alismoides. The sequence continues at coordinate 847,888 of JAZKJV010008684.1, forward strand.
GCAAGTTCAGAATAATTTCCCCCTCTACGGAACTTGTTGAACCATTCGCAAAGGCTGGACAACCCTCCTGCAGGGTGGCACACATAAAGCTCGTGATTTGTATCTGAAATATGAATGAACCACCGTCGATTCCACTTTCTAACGACGACAAAGTTGCTTTGTGTCAACAACGTATTGAGTACACTTTTCGCGACAGCAACATGCTGCTGGCCGCCTTGACACATGCCTCTGGTGCAACGAATCGGTTATCTTCGAATGAACGTTTGGAGTTTCTAGGTGACTCTATCCTGGGTTTTGCAATTTGCGAATGGTTGTATCACAAACACCCAGAATACCAGGAAGGCGAGCTGACCCAAATCAAATCAGCCGTGGTCAGTCGTCGAACCTGTGCCAAAGTCAGTCGGCGGCTGGGGTTGGAAAATTGCCTTATTCTCGGAAAAGGCATGCAGCAATCCGCGGGGGTTCCGCGAAGCCTGCTTTCTGACGTATATGAGGCGTTAATCGCAGCAGTTTATCTGGATGGTGGTTTAGAAGCTGCGAATGCGTTCATCATTCGTACGTTGGCTGACGAGCTGGCATCGGCGGTACAAGGCCATTCCGTGGGCAATTACAAGTCTGCCCTGCAGCAGTTAGCCCAGCGTGATCACGGTGGAGCCCCCATTTATCGATTGGTTCAAGAGCAGGGCCCCGATCACAGCAAATCGTTCAAGATTGTTGCGGAAGTACGTGGTCGTCAGTTTACGGGGGCTTGGGGGCGAAACAAGAAAGACGCTGAACAACGTGCTGCCGGCAATGCCCTGGCCGAACTTCGTGGTGATGCACCGCCTTACGCTGAGGAGTAGTTGCCGGGATGACGCGACAGCCCTTTAATGGACAGGGTTGAGCGGGCTTTGGATTTACTTTTCAATTAACTGGCCAATCGATAGGGTGCTTGCGTTGACACCCAAGCGATAGAAAAGTACGATTGTCCGATTACTTTAGGGGCCATCCAAACGAGGCTGGCTCCATCGGCCGTTTTCCGTCCGATGCTCTTGGCTGGCGTCATTGCTTTTGGCTTGCGTTTTGGGGTCTGCGATTTTGAAAAAGTGAAAGATCGCTGATTCGAACCGCTGGTTCAGTTAGCAGCCGCCGTCGGAGTGAGTGGGAACCGGCCGCCGACTGCAACCGCCAGCCAGCAAACTTGGACGCATGAATCCCACTGAACTACTTAGGCTTGTCGACTCGCTCCATCGCGAGAAGAACATCGATAGCGAAATCGTCTTTACGGCGATTGAAGCTGCTTTGCAAACGGCTGTAAAGAAGCACTTTGGCGAAGATGCAGATATCAACGTTTCCATCGACCGACAAAACGGCTCGATTTCTGCCACCTGCAATGGACGCGAGCTGAACCAGGATGAAATCGGCCGCATTGGTGCACAAACCGCCAAACAAGTGATTATCCAGAAGATAAAGGAAGCCGAACGCGATTCGTTGCTGGACGAATTTCATGATCAAGTGGGGCAGTTGATTACCGGAACGGTCCAGCGAAGTGACCGTGGCGTAACGACTGTACAACTTGGCAATATGGAAGCGATTTTGCCGCGTGGCGAACAGATTGCAGGTGAATCGTATCACAACGGCGATCGAATTCGGGCTGTCGTTTTCGAAGTTAAGGCGGCCGGAAATCGCGTCAAAGTGATCCTCAGCCGAACCAAACCTCAGCTGGTTCAACGGCTATTCGAACAGGAAATCCCAGAAATTGCCGAAGGTGTCATTCGGATCAATGCGATCAGCCGTGAGCCTGGCCACCGCAGCAAGGTCGCCGTTAGCAGCTCCGATCAGCGGGTGGATTGCGTGGGTGCTTGCGTTGGTGTTCGTGGCAATCGCATCAAAAACATTACCAGCGAATTAGCCGGTGAACGCATTGATATTGTCCGCTGGAGCGATGATCCGCTGGTCCTGATCCCGGCCGCGCTACAACCCGCTGAGGCAGAACAGGTCTTGCTATGCGATATGATTGGTCGGGCGATCGTCTTGGTCCGTGAAGATCAACTATCGCAAGCCATCGGAAAACATGGGCAAAATGTCCGCTTGGCCAGCAAATTAGTGGGCTGGGACATTGAAATCATGACCGCAGGAGAACTGGAAGAGCAAATCGATCGGGCTGTTACGGCCTTCATGGAACTGGAAGGAATGACCGAAGATTTGGCTCAGAGACTGGTAGAACAGGGATATTTATCATACGATGATTTGTCTGTAATCGAGCCGGACGCCTTGATGGAAATGGGCAATATGACGGCTGAGCAGGTGGATCTGATTGTCGAGCAAGCTGATGAACGCGCCCTAGAGGCCGAAAAAGCTGAGGAAGTGCAGAAACGTCAGAAGAAAGAACAATCCGCTGCTGGCAACGCATCACCCGGTGTAGCAACCGCTCCTCCGAAGGTGGAAAACAAGCAAGCCGAGCCCGCGTCGGAACAAGAGGATAAAATGGACCAGAATAATGACACCGATCAGAAGTAACCCTCTGGTCGTGCAAGACCTGACAAGCACAGGTCTATTATTCGATGCGTCTTCCGTGACAAGGAGGCGCTCGATGTAACGACACCCCCGCTTAACGAGTGGCTGTGTCAATGAATTTGGATCGATGGTGCGCTGCAATAATCGATCGAAATGACAAACCACTCCCTTCCCATACTTGATTGCTCGACTTTCACGAGTATGCAAGTAGAACTTGTTAGGAATTTTTTCACGTGCCGAAACGAATCTACGCACTCGCTAAAGAGTTGCAGATCGATAGTAAAGAATTAGTCGATATATGTACTCGAATTGGAATCCTCAATAAAGGATCCGCGCTTGCGAGCCTAGAAGACGATGAAGTAGCTCGTATCGAAAAGTATTTGCGCGGCGGCAGCACCCCGGCGGCCCCTGAGAAACCCGCGGCCGAACCGACTCCGCCTCCTCCATCCTCTGCAGCACCGGCAAGTCCCAAGGTATCGGCCACGCCTACAGCACAAACTCCAGTGCAACCGGCACCACCACCTTTAGTAAAACCTGCCACGACCTCGTTGCCTAAGTCAACGACACCTGCAGCACCGGTTCGTATCGAAGAACCCCAACGCGCGATGAGCCGTGATGATTTCAGTGCGTCAAGCGGAACCCGCGTGCGAAGTTTGGATGCCCGCAAGAGTTCAAGCAATACATCAAAGTCGGATGCAGGCGCTGGTTCCGAGGACCGTAAAAAGCCACAACAACGACGCGAACCGGTCATCAAACTTGCCAATATTCCAAAGAGCAGTCAAGCTGCGCCGCCACCGCCAAAGTCCAACGAACCTGCGCCGCAAAGACCTGAAATTCGTCTGACACGCGAAGCGATCAGTGGTCACAAGCAGGGCATGAAGGCTCCGCTAGAAGCGTTGGAACAACAACAGGCAAAAGAGCAAAAACAAGCGGCTGCCGATATTGCCGCTGCGGCAACTCAAAGCGGTCGACCAAAAGCGAAACCTCCTGGTACAGGAAGTCCAGCCGCTGCGCCCGCTCAAGGCACCGGTGGATTAAGCGGCTTTAAAGCTGCGGCCGACAAGGCAAAAGGCAAACATAAAGTTGGCGATGATGATGAAGAAGCGCTCAACCGCAAGAAAGGCGTGGGTATTGCCGCAGCTCGCGATGAACGCAAGCGCCGCAGCAATCGTCGACCAGATGAAGTCGGGGAGGATGAGTTTGGTGGACGCAAACGTCCTGACAAAACGCTGATTCACCGCGGTAACAACACGGCGGCACCACGTAAGGAGAAGGCGGTATTGGAATTGCCATGTACCGTTCGAAGCTTCTTGGAGGCGTCGGGCTTGCCCGCAGGTCGTGTGCTTGGCGCTCTAATGCAAATGGGCCGTGGTTTGACCATCAACGCCAGCCTTGATATTGAGACAGCGGAAACTTTGGCCATCGAATTGGGTGTTGAACTTGAGTTCCGACAACCCGCTTCATTGGAAGAAAATGTAATCGACCAACTCGAAAGCAGTGTGGACGAAGCTGAAACACTGGTTTCGCGTCCGCCTATCGTTACCTTCTTGGGTCACGTCGACCACGGTAAGACTTCGTTGCTGGATTACTTGATCGGTACTCGGATCGTCACCGGTGAGGCCGGTGGTATTACGCAGCACATTCGAGCCTACCAGGTCGAGAAGGATGGCAAGAAGATCTCTTTCGTCGATACACCAGGTCACGAAGCCTTTACGGAAATGCGGGCTCGTGGTGCGAACGTAACCGACATTGCGATTCTCGTTATCGCCGCAGAAGACGGTATCATGCCTCAAACCGAAGAAGCCATCAGTCACGCCAAAGCGGCTGGTGTGCCGATCGTGGTTGCGATGAACAAGATCGATTTGCCTGGCGCCGATCCGAATCGCGTGCTAACGCAAATGACTGAGCACGGACTAACGCCTTCGGAATGGGGCGGCGATGTGGAAGTTGTCCGCACCAGTGCTATCACTGGCCAAGGCATGGACGAACTGCTTGAAACATTGCTGACCGTTGCTGAATTGAATGATTACAAAGCCAACCCAACTCGCCCTGCGATTGGTGTCTGCTTGGAGTCAGGTCAAGCCTCCGACAAGGGTGTGATCGCCAAGGTCATCGTCCAAAATGGTACGTTGAACGTCGGCGATATCGTGCTTTGCGGTACCAGCTACGGTCGCGTCAAAGCCCTTTACGATACGTTGCAAACCAACAAGCAAATGACGTCCGCGGGACCGTCGGTGCCCGTGAATATCACAGGTCTCGATGCACCACCTGCCGCTGGCGATCGGTTCTATGTGCTGCCTGACATTATTCAAGCTCGCGAATTGGCCGAAGCAAGATCGGATAAATCTCGAACACAATCCTTATCGGGGACTTCACCTAAGGTCTCGTTCGAAACATTCCAAGAACTGCTGCAATCAGGCAAGCTTGGAAAAGAAGAAGAGATCGCTGAACTCAACATCATCATCCGTGCCGATGCTCGAGGTAGTTTGGAAGCGATCGAAAAGGAATTGGGCAAACTTCAGCATCCTGAAGTCGCCATTCACATCCTACAAAAGAGCGTGGGAGGAATCACCGTTGCTGACGTAACCCTGGCCCATGCATCCAAGGCGGTTATCGTTGGCTTCAACGTGATCCCAGATGAAAATGCACGTAGCTTGGCCGATCAACGCAATGTAGAAATCCGTCGTTACGACATCATCTACAAGTTGGCCGAAGACATCAAAGCCATCGTGGAAGGCCGCTTGAGACCAGAAGAGCGCATCATTGAACTTGGGCGAGCTTTGGTTAAGACCGTGTTCAACATCACTCGCGTTGGCGTTGTTGCCGGTTGCTACGTGTTGCAAGGAAGCATAGAGCGTGGTTGCAGAATTCGTGTGAACCGTGACAACCGAACGATTGGTGACTATGCAATGGATTCGCTGAAGCGGCATAAGGATGATGCCAAGGAGGTCCCTCGCGGAATGGAATGCGGTATCCGCTTGGCTGGATTCAACGACTTGAAGCAAGACGACATCCTGGAAGCCTACAAGGTCGAAGAAGTCGCTCGAACACTTAATTAAACTGAGAGCTAACGGCGATTGTTGATGGCAACGATCGCCGTTCTTCGGTAGGAAAAAATTATGACAAGTCGCCGTCTATTGAAAGCTGCTGAAGCCATTCGTGAAGTCGTGAGTATGGCCATTTTGACCGAAATGCGCGATCCTCGTGTTCAGAATGTTACGGTCACAGGCGTTGAAGTTGCACCCGACATGCGTTCCGCCAAAGTCAACGTGAGTGTGATGGGTGATGAAGGCCGTCAACACTTGTGTATTCGTGGATTGCAAAACGCATCCGGTTTTTTGCAGTCACAAATTGCGAAGAAGATTGATACTCGATACACGCCTCGTTTAACCTTTGAATTGGATCAAGGTGTCAAGAAAAGCCTCGAGGTTGCAAAGATCCTCCACGACCTTGCATTAGAACGTCAGCAGAATCAAGCAGCCGAAGAAAAACCAGTTGATCCCAATGAAGCCCCTGCCTCGTAAGTTTCCATTCGTAATACTCTATTCTTAACTGATATCCATCCTGCCAGACGATCTAATCATGAGCAACAAGAATCGCGGAGATCGCATTCAACTACTGCACAAAGTAGTCAAGAAGTATTACAAGCCGATCAGTGCGCCCGAAGGACGTACCGTATTGGAGACTCTGATTTATGCGTGCTGTCTTGAGGACGCTCGCTACGAGTCGGCGGATGAAGCCTTTCATCGATTGCAAGAGTCGTACTTTGATTGGAATGAAGTTCGCGTAACGACCGTCACCGAACTGTGCGAAGTTCTTCACAACTTGCCCGACCCCGCCGCTGCTGCCGTGCGTGTGAAGAAGAACCTCCAGTCGATCTTTGAAACTCGATACAGTTTCGAGATCGAAGATATGGTCAAGATGAATCAAGGCAAAGCCATCCAAGAACTCGAAAAATTGGGCGGCATTAGCCGTTTCGTGCTTGGCTACACCATCCAAAACTCATTGGAAGGCCATGCAATTCCTGTCAGTCAATCGATGATGGAAATTCTGCTATCAACTGGAATCACAACGGACGCTGAAGTTGCTAAAGGTGTTGCGCCATCGCTTGAGCGAACCATCGCCAAGTCCAAGGGACTCGAGTTCTTTTCTTGCTTGCATCAGTTCGCGGTGGATTGGAAATTGCAACCTACCAGTAAGCAAGTAAAGGCCATCCTCAAGGAAGCTGGCGGCGTCGAAAGACCCAAGGTTGAGCCTCCCAAGCCTGAACCCAAACCAGAACCCAAGGTCGAACCAGCAAGCAAATCAGATAAGAAGGCTCCAACAAAAGCAGTTGCCAAAAAAGAAGAAAAGCCTGCCAAGCCCGAAAAAGTTGAAAAAGTAGAAAAGACAGAGAAGACCGAGAAACCCAAGGCGAATACCGCGGAAGCCAAGCCAACTACCAAGGCTCCTCCTAAATCCGCACCGAAAGCCGCTGCCAAACCAACCAAGCCCGCCCCTAGCAAATCAACACCACCTGCAAAACCAGCCAAGAAGGCACCGACAAAGAAACCCACGCCGGCAGCTAAGCAGGTGACTAAGAAGAAAACAGAGAGCAAGCCCGATAGCAAGACAACCAAACGGAAACCGAAGTAGCAATTAGTCATTAGTCATTAGTCATTAGTCATTGGTCATTGGTGTTAGGTGTTAGGTGTTGCCAAACTCTCCCTCTGGGAGAGTCGCGAGGTACACGAGCGGAGAGGGTTCGTAGCGGATCGACTAGGCAAGCCCTCCCCGGCCGCTGACACGTCCGACCCTCCCGCGAGCGAGAGGGTTGGGCATATATCCTTAGGGTAAAACAACTTAAAAACCGCACGACCTCCTCGGGGAGAGTCGCGAGGGACACGAGCGGAGAGGGTTCGCTGCCGTTTGCCTTCGCGGGCCAGCCCGGCCGCTTAATACATCCGACAATTTCAAACTTCAAACTTCAAACTTTAAACTTCAATCATGGCAGGACATTCCCACTGGGCCGGAATTAAGCACAAGAAGGCATTAGTTGACAGCAAGCGGAGTCGACTGTGGTCCAAGCTTTCGAAGGCGATCATTGTCGCTGCCAAACTGGGCGGTGGTGATCCTGATGGTAACATCCGACTGAGAACAGCGATTCTTGATGCCAAAGCTCTCAGTATGCCCCGTGAAAACATCGAACGAGCGATCAAGCGTGGAACTGGTGAGCTGGATGGTGGTAATGTCGAAGAGATGCTATACGAAGGCTATGGCCCTTCAGGTGTAGCCATCATGTGCGACATCATGACCGACAATCGCAATCGTACGGCTCCTGAGATCCGTAAGATCTTTGAAGTGCACGGTGGTAACCTTGGCGGCACCGGTTGTGTGAGCTATCTGTTTGAACGTAAGGGACTGATTGTCATTTCGGCAACCAACGGCAACGAAGAGAAGATCATCGATTTGGCGATTGAGCATGGAGCGTCGGACGCAGAACTGCTCGAAGGCAAAATCGAAATCTACACGCCGCCTGATAGTTTTACCGAAGTGACAACGGCCTTTGATAACGCTGGAATTGTAATGGATGTAAAAGAGATCAGTCGCATTGCACAGAACACAGTCGATGTCGACGTCGAAACAGCCAAGAAGGTCTTAAAGCTTCTCGATACGCTAGAAGACCACGACGACGTACAAGCCTTGTCGACCAATCTCAACTTTGACAACGCAGCAATCGCGGAATTGGCTGGGCAGTAGATTGTAGAACAGTTGTCCTCCAACTGTTTCTGGGTCTGCAAAACGCTTGGCCTGGAGCGAACGAGAGTCTTCTTAGCAAGCAGCATTTCTCGTTTCATAGCCGTGCGTATCACCGGTCGACAAAAGAATGGGGACAAAAGAATGAAAACCGTTTCCCTCAACGGCAATCACTCTACTATCCTCATCCTCTATGAGTTTTCACTGCCTCTTAGCGTACCTTTTGAACCGCAGGTAGCATTAGTCCGATCAAGATCGCGAGGTACACGAGCGGAGAGGGTTCGTTGCCGATTGACTAGCCCAGCCCTCCCCGGCCGCTGACACGTCCGACCCTCCAGAAACGGGAGGGTTTGGCATAAATCACTGGCTTACAACTTGATACACAGCCCTACGCTAATTTTTCAGCGGCTGCGACGGAGGCCTTCATCTTTTCAAGTCCGGTCTTGGCGACTTGATCGGGTGGCTGGCGGTAGTACTCGCGATTGAACAGTTCCAGACTGAGTGTGCCACTAAATCCACCGCGTGCCAATGTCGAAAGGATCTTGGCGATCGGAGCAACACCATCGCCTGGATAGACGCGATCTTTGTCTGCGATCATTGGCCGTGGCGGATCCGCTGGATAGTCATTCATGTGCAGGCAATGCATCTTGGCACCAGGCACCAATCCAATGTTGCTAAAGTCGCTGCCACCTTTGTACAAATGATAAATGTCCAATAACACACAAGCGTCAGGATCGTTGGCCCCAGCGGCCACGTAAAGAACCTCGGCTAGTGTTGCGAGGTTCTTCGAAAACCCCCAAAGCTCAACTTGGGGTGTGACACCAGTTGAACGACCAACTTCCAGCAAAGCACGATAACGATCGGCGGCGGCGTTCAGATTCAATCCGGGTTCGTTGGTTGCACCAACCGGTGGAGCGGCTATGCGGACGCCTCCTAACGCTCGAATGGAGTCCATGTCCTTCTTGGCCTGCTCCAAGCCGGCCTTTCGTTCTTTGTCGTCATCGACAATCCATTTACCAAACGCAATGGCGCTATCCACACCCAAGCCAAGATCCGCGATCTCTTTTCTCAGGCTTGCTAAATCACCACCGCCGGCAACGTACTTGTCGACATCGCGCAACCACAACTCCACTGCATCGTACCCAGCGTTGGCGGCGATCTTGATCTGATCCCGAATTGGAACTTCGCCGCCATTGATGGTGCTCATGTTTAAGCAATATCGAAACTTCATCGGTGGCTTGGGTGAAGTGGTCGCTGCGACTTGCGAAAAAAGATTGCCCGATTGGAGGGCAACGGCACCAGCGGATACGATCGCTGTCGAAGCAGCTAACCAATGACGACGCGGAGTTTTATCAGACATCATAGGAGGACTTATCAAGGGGAGTTGTGAAGGGAATGGTGTCATCATACATCAGCAAATTCAGCGATGCGACCAGATGGACGCTGAGCTTTATGCCAAACGTAAAACAGAACGGCGCCAACCATGATAATTGGAGGGCCTTCCAAAAGCGTCCAGAAAAAGGGAAGTCCGGCCCAGCTGTCAATCACAACCAGAACAGCCCCAAGAAACAAATTGAGGCAAGCAACCATCCGAACCAGTGGCCAATATCGCTGCATGTCAGTGGATATGGCTAACACCATGAATCCATGGGCGAAATACATACCCGAAACAGACCTCGCCAGGTATTCAAAGATGGGTTGCTTTGGCGTTTCACCCAATCCAAGCCATTGGTGAATAGAGTCCATCCAAGTGAGCGGCATGAAGATCGGGAAAAACGCGCAGGCAACCGAGCCGCCGATCAGCCATAACAACCACCGCGCGTATCGAACATACTGATCATTGGGTTCTTTCGGAAGAGAACCGTCCAGCATGACTATTTCTTTTTCCAAACGCTAACGCCACCGTCTTCGCAACCGACCGCAATTTTATCGGCATTTGCATCGATGGCAACGGAGGTAATTGGCGATTGGTGGTGGTCGTGAAATCCGCCCACCAACTCCACGTTCGTCCCATCCCACAATCGAATGTTGCGATGACTATCGGCGATTGCAATGAACTTGGCGTGATTGGGGGCACTCAACGTAGCGCCAACAGCAAGAATCCCACGCGACGTGGCCCGAACTTGTTTTTCTAAGACTAGTTTATTCGTATCGTACAATTCGAGCATTCCGTTTTGGCGAATCACAACTAATCTACTACCTCCTTTGCAAAATCGCATGGCGATCGCCGGATTGGGATTGTCTTTGTCATCAACCGAAAACCTCGCGAGCTCTCTTCCGTCGGATGCGTGCCACAGAACTACCCCGCCATTTTTGGACGCAACGGCAACGGCCTCAAGGTTATCGCGAATTGCCATGCACACCACATTGGCTTCGCCTACGGGCTCTTGGGAAACGATTCGCGTCACCACATCTCTCTTGGCAAGGTTCCACCGAATGAAGCTTTCGTTCGGACCGACACCTGCCAGAAATCGTCCGTCAGGCGATAGTTCAATGGCGGATCGAGAGTCGTTCACTTCAGAAAGCTGAAAGATGGGCTTAATCAAGTTTCCTGAATAAACCTGCAAATTGGTTTGTGGAGCAGGTGCAGAGAGAATTGCTACGACGTTACCGTTATCGGAGCACTCGGCTGACCAAAGCGGCCCCACTGCTGACTGCGCTTCGTAGTGAACCCCAGACTGCAAGTTCCATAGATGAACTCGCGAGCTGCCAAAACCGCTTTGATTTCTTCCGGAAGCAATCAAGCTCATTTGCTTGGCAGGAAGATTGGGGAACAGGAACATTGATGCAATCGGACTGACTGAACCTTCCAGTTTTCTTACTAGTTCATGTGTCTCAGTAAACTCCGGATCAGGATCCTCCAATTCCTCCCAACGTTTGGCGATCATTGGTTCATCTTTTTCAACGCGATTCAATTCGCGGTTGCAGAACACATCGATGGTTTTAAGGATGTTCTCGCTGACCAATTTGGATTCAATCGCATCAGCGATCCACTCCTTGCAAACCTCGATTCCGTGCGCGGAAAGTTTTTTATGCGTCAGAGCACCTGAAGCTTTGGAGAGATTGTTCGATGGAGAAGTTTCCGTGAGAATCAGATCCGCTAGCGACTGCTCCAAATTGCTTGGCAGTTGTTGACGATCAAACTCGACATTCTCACCTTTGTGCCTAAGAATGATCTTCAGTTCATTTGCATCGACAACCGACACCGGATGAGGGCCGACATGGATCGTTAATCCAGGTGCCAATTTCGTGAAAGATTTTTCAACGGCTTTTAGAAAGGCATCGAGTGACCTGGCAAATTGAACTAGATCTTTGACTCGATTGAATTCGGGGTGAGCGTCTGCAATTGCATGATTGTTGTTGCTAACGTAAACAGGTGACAACTCCTTTAGCGCCTGATCAGGTTGCCTTGCGTTGATTGCCTTAATCGCTGCATCAATTGCAGTTGCGATAGCTTCATCGGAGACAGATGGTGTCGGAGGATTTGATGCGATCTGATTGGATGACTCAGTAGTATTGGAATTGGAATTGGAATTGGAATTACGATTGACTAAATCGCGATTGTTTTTGTTGTTGTTGATAGGGAGATCGCCAACACGTTGGCCAAGGAACGAATCGTCAACTTGAAGTCGCAATTCTTGCCCGGCTTCGATGCTGATATCCAAGTCTCTAAGCGATCTGCCGTTCTTGCGAAGTGATAGCTTGTACTTGCCAGGTTCCGCGACCACTTGCGCAGGTGAACCGGCCGTGGGTCGACGAAAATCGACGGGGCGACCATCGATCCAAACTTCGAAATCATCGGGTAACTGATCCAGTACAAGCGTTCCTGAGGTCTTTGATCCAAGTAAGGTTCGACCAAACTCCATGATTGGTTTCTGAAACATGTAAAAAGTGACACAAGCGAGAATCGGAGGTAGCAGTAAAGAAACCAACTTCGCCGAGTTGTTTTTTCGCTTTTTTACAATTCGTTTCGATGGAACGGGAGGCATTCCCACCGGTTCGCGAGGGCTGGGTCTGTCTGGCGCTTGTGCCTCTTGCGAGAGAACAAATGGTTGCAATAGTTTGATAACGTCTGTGGGCGATGAGGGGCGGTCTTCAGGGGCCTTTTCCAAAAGCGTTCTAATGACTTTCCAAAACTCCTGTGGGACCTTCGAATTCAACGCTGGAATGGGCACTGGTGCAAGGTTTTGATGTGCCACTAGTACATCGTGAATCGTACCGCCTTCAAACGGTGGCTTGCCTGTCAACGTGTAATACAACGTACATCCAAGGCTATAGAGATCGGATCGAATGTCCGTCTCCGATGAGTTGATCGCTTGCTCCGGCGAAATGTATTCTGGTGTTCCAAGCACTCGGCCGTCCTGCGTAACTCTGGGATCGCGGCTGTATAACTGCCCTGTGCCTCTGGTAAGCCCAAAATCGAGAATCTTCACTTGCAGATTGGAACCCTCCTTAATCACCATCAAGTTGGCGGGTTTAATGTCGCGATGAACCATTCCTTTCTGATTGGCATGTTCGAGTCCCAGGCAGATTTGTATTCCCAAGAGGGCCGCGGATCGAACCGACAAAGTTCCTTGCCGTTGGATATAGGTCGCAAGGTCTCGTCCAGGAATGTATTCCATGACGAAGCCCAATAAATCGCGGTCGTCGAACGCACTATAGGCACGGCAGATGTTTGGATGGTCCAATTGCGCGGCAGCTTTGATCTCACGGAGAAATCGAGTGCGAATATCGGGGCGGGCCGCCAATTCGGGCATGAGAATCTTCAGGGCTTCCTGCCTACCGGTCAATCGATGTTTGGCCAAGTAGACAATCCCCATTCCACCTCGCCCAAGTTCGCGTTCAATTTCGAATTGAGGATGATTGCTGAGTTGGATGGGCACCGGAATCTGCTTTCGCGATTCCATGCTGGACTCATTTTCGCCAGGTAACTTGGCTTGCTTTTTCGATCGTGGCCTATGGGCTTTTGCGATCGACGCGCACTTTGCGCAAACCTTCAAATGCTGCTTGACCGCGTCCCGAAACGTCTCAACTCCGCCACCTGACAAAAAAACCAGGATCTGCTGGTCGGTTGGATGATTGTTAGGATTGGAATCGCTAGATGTTTGACTGGGCATTTGCGTCGAACATTCAAATAGAATCGGCGACTTTTCTGGGCGAAGAAAAAACGACTTCTCATTTTAGCCACAGATGGCAGATTTTCGCCTGCAACCACAAGTTTTTCTGTGGTTTTCGTCCGCTATGGGCACAGGTCCCCAGAGGAAGACAACAGGAAAATGTTCTAAAGAAAGATTCAGTATCTTTCTTTCATCCATCTTCCTGCTTTCTGGTTCATGATCCTCACAATGACTTGCGGAAACTACTTTCGTAGGGCGTCGCGTATCTCGCGGAGCAGCAGTACGTCTTCGGGTGGCGCTGCGGGCGCCGGCGCAGCCTCTTCCTTCTTCTTTGCAGAGTTCATCAACTTGATGACCAAGAAAATAGCTGCTGCAACCAAAACAAAATCAACGATGGATTGCAAGAATGGACCATAATTCAAAATGCTGTAGTCGACCGTCTCTTTGACGCTTTGGCCATCCTCAGTCATCTTCGTCAATTCAACTGGGTACTTGACGGCTAACTGCTTGAACTCGAGACCACTTTTTGCAGTTAGCAGATTCAGTGGGGGCATAATGATGTCTTGAACGAGCGACGTAACTATCTTGCCAAAGGCGCCGCCAATTACAACACCAACAGCCAAATCAACAACATTGCCTCGCATTGCGAAGTCACGGAATTCTTTGATCATGCTCATCTTAACTCTCCTTCATTGTGGGCGATAATTACATCGATCAGTTCGCAGATCGAAACAGCGATAGTTGTAACATCAGCAGTACAACGACAACAGTATGTTTGGATTGCAAGATAGCGCAATTGTCGGTAGTTGAGACCGCGTTGCTGCCTAACGCAACGTTTATGGTTTCTTCAACCATGGGATTGGTTTGAGTTCGACCTGCTTTACCGACTGGAGATACTCCAGTGTTTGTGACGAAGCATCGCCACCGACCTGCGCATGAAAGTGAAGAGTGAAACCATGCGGCCCGCGTGCATCGATCAATTTTGGTTGGAGTGTAAGAAACGCTTTGACCGCGTCGGTTTGGCCAAGCATAGCGGCACAGAAAATGTCGATGCGAGCCCCTTTCTCTAGCAAGAATTCGACGATGTCGCGTCGTCCCATATGTGAGGCCCCACCTAATCCAGTTTCCCAATCGCCAGCACCCCAATCGATCGTCGCATTGACCAATCCAGGCTCGCGCTCGAGCAGGTTTTTGACCTTATCCAAGTCTGAGTGGGCGAAGATGACAAAGTCCTGCGCAAGCTGGCGATTGATCTGTGGCTTTTTCCAAGATGGCTTGAATCCTGGAGCCTCGTAGTCTCTTTCAAAGGGGGCCTCGGTTGGACCGGCTGGTTTCGTATCTTTCTCGTCTTGACCGAAACACAGCAAACTGCCGCCGCCTATGGTTAACCCGGTCGCGAGTGATGCGAAGTTTCTACGAGAGAGTGGCTGAGACATGGCTTAAGGACCTTATGGTGGATATCGTTGTTTAACCGTCAGCCGTTGGCCGGACGTGTAACCGCCCTGGTGCGCGACTCTATTCGCTGATATTGCCAGTGATGGACGTTTCTGCCTTGTCGTTCAGGCTGGTGCTGACCACGACCGTTTGGCGGAAGGCACCGATCGTTGCATCCGGACTAAATTCAAAGTTCAACAGATGGACCGCCTTCTCTTCTGTGGGAACGGTGAATTTGAACCTTGGATCTTCGCAGTCAATCTTTTCGATTTTAAAAGGTTGCTTGGCTTTGATGACAATCTTGTTCGTCACTTTACTGCCAGTCTTAATCGTCCCAAGTTCAATCTTGGGAGTGGCGGCTACGGGCGGCATTATCGTAGCCCTCACGGGCAAAGTTACAAAGTTATGCTTGGGTTCGTTGGTTACCAAGACAATTTCATCGACCAGTTCTCCGGCGGGCGCATCGTCCTTCAAGCGAACTTGTAGGAGGTATTCAATCTTACCCGGGGCTTTGGTAGGCTCCAATTTGACGGAGAGGTGCTTGTTTGAGCTTCGGACATCGTCAATTTGCCACTTGCTTGTACCGCTGTAGGCGATCGTAACGTTCGTTGACTTTTCCTTTCCAAGATCGACTTCGCCGAACTGGATTTCGCCAGGAGTGGGTGTGATGTCGGAACGAATGTTCCCCTTAACCGTTAACTGAACTTCGGCGTAAAACGGCTTGTCGAAAATTACGGTCACGACGGCCGCTCGAGGCCCAACGAACGCCGATGTATTGAACTCGCATACAATCGTTCCCTCTTCGTAGGTCTTGGCTGTACCTTTACCGACTCGAGGAGTCGTGCAGTGGCAACTGGTACGAACAGAAGAAACGTGGACGATTTCCTTGTACTTGTTGGTGAATTTGAACTCGTACTCGGTCTTAGCACCGCGGGGAACTGTACCAAAGTCGTGGTCATTGATTTCAAACATATCTCTCGCCCACTGCTGGGCGTGCAGTGGCGTCGATGTTTGCATCGAAAAAACCAAAGCGAGTATAGAAAGAAAAGTGGTTCCGAAGATGCGATTTCTTAGATGTTCCAATGGTGAGTTCATCAAACTGCCAACTTCCCTAGAGTGACTGAACTATCGTGGGTACATCGTACCCCCCGCCCCGTCTTTTAATCTATCAAAGTAGTTCGGGCAGACATAGGCGTCTAATGAACTTCATCGTTCACAATCCTGTGTAAAATCAGGATTTCGGCAACGTTTGAGCTTCCGGAGTGACCATGGCAATGTTCGGTGTCACGTCGGCATCCACCAAACTTGTGGCCCACCGCAATCCTCCAATGACTGTCGCCTGGAATATCGGGTTTGTCCAAACGTCTTCGCGATGGCCCATCGAAGTGTAAAAGACACGGCCTTTTTGATGCATTCTGGCCCAAGTCGCTGGGTAGGGTGGCCGTTCGTAGTCCAGTCCCTTCATTCCCTTGGTCTCTTGAACCAGCAGCACGTGCATGTCAGGGGCGAAGTTTTTCAGCGAGTACCACTCCTCATTGAGATCAAAACCCGTGTCCGCCTTCTCCATACCTGGAAACTTGGAATCAACGACGCGCATGCGCGCTGCTTGTTGGGCGCCATGGCCGATAAACTCGCCGCCGATCATAGCGATGTAGGGATCGGGGGTAGATTGGCTTTTTCGGCGATCGCCAGGCGTATGAAAAGTGTCGCTGGCGCAATGACTGCCAAGCATGCCTTTGCCACCAGCCACAGCGTCGAGCAATCGCTGCTTGCCTTTGGCCGTCATAGGCGGAGTCTTATCGGTTCCAGCTTGAGTGAGATCCTCGGTGGTATAAAAAAAGAACGCGTCAAAACGATCGAGATCGCCGTCAAAGACGGTGCCATCTTTGGTTGCTTCAATATCGAACCCAGCTGCTCCAGCGAACTCCGTTAAGACCCGCTCGGCATAGGCAGGTGCATCTCCCTCTCGCTTGACAACGGAATGTTGGAAGCCGCTAGATTTGGTAAAGAACAGAACTCTGGGTCGCTTCGCATTTGCCGCCGAACTTAGTGTTTGTGCAAAGAATGGACTAGCGGCAGCAAGTGCGGCTCCAGCCTTAATTAGATCTCGTCGATTCGCTTGGATCATGGGTGGGACTCGTAGCAGGGATTAACAGTTGATTGAATTGGGAATCCATTAAGCAAAATATGCCACGATCAAGATCATGGCACAGTTGAAAGCGAGTTCTAGCATACCTTCCAACACGCTAGAACTGTTCCGTTTGGTTTTCAATAGGTAGGGAGTTGCTGTTCAAATGGTTGATTCAGCATCAGCGGTCATCGTAGTTATCACGAGAGTAATTGCCTCTACGGCCACCACCTCCTCCGCCACCGCCGCCTTCACCGTAACGTCCGCCGCCTCCGCCGCCGCCACCTTCGCTATAGCGCCCGCCGCCTCCACCGCCTCCACCATAGCGACCTCCACCGCCACCACCGCCACGAGGACGTTCGGTTCGAGGTTTGGCTTCATTGACTGTAACCCGCCGACCAACAATTTCCTGTTGGTTCAGAGCATCGATCGCCTTGTTTGCCTCATCCGAGTTAGCCATTTCAACAAATGCAAATCCGCGAGATCGACCAGTCTCCTGGTCCATGATGATGTTCACTGCAGTAACTTGCCCATATTGGGAAAATGCATTGCGCAAGTCATCCTCGGTTGCACGAAATGACAAATTTCCGACGTAAATATTCGTCACCTTCAAACCCTCAAACTAAAAACAGTGTTACCAACCAACGAGTCGCCAGAAAATCAAACACACACTGTCTCGAAGGGGAAGGACCATCGCGGCATCATGAGTATCAGACAACCAGGCTTAGCTCCGGATTATCTGATCCGGCAATTCCATAGTCAACTATTTCCCAACAAATTAAATAAAACAAGGGCACGCAAATACGTGCCCTTGAATAGTTTGTTTGCCAGCCAAATCGAGCCTAAAGACTCTTCAAAGCCTGCAGCGCAGCGGCATAATTGGGTTCAGAAGTGACTTCGGGAACGATTTCCGAATAGACCACTTTGCCAGACTTATCCAAAACAAAGACACTGCGTGCTAGCAACTTCAATTCGTCGATCATGACGCCAAATGCCTCGCCAAAGGCACCTGATTGATAGTCGCTGCCAACCCGCATGTTTTTGACATCTTCTGCACCACAGAAACGGTTCTGCGCAAATGGTGTATCACGACTGACCGTTACCGCATTAACCTTGTCGCCCAAGGCAGCCAATTCCTGATTGAACTTCTTGGTTTGTACGGCACAAACGCTGGTGTCGAGAGAGGGCACTATGGAAAGAATCGTTCCCTTGCCTTCCAAGTCTTTATTCGTGATTGTCTTTAATCCACCTTCAAAATAGTGAAGAGTGAAAGCCGGTGCCGCTGCCCCCGACTTTACTTCATCACCGAGCAACGTCATTGGATTTCCTTTAAACGTAATTACGCCTTTGCGAGCCATAGCCATTATCCCCATTATTTGAGCGCGGTTGTTAGAAACATTGGCAAGATATTAACGAACTTTGCCAATCATCCAACCCCCAACTGCGCAAGGTGCCACCCACCATCTACGCAACAGCCTCGCAAGGTGCCCTCCCGACCCCGTCAACTCCCGGCGGGAGTCGTTCGGCAACGCACCCTCTCCGCTCGTGTACCTCGCGACTCTCCCAAAGGGAGAGTTGGGTAAACCGTTAGTCCGTATCAACTTAAAACCGCACGACCTCCAAAGGGAGAGTTGGGTAAACCGTTAGTCCGTAACAACACAAAACCCAGGGCCTTGCAAGGGAGAGTTACCCAACATCCATGATGCGTGCGGTTTAGCCGCGACGGGTAGTAGTGGTTTTCGATCGACTGAAAAAGTCCGGCGTGCGTTTGCGTAGTTGATAACGCTGTGCAAACTCGGTTGACGTCTTGTTTTCGGGTAACACCGTCGCCATTCTCCCAGCCTCTACAATAACCCCTGCTCCAACCAACAAACAGCAAATTACCAATCGCTTTGCATTCGCTAGATTCATCATGTTTGCAAGCCTCTCTCGCGTGGGTTCAGTGGACCTGTCGCCGGTTACTCTCGACGACCAATTGGACGAGATTTGATTATCGCAAATACGGTGCCACAAGCTACCGCCAAGTTCAACGGGCTAGCTCAATCGCCAGCGGATCTCAAGAAAATCCAACATTTTTAAGCCAAAAATCTGCTCACTTCGCCAAAGCCAGAGCTAGGGTACCCCAGGTCCGTCGGAACCCATAGGGGTATCAGCGTTTACGAAAAACAACAACGTTGCATTTGGTAAACAATGGCGGCCAATGTGTGATTGTTTCTGGAAGGGGCATCCAGAGATTTCAAAGCAAGGAGGCAGGCGTGTTCTAGAAATCAGATGGAAGACAGATGATCAAGTTTGTATTTAGTCTCGGCGTTGCATTGTCGTTCTTGACCGTTCCAGTTGCCAACGCACAAGTTCAACTCTTTGTCGCTGTAGACGGCAACGACTCCAATATTGGCAGTAAGGACTCGCCGCTTGCAACGCTGCAAGGAGCACGCAACCGTATTCGAGAATTGCGTAAAGCTGGCCCCGATCTTTCAGCAATGGTTATCGTACAGGAGGGGGTATACGAATTTGCCGAACCGCTCGCCTTTGAAGAAATCGATAGCGGCCGACCTGAACAGCGAGTCCGCTATCAGGCAGCCGAAGGCCAGCAAGTGATCTTGCGCGGCGGTCGTTCGGTAACGGAGTTCCTACATTGCAAAAATGAAACGGACGTCCCCGCGTTCCCCAACAAGCAGAAAGTTTGGCGGGTTGACCTTCGTCCTTTTTCCTTGGGTTCCTTCGGGGTTCGACCCGAACGTCATGTTCACGACACGATGCATCCAGCGCATTTTGGTTTGGTCGTCGATGGCCAGCCTCAACGCTTCGCACGTTGGCCTAACGCTGGCTGGTACAAGCTAAATGACGCTGACCTAAAAGACAATTTGTTGTCGATACCTATCGACAAACTCGATATCTCCAAAAGTCTCGATTCTCACTCTGCTTGGGCCCACGGATTTTGGAATTGTGACTGGGAAGATAGTTTCCATCCCGTCGAACTGACGGTTCGCAACAAACGAATCTTCTTGAATTTTACCGATGCAAGTCAGATTGAGCCCAACGTCGGAGCTCGCTTTCGAATCGAGAACTTGCCTAGCCAATTAGATCTAACGGGCGAGTGGTATGTCGATGCAGACTCACATCAAGCATACATCTACAGCGAAGATAAACCGACAGAGGCTTATTTGGCAACCGTTGATTGCCCTGTAACGTTCTACGGTGTGTCGAACCTAGATTTTTCAGGCTTCATCATTGAAGGCGCGCGGAATTGCGGCATCGAAATCGCAGGCGGTAGCCAACTGAATGTGGATCACTGCATCGTACGCAACGTCGGCAACACGGGCATTCACGTCTACCACGGAGAGAATCACGTCGTATCCCATTGCCAGATCTACAACTGCGGTGCCGGAGGTGTTCGTGTCGAGGCAGGTGATCGTTTAACGCTCAATTCTTGCGGCCACAGCATCGAAAACAACCACATCTATGATTTCAGTTTTGACTACCTTTCGTATCGACCTGCCGTCAATGTTGTAGGCGTCGGAACGACGGTTCGCGATAACCGAATTCATCACGGCCCACACGCGGGCATTCTGCTATACGGTAACGATCACAAAGTCGAAAACAACGACATCTCGCATGTATGCTTAGAAACTGACGACGTTGGAGCAATCTACATCGGTGGCAATCCAACCTTTCGCGGTAACCAAATCGTTGACAATTTCATCCACGATTGCGGTAGCGAAGGTCGGACAGGCGTTATCGGGATCTACTTGGATGACTTTACCAGCGGCACATTGGTAAAAGGCAATGCTATTCAGCGATTGCCCCGTGGTATCGTCGTTGGCGGTGGTCGCGACAACCTTTTGGAAAACAACGTTGTATTGCAATGCCTCGCAGCTATTCAATTGGATGGACGGGGCGCAACGTGGGCCAATGAATTTCTGGCTGGCACTGAGTCCCAATACAAGTTGCTATGTGAAGAAGTACAACACACCGAATCCGTTTATTCCACCCGCTATCCTGAATTGGCTGGTGTACTAAACGATTCTCCTGAATTGCCTAAGGGCAACGTGGTAGCAAGAAACTGGATTGACAGCCCGATTGCGGTCGACCTGCAACGCGGTGCGAATCATCAGCTGGTCAAGACCGATCGTAATGTGGTTCAAGCCTTGCGTTACTTGGTTGATAAAGGCGAAGGCAAGTTCGAATTCAATCCGGCCGGCGTCAAACTGCTGAGCGAACTCAAGACGGGTGAAGCAATCGATGGCGGACGCTTGATCTATCGACTCGAGAAGTAGATCGGCGTGTCAGCGACTGGGAGAGCTGTAGGCCGATTTCTCCGAAATCGGCGAGCGCTGTAACCCTCTCCGCTCGCGTACCTCGCGACTCGCCCAAAGGGAGAGTTGGGTAAAGCGTTAGCACGTAACAACTTAATAAACCGCAACCTCCAGAGGGAGAGTTGGTTAACCGTTCGCACTCGTTAGATGTCAACGATTCTTCCAAACGTGGCGTCTGCTTCTTTCACTTGGGAATGCGATTGAGCGTGTAATAGGCTGCTGGATGCAATAGAGGTTGTTGGGATTGATTTCGGACTCCTTGAGCGATCAACTCATGGACATAAAGTTCGCGCATGCCATCGACTTGCAAATGGACCTTTCGGCCATCATCGGAGACCGATGCAGACACGATGCGGTTGACGCGATCTTGGATCTCATCGCTCCCGTACGTCTCATGGTACAGATAGGTGTAGTTGTGCATTGCATAGGATTTCGGATCACTCGCTGAAGTCCTATCTACTGGCTGGGTGAAGACGATTTCAAATCCGTCTGATTGAGCCCGCATTTCAAGTATTTCAAATGGCACTTTGCCGGTCCACACCAACCGCTGTAACCCATAGGAAGCAGGTCCCAAACTGCTCCACCCGCGATTGGTGAGGCCAACGAACACACTGCCATCTACACCTTGCGTTAGTCGCAAGACGGCCGAGTCAAAGCCCGATCGAAATGGAAAGCAAGCACCCTGGTATTGGCCATCAACTTTCTCGAGAAAGACACGATGAATTCCCGCTTGAGTGAATTCGCCAATGAATAACTGATTGGCAAATGGACCAAAGCTGCCACTGCTCGCATCCAGCATCACATCGGTTGCGGACTGGCCGATCTTCTTATACGGAAACCAAACCGCTGGTGGAACTAACTGAGGCATACGTTGAATTGCATCGGGATAAGGCACGCCATTAGGCACTTCTGGAATGTCGCTGATCGGTGATCCAGGCTGATTCATCGATGCCAACGCTTCTGCATGATGATAAAAAGCTCCACGGCGCAGGTGATGCAGTGAATTGGTGGCGACCCAATTGCCTTGCTGGTCGGTGTAAAACATATCGCCAGCCGCGTTGGCCCCCAAACCACTGGGTGATCGCATGCCTGCCGCCATCGGTATCATTTCACCATTGCGATCTATTTTCATTCCCCACCCACGCCATAATCCCTGCTTGTAACCCAGGGCCGGCTTGGATACGACACGATTCAGTTGCTCTTTACTTAACCCCATCCCAATGTTCAATGTAATCCATAGATTGCCGTCCCCATCCCGTTTGGGTCCATAAGCGTACTCGTGATAATGCCCAGTTACACCCCATCCGCTTGCGATCGTAAGATACTCGTCAGCTACGTCATCGCCATCGGTATCTCTCAATCTTGTCAACTCTCCGCGCTGTGCGCAGTAAAGGCTATCTCCTTGCTTTAAGAGTCCAAGTGGTTCGTGCAAAGCGCTTGCAAAGCGTTTGTAGCGGATGTCGTTTGGCGATTGTTCATAGACTCCGTCCAAGATCCAGACTTCACCTTTGCGAATGGCGACCGCGATTCGATGATCGTCTAGAACCGCCATACCGCTAACCTCAAGCGCTAATCCATCTGGTGCCGGTCTCCAATTTTCTGCCCTCGAATCAGCCTGGGCCTTCGAAGTGACAACCGATTGAATGCGGTAGTAATCCGATTCGGTGGGAAACGATTGGGAGAAGGCCACGTTCATGGCGGTGTTGTAGATTAGACTAACGCAGCAAAGTAGCAGCGGTCGGTAATGACCGACAATCGCGTCGACGGAGCGACGCGGCACACTGATCGCGTCGGCGGAGCGACGCGGCACACTGGTTGCGTCGACGGAGCGACGCGGCACACTTTTGAACCCAAGCATTACCATCGATACTCCGTGACTAGTTGGATCGATTGCTGAAACTCAATGGGCACAATCCAATCTTGCCGATCGGTGTTTATGCGAATGGAACCGATTTGCGAGTCAACGGACTGTGAACCCAGTTGCGTGAGGCTTACCTGAAGTTTTTGTTCATCCACTGCCGAGTTCGCTGTCGTCATGTTCAGTTCCTTGCCCGCATGGACCAACCAACTCAATCGAATCGTGCGACTGTCCTGCCCCTGACACAACAGTTTCCAGTGTCTGCGCAATCCACCTTCCCGTAGTGGACTAATTCGGTCTTCGATTTCGATTTGATTGAACTGGTACAAAAACGTCGGTGTGCCACCCGCATCCAATCGATACCCCTTGAATCGGTAGCCTTGCATATCTGTAGGCCAAGGTTGGTTGTTAGTGGCGACATTTGCAAATGGCACCGAACTGGCAATTTGAACAATGGACTCACCAAGCGGCTCGGCGGGTGGTGCAAGTCGAACAAACCACGTTCCCTGCGCATCGAGGAATTTCCCTTGCCATCCGACCGCCAATCGCAAGTGTTCAGCATCGAACGCATAGTGAACTTTTTCAGGAAAGCCGACAGCGATGGCGTGCGTTCCAGCCTGCTTCATAAACGTGCGAAGAAGAATCGGTTTATCCGTTGGCTTTAGTTCGTAATCACGATCGCGGGCTTCCTTTATCTTCGATGGCAAGCCAGGTGACTTGAGCGTCAGATACGCCCACATCGCAGCGATCTGCATATCGACGTTACCTTCCAACAAATCAGGTCGCTGACTCTTTCCGTCGGGAAAAAAGTTAGGCATTCTCGTGCGGGCTTTCAATCGCCCCGGATCCGCCAAAAACTCTCCGAACCAATCAGCCTGTATGCGACCATCAATTGCGTGAAGGTCAACGCCAACGACGCCCGGTAGCGTGTTACCGTTGAATGCATGGCATTGAACGCACGCTGTATCCATCAATTGACTACCAACCTCTGCCAAATCCTTTGCATTCAGTTTCGGAGTGGCAGATGATTGAAGCGAGCGTTTCGTTTCTGATTTGTCTACTGTAGCCAAGAGTTGAGGGAGTGTTTGACTCAAGTCAGAGTTGAACACCGGCATGCGAATTTGAAGGTGTGGCCGCACATCCGCTTTCTTCCCAAGCAATACATTTTTCAACCAAGTTGTTTGCAGTTTCCGTCCCACGTGATCCAGCGGCGGTGGAAAACGACCTTCGTCACCAAGATCAATATTGCCAACGGTAGAAAAGTGATCGCGTCGATAGCGCCCAACGCCGCCGATATCGCCTCGACTGTGGCAAGCGTAGCAATTGAAACTCAGTAAATGTGCTTGCAACTGTTGTTCGGTTGTTGCGTTTGTGTTGACAGTGGCATGCTGAATAGACCGTATCGCTGACTGAATGGAAGCAATTTGATCCTGGGCAAGTTCAAATTGAACGGATCGCGGCGAACTTGGGCTCAAGCACGCTCGAGACGCATCTGTTTCAAGCTTTGCCAGCGGAGTTGCCTGTGTAGAAGTTTTGAGGCCTTTCGCAGCATGGCAATTTACGCACTGCAATTCAGTAAACCATTTTCGTCCTTGCGCGATCTCCTCGATCGTAAACTCTTGGGACGATGGGGCTTTACCTGCATTCGCAGAAACATCGTTCATCAAAAGAAAACCGGCTATGTTTGCTGCTTCCACCGGTGCCAGTTTTAAACTAGGCATGCGACCAGCCGGACGCGTACGGAGCGGATCCAATAAGAATAAAGTAAGCCCTTGCCGGGTGTACTTTTCATGCAATACGCCGAGTGGAACCGATGCAACAGTTCGAGCCGCACCGGTTAATCCCATTTCTGACAGTTGGTCTGGCTCGAGTTGATCAAGCAGTTTGTCCAATGCAGATTGCGGAGCAGAAGTGCCGCCATCAGCTTGATTGTGATCTCGCAAGATAGCATGGCAAGCGACACACCCCACGTTGTGATAGAGTTGCTCGCCAAGGCTATTGTCGCTCAGATTCCAGAACTCATGCGGTACAGGAATCAAGCCACTGCCCTTGACCTCAGGCAATGTTGCATTCAAGGTCGAAAGAAACGCCGTGATCGCACGAGCCACCTTCTGTCGGTCTGCTTGGCGATTCGCCAGCACATCAGGCATCGTTGTTCCTGGTTTGACACGATGCGGGGCAATCAAGAAACGCTCGACCCAATCAAGTCGCAATCGACTGGCAACGTCATCGAGAATTGGTCCGCGTTTAGCTGCCCAATAGGGATCTTCGGAAGCATGGCAAGCCGTGCAACTCAAATCGCGAATCAGCAAAGCTCCCGACTGCTGATCTTCGATCTCATGATGCTTGCCAAAGCGATCGTAGCCCGCGATGAACGGCACGTGATCTTGCGCCATCACAAACGCATGTGACAACCAAAAAGCAAACAAACATAACGTACTCAGCACCAATCGTTTCATGTCCGCCTTTTCGTGTTTGAATCAACCATGATCTACCTCTGCATCTGGAGGCCATGCTGTTTTTGCGACCAACTCTCCCTTTGGAGGTCGTGCGGTTTTTAAGTTGTTACGGACTAACGGTTTACCCAACTCTCCCTCTGGGAGAGTCGCGAGGTACACGTGCGGAGAGGGTTCGTTGCCGAACGACTAGACAAGCCCTCCCCGGCCGCTGACACGTCCGACCCTCCCGCGAGCGGGCGGGTTTGGCATATATCACTAGCTTCTAATTTCACAAACCCAACTCTCCCTTTGGGAGAGTCGCGAGAGACACGAGCGGAGAGGGTCTGCCGATTTCGGAGAAATCGGCCTACGATCGTTTCCCATCTCGAGCTTTAATCAGCATGTCAATCCACGGGCCGATGTAGTGACCATTGTCGTGAAACGTCCGACCGCTAACCATGTTGCCATCGATCACGCAGGGCTCGTTGACAAAGATCCCACCACAAACTTCCAAGTCAAATCGGCACTTAGGCACAGTAGCCATGCGGCGTCCTTTGACGCAACCAGCGTAGGCAGGAATCTCAACGCCATGACAAACACTGGCAACAGGTTTGTTGGTATCGAAAAAGTGGCGAGTTATTCGAACTAAGTTCTCGTCGTA
The DNA here is from genome assembly GCA_037367405.1 of Ottelia alismoides. NCBI lineage: Eukaryota > Viridiplantae > Streptophyta > Magnoliopsida > Alismatales > Hydrocharitaceae > Ottelia > Ottelia alismoides. Next base: position 874,072 of record JAZKJV010008684.1, read on the forward strand.
TCGAATGTACTCTGGAGCCCTTCCGCCTGAAAACATGATGCCCGCGTATTCTTCCTCTTTGACTTCAGCAAAGGGAACGTCACACATCAGAGTGTAACCTTCCCATTCCTTGGTGATTGTCCAACCAGGCTTCACTTCGTGCAGAACAAGTTGATACAGCCGCTTTTCCGGTGCAGTAACGACGGGCTGAAAACCGGCTTCACGAACTCGGTAGTAGGGATACATCGTGTCGAGTAATTCGGTTGCATCGCCGATGACAATCAAGACCTTATCCATCAGTACGCTTTCTTTTTGCTATGGGAGGAAACTGTTCAGCATGTTAATGTAGTTCATGAACATGCGGATGATCATGAACGCCAGTACCATCATGATCATCAACCAAATTGCGATGCTGGCAAGTGTCGCTATCACACCAAGGGCGGCAATCGATTGTTGCTGGTACTGCGTTGCCAAATGATCGAGTGACTCCGTTTCGGTGCCACTCAACTCGCCTGTTTTCACGGCATCAATGAACTCGACGGGGAAAACATCGGCAGCGTCAAAGGCCTCGCCGAAACTCATACCAACGCCGACTGCATCAACGGCACTATCCATTCCGCTGATGAAATAGTAATTGCCGGTTGAAAGGAATGCTTGCTTGACGCTTCGCTTGGCTTCGACACCGGCATTCAAGAGCATCGACAACGTCATACTAAATCTGGACAACCCCAATGTTGTTAGAGCGGTTCCCAGTTGCGGAATCTTCTGGACAATAGGCATCAAGATGCGATGGCAATTAAACCAGTTCTTCCAAATGCCAAAAATCAAGATTCCCAAGGAACCAAAGATCATCGTAACAGCGATGCAGTAGGTTATGAATCCGCCAAACCCAGCCAAACCTAGCCCAGATGCATCGAAGGCCGGTGTCCCGCTGGGAGCGAGCAATCCTTGAATCAGTATGACTCCACCGATGATCGCAACGGCCAGTGCCAACTGGATCAAAGGCCATGAAATGCGCCCCCAAAAGAATGAACGGGTTTGAATCAGTTGATCATAGTGGTCCGCCATGTAGGTAAACACACTATCCAGTCGACCGCCCAACTCTGCTGCATTGACCATCTGGATCAATAGCGGTCGAAACTGCTTCTTTTCCGCCAACATGGCACGCGCGAGCGTTTCACCCGAGCGGATGCTCTCTCCGATGCGTTTCATGGCCGCCCGCTGCTCGCTGGTACCAAAGCGGGTCTCTGATTCCAGCAGTCGCAATATATCGACGCCCGAACGAAGGCCGATTCCCATACGTCGACAGAACGCCGCGAGCGGTTTTAATTTCATACGCAAACCCGTCCAAAATCACTAAATACGTCGGCCTGATTGGGAAATTTTTGTCCATTGAATATCTTACTTGAAATTGAGTTGATCCGCCTTGCCCTCCCAACACTCCCTCTGGAGGTAGTGCGGTTAAACATCAAAACTAGAGTATGAGGTTCACGGCATTGCTACTGGTATAGCAATCCAAGATTCGGGTAAACTACCGGCTCGCGTCGCACTTGCCTACTTCATCTACACCAAAGCAAATCACGAAAGAGCCCGAACAACATGGATCGAAATCGCATCGAAGCTTATGTGGCAGGTGGCAAACAACTTTGCGATGCTTACGCTGGTTTGAGCCGCGAGGATCTGCTGGCTACGCCGATTCCAGGTACGTGGTCCCTCCAGCAAATAGCGATTCACATGATGGACAGCGACTTGATTGGCGCGGACCGGATGAAGCGAATCGCTGCAATGGACAAACCCTTATTGATCGGCTACGACGAGACCGCTTTTTCCAAACTGCCGGGAACCAACGAGATCGACGCAATGGAGGCGTGCCGTTTATTCGCCGAGAATCGAAAGCTCGCTGCAATCATTTTCCGTGCCCTGCCCGATGAAACCTTCCAGCGTTGGGGAATTCACAACGAAAGCGGAAAAGTGACGCTGGCGGAGATGATCGACAAGTACATCAAGCATCTCGATGGCCACATGGTCCACGTAATGAAGAAACGGGCGCTGCTCGGGAAATAAGCAGACAAAGGGGTTGGGAGCTCCCGACCCCGTTCACTCGGCTAGTCGCTAACACGACAGTCTCGCCCCACAAGTCGATCTAAACTACGTCGTCTTGCTTGTATTTGTCCAGTTTCCGGTACAGTGTTCGGGCGCCGATATCCAATATCCGAGCGGCTTCTTCGCGATTACCGGCGGTCATCTTTAATGTGCCTTCGATGGCCCACCGCTCGATCTCGTCCATGGTTCTGCCCAACAATGTGGATTCGCCAACTTCGAGCGAGGGAACTGTCGAAGCAGGTTGATCGGAGTTCGACTTCGCATGAACTTGATCGCCCTCTTGCATCAACTCTGGCGGCAGGTCATCTAAATCCAAGACGCCGTCGGTGTCCAATACCACCATGGTCTCGACAAAATTGCGAAGTTGGCGAATGTTACCAGGCCATTCGTAACTGTGAAATCGCTTGGTCACCGCCGGTGCGAAACTGCACGAACCTTTACCATGACGACGTAAAAACATCTTTTTGAAGTGATCCATCAAAGGAACGATATCATCAACACGTTCACGCAACGGTGGCAGATGAACGGTTACCACCTTGAGGCGATAGTAGAGATCGTTTCGGAATAAACCTTGGGCGACAAGATCTTCCAGTGGACGGTTGGTTGCACTCAGCAGACGAACATTGACCTTGATGGATTTGTTATCGCCGACGCGAGTGATTTGGTTTTCTTCGAGCACTCTCAGCAGCTTGATCTGAGTACTCATGGGCATATCGCCAACTTCATCGAGGAACAACGTTCCGCCGTTGGCATATTCAAAAGCCCCCATGCGATCGCTAACGGCGTCCGTGTAAGCCCCTTTAACGTGGCCGAACAATTCGCTTTCCACCAAGTTTTCCGACACGGCACGGACGTTTAACGCTTTAATGCGTTTGTTTTTGCGAGGGCTGTTTTGGTGAATGGCTTGCGCGATCATCTCCTTGCCGGTACCGCTTTCGCCAGTAATCAATACGGTTGCATCGGTTGGCGCGATTCGCTTGATGCGTTCGATAACGTCCTGCATCTTCGGGCTGGCAAAGATGATGCCTTCGAATCCGAATTTTTCATCGAGTCGCTGACGCAGTTCCGTATTGGTTTGGCGGAGTTGTACCGCTTCGATGGCTTTGGCCGTGACCGCCCTGAGTCGTCCTGGAGTGATGGGCTTTTCAAGAAAATTGAAAGCTCCCTCCTGCATGGCTTCGACCGCTTTAGGCACCGTCGCGTGCCCAGTCACCAAGATCACTTCGCAGTCGGGCAAAGCCTGCTTGGCTTTTTGCAGGACCTGCATACCATCAAAGTCGTTCATCACCAAGTCCGTGACGACGATATGGAATGTGTTCTGGTCGATTTGGGCCGCGCCTTCCGGGCCACTGGTCGCGACAACGCAACGGTAGCCAACACGCTCGAGACTTTCCGTCATCGCACGCGCATGCGCCCGATCGTTATCTACGATTAAGATCGAGAATTGTTTGGGGTCGAACGATTGTTCGGCCTCGAAAGCAGGGTTTGGGTCACTCATACGTCCATTTCGACGGATTTCGGGGGGCTGAACTATATTTCTTCTGTTGATATAGTAACGTCCAAGTCAAAAACGAGCACCGGCCTATGCCAACGTTTCATCGAGGGAAGTATGACGCTCTGCCGCGGCGTTCGAGGCGCAACGACCGTTACCGAAAACTCACGCGAAGCCATTTTACGTTGTACGCGTCAAATGCTCGGGTTATTGATACGTCGAAATCAAATCAAGTCGGCGGATATTGCCAGCGCTATATTCACCGTTACGAAAGATCTGAACGCCGAGTTCCCTGCTTTGGCAGCAAGGCAATTGGGATGGATCGAAGTGCCCTTGCTGTGCGGCTACGAAATTGAAGTGCCAGGATCCTTGCCTCTGTGCGTGCGAGTTCTGGTGCATTGGAATACGAACGTGGCCCAGAACGAAGTGCAACATGTCTACATTCATGATGCTGTTCGATTACGACCAGATCTTTCCAAGCTTCCACCGGTAGATTGGGTTGAGTTGGAAGATTGGATCGACGAGAACTTGGCGGTTAAGTGATTCCAGCTTTGCTGGCGAAAGCCGCTTCCGAAAATCTCTACCAGAGTCCGCAGGCTGCTGAAAAAGTCGACTCACAAAATAGTGCAGACGAATACTAACCCGACGCGTGAGCTAGGGGCGATTGAAAATCCCTCGCTTACGCCTCGGGTTGCTTTTTTCATCAGCCTGCTAGACCCGGGCGATTGCAACGCTGCTAGCTTGGCCTTGCATGGTATAGCTGACGTGAATAAAGCCCGAACCAGGGTTTTGACCGGCCTCAGCGGGTCGCCAAGTGGCCTCTGGACAAGCTTTTCTCAAGTTGTTGATTGGAAACAAACTGCCACGATGAAGTGCCAGCAAGCTGCAAATTAGTTCAACCGCAGTTGCACCGGCTCCCAAGTTTCCGAAATAACTTTTTGCGCAGGTCACTGACACTTTTTGTCCGAATTTCCCAATTGCATCCGCAATACCAGCTGCTTCGGAAGCGTCCGCCTTGACTGTACCCAAGCCATGAGCGTGAACATGCCATGCATCCATATCAGCTAAAGGGCACTCGCGTAAAGCAGAATTCAGTGCTCCGGCAACAGCCATTCGCAGGTAGTCACGATCATTCTGCGGTCCGACAATTGACGCTCCAGAGCCAACGAATTCGCCCCAAATGGTAGCGCCGCGAGCCATTGCATGATCGTAACTTTCCAGCATCAATGCCCCAGCGCCTTCGCCGACAACCATTCCATCGCGGCTTTGATCAAAGGGTCGTGCCATTTCGGAGGGATTCGGTCGCTCACTGGCCATCTCCTCGATCAAGGAAACGTGAGCCGTTCGAAGCGGTTGGATGCGGCTGCCAGTCGCGCCAACCAGCATCGCATCGGCTTCACCTCGTTGAATAATCGCCGCCGCTTCAGCAACCGCCAGATTCATGCTCGCTTCACGAACCGTGATCGCATTGTTGGGACCGCGCAAATCATTGAAAATTGCCACATGACTGTTGGGCATATTCGGCAAGTATTTCAAAAGCCAAAGGGGATTTACTTTCGGTAAACCCTGGGTCGGCCAGAGCGACACTTGAAACGTTTTTGAGTCATCTCGACAATTTTGTACCCCGTCCAAGTACTCTTCAGGACGCGTGATGATATAGTCGCAACCGAATAGAACTCCGCAACGATCCGCGTTGCGTTTGTCTTCGGTCAAACCGCTGTGGACTAGAGCCTTTTGAGCACACGCGACCCCCATCTCAATTTCGCGACACATGACCTTGGCATTCTTTTTGATCGAACGCTGCAAAGTCTTTTCCAGTGGTCCGTAGTCCTCAATCGCTCCGGTGAAACTAGTACACTCGCCTCCGGATTGAAATGAAAACGCCTGCATCGGCAGGTTTGCGATTGGACGAATGCCCGATTTTTGCTGGCTGATATTCTGCCAGACTTCCTCCAGCTCGCATCCGATTGGGCTGACCAATCCCATGCCAGTGATGACGACGCGATTATTGGATGATCCACCCATTGGAGCAGCTTGATGTTTTTTGGTGAGATTGGTGACCTTTGCGCCACGCAAAGGTTAGCACTTCGACGAACAACAGGAACCAGTGTGCCCGACACCGGCGTTTTCGACAACCCGACCCCCTCCGCAGGCCGATTTCCTGTAGGCCGATTTCTCCGAAATCGGCTAGAGGGTTGGCCAAAGCCACTCACTTACGGCTCAATTACCTCGCCAATTTCAGAGAACTCGGCCTACCCTCGCGAAAGGCAACGATTGTGGGTAGGATTCTTGGTTTCCCCTAAAACAGTTTATGGGCCCAAGTCTTTCTTCTTCTGGGTGACCTCCCTCGATGTCGTTACGCAACTGGATCAGCGGCCGCGTTTTCACCTTTGTTCATGGAAACAACCTGGTTTACAACACCTGCTGGGAAGATCCAAGGCTTGATCGCGAAGCCCTCCAATTGACCCCTCAAGATCGCGTGCTGGTAATCACGTCCGCCGGTTGCAACGCACTGGATTATGCCATTACGGGGCCAGCTCACGTCTACGCAGTCGACATGAACCCGCGCCAGAATGCGCTTCTTGAGCTCAAGATCGCCGGAATTCGCAAACTCCAATACGAAGACTTTTACAAGCTCTTTGGTCAAGGCTACCATCCGGGCGCAGCCAGCCTGTACCAGTCGACGTTGCGAAACGAGTTGAACCCTTGGTCGCAAACTTACTGGGACAAGTGGATCAAGTTCTTCGACAACCCTAAGCGAACGTTTTATTATCGCGGCACTTCGGGCGCCTTCGCCCGTATGATTCGTTTCTATATCGATCGCGTCGCACGAGTTCGCAAAGAGATCGATGCCTTGATGGCCGCTCCGACACTCGCCGAACAATCCGCCATTTATGAATCCATTCGAGATAAATTCTGGCGCCGCTCACTGCAATTTGCTCTAAATCGCGATACCACGCTTTCCATGCTGGGCGTACCCAAAGCCCAACGAAAGCAGATCGAAAACCAATATCCTGGCGGCATTCTGAAGTTCATTCAAGACTCAATGGAAGCGGTCTTCGCAAAACTTCCTTTCAGCGACAATTACTTTTGGCGAGTCTATATCACCGGTTCTTACACTCCCACATGTTGTCCAGAGTATCTAAAGCCAGAAAACTTTACCAAGCTCAAGGCGGACAACGTGTCGAACGTTTCGGTGCACACCGACAGTGTGCAAGGCTTCCTTGAAAAAGGTACTGAACCAATTTCGCGATTCATCCTGCTTGATCACATGGACTGGCTTTCGGACCACTTCTTTCCACTGCTAGAATCCGAGTGGCAAGCTATCCTCGGTCGCGCAGCGCCGAACACTCGTGTGCTTTGGCGAAGCGGCGGATTGCGAACAGAATTCATTGATCGTGTGAACGTAATGCATCATGGCAAGCAAACCAAATTGCCTGAATTGTTGACTTATCATCCGCAATTATCGACCCGCTTGCACGAACTTGATCGTGTCCATACGTATGGAAGTTTTTACATCGCGGATTTGGCGAACTGATTTTCAAGCATGGCGTTACTTCAGGATCTGAAAATACTCTACCACCTCGCGCTTCGACCCGTGCGAGGAAAAGACCACGCCGAGCGCATGGAGAATTTCTATGCGGGGCAAGCCAACGCGTACGATGATTTTCGCAAACGACTACTGCATGGCCGAGAGCATCTTTATCAGAAAATTGAGTTGCCTGCCGGTGGCGTTTGGGTCGACTTGGGTGGTGGAACTGGCTCGAATTTGGAGTTCATTCACGATTCTGTACCGAAGCTTGGTAAAGCCTACGTTGTCGACCTGGCATCTTCACTGTTGGGTGTTGCAAAACAACGTTTTGAAAAGCATGGATGGAAGCATGTTGAGGCAGTGGAGGCCGACGCGACAACCTGGCAGCCGTCCGAAGGTGCGGCCGATGTGGTCACCTTTTCCTATTCGTTGACGATGATTCCAGACTGGTTTGGAGCGATTGAAAACGCCCTGCGAATGCTGAAACCAGGTGGCGTTATTGGAGTCGTTGATTTTTACGTCGCAAGAAAGCACGCCGCTGCCGATTTAGAGCGACACAGCTGGTTCACTCGGAGTTTCTGGCCGGTATGGTTTGCAAATGACAATGTTTTTCCATCGCCAGATCACTTACCATTCCTTCGCAACCATTTTGACACGGTGTGGTGCCAAGAATCCTATTCGAAGGTGCCCTATATTCCGGTGATTCGCACGCCCTATTATCAATTCATCGGTCGCAAGCGGTAGCCGTAGGCCGATTTCTCAGAAATCGGCGCACTCATACTCTCCCTCTGGAGTTCGTGCGGTTTTTAAATTGTTTTACGCTAAGGATTTATGCCAAACCCTCCCGTTTCGGCCGTTTCGGGAGGGTCGGACGTGTCAGCGGCCGGGGAGGGCTGGCTTAGTCGATCCCCTCTCCGCTCGTGTACCTCGCGACTCTCCCAGAGGGAGAGTTGGGTAAAGCGTTAGCACGTAACAACTTGAAAACCGCACGACCTCTCTGGGAGAGTCGCGAGGTACACGAGCGGAGAAGGGACCGAGCAGTGCCGATTTCGGAGAAATCGGCCTACGAGTGCACAAACCCGACAATGCTACTTTGGCAACAGCGCTAAAACCGACTGGCTAGGTCTAGCGATCACATGAGCGGCGATTAACTTGCCAAGGCCTTCGATTTTCGGCTTGGCAGCATCAACTGCAGCGCGCACGGCGGCAACATCACCGCGAATCACGATCGTAACGTAGCCACCACCCAACTTTTCTTTGCCAACCACATCCACTTGAGCTGCCTTGCAAGCGGTATCAATTGCTTCGAAAACCGCCGTAAAGCCTTGAGTCTCGATAAAGCCTAATGCTTGAACTGGTTCTGAACTCACGTTGCTTACCTTATCATTGATTTCAAAAGGATTGTTGGAAAGTTCCTTGACCACATTTTGTTGAATCAAGGGATTGAATTCGACTTTGCTGTCGATGCCTTTGAATCCACCCGCACTCAAGCGAGGAATTACTGTAAATGCCGGTGGGGACCCCGTCATTTGTTCAGCTATTGCGCGACCCGCTTCGATGGCCGCACTGACGGCCGCAACCGGGCCGACAATTTTCAAACAAGTTCCCAGCATGTCGTTCAATTCGACTTGCCATACACGAATGCCCGCCGCCTTCTCCATCGCATCAAGGGCCACCATAGCAGGTGTCCACGCTTTGGTTTCTAGGACGCCAAAAGCGAAATTCGCAGAACCTGTTGTTTCGGTTGCTGTCGACATACCTTCTCCGTTAAATGCGAACCAAACCGAGCTGCAAACCGCCAAATGGGTGATTTCACTCCATTCTATCGGGCTGCAACTCCATCCCATCACTGTGACTCGCAATCCAGATAAGTCAAGCGGACCATGAGGTAGGCCGATTTCTCCGAAATCGGCGTCGCGTCGGTACCCAACTCTCCCGTTTGGAGGCCGTGCGGTTTTTAAGTTGTTTTACGCTAAGGATTTATGCCAAACCCTCCCGCTCGCAGGAGGGTCGGACGTGTCAGCGGCCGGGGAGGGCTTGCCTAGTCGATCCGCAACGCGCCCTCTCCGCTCGTGTACCTCGCGACTCTCCCAGAGGGAGAGTTGGGTAAACCGTTAGTCCGTAAAACAACTCAAGAACCGCACGACCTCTTTGGGAGAGTCGCGAGGTACACGAGCGGAGAGGGCGCCGATTTCAGAGAAATCGGCCTACCTCCATGCGAGAGGAAATTAGTGCAACGGCTTCTTTATAAAAAAGTCGCTACACTAAATGAGCTAATTCCTTTCCGATGTACTTTGATTCCAAGAATCGAAAGCTTTGCCGATTTCGGAGAAATCGGCCTACAAAATAATGTCACGATCACTCAATACGATTCTAAGTTGCTTCTTGCTCACTTTGCCCTCGATTTCCTATGCTCAAATGAGATGGGTTGAGTCGACGACTGGCTGTGATTCAAGCTTGCGAGGAATTAGTGTCGTAGGCGAAAAAACAATCTGGGCTTGCGGTTCCGCTGCAACGGTCGTTCGATCCAATGATGGTGGAAAAACTTGGAGCCAATGTGGACCAAGCGGCTTTAGCCAATTGGAATTTCGTTCCATTGCCGCTTTTAGTGAGCAGGAAGCAACGATCGCCAGTGCTGGTACCCCGGCCGTGATTTTACAAACCAATGATGGCGGCAAGACATGGAATGAACGCTATCGGACTGAAGCGAAAACAGCCTTCTTTGATGCTCTCAAATTCTGGAATTCTCGCGACAGTACATCGCGTCTTCCCCAAAGAGGCATCGCATTCAGTGATCCAGTTGACGGCCGTTTCCTTATCGTGACAACAAACGATGGAGGCCAAACTTGGCATGCGATTGATTCAGTCAGTGTACCTTTGTCGCGAGAAAATGAAGCTGCATTTGCGGCAAGTAACTCGTCGTTGCTGGTCGGCCAAAATGGCATGGCTTGGATTGGCACCGGAGGTGCGACGTCGGACCATTCGCGAGTTTTGTTTTCGAAGGATTATGGTCAACATTGGACGACATTCGATTGTCCCATTTCAAGCAGTCAATCGGCAGGCATCTTTTCGATCGCTTCATCGCCAGATCATACGAGACTGGTTGCGGTAGGCGGCGATTACCGGCCCGACGAACTTTCCAAGCAGACGGCAGCGGTTAGTCGAGATGGTGGCCGGTCTTGGAAGGTTGCCGCCAAACCACCCACGGCATTCGTGTCTGCGGTCGCATTTCTCGAAAGCAATTCAGCCCAAAAATGGATTGCAGTTGGTCCAACCGGTAGCTTTGCCAGTTTGGACGGTGATGACTGGGAACCATTTTCCAAAACCGGCTTTCATGCAATTGCTATATCGGATTCCGGGACTGCATTTGCTGTCGGTTCTGCGGGCCGATTCGCAGTTAGTGCTGGAAAATAAAGAATCGTTGACTCGTGAAGTTCAGTTGACTGGCTTAGAATGGAGGGTGAGCTAGTTGACACCATGTCGAACTCGTTGGAAGAATCGCCCAAACATTCATCGCGTGCGATTCGAATTTCGCTAGGAACAGAAGGCTGTCGTGGAACCATTCACGATTCTTTGTTCAACTTGTCAGAGTCGTATTCGGGTTCGTAATCCAAGCTTGATTGGCCAGCTTGCGAATTGTCCCAAATGCAACTCAATGATCCAAATTGCGTTGCCGCAACAGATTCGCGTTGAATCCGACGGTTATATGGCTGACTCAAGCGCTATGACTAAGGAGGGAATTACCGCGCCGGCCGAGGATGAATACCGATTAGCGCCTGAGGATCATACTAGTTTTGATGACGAAGTTCCGGCCTTAATTGCGCCACCCATCGCTTCCGCAGACAATTGGACGCCGGTACCGGCTCCGGTTATCACTCCACCTATGCCGACTCAAGAGTGGAGCAGTAGCAATGCAGCTCGCACTCGCCAAATGTTGATCGTAGGTTTTCTAGGTCTGGGCGGTGTATTGGTTGCGGGACTACTATTTGTAGGTTTTCAACGCTGGTATTCGGGAACCAGCAAGGCCAACCAAGCCAATCAACTTGCCAAGGCACCTGAGCCACCTCTTAACAACATTCCCCCGGTTATTGATCCGCAGTTGGATCCACTCGATGTACCAGCGCAGCCGACGAATGTCGCGACTGGTGATGTTACTGCGGAGCCCAATTCCACGGAGGTAGCATCATCTGAGACGTCAACTGGAGAACCGGTAAAGGAACCTTCAAGCAATACGCTTGAGCTGGAAAAGCCAAAGGAGAATTCCGCGAACAGTGAAGATAAACCTTTGCCCGATGAAACGACTGCTGATCAACCTGCAACAGCAGAACTACCCAAGCAATTAGAGAGCTTTAGTCAAATACTGGAGCGATCTTTTGAGCCTTCCATGGTGCCGGATGGCGTAGAGAAACAAAAGCCACCTCCAACGCTTGAGGAATTGGGGATTCCATCTGCTGCTGAATCGAAGGCAATTCCTCCAGTGGATATTGCCAAGCACTTGGAATTCAGGATAGCAGGACTCGTGTTGCCTGACACCGTTCCGCTTTCCAGTGCAATCAACTTGTGGGTACAGTTGAGCGGCATACCCACGATCGTTGATCTGGATTCACTATCGGCAGTCGGATTTGACTTCAAACCGATTGCTTTGAAAATCACTGAGTCCACAACGATCGAACAATTGCGAGATGCTTACGCAGAAAAGCTCGGCGTGCGATTCGAGCAGGCGGATCCAAGCATGCCATTCTTGGCAGTGTACGCCTCTCATGGGGAGATGAAAGAGAAACTACCCGAGTCGATCAGAATCAGCGATCTGGTTGAGGATGATGAGCAACATAAGTGGCTTTTGAAAGCACTGGATCAACTGTTTCCTCTGCAGTCTGGCAAATGGAAAATCAGCGATGGAAACCTTTCCCCCGATCCCATGGTCGACGCGCCAACCTGGTTGTGGACGATTCGCATGCTCGAATCGTGGCGGGATGCGGCTAAGAAGCCAAGTGCATTAGCCGACGCTGACACCAAGCCAGTCATCAAACTTGCAACTCAATATGTCAACGTGGATGAGTTCAGAACGATTGACCAACCATTAAAGCTTAGCATCAAAGAAGCATCACCGACCGGACAATTGCTTTCGCAGATTTGCAATTCAGCCGGGCTGCAAGGATGGATTGATTGGGTCAGTGTCGGAGCAAACGGACTTGGTCCAAGTTCCTCCGACATGTTAGTAACTCAAGGTCGTTCGCTAAGACAATGCATGAAAGTCCTTTCCGAGAAATATGGCTTGATTGTGGCGATTGAAAATGACAAAGCGATTTGGATTACCACACCAACCGCGTATCGTCAGCAAGTACGTTTGTACGTACTTCCAAGCCAGGGAAAAACTGCTGAGCAATGGCAAGATGAACTGCAACCATTAACGCCGCTTGGTCCCAACGGTGTCGAGCCAGTTCGCGTCATCCCAACGCCAGACAACAATTTCGTCATTGTCCGTTGTTGTCGCCCAAGACTGTAGGCCGATTTCTCCGAAATCGGCAAGTCGCCGCAGTTTTAGCCGGGCTTAGGCCCAAGATTACGCCCATCACAATGAAAACATCTGGTGTTTTTCGTAAAGCGATTTACGGTTCTGCAACTCATCAATCAAGTCGTTCAACTGCTTTTTCTTCGCTGTCTCAATGGCGAGGTCACTGACGACAACCGCTTGATCGAAGTTACCCGCGCTGGCATAAGCGATTGCCAACACATCGCCGGCTTGAGGGGCCTGTTGACCGGTCAACTTCCAAGCTCTTTCGGCCAATTGGATCGCTTGTTGTGGATTGCGTTTACTTGCATCCGGATGCGCAGCCAGGATCCGCGCAACAGCAACGATGATGTTGGGGTTATCCGGTGCAAGTTTAAGTGCAGCGGTGAATTGCTGAAGCGCCTCATTCCATTTCTTTTCGCTTTGCAGTGAATAGGCAAGGCCGACGATGGCTTCCCCCGTACTTGGTTGTGTTGTGAGGATCGCTTGATAGGCCTGCTGAGCCAACTGCGTTTGTCCCATCGACTGCAACACGTTGGCCTTACCCAGTTGCGCACGAGTGGCTTTGGGGTTGATCGCCATCGCTTCGTCAAAGCACTTGAGAGCCAATTCGTTCGCACCGGCTTGTCCAAACTCCCATCCCATGTCGACGCAAACTTTCTCCGAATTGGGACTCAATTTCCGTGCTTTGTCATAAATCTGCTGCGCCATTTCCAGTTGTTTGCGCATCGCCAAGACACCAGCCAGCGTTACCAACGTGGTCGGCTGATTAGGGCTGGTGGAAAGCGACTGATTCAGCCACTTCTCAGCTTCATTGAACTTGCCTTCAGCCTTGTAGATCGCACCCAACATGGCGGCGGCTGGCGCAGCATCTGGGCGAAGAGTCAACCAGCGCTGAAGAACTGGTTCAGCTTCCTGATAACGGCCTTCAGTGACCAGGGCATCACTCAATTTCTGCAACGATTGGACATTGTCGGGCTGGACCGCCAATGCCCGTTGATAAAAAGTGATTGCACCAGGAAGTTCACCTTGCGATTGAAGAAAATTGGCGAGCCCAAGATTGGCTTTAGGATAGTTGGGAAGTACTTTTAACGCTTGACGATATGCGTTAAACCCACCTTCAAGATCACCGGCAGCCTGCATCGTTTGGGCCTGCGAAACCAATACGCGTGCCGTGATTTCATTCAAGTTATCCAACCGAATTCTCTCTACCAACGCGACATCCACATTCTCTTTCGCTACTTGTCCAGCCAAAGAGATCAGACGACCTTTGAGAAGCTCGATGACTTCGGGTGCCGAGGAATTCGCGACCATGGGTAAGTACTCCAGGAAAGGTCGGTCGTCGCGATATATCTCTCCCGCCTTGCTCAAGCTTTTCAATTGTTCCGAACCGCAAAGAAATCCTGCAACGAACGACTCGGGGCGCGAAAGAAAATACTCAGGGCCGGCCCAATACGCATATTCACACGCGGCTTTCAATTGTGGATTAGCGACCAAGCGATCGACGAACCGCTGCGAGTCAAATGGTGGCATGGTCTCTGCGGAACCGATCAGCAACAACTCCGAGGTGTTGTACCAAAGTCGGCATTCGGGAAACGCTTCACAAAAGGTCGCGACCAAAGTCCGAAACTCGTTCGGTCCAAAAAACTCGATCGGAAGAAACTGGCAAACCAACCCACCATCATTTAGTCGAGAGCGTAACCGCTGGTAGAAGTCAAGCGTGTAGAAAGAGGCGATGCGCGGCCGATAGATTTGGCCAACTTCAATCGAGATGATGTCGTATTTCTGATCGATATGGGTCACATAGTTTCTTCCGTCCTCAACAATCATTTGCACACGCTGGTCATCGAGCCATCCTCCATCAAAATGCTCGCGGACCAATTGGACCAATCCATCTTCGATTTCGACACAATCCAATCGCTTGATTGGATGCTTTAGAAAACTACCCGCCGTCTGCCCCGTTCCCAGACCAATGACCAGTACTTCCTTAGGATCCTGGTGAAGCAAAGCCGGAATATGCGCAGCGAAGACTTGATGATTGCGCACGTTTTGGCCTTGCCACATGCGATTGATTTCCAAATGCAATAGATCGCCTTGTCGGATCACCGAAACGTTTGCGTTCACACCTTCGCGAAAATCTACCAAGGTCCCTTCGGTAGACAGAAAAGCCTGCGGTAGTTCCGTTTGAAGATAAGTCGGAATTGCGGCCCATCCAATCACAGACAGCAATGAGAACGTGAATCGAAATATTCGCGACTGATTCACCGCGAGCTGCCACCAGCAGAGGATACCGATTAGGATTGCCAAACCCGTCACCACGTAAAGTGAGTAATGAATCCCCACATAGGGCAACAACAAGAACCCTGCCGCCATCGAGCCAACAATACCGCCCACAAAATTTGAAGCAGCCATCCGACCCGATTGCTGCCCCGACTGCTTGGCGACGGTGACAGCAAGTCCAATCGCCAACGGAAAACAGGCGCCAGAAAGCACCGATGGCAACAGCATCGCGATCGACACAACCAGTAGTTGCTGCTCGATAGAAATGGCATTAAACCACTCGCCCCACCAACCGGGCTTGAGTTGCATGACCAACATGATCGCCAGGCCATTCAATATCTGCGATGCACCTAGCAACCATGCTCGCCATCGAAAACGGTCGGAAACGAGTGATGCCATGCCACTGCCGATAACAATTCCTAATAACACCACCGCCAAAGTCAAGGTGTAGGTGTACACCGTGTTAGGCATCCACAGCGAAAGGAATCTTGTCCAAAGCACTTCACTGGCAACGGCCACAAAACCAATTCCAAAAAAGACAAGGGTCAGCAACGATCTTTGGTGCGCATTTAGGCTCTGCGCGACGTGACTGTTATCGATTGCTTGCGATGTAGGTGGCGCAACGGGAATTTCATGTGTGTGCGATTCTTCCGCCACCGATTTGGTTAGCCCATAGGCAATCAACCCAACCAGCAAGTTGATCGCTCCAGACAAATACAACGAAGCATCAACGCCCAGATTAGGTATCAGCCAGAGACCGCACAAGAGCGTTCCCATAACAGCGCCCAGAGTGTTGATGCTGTACAGTGCTCCAACGCCACGAGTCACACGGCCATCGCGGCGAACGAATTGTTGACACAACACAGGCAAACTGCCTCCCATCAAGATCGTGGCCGGCAGCATGACCAAACAAACGATGGCGATACGAGTTATCGTCAACCAAGCGATAGATGAATAGACGATTGAATAGAACATTCCATAAAGTTGATCCGTCCAAGTAAACATCATCGGACTGAGCAGTACGGCGCATCCCACGCCAAGTTCGAGCCACGCGTAAACTCTCAGTGGTGATTTGAAATGACCGCTATATTTGCCAACAAAATAACTGCCAATTGCCAAGCCAGCGAAAAACACCGCTAACACCGCACTGATAGCCCAATTCGAACTTCCAAACACCAAAGACGCTTTGCGAATCCAGCAGACTTCGCAAATCAAAGCTGACATTCCAGTAAGGAAGAAACAAACAACCGATGTCAAATAAGACGGCGAAGAGGATTGGGACATGAAAGAATTCTCGTTTATTGCAATTGGCCAGAAGCAAGAGCATTGTAACGGAGTCGGGAGGACAAGGCCTCTGCCGAGCCTTTGTTGGCAAAAGGTTCTATCGTTCATCGACTTTCTGGTTTCCAATCGTGCATCCATGGGCACCACGCCGAAGGCTTGCGATGAAAATAGGCCTCCACTGAATAATTGTCCCCAGAACGGTCCATTTCGAGTTGCATGAACAAGAACTCACTGGAAAATAGAACTCTTCATGAAAAAGCAAGAACGCGTCCAGCACATCCTAAAACGACTTTCCGAACTTTATCCCAACCCGCCCATCCCGTTGGATCATACTGACACGTACACGTTGTTGGTCGCAGTCCTGTTGAGTGCTCAATGCACCGACAAGATGGTCAACAAGGTTACACCGAACCT
This sequence comes from Ottelia alismoides, assembly GCA_037367405.1. Lineage (NCBI taxonomy): Eukaryota > Viridiplantae > Streptophyta > Magnoliopsida > Alismatales > Hydrocharitaceae > Ottelia > Ottelia alismoides. Next base: position 890,668 of record JAZKJV010008684.1, read on the forward strand.
GTGGCGACTGGCGAAAACACCGCAGGCGATGAGCCAACGGACCGAAGAGGAAATCCTCGAAGTCATCCGTTCACTTGGGCTGGCACCTCGAAAAGCCAAGGCGATTCGTGCACTTTCCCAAATACTGGTCGAAAAATACAACGGCCAAGTCCCGGATACGCTCGAATTGTTAGAAGAACTGCCTGGAGTTGGCCATAAAACGGCCAGTGTTGTGATGTGTCAGGCGTTCGGACGTCCCGCGTTTCCGGTAGACACCCACATTCACCGACTGGCGCAACGTTGGGAATTGACGTCAGGTGACAATGTCGTTCAAACGGAAAAAGATTTAAAGCGACTTTTTCCAGAAGATAGCTGGAATTCACTTCACCTTCAGATCATCTATTATGGAAGGGAGCATTGCACGGCTCGCGGTTGCGATGGAACGACATGCGGTCTCTGTCGTGAAATGTTCCCCAATCGCAAGCGACCCGTCCAATCGAAAAAGGCGTGACGATGTTTAGAATCCCTAAGTCGATCCAGTCCATCGTTCAACGGGCCGGTAGCTTAAGCCTCCTCTCGCGAGCCTTTGTTACTGGCGCTGTTTGCGCCTTATCCGTCCCATTGCTGATCTGGATCTTTGGCAACGTCGTACATGTTCTGATCGAGGTCCGCGCAAACAATGCCGTTTCTTTTGCCAAGTGGATTCCGGATATTGAAAGCTGTTTGCCGTTGGCCATGACGCCTTTGGCAAAGATCTCGCTTTTGTTAATCATCGGATTGGCATTGGTGATTTTGATTTCGATTTCTATGTATCTTTTCAACCGACAGATACAATCAGCCGCAGTCGAGTTCGAAACGCGAATGATCCGTGCCCTACGAGTCCACTCCAAGCAGTTGGCAACCGCACGAACTCTATCTGCTCAGGACACGGCGCTGATCGATTCCGTCGAGTATCACCTGCCCAGGATAAGAACCAACTTAGCCAGATGGTGGCGGACCTATCCTCGACATGCGATACAATGCATCGGCTGCGTCTTGATTGTCGTGCTGATTCAACCACTTTTGGCTGCGATTACTTTGGTCGGTGCCAGTTTGGTTTATTTGGTTTATCGCTATGTAGAACGCATTCGAAGAAACGCATTGCCTCTTGTTCGGGAACGTGCTACCAAAAACCGCGCTGAATTGTTGAGATTGTGCCTCAAGGGCCCTCTATTGGCCTCAGTGCATTCGGAACCCGCGGTGGATCAAACATTCGATGAGCATCTGGTGCATTACCAGAAGGACGCAGAGCTAAGTCTCTCGAACTCCGCATGGAAGATGCCTTTAGTCGTGGCCACCATCGGGGCGCTGTGCTGTTTGTTTACGTTTGTAGTCGCCGTACAGATTCTCCGTCCTGAATCCACTTTTTCGATCGCCGGCGCAGTTACGTTCTTAGCGGCAAGCGGTTGTGCGGCCTTAAGCGGCTTTCGATTGCAGGCCAGCGCGCGGGATTTACGTCATGTTGAATCGGCAGCCGAAGAGTTAGGGCATTTCCTGTCGATTCCCGTTGATCATCAAAATGGTGCTGTACTCAAGCAAGTTGAGTTGGCGTGCAAGCAAGCCGAACTGGATCACGTCACCCTGCGCGATTGCAACGGACGCAAGTTGCTCGAAGACGTGTCCGCCGTTTTTCAGCCCGGCGCATTGATTGGTATTATCGCCACCGATCGCATACAAGCCCAAGCTTTGGCAGAGTTGGTCATGGGGTATGGTCGACCCACTAGCGGGCGAATGCTGGTGGACGGCGTATTAACATCGGACTTAGTTGCAGACAATCTTTCGAAGTGCGCTTTGTGGGTGGGCGCTGACGGACCATTGTTCACCGGCAGCGTTCAAGACAACTTAGTTGCCTCCAGCAACGCCAATGGGCAGTTGGATTTTAATGATGCACTAAAATCAGCACGAGCATTGGACACGGTGCAGAGATTGCCCAATGGTGTGGCAACACTGATTAGCCCGGGCGATGATCGATTACCCGTTGACGCTGCTTTTCGGTTAGGCATCGCTCGCGCCAAACTGCGATCTCCATCGATCATTGTCATCAATGAACCCACCGACAATGTCGATTCAGCGACCGAACAAGAGACGCTGGAATCGATTCAGAGCTTGATAAGCTCGTCAGCGATCACCGTCATCGTACCCAGTCGCCTTTCAACCGTGCGCGCCTGCGACAAGATCTTGCTTTTGCATGAGCACACCATCGCAGACACCGGCAGTCATGCTGAATTACTGCAGCGTTGCGAGCTCTACCGGCACCTGAATTACGTTCGATTCAACGCATTCCGGAATCTTGCCTAGTGTGCCGCGTCGCTCCGCCGACGCGATTTCCAAAATATGATTGAAAACTCAGGTACCGTAAGTTTGATTCGACAATGCTTAAGCGGTGAAGCGATGGAATGGGCAAGTCCCAACCTACGAGTGGCGTCCAATCGTGCGGGTGCTTTGCTTTTAGAAAGGGCTGAGTACATCGTAGGCCAAGCATCAGCTATTGATCGAATTAGAGAGATCTCTGAGGCAACATTGAAACAGATTTCCACGCCGCCAAGAACTTACCCTCCGCTGTGACGCCCGATCAAACTTTCGAGCATCGCAAAATCGATCTCACTATGAGATTGCCGTGCCTTGCGACAGCGTGTCGGTTTGCGATGATCCCTACAATCAGAATCAAACGGGGTTAGCGTTTTGGTACGGTGACTCGACACAAAGAGCCAACCTAACGATGATGATGATTCTCAAAAGACATGATGGCGATCTCAAAGTTTGGCCAGAATCGGTTTGGCCAACGCGACATCCGGATCAGCGGAACCGGCAGAAATCGCATCCGGATTCCATCAATCGCTACAGTCCGCGCTGTGACGACTAACTAGTAACTAGTGCACTGTCCACATTAGATTTTGGGGTTGAGCGTCGCACAATTGTCTCAATTGTTGCAGCTACGATTGGGACAATCGTGCGACAATAAAACAGGAACCCCAAAATCTAATCTGGACAACGCACTAGCAACCCCTTAAAGACATCCACCATGACAACTCAATCAATCGATTCCTTAGGCCCACTCACGAAATCGTGGCCCCCTGGATCTCTACGCAAAGATCCCTGGGCGGGCAAAAACCTACCGTTCTGGTTCATGCCTGTCCAAATGGTCGTAGTTCTTGCATCGCTATTCCTATGCCTATCGGGGGCGGCGGTAATCTATGTCCAGATTCTCAAACCGATGAATTTGTACCCGGGAATTCTCTGGGGCGGTTTGGTGTTCGCGGCATTGTTTGCACCTCCTATGGTCCTACTTCATTGGATCGGACAGCAACTGGTCAATCGCAACGAGCTAGCCATTCACCGGAACGGAGTGCGCTGGGCTAAAAACGCTGTGTTGTTTGATCAGATCCAATCGCTGTCGATGGGCACCCAGACTTTTAATGAAACGCACTTTCCAACCCTGAACGTATTGTGGAAAGCCCACTGGCGGCACGGCGAAGCCATGCAGAAGGCTGAAGAAAAAGAGAGAGCTGCTACATTGGCTTTTCATTTGAAAGATGGTACTGTCAAGCAATGGAGAAACCTGGGCCAGTGTTTTCCCCCTCAGACACTCGAAGAGTTCTTTGCAAAGCTTGTAGACGGATTCGGCGTTTGAAGTTGTAGAACAGTTGTCCTCAACTGTTTGCCGCGTACCGAATGTCATCGCTACTTTGTTAACGCGTGCAAACCGAGAAACCAACCAAGAATAGCATTGCCGTCGCCCAATGGAACGCAAAGATTTTCGTTACGCTGAAAGCAGTTGAGGACAACTGCTCTACAATATGCACCCATGAAAAATCTTAACAGACGAATTCGTTTTTCACTGAGCGGATTACTTGTGTTCATGGCCCTCTCGGCGTTTACAACTTTCTGGGTCTCATGGCCTAGGCATACGGCTGAAGCCTTCACAGTAAAGTACTTCGCGGAAATCGCCAAAGATGACAATCCTTACGAACCGGGCACGGCTGCCGCTGAGGAATTCGATCTTAAACACTCATCTCCTCCAAAGGCTCCTACGCTCGTACCGCATCGACGTTCCATCCTCGACATTATCGCAGGACGCCAGACATTTGATTGTGAAATGATCGAATTCACCGTCTATCGCGGAACGGTCGTTGCGGGACCAACACCGTTTTTTGATTCCTTGATCCGCTTCTATCGCTGAGAAATAGGGCTCATCCGACTTGTGCGCGCGGATATCTGGCCGGTCCGATTTAGGTGGGTCGCTCCGCGGGAGCGCGCCGCGAACCGGGCTTTGTTATTCAGACTCTACCTCTAATATCAAATTGTGACGAAGCGACTAGGTTATACCAATAAACGTGCTCGATCAAAACGATTCTCCGGAGCATTAAGTCTTCGCACTTCGACGTCGGTTCGCTTTCAGCGATGACCGGTCGACCAACGAGTCGCATCCGGCAGATGCGACCCACCAAAACCTTCAGCACGAACATCGTTAGGGCGTAGCCGTATGTTATGCTGTACGTCCAAAAGGGGACTACGATGAGCGATCAAGCTGGGCAGCGGTCACGATGGAATATCGTATTGCTTTTGATGGGCTTTGCAGCCCTTGGGCATTTCAACCGAGTTGGCATCTCGGTTGTCGGTAGCGAAGTCTTCATTCCCAAGCTTGGCATCAGCGAAACAAGCATGGGATGGGTCTATACGACATTTCTCATTACTTACACGATTGGAATGTTACCTGGAGGTTGGCTGATCGACCGCATTGGATCAGCAAGAACTCTGGCGTTGTACGCAATGGCGATGGGAACCTTTGTTGTTCTGACAGGTGGCCTGGGATGGATCGTTAGTACCCCCGCCAGTTTGTTGATCGGACTGTTCGTCATTCGAGGCTTGGCCGGAATCAGTAACACGCCGTTGCACCCTGGAGCTGCGCGGGTTGTATCGGAGAGTTTTGCACCGGCCAATCGCGCGACCGCTAATGGGATTGTTACTGCGGGTGCGCTGATTGGTATCGCACTGTGTTATCCCGTCATGGGCTGGCTGATGGATCAACTGACTTGGCCCACCGCGTTTGCAATCAGTGGCGGGACCTTCATCATTTACGGAATCATTTGGTCTCAGTTTTATCATCGCATCGGACTGGTGCCATTCCATTCTAAAGATCGTCTATCCGACGAGAAAAGCCATTCGCCAATGCCACATGAAAAAATGTTTCGCAATCGTGACCTGTGGTTGATCACGGTCAGTTACGCGGCCTACGGTTACTTTCAGTATCTCTTCTTTTACTGGATGGGATACTATTTGGAAACGGTTTTGCATGTTCCCAAGTTGGAAGCTCGTTGGATCTCCTTCTGGATCATGATTGCACAAGCGGTTGGCATGGGCGTCGGCGGCATCTGCGCCGATATGGTTTGCAAGCGACTTGGTCTGGCCAACGGTCGACGAGTGATGGTCATCATTGGCATGGGACTAGGTGGTCTGTTTGGCTTGCTGGCCGTCAACGCGTCGAACGCCAACCAAGTTGCCATCTACCTGGCACTTGCCATGGGAGCGCTCGGACTGTGCGAAGGTGTTTTTTGGACCACGACAACCGAGATTGGTCATCGGTCGCCAGGATTCGCGGCAGCCTTTATGAACACCGGTGGCAATGTCGGAGGCTTGATCTCTCCAGTTCTCACGCCCGTGATGGCCAAGATGGTGGGATGGAATGGAGCGATCGTGGTTGCCTGTCTAGTTGCTGCTTTTGGCGGTGCAATTTGGTTCTTGATACAGTTGCCCCGAAACCCACAAGCATCATAATGACGACATCACAGTTTTTTATCCCAAGAATTACCATCGGACCTCCAGTTATGAAACAGATACAGCTGAAAACTTACATGACCTTGGGATTGTTGTTGGAGCTATTAGTTTCCTCATCTCAAGCCCAGTTTGGATACCCTTACGCTGAAACGCTCATAGCTCAGGGCGTTTCACCGCGTCTCCAATATCGCGATTACCGGGGCCTACTACTCTGGTCTCTGCCAGCCAACGACCTGTCATGGAAACTGAATAGCCCGACCAACGCAGGCGTCATCGTTTGTTCGGTAGCAGCGCCCAGTGGCAGCCTCAACCTAAATGCAGGCGGGGTGAGTATTCGCGGCACCGAGTCTCCTAGTGCCAAACTGCACGTAGGGACTATCTCGTCACCAACCGAGCCAGGCGAAGTTCTTGTCGACCCTGGCAATCTCAATGCGCCAGCCACCATTTATGCCGTCAATGGAGCCCAAGGGACCTCAATTTTGCTTGAGACACAGAATGCTGGGAGCGGTGCATCCTTGCAATTAAAGTCGACTATTGCCAAATTCACTCAAAGTGTTGCTACGAACTTTATCATTCGCGACAACATCAACTCCGTAAATTCGATCGTCATCTCGCCAAGCGACAAGAACGCTAATTCTCTGGTGATTAAGAATGGAAATATTGGCATGGGCGTCGCCAATCCAACCAGCCCGCTTGTTTTAGCCAGTGGAGCCAAGTGTACATCCGGAGGGGTATGGACTAACGCAAGCAGTCGCCAGTTGAAAGACAATATCGAATTACTGCCGTTGAAGCGAGCGCAGGAAGCACTCGCCGAACTGCAACCAGTAACGTATCATTACAAGGCCGAACCGGAGGAACAGCAAGTTGGATTCATCGCAGAAGATGTTCCCCATCTCGTCGCGACTAATTCACGCCAAGAACTCTCCCCAATGGATGTCGTCGCTGTCTTGACGAAAGTGGTTCAAGATCAGCAAACTCGCCTGGACGCCCAAGCCGAACGAATTAATCAACAGTCCAAGATGCTCGAACAGCAACATGCCACGTTAGAAAAGTTGACTGAGAATCTGAAATCGTTGTAGTTCAAATATCTTGTGCTGGCGGTTGGGGCTGGCAATTGTTGCGTCCACAGGAACAAGCTTGCGTCGGTAGAGCTTAAGTGATTTCTCTTAGAAAACTCCGTGTGCTATGTGGTTCATCTATTTTAGGGGGTGCAATTTGGTTCTTGATCCGGATGCCCGAAGCCCGCACACTTGAAAATCCGACGACTGGCACTTAAACTCGCAAGACCTCAATTCCCCGCTTTCGGTGAACGGGTCGCTAACTATTCTGTTAAGTTGCCAGACCACCCTGACCCACCCACTGCCTTCTGAAGGACAACATCCATGAAATGGACCACGCTCGCGATATTGATATGCATCACTGGTTTGGTGCAAGGAGCCGAATTTCAACTCAATAAAGGCGATCATATTTGCATCGTCGGCGGTACCGTAGCAGAGCGCATGCAGCACTATGGTTCGCTAGAGACGATCCTGCATTCGCGATTCCCGTCTCATGAATTGGTGTTCCGCAATCTGGCGTACAGCGCCGATGAAGTCAACGGATTTCGCGACAAGAATGCACGGCTTCGATCAAGAGACTTTGGTACCTTTGATCAATGGCTAGAGGGTTCGGCGCCTTGCCCGCAAGTCGACAAACTTTCACCGCGCGACGCCGGCAAAGTTCGCGAGAACCGGTTTGAATTGACCAATACCAAAGCCGATGTCATCTTCGCATTCTATGGATTCGGCGAGTCATTTGCAGGGGAAGCTGGCCTCAAGACATTCAGCGAAAATGTTGCAGCCTTCGTCGATCATGTGGCATCAAAAAAATACAACGGAAAATCCGCTCCGCGATTGGTGCTCTTCTCGCCAGTGGCTCATGAGTACATCGCGGATCCCAATCTTCCGACCAAAGACTATGTTGTAGCTCGCAATGCACAACTGCGAGCCTACTCGAACGCGATGGCTGAAGTTGCCAAAGCTAAGAACGTCACTTTCGTGGACATTTTCAGTTCAACCGCGGGTGAACGCGCCATAGGCCAATCGTTGACGATCAACGGGGTTCACCAAAATGCGCAAGGCGATCAGGCGATCGCTGTGGCTTGCGAAAAGGGCCTGTTCGGTGACTCCAAGGCCGTAGCGAATGCAGACAAACTCCGTAAAGCGGTCAACGACAAGAATTTCTATTGGTATAACCGCTATCGCGTCACCGACGGTTATTCAACATACGGCGATCGTGCTTTCCTGAAATTCTCGGAAGGTCCTGGCGGATATGGTGACGGTCTTTCGAACTACTCAGTTGGCCAACGTGAGCTCGACATCTTAGACGTAAAAACCTCCAATCGCGATAAAGTGGTTTGGGCAACCGCTCAAGGTAAAGACCTTAAAGCTGATGACACCAATATTCCTGACCTGATTCCAGTTATCTCGAACAAGCCAGGTCCCCTGGAAGGCGGCAAGCACGAATTCCTTACTGGTGAACAGTCGATTGAGAAGATGACGGTTCACAAGAACATGAAAGTTGAACTGTTCGCCGAGGAAAGCAAGTTCCCAGAGCTGGTTAATCCAGTTCAAATGGCTTTCGATACCAAAGGCCGTTTGTGGGTTGCCGTCTGGCCAACCTATCCGCACTGGAAGCCTACCGAACCGATGGCTGACAAACTATTGATTTTGGAAGATACCAACAACGATGGTAAAGCGGATATCTGTAAGACATTCGCAGGCGATATTCACAATCCAACTGGATTTGAATTTTGGGGCGGTGGCGTCTTGGTCGCTCAAGGTCCGGACATCCTTTTCCTGAAGGATACCAACGGCGATGACAAGTATGATGTCAAGGAACGCATCGTCCACGGTCTGGATACTGCCGACACACACCACACATCAAACAGCTTTGCGTTAGAGCCAGGTGGAGCGGTTTACTTCCAAGAGGGAACCTTTCATCACACGCAAGTTGAAACTCCTTGGGGTGCATCGCGCCGTGTAGCGAATGGAGCGGTTTTCCGTTACGAACCACGAACTCAAAAGTTCGATGTTTACGTTTCGTTCGGATTCGCTAATCCGCACGGTCACGCTTTCGAGCCATGGGGACAAGACTTTGTATACGATGGTACCGGTGCTCAGCCGTATCATGCTTTGTTGTTCTCCGGTGACCTCGACTATCCTCGCAAACACGGACGACCACCCCAGGTCTATCAGCAACGCACACGTCCCTGTGCCGGAGTCGAGATCCTCAGCAGCTCTCATTTTCCGGAAGAGCATCGCGGTAACCTGTTGGTGTTGAATGTGATCGGTTTTCAAGGTGTGCTGCAGTACAAACTGGAAGAAAAAGGATCTAGCTTCTCAGCAACCGAAGTGGAACCGATTGTCTCTTCCTCGGACGTAAACTTCCGACCGGCGGATATCGAAGTTGCTCCCGACGGATCGATCTATTTTGCCGATTGGCACAATCCGATCATCGGTCACATGCAACACAACTTACGCGACCCCAGCCGAGACAAAGACCACGGACGCGTTTATCGCGTTCGCTACGAAGGCCGTGAATTGCTCAAGCCTGCACCGGTTGCCGATCAACCGATCGACAAACTCCTAGCATTGCTCGAATCCAAGGACGATCGCGTTCGTCATCGCGCACGAATCGAACTTTCCGCAAGACCTACTGATAAAGTCATTGCTGCGGCCAAGACTTGGATGAGTGGCTTGAACAAGAACGATGCCGATTACCAGCACCACATGATGGAAGGGCTGTGGTTACATCAGAGCCACAACGTTATCAACGAAGATTTGCTCAAGCAAATGCTCAAGTCGCCAGAACCACGCGCTCGTGCGGCAGCCACTCGCGTTGTTGTCTACTGGCGTGATCGAGTGAAAAACCCGCTTGAGCTATTGCAAGCTTCCGTAAATGACGAAAATCCACGGGTGCGTTTGCAAGCCATTTGGGGCTTGAGCTACTTCACTGGTGCCGACGCTGAGAAGGCGGCCGAAATTGCTGCTGAATCTTTAGTCTACGATCAAGACGAGTACATCAAACACGTCTTCAAGGAGACCAACGACAACTCGCTGGAACCACGGATTAAAGCCTTTAAGGGCAAGTAGGTTTCAAAGAGTGGGTCACTCTTGCCGAGAGTGACTATGATTATGAATGTCGACTCCTGTTTCAGCATCGAAACAGGAGTCGATTCGCTTCGGTAAAAAGTGTGGACCCAACACGGTTAAACACTTTATAGCGCAACGGCGCGAGCCGTGCGGTGTTTGCCGTTAGAGACGAACCGCAGGGCTTGCGCCCAAACGCTACTGGATTTCACGTGGGAAAAAACGCTTAACGGCATTGTATGGTACCGGTTTGTTCACTCACCCAACATAGTCGCTCCCGGCAGGAGCGACCTACTTTACCTAGTCGCTCCCGGCAGGAGCGACCCACTAAACCAAAACAGTTGTTTTCGCTGAATATGCAATCCATCACTGCCAATCGATTTCTTTCTACCTTGTTCTTTTTCGGGGCGATGTTCCTCGGTACCACTTGCTGCATCGCACAAGACGATCCGCCGAGTGCCGTGGGGCCGATGTTGAAACTGTTCAAGAGCGGTCGTTTGCCCGCCGAACGCCAAGGAACCGTGGTGGAGATGATCTGCAATCGCGGTAACGAGCATGATTTGCGAGTGATCCTGGACAAAATCCTGACGCCCGACGGATTCAATGCAGACTTGCGCCGCAAAGCCATTGAATGGATGGTCGATGCAGCGGCAACTCGCAAAGTCAAGCCAACGGGTGAATTGGACTCGGTATCAAAGCTCTTGGCAACGCAGGATGAAAAGATCCAATTGGCTACCATTCGGCTGGCCAGCGCATGGAAACTGGATAGTTTTTCCAAGAGCCTCCAAGAGATCGCTACCAACGGAAATTCGCCTGTCGGTTTACGACAAGCATCGATCGAAGGTCTGGTTGCTTTAGGTGGCGATGTTAGTCAATCGACTTTGCTCGCGTTGGCAAGCAACAAACAACCAATCCCAGTGCGAATGATGGCGGTTTCGGGCTTGGCCAAGATAGATTTGAACCTGGCCAGCGAACAAGCCGCCAAATTGTTCGTCGACGCCAAACCAACAGACGAACCCCAAACGATCCTTACGGCGTTTTTCGATCGCCAAGGCGGATCCGATCGATTGGCCGAAGCCTTGAAGAAGGAAAAGCTGACCGTTGACATCGCCAAGATGGCGATTCGATATATGTATTCGATTGGACGCAGCGACGCGGAACTGTCTAATGTCCTTAGTGCGGCTGCCGGTATCGCAGCCGATCCACCTCCACCAACGCAAGAAGAGGTTGCCAAGTTGGTTGAGGAAGTCATTGCGAAAGGCGATGCAGTTCGTGGAGAAGCCATCTTTCGAAGACCCGAGCTTAGCTGCATGCGTTGCCACGGCATCAATCGCGCAGGTGGTCAGGTCGGCCCTGACCTAAGCGCTGTCGGTGGTTCATCACCCGTGGATTACATCGTCAATTCAATTCTCAATCCGAACTTGGCAGTTAAAGAGCTGTATGTAACCCGAGTCTTTTTACTAGAAGGTGGACGCATCGTTACCGGTGTCGTTGTCGATCAAGACGATGACCGCGTCCTTGTTCGCGATTCGCAAGGCAAGACGGTTACCATCGCCAAGGCAGAGATCGAAGACGAAGCCGAAGGCAAATCACTCATGCCTCAGGGATTGACCAAGTTTTTAACGCACGACGAAGTCATCGATCTGATCAAGTTCATTTCGGAGCTCGGCAAGCCTGGCCCGTTTGAAATGCGCAAATCACCAAGTATCCAACTATGGCACGTGATGCAGAACCCGGCCAAAGAACTGACGGAGAGTGTTCCTCACTTGGAGAATATTCGTGAACTGGTACTTGGAAGTGCACCCGAGCAATGGAATAGCGCCTATGGAAAGGTATCCGGTGCGTTACCTCTGAGGGAACTTCGTCCCACGACCGCACCTCACGTATTGATCGTGCAGGGAGAGGTTCAAGTCAATGAACCTGGACCGATCTCTTTCACCGTTAATTGCACAGAGAGTTATCAATTGTGGGTCGATGATCAACCTGTTGTGGACACCAAACAGTTTACCAGCACCCTATCGGCCGGCCGGCATAAACTAACGATTCGAATCGAAGTCGGCGCTAGCCCCTCACCTGAATTACAAGTTGGCGTTAGCAAGCCCAACGATTCGACAGCCCAGTTTGAAGTCGTCGGCGGTCCCTAGTAGGCCGATTTCTCCGAAATCGGCGAGCGATTTTACGCTTACCGCTCAAGTCCCTCGCGACTCTCCCAGAAGTCGTGCAGTGTTTAAACTGTTACGCATAAAGGCGTTACCCAACTCTCCCTTTGGGAGAGTCGCGAGGTACACGAGCGGAGAGGGCGTGTTGCCGAACAACTCAGCCAGCCCTCCCCGGCCGCTGACACGTCCGCCCCTCCCGAAACGGCCGAAACAGGAGGGTTTCGCATAAGTTACTGGCTTCAACAAATTCCCCCGTTCGCCAACCGAGTTGACCATGAACCCCTCATTCTTTTTCTCTCAGTTTCTCTACCAAATTCCAACGTTATTGGTATGCGGTGTTGCGTTTGTTTTCGGCCTCGTATTTCTGAAACAATTGCCCCTTGCTTCGATATTGACGATGTGTGGAGCAGTAGCCATTGTCGGTAGCGGCTTGGGAGTCACCCTGGCTCAATCCGTCATGATTCAATCGGGCAACATTGGAACGATGAGCATCATTGGGGCATTGGGAGCTCTGGTGCGCACGATTGGTCTTGGCTTGATCTTCACCGCCGTCTTTGTAGAAAGAAAACGGTGAAGTCAGCGATGGGGGCGCCATTTTTTCGCTAGCTGTCCTCTGCCAACAGATACTGCTTAGTGTAACCACGCTGGCCATTGTGGTCGTTGCTCCGCGAAAAGGCCTCCCGACCCTCCCGACCCCATAGCTACCCCGATATGAAAAGCCTGCTACAATATGGCTCAGTTCCTTGACAATTCGACGATCCGATTGCGTTTCACGCACTTATGGCATTGACCATCCTCGGATGGCCACCGCATAACGTGCTCGCATCTTTTGACACCCCTTGTTGGTTCAGAGACCTTTCCATTGAACACTACGCTTGCTAAAACGCCATTAACAGATTGGCATGTACGCCAGGGAGCCCGAACGGCCGAGTTTGCGGGCTACCAAATGCCCATCCAATACACATCGATCGTCGCCGAACATAATGCAACTCGCACCGCAGCGGGATTGTTTGATATCTCCCATATGGGTCGTCTACGGTTCGAGGGCCCACGGGCGGATCAACTCTTGGATCATCTGTTGACTCGCCGCGTTGCAGATATGAAAACCGGCATGGTTCGCTATTCGTTGATGTGCAACGAAGAAGGCGGCATTCTCGATGACGTTTTGGTATCGTGCCTCGAAAGTCCCAGTGGTCGAAATTTTTTCCTGTTGGTCGTCAACGCGGGCAATCGAGCAAAAATCCTCAAGTGGATCCAACCGCATTTGGCGGATTTTCCCGATGTGAGCTTCCATGATGCCACCGATTCCACCGCGATGATCGCTGTCCAAGGTCCCAAGGCACTTGAAATCGCCGGACGAATTTTGCCTCCTAAGGTAGCAACGCTAAAGTACTATCGTGGGTTGGTCACTGAGCAGATGAGTAAGCCATGCATCGTCAGTCGAACAGGCTATACCGGCGAAGATGGCTACGAATTGATCGTCAAATCGGAAGACGCTCCGCGAGTGTGGGAGAACCTACTACTAGCCGGTCGCGATCAAGGAATTTTGCCAGTTGGTCTAGGCGCGCGGGATACGCTGCGACTTGAGGCAGGTATGCCACTGTACGGACATGAGTTGAGTGAATCGATCGACCCTTTTCGCGCTGGGCTAGGTTTCGCTGTCAACCTGGAAGATCGAACCTTTGTAGGTTCCGAAGCTCTACAAACACTTAGCAAAGCTCCTCAATCGGTTCTTCGAATCGGATTGAAACTGGAAGGACGTCGCGCGGCTCGAGAGGGCGCTGCAGTACTCGATATGGATCGACGCCAGATAGGCGAAGTAACCAGCGGAACTTTTTCACCAACCCTAGATGCACCCATCTCGATGGCCTATGTCGATGCCGGTATCGCTCGCCCCGGTGCTACTGTGGATGTCGACATCAGAGGCTCGAAGACGAGTGCCGTCTTTACCGATTTACCTTTTTACAAACGAGGCGCATAAATGAAACCAGAAGAACTGAAATACAACCCATCCCATGAATGGGTCGGAGTCTCGGAAGAGAATGGGCAAAAGATTGCAACCATCGGCATCACCGATTTTGCCGTCCAGCAATTGACGGACCTGGTTTACATGGCCTTACCTGCCGTTGGCAAGAAGGTAAAAAGTGGACAAGAGTTTGGCGAAGTGGAATCGGTCAAGGCCGTTAGCCCACTCTACAGTCCCGTTGATGGCGAAGTCATCGCGGTACACAGCGAGTTGGCCGACAGCCTCGAAACACTTGGCGAGGATCCCTTCGGCAACGGTTGGATGATCAAAGTCAAACTCGATCCCAGCGCGTCCTTGGACGGACTAATGGATTACGCAACCTACCGTAAGCAGTGCAGCGATGCTTAACCGCATTGCAATGTGCATCACTGTAACGTTGGAAAGCCGGTGATTGATGGACGCTTACTGCTACCTGGATCAACCGCGATCGGGTGCGATGAATATGGCCATCGATGACGCGTTGCTCGAGCGTGCGTCCGAACGTCGCGAAGTTCTGCTGAGAATTTACACTTGGGCGGAACCCACACTTTCACTCGGCTATTTTCAGCGAGTGAGTGAACGTGATGGTCATCCTGAAAGCCGCGATCTGGCCATCGTTCGCCGAGCTACGGGTGGTGGTGCGATCGTCCATCACCACGAGTTGACTTATTCGTTATCGATTCCACAAGAGCCGTCCGTTCTTGGTCCGGCAACCGAAATCTACCAAGTCGTTCACGCGGCAATCGTGACATGGTTGAATGAATTGGGATTGCCTGCCGAGCAATGGCAAGAGACACATTGCATAACGCCCACTAAGTCATCCGGCACATCAGGCTCTGAGTCCTCGAAATGCAACTTTCTCTGTTTCCATCGGCGAAGTGTCGGTGATATTGTTGTCGGGCATCACAAAGTCTTAGGAAGCGCCCAACGTCGCAACAAAGGTGCATTACTGCAACATGGTAGCCTGTTGCTCGCAACATCGCGCTATGCACCTAGTCTGGTTGGCCTGGGCCAGATGACCTCGCTTTTGCCAAGCGACTTGAATTCAACCATCGAATCGCCTTTAGCTAGAGTGCTGTGTGAGCGGCTTGCTGGTGCGATCGAGACCAACCTTGGTTTGCTATTCACTTATGACGAAGGTATCGCAGCGCAGGCGGAAGCAAGTTGCGGTAGCTATTTAGCAAAATACCAGTCAAATGATTGGCTCTATCCTGACCGACACGCAAAATGATCTTTTTTCCCATGACGCTGGTAGAATTGAATGGTGGAGACTAGTGCTTAGCACAATTTAACTTTGTGGTTGTGTATCAATAGCGGGAGCGCGCCGCGAACCGGGCTCCCCCTCTCCTCAAACATTTTGTTATGATTCGCCGGTGATCGAAGCCACCAATAAACTCAGAAAATCAAAACAAAATGTTTGAGGAGAGGGGGATGGGGGGTGAGGAGCACGCTTTTGACTCGGTGGCAACGAACAGCATATCCGTGTTCCCAAGGAGTTTAGACTGAAGGCGGGTGAAACTGCGATTCGACGGTCGCCACAATTGCAGTCACTGGTTAAGGCTTGGGAACACCATGCACGCTATACGCCAGTCGAATCCACTCGATTCGAGTCTTGGGAGCGTTTGCGTCGTCCAGTGGCGTTAGGCTTTGCCAGCGAGTGCGGAGGGCAACGTCGAGCGGCGAATCGAGTTCCGCTGCGTGGCCTGGATGAGCGTGGCAATATTGCCCAACGAGTCCCTTGGCTTTCGGTTGCTCAGCGGGAGCCAAACCGTGAAAACCACCGTGCAAGGCGAACCACTGCACGGCCTTGAAGTCGGGCGAATCAGGTGGCATATCGGAGAAGTAGGTTGTCGCGCTCCGATCTCCATGCAGTTGATGCTGTAGTTGAGCAACATCGATCTGCTGTACCGGAAGAGATTGCTTGATACTTTGAGATGCGGCCCAACCGGCAGCTTGACCAAGTGAACACCAGATCGGCTCAAGTCGAAGAGCGCCGAATCCGAAGTGGCTCGCTGAGCATGCAACTGGAACCAACAGGTTTTCCGTTTTCGTAGGGACGATCACGTTGTAAGGAATCTGGTAAGGCGGAACGGGCTTGTAAAACTCACCTGCATGTTCGCCATCGAACCGAGTTCCTGTCCGACCTGTGCCGTGACAGTTATGAACATAGTCACCGATAGCAATGCTGTCCGTGTGCAAGACCGATCGCGCATCGTTCGGCAATTGCATCGTATCGTTACCCGTAAAAACGTGTTGGCCGACCAATCGTCGTGCTTCACGAATGTACAACTGGGGCGGAATTCCTGCTGTCTCGACGAACTCATCTTTGCAAAGCCCCCAGCGACTTGCGTCTTGGCGGATATGCGGTGGAACTTCAGGATCGTTCTGCAAGAAATAAAGTAGCCCCAAGTTGTAGTAATAGTGCTGGCGAATAATCTCGGCGCGCGTCTCGGAGTTTCCATCGGGATACGCGTCGTTGATATCAGGCATCGACAGTCGAACTGGCGCGCGTGGTGTGTCGTTGACATCGGCTTTACCATTAGGGAGCAATGGCAGATGAGCTCGATAGATCCCATCGTGACCGTCAGAAAACACTTTGGACAGTTTTCCTGTCTCGAACACCTTCAGGACACCAACGAAATCTTTGCGGTCATAGCCATTAGGCTTGGGCACGCTCAGCCGATTTTCTTCGACTGTCGTCATGATCAGCCGCAGGTTGTAGCCTTGAACTTGCCCATCCGCACATCCTTGTTGATCGCCGGCCATCGGTTCGTTGTATTGGCTTCGCGATTCGCGGCCCACGTGATAGTTCTCGCCTGCAGCCGCCATCAGATCACCTTCATAGCTTCCGTCGATAAACACTTTAGCTTGAACTGAATAGCGTTGATCGTCGGGAGACACGAACGTTGCAACGCTTAGTCGTCGACGACCGCCGCTGAATGTTGTCTTCTCAACGCTCTGCAAAGTCATTTGTCTAAGGACAGTGATCGAGCGATATTCGCTGAGCATCGCTTCCAGCACACGTAGGTTTACAGAGGGCTCGCCATGAGTTCCACGAAACGCGGCCTTAGCCTGCTCGGAGTTGCGTCCATACTGATGCTCGTACTCGGATTGAACCCGTTGCGAGAACTCGAGAAAGAAGCCGGTTAGAGATTCAAAAGATCTGAAGTCCGAGTTGGAAAGTCCGCACGTCAACAGTCCACCAATGCGACCAGTCGGCTCCAGCAAAGTTACCGTATGCCCAGCTTTAGCCGCACTTACGGCAGCCGCAATTCCACCTGGCGTTGCCCCATAAACCAATACATCCGTTTCAGTCTTGTCCGCGGCAAGTACAGGATTCCAACCCTGAGTCCAACTGCTCAACATGAAAACCGTTGACAACAACGCGGGTAAGCAAAGCAACTTCATTGGTGACTTGGCCAGGATCATTTTACTTTCCGGTGTAACTGTTTACGCAGTCGATGGAAGTTCGCATTTTCGTTGCCTAGTACTACTGCGCAACAGTGTCGCCTTTTGCTCCGCAAAAGTAGCGTGAGCACCTACAAGGGCATTGGTGGTTCCATTTTGCGCTGTAGTACTAGGATGCCAAACTCAGGCAGCTGCAAGGCATCGGTAGTATAAAGTAAACGATTGAAGTAGTTGCTAACAAGCGATCTGGCTTCAATACTGTCTTGTATACAGAATGATTTCAACCTATCTCGATCGATTTCTTGAACCAATGACTGAACGTTTAATTGTTGGCGGGAATTCGGCGCTGGTGTGCAGCGATTGCTACTTTTTCTTCGAGTCACCGGATGAGGTCATGCGCAAATACTGCTCGGCATAGCGTTTTCCAAATTCGCGATAGGACGCGGCATCGAAATGCACTTTATCTCCGTTGTGAACGAGTCCCTCTGAACTGACGAAGGCAGTCTGAGGAACTTTGGCAGGCAACGCTTGGTGAGCAGCGTCGACTCGGCGGCGGTCATCTGTCCATGGCTCATCGAAGAATCTCCCCATCTCTCCGACGATGAACGGCAGGCTTAGTGCGTTGAGTTCCTTTCGCAAACGCGAAATCAGATCGTGAAGCTTGGCTTCGTAGGCTTCGGACAACTCCGGAATAGAATCGCTCTCACCTTGATGCCAAACCTTGCAGCGTTCCAGAATGGAGCGCCACGTGGATTCGCTTCATTGCATCATCCCAGGGATGGCTTTGAGTCGCGGCATAAAACGCGCCAAGCTTCCATGAATCGATGGGTGAGCCGCCGACCGCGCACGGGACCAAGCCGATCGTGACACCTTGCGTCGCATCAGCAACGACCTCGCCAAAAGTCTTTCCGAGACCGACACCAGCTACCGGTTTGTCAAAGTGCATCGGATCAACTGCGTGAACCCACTTATCTTCTTTACTAAGCATCAGCACTCGTGAATGGGATGTCTTGTCCTGCACCTCGACGATCCCACGTCCCGCCCTATTCGACTGGCCAATCAGTAAGAAGAGATGTAACTTGTCTTTGGCGGGCAGAACAACGTCTTCGGCTGACGTGAACGCAATTGGGAAAAGGGCCAGTACCAGAAACGTCATGCGAGCGATCATTGTTGGCAATTTCATACCAATCCGCGAATCAGAGTGGAAGTTTGACGAGGAAGTACTGTAGCATCCATTGCTGATGATTGCAGGGATAGTCAAACCCTTTATCAGCAAAATCCGCGAGCTTCGATGTCCTCACCGAAATCTGCGCCGGTTTGGGTGACCTGTCAGTCTGATCGATCGAAAATTGGGGACCATAGTTGGCAGGGTGTTCGACCTAGCACAATTTGAAAGTGGCGTGGGTCGATGGGAGTGACGCAGGAACCCTTCGCTACTCTGCGTTATGAATTTCAGCCCGCAATTCGACACGCTCGTCCAGATTGAATTTCAAGAGCCTTTCGGTCGCGATACCAATTGGGGTAATACCGCGAATGAAGAAGCCCTCGAATTCAAAGTGATCATTCCAGTTGTCTTTGCGAGGATGGAACAACACGGTGATCTCTCGAGTGTGCGGATCAAGAGTTGCAAGATTTGGTCCCTTGTATCGATTACAATCGGGACATGCTAATGCAAGGTTGTCGAGAGAGTCATCGTGAATGTGTTGTTTGGCCTGTATGTGCTCGATGTGAAATGTCAAAAAAGGAGCGGCATCCTGGGTTAGCTGACAATACTCACATCGATTGTTCGCGCGACTTCGCACGATTCTTAGGGTGGCAGCATCCATGAATTGTTACGACCGAATTAGTCGACGTGCTCTAGCCTGCAGAATTGTAACGAAGTGGAAAGCGGCCAAGTACCGGTCGTATTCGGACCGCTCGGCTTCAGAAAGCGTTCCCGCATTGGCCTTGTCTGCAAGTTCGTCGACGCGTCCCTGCATCTCATCGTCAGCTCTCAGAGCAACGATTTTTCGCGCCGCTTCTTGCGTAAGGCATTCTGTGAACGGTTCTATAATTCGGTCTAGCATTGTCATACTCATTTCAATATTATACCACCCTCACACCAAATAGCATACCTGCAGTCGTACTTTCCGGTCACAGCGCCGTTACGACGGAAATTCAACTCAAGCTGTAACTTGCAGTGGTTGCATCGATCAAACGCGGGGTTAAGGGCTAGGAGCGCCCTTCGGCAGATTATTCTCTGACTTTAGGGATGAGCTGAATCCCGGCGCGATTGAGGCCTGCATTCATGCCTCAGGACGAACGTCCTGAGTGACAAACACTCACGTTGTTAAATGGCCGGTGAACTAGGAATTCGACCTTTTCGCCGGGTCATTTCCAGGGACCGTCTTTTGTGATGTTGAAAAAGGACTGACCGTTGAACCGAAAAAGTCCTCCAGAGAAACCAAACCAGAGCGTTCCGTTCCGTGCTTCGTGGATTGACTGGAGGCCAAAATGCCGAGTCAATTGCATTCGGTCGGTTTTGTCGAAGAGGCTGAACGCTTTCCCATCGTAGCGATAGGCTCCAACGTGCGTTGCCCCAATCCAAAGGTCGCCAGATCTTGTTTCGTAGATGGTGTAGATGTCGTTCTCACTTAATCCCTTCACTTCAGGAAACTTGGTAAACGAGCTTCCGTTATATCGACATACGCCTCCGTCGCCTGTCCTCTCTGGTTGAAACGACTGCATGCAACCAAACCAGATATTGCCTTTCCTGTCTTCAACGATCGTGTTTACGTTATTGCTGCAAAGGCCATCTTTCTTGGTGAATTGAGTAAACGACTTTCCATCAAACTTGAATGCCCCGCTGCCGTCAGTCTTGAACCACAAGTTTCCTTTCTTGTCTTCCAAAATCAATGATGCTTTTCCAGCGGTGATGCTGTAAGACTTGATTTCCTCTTTGATCATTGGGAGTTTGAACTCGGAGAAAACAGTACCGTCGAAGCGAAAAACAGCCTGATTTGTATTCGTCCAAATGTTTCCAGCGCGATCTGCAAAAACACTCATCCATCCTTCACCTTCATCGTGCCGACCCGAGGTTCTCCACATCACGGTGAACGCTTTGCCATCAAATTTACAAATGCCACTGTGCGTCCCAAACCACAAATTGCCGTCTTTGTCTTCCGTTATGCTCGACACCGTGTTCGAAGGCAATCCATCCTTTTCAGAAAACCAAGTGAGCGATTCACCGTCGTATCGAGCCGTGCCGTTCGATACCGTCCCAAACCAGAGATGGCCCTTGCGATCCTCGAATACCTCAACAACGTAGGGTGCAATGCGGTCGATGTCTTTCGGCTTAAGATCGAACTTCTTCGTGATCCAGTCCGTTACAAGTTGTCGCTCTGCGTCGCTCGGTTGATCGAAGTCCGCTGGAGGCATCGCGCGAGTCTGCATTTGCTCGACGACGCTAGCGAACAGGTCACGGTGATTGGCCATATTCGCTTCCGTTTTTAGCGCCAGAAAATCGACGTCGCCCATCTTGCCAGGTGCGTGACATTCGGCACAAAACCGTTGAAGCAGCGGTCGAATCTGCCCATAGAAATTTGGGGCGACGTTGCGATCAAGCGGTAGACCTTGAGCGGTGCAAAAAGTGACGGCAAGCACTAAGTTGATGAGCAGAACGGTAACGAACTTGAGCAAAGGACACCTACTTTTTGCAAACGTCTTAACAAGATGATTTGGAACAGTAAACCTAACGGATAGGTGTTACAGCCAATCTGCAATCGAGATCGCGCGGCAACGTCGCGTTAGCACGATTTAAGGTTCCATCGCAGTCGATCACTTCCACGGACCTTCTTTGGTGACTGGCGAAAACGCGTTGCGATCCAATCGAAAGAGGCCAAAAACGCCTCCGGCCCAGATCCTTCCCTCACGATCTTCAAGAAAGCACTGAATTGCCTCGCTGTGAAGTCCTTGTTTTCGATGGAAATTGGTAAACCCTTTTCCGTCGTAGCGATACAAACCAGAATGCTCAATTGGAAACCAAATGTTGCCGGAACGGTCTTCGTAGAGCCTCCACGCTTCCGTGCCAGTAACGCCATCTTTCTCACCAATGTGCGTGAATGATTTTCCATCCCAACGGCAGACTCCGTTGTGGTGAGTCGCGAACCAAATATTGCCATCTCTATCCTCCTTGATGTCATTCACGGAGTTGTGACAGAGTCCATCTTTCTCGGAAATATTAGTCAGCTTTTCTCCATCCAAAAAATAAGCGCCGTCATTGGAAGAGAACCACATTCTTCCCTTTCGATCCTCCATGATGCTTAGGACGATATTGGCACTTGATACACCCCTCGAGTAATCGGGCTTAGCGGCAGGAATAGCAAATGGGGTGAACTTCTTTCCATCGAAACGACACGCACCGTCCAAAGTACCGACCCAGATCATGCCCTTGCTGTCGATCATGATGCTCCAAACATCGCTGCCGATCAGTCCATCCTTTTCCTTGAAATTGGTAAAGGTTTTTCCATCAAACTTGGTTAAGCCCTGTTCCGTCCCGAACCAAATATTTCCAATTCGGTCCTCAACTATGCCTCGTACTGCAAGTCCATCAAAGCCTTCGTCCACTGAGAAATACTTGAGAGCAACGCCATCGTAGCGGCAGACTCCGTCACCGTTGGTACCGAACCAAAGATGACCTTTCTTATCCTGAAAAATGACTCGGATGTAGTTGCTGATACGAAGCGGGTCTGGCTGTAACGATGGGTCTCCATCATTCTTAGGCGTATCTTGTTTTATCGCTGCATCGCTAAGCGGTGGTCGGTTGGCTTGTTGCCCAGTGCTTTGCATCGCGGTCAGCGCAACCAGGAGAATTGAGAAACTGAATCGTGCGGCTTTTATACACATGGAAATATCGTTTTCGATTAGTGTTTTGCGAGTAGTTTCACTTTGTGTGAACATCTCTGGTCGCAGTCGCGTAGTACAGCTTTGCGACTATCATACTAACGAAACAGCGTTACACTCCCGCACCACGATCCTCGAAATTTGCCAAAACCGTTGGGAAATGGGGCGTAACGGGCTCGCGATAGCACGTTTGGTGGTTCGCGATTATCCGTGTAAGCTCTTGGACTTTGTAAATGACCAGTGAACAGCATCTTGCCTGTCCCGAATCAGATGAACTTTGGGCCTTCGCAGCCGGTGACCTCAGCGATTCTCGGCTTGAACAATTGGCGAAGCATGTTGAGCATTGCGAGTCGTGCGGGATCATCCTAGATTCACGCTCGCAGCACAATCAGTCTGATTTGGTCGCAGATCTTCGCGCGATAGGACACAGGGAGGCTTCTTTGGATTCCAGGAGGAAAGGCCATCGTTGTGAAGCTCTAGAGAATTTGGTTGAAGCGGCTTGCGATGCGGTGAGCTCATCGACGATGCCAGCTTCATTTGATTCTGGCAAGCGATTGGCAAACAAGCTTAAAGAGGGTCCAGTCCGACTTGGTCGATTCCAATTGGAGTCTGAACTTGGCGTTGGCACGTTTGGTTACGTCTTTCGAGCGCGCGACATGCAATTGGACAGAACCGTTGCCATAAAGGTCCAGCGCGCCGGAATGTTCGCAACGGAGGAAGATGTTGAACGATTTATCCGGGAGGCCCGGAGCATCGCTCAACTCAATCATCCGGGCATTGTCACTGTTTATGATACGGTACGATCCGAAGAAGATATATGCTATTTAGTGACTCAGTTCATCGACGGAGAATCGCTGGACGCGAGATTGCAGAAAGTCGATTTCGGCTTTGAACATAGTGCCACGTTGATCGCTTCCATTTGCGATGCGCTACAGTACGCTCACGAAAATGGCATCGTTCATCGCGACGTTAAGCCAACCAACATTCTGCTTGACGCTTCGGGCCGGCCGCACTTGATGGATTTCGGACTAGCGAAAAGCGTCCTGGACAACGGAAACACGATGACATCGGAAGGCAGGGTTATGGGTACGCCTGCTTACATGTCGCCCGAACAGGCCGCCGGCAGGTCATACAGTGTTGATGCGCGAAGCGATGTCTTCAGTATTGGAGTGATGTTATATGAGATGCTAACCGGCGAACGGCCATTCCAAGGCAACCGTAGAATGTTGCTCTTGCAAGTCATTGAAGACGAACCTCGATCACCTCGGCAACTTAAGGCGAATATCCCTCTCGACTTGCAAACGATCTGCCTCAAGGCACTTTCAAAATCGCCAAGCCGGCGCTATCAATCGGCGGGTGAAATGGCCGCCGACCTAAGAAGGTTTACGAGCGGCAGACCGATCAAAGCAAGGCCGATGGGTTTCGGCGAAAAATTTCGGCGGTGGTGTCGTTCCTATCCGCTGGCCGCGAGCCTAATCGTTGCGGCGCCGTTGGTTTCAATCGGCGGGTTTGTTTACCTTTCCTGGTTGTCGACTCACTTTGTGCACAGCACTGCCTTAGAGAGTACGCGAATGGAAGCCAACATGCTGGAGGACATTAATGAGTACTACAGCGAAAGCGTGGTTGGCCGCCTGGATCAAAATCAAGTTCCCGTTACGCACCAGTATGCAACGACGCCGAATTCGATACCGCTTCCATTCACTTTCATGATCGACGCGGGGAAGAAGATTACGGAGGACGAATCGGGAATGCAAGTCAGAATTTACAGCGACTACCCGTGGCGCGAAAACACTAAACTTCCGAATGAGTTTGAATCGAGGGCCATTCAGGCGCTAGGCCTTGGCTGTCGCACGGAGATCTCGAAAAAAAGCGATGCTGTGACTGCCGCCGTGATCGAAGTGAATATTGACGGCCGCTCTTATCATGAGTTTGGCGAAGTCAATGGTGAGCCCGTTCTACGTTATGCCCGAGCTCAAATGATGAAACAAAGCTGTGTTCAATGCCACAACAATGACGCGATGAGTCCTAAACGTGACTGGGTCGAAGGCGAGGTAGCCGGAGTCCTCTCAATTACCCGGCCCTTGCATCGAGATATCGCATCAACGCGTTCTGGCCTGCGAAGCGCTTTTAACACCATAGCTTTTGTTGCAACTCTATTGATGGGGCTGACTCTCTTTGTGTTTTTGGGGTCAAAGAATCGCTCATTGGACAAGATGGGAGCGCCGTTCCATGGCAATGACTAGCCAAAATGCTGGGGCGAACTCCTTAGATGCAAGTCGGACTTCGCACAACCTGATTGTAAAGGCCAAGGCGAGGGAGTCGGCCGCCTGGGAGCGGCTGGCCAAACTGTACTCTCCCTTAGTTTATTTCTGGTGTCAGGAGTCGGGATTGCCGCAAGCGGATTTGCACGACGTTTTTCAGGACGTCTTCTACGCATTGGCTCGCAATATTGATCAATTTCACCCCATCGAAAGCGGTTCATTCCGCGGATGGCTAAGAACCATCACACGCAACAAAGTGATTGATCATTTCCGTAGAGCCGGCCGAGAGCCGATTGCATTTGGCGGTACCGATGCATTGAACTTGTTCGATCAAATTCCGGCCGCTGCACAACAACTTTCAACAGATACTAGCTCTGATAGTTCGCGGCGTAGGATCGCGCCGAAAGAAAGCGAAATCCATCAATCAATGCTCTGCGAAGCGTTATCGAACGTGCGAAGCAGTTTCTCGGAACAAACCTGGAGTGCTTTTTGGATGGTCGTAATCGATGGTCGCGAAACAAAGGCTGTCGCCAAGGATCTTAATATGCGTCCTGGAACCGTTCGCGTTGCTAAATCCCGCGTCCTTAGACGCTTGCGACTAGAGCTTGGTGACGCAGTTGAATGAAGATTCGTAAAGTGTTCGATACTTGTTGCTTATGCAATCAACGCCAAATACAAAAGGATAGCGGCCGGCAGAACTGCGGATATCAAGATAGAGCACAGCCACGTTACGACTCTATCGACTGGTTGACCAACTAACGCAACCCAGTAGATCAGCGAACTTGAAAGACAATAGACCATGAATTTGCACATTGCTCGAACCAAAAGGTCTTTGGGCGAGTCAGCGATCATTCGCTCAGTCATCAAATCGACTAAGAAACAAAATCCCAAATCCAAGAAAACACAGGTTGCAGCAACGATCACTGCCGTAATCTGCGGCTTGCCAACCAACTCTACAGCTCGGCCAGCCAACGATAGTATTTTTAGCGCAATTGCAATCGCAATCGCATGGAGCCCAATTCGCAAAACGACGAAGCTCAATTGGGAACGATGAGAGGGAACGATCCATTCGAAGCTACCTTCGACGGATTGTGGATTGATCGCGGGTGGTATGTCAGGCAGATCTGGTGGGGCTGGATCGGGCAGTGTTAAGTCAGGCAGTTCATGAGCTAGTTCGCTCCCGAGAAAGGCTTGCAGTCTCTGGAGCGATTGTGTCGAATCCCCTAAAGTGTCTTTGAGTTCCAACAAACGCTGACTTGGGGGTCTGAATGCCTGAAGAGCCTTCTCTGGGAAATCGATGACAATACTGCTTCCCATAGATACTTCACGCTTGGGGGCACCTTCGGGAAGGATACATTCGACCCAGCATGGGATTTCAACAGGTATTCCACTGAAACGAGTTTTCAATGCGGCCGCATAGGGAGCCAGCCACCGCTCGCTATTAGCTTTATAGGAAGCAATCACCGTCTCCCAAGACGCTGAAGCCGGTACGTTTGCACGTTGCTCAACCAGTTGTGCCACCGCTCTCATCATGGCTTGATTTTCAAGTTCGCTGGCCATTTTATCCGTTAACCAGATTTCCTGTTCGTTATTGGCGAATTCGGACGACACAGGCCAGTTGGACTGAAAACGAAGTTCGCAAGCCTTGGAGGGATCTTGCCAATGGATGCGATGGCGTTTCCCGTCGACAGACAGCAACGGTGGCACGAATAGAGCCGGGACCACCGAAGGTTGCATCTCGGGAGGGAAATGGTCTCTGGAGCAGACGACCAGAAAAAGCTGATCTTTCACGACGCCATAGTAGCCGTGGTAACAAGGAAGAAATTTGGCGGGTTCGTTGAATTCCGTTTTAATTGTTGGAGGAGCATTGGCTTTAACACGTTCCTTCAACAGTAAACTAATAGCGGTCTTTCCTTCGATCGTGTTCAATCCTACCTGCAATTCGCTTTCCCGTACTTCTCGAGGCGGAATAAGATAGTTACTCCAATATCCTGCAACTGGTTTTAGGTTACTTGGGTAGATAAGACCATTAATGATCCAATGCTCACTGTCCAAACGCTGTGCGGATGTTAATTTGAAATGGCCATCACTAAGATTTGAGGCGCGATTTACCAGCGGATGCTGTTGAACATCCGTTAACGAAGGAATCGCGATCAACTGGCCGGCGTCGATCCACACTGCTTTGTCAAACAGAATCTGCGGGATACCCGGCGATTTGAGTTTGACATTTTTCAATTGCTTGCCGCTTCGCAGGTCAACCGTTAACAACTCGCGAGTGGTCGAGCAGATATAAGTCGATCCGAAGGACGTTTTGGACCAATTCCAATCGGTTGGCTCGGAAATAGTGCTTAGTTTTTTCAGCGATGGCGATTCAAATGAATTCCAAGTGATCGTGCCTTCGGAATCTTTCGTTCTCACCAGCAGGATCTTCTCCGGCACGGATCGATGGATGGATACAATTGGATCCGCGATTTGGATCGATAGAACTTTTTCAATTTGCGCGGGACTTCCCTCGAGTTTCCATTCATCTTGTGCCGCTACATGCGTCACGCTGGCTAAAAGAACCACGAAAATGCGTAGAACGCGTGCAAGCCTATTCCCGACAAGTGTAAACATGAAGAATCAGTTTCAATAGGATGGTTTGAGAATTGCGGAGCATAATCTCATGTTAACGAAAATAGCAGTTGCAAGATTATCTCGGAATTTTGATCTGCAATCTCGGCATAGCGTCTGGCTGCTTCTTTTTCATCCAGTACAAGTAGAGCATTCCCGCAAGGCTGATGGTCCAAGTCACAACGATGATCGCAAAGTAAATGGGAGTTGTTATGGCGTCTGTTTTCTTGAGCCTGACTTCCCGCTCTATCCTTCTGTTCTCAGCAGTGACTTTCGCTATCTCGGCATTTCGACCATCTAGCACACGCTGATTTTGAGCTTCGAGTTCGGCCACTCGCTTATTAGGCTCAACCATAAGCAGTTCCTTCGAGCAGCGAAGTAAGATCTCCGCACGCGGTAGATCCGCCCAAAATATAAACGGACTATCCGATCCGATTCTGAATGCAAACGGCACATCCTTGGCTCGTCTGCCTGTAATCCATTCGAACTCAGGAACAGCATCCGCTAGATAATTATCAAAAATCGCGTCGAAGTCGCCGATCGATTTAGCATTCCTCAAGGCTAGTAGCAGATCGTTTTGTATGTCGCCGACCATCCCTGAATCCGGAATGACACGAGGCTCCCAATCACAGATGACATCATGCGGCAACATCGTACGCTTCACGCCAGCAAAATCGAACTTTCCGTCGATGTAAAAAGCTGGTTGCTGCCATTTTTCAAACAAGCCCCTTGCAAAGTCCAGTTTTGCGAAATTCCGATCGATGAACTCAATGTAAATCCCGCTCGCTTTTGGTTCTGTCATATAGGTTCGTTGGACGGAAAACGTGAACCAAGTAGGACCAAAGCGAAACGAGGCACGCGTATCGTAACGCAGGAACGGCAATTTGTCATAGTTAACAAAGTCGATGAATCGATCGTCAAAACTCAATTCAAACGGAAAGATACAACTTTCGCTTGTCCGCAAGCGTTTTGAATAGCCCTCGGGCGTCATGAGATTCCAAGTTCCACCGAATGGTCCACGAAAATTGGCCGTGATTTTTTTGGCTGCGTCGTCGTACACGACGCCACGACACAACCAACCATGGGTTAATGACACCGGTTGAAGTTGACTCAACTCCTGGGCGTTTTTCGAACTTGCTGGCAATTTTGGTGGCAGGGGTATAGTTTCAGTTTTCTCTAATTGCGGAAGTGAGTAAACCTGCCAGCCTTCGGTGGTTCCGACGATCAAGTTTTGACCCAATACCTTCCACTCTTGACTTGGCGATTCCAGGGTTGGAGAGACAATTTTTCCATCGCTGACGGTTCGAACCGTGAATCGAGAATCCTGCTTGGAGACTGCCAATTGCGAATCGCCACTCAGTTCCCAGGCTCCTTGAACACCAGGAACTTCAATAAGGCGATAACGCTCTCGATGGGTCGTTATTACCTCAGGTTCTGATGCTGCAAGGAAAGGAACCATGTAGCCAAGAGATAATGACACAACAGATGCCGAAATCAATAAATTGATGCAACGGAGCATGGCTTGCACAAGCGTAAGGAAGACGATAGGAGAGGGGGTCATCAACATAAACTACCGTCTTGTCAGATGCAAGAGTTTGCCGCACAGCGCTTTGTCTATTAATTTTCTGGCTCATCCGGGATCCGAGTGCGCCAATCGGTACTACGCTCCCTCATACGTCCTCCGAGACATTCGCATGTGAACACTAATCTTCGCTAATCGAACACTAATGAAATTGGGTAGAGCCTCTACCATGCAGGTTACGGACGGTACGATTTTGGTGGGTCGCTTCTGCCGGAAGCGACTAGGATACACCGGCTAACGTGCCCGACCAAGCCAATTGTTCCGGAGCATTAAACTCTGCGCTTCGAAGATGTATCCGGGTTGTGCATGACAGGTGATACATCTTAGTCGCATCCGGCAAATGACACCCACCAAAACCCGGAACATACTCCATGATCTTCTCGCGAACGCTCAATCCGGACGAGCCAAAATTAGTGTTCGATTAGCGAAGATTAGTGTTCCAATCGATTGTTGCTGACTCTTTGGTGTTACTGAGCACGAAACGCTTAGACTTGTTTAGCTCGACAGATTTAATACCAAATGCGCACGGACTTTCCGGATGAACCACAATTTTGCCATCTTCCTGCCCAAGACAGGGAATTGATATGAATAGGGGCGCGGCGATGATTAGCGCATATGTGAGGAATTTGATCATTGCGTCGATTGCCTCTGCCTAAGGTATCGCTGAATAGTTAATCGCCACCACTGGATCGTCGATATGAATACATGCTTTGAATTGCTCGCCGATTTCGGAGAAATCGGCCTACTCAATGTGCTTCCGGCGGAATGGGTTGGCCGTGGGGATCGATGTTTGGCGCATTCATTTCATCATTCAATCGATCTCGAAGCTGGCGGTCGGTAAAGTGCTCAAAGCGCTCGGCACCTTCATGCAATAGGCTATCGGTAACGCCGACTTCGGATGCCAAATACTGTTCCCACAGTCGATGTGAACGAACGACGTTTTGCGCCTGACGACGACCTTCTTCGGACAAACTAAGCTTGCTGCCAGCGATCTTGATTAGCTTGGACCAATTCAGCCACATCAACACTAGTCGCGCTCGGAGAGTGGATACTTGCAAATTCTTGCGAATGACCGCTGCGTCGGAGTTACTGGCCCCCTGCAATTCAGCTCGATAGATGGCTGCTAATACATCCTCACTCAAGATCCTCAAGGCAACTTGCAAGCTTCGCAATGCACGAGACAAGATCCCTTTTCCAGGTGCAAAGAAAACCGCTAACATCAGCAGACATCCACCGGCAACCGTCATCATTCCCGCTGTATTGGATTTGCCAAGCGTTGGCAATTCAAGCTCTCGATTCCAAAGCACATTGGTGAACCAAATAAATGGTGTGAGCATCGCGGCTAACCAGGTTGGCACCGTAAATGCCGCCAAGTGACCAAAGACTGCTGAGATAACTCCAATCGCTACGCTCAGTGGAATCATCACCGACAATCGATCGGTCAGTAACCATGCGGTCACAGGCGGAACCACCAGCATCGCAACGACTAAGATGTTGCCAACCGATTCGAACGATGCAACAGCGGTTACGGCAACGATTGCTGCTAACGCATAGTGCATGGCTGCAACGGGAACTCCTTGGGCTGCCGCCAATTGCGGATCAAAAGTGCTCACTTTTAGCGGTCGATAGAGCCCGACGACAAAAAGAGTGTTCATGATTAAGACCAACGTCAACGGAACGATGCCACGCGGTACTCTCATTCCCCATAGATCCATCTTGTCTAACACTGCCGCTTCTAACGATCCATAGAGGACACAACCCGCATCCAAGTCAACCCGCTTTGCAGCATCGAGATTGATCAATATCAATCCAACCGCAAACAATCCTGTGAACACCACGCCAATCGCAGCTCCTTCATCAACACGTCCATAGCGACGCGCCAGTTCCGTTAGCAGGACCGTCAATACGCCAACAATCGCCGCCCCAACGAACATCGCAATCCCTTGACGCTGGCCGGTGAGAAGAAAAGCAGCCGCCAGACCTGGGAGCACTGCGTGACTGATCGCGTCACCAATGAGACTCATGCGACGCAGGACGATGAAGTTGCCGAGCAGTGCGGCCGAAGCAGCACAAAGTGCTCCAGTCACAATCATCCAGCCATCGATATCCCATGCCCAATCTTGCATTGCTCTGTGTTCAATCTTGAAGTAGGGAATTCCCAAATGAAAAGAAGCCGACCCTTCGGGACGGCTTCTCTACGATAACATAATCCAGAATCCTGCGGTGCGCGTACCGCACTCGCGCGTCGCACAGAGTTAACCCAAACTCTCCCTCTGGGAGAGTCGCGAGGTACACGAGCGGAGAGGGTTCGTTGCAGATCGACTAGGCAAGCCCTCCCCGGCCGCTGACACGTCCGACCCTCCCGAATCGGGAGGGTTTGGCAGGTACACCAGTGGAGAGCACGCGCCGATTTCGGAGAAATCGGCCTACTTCACAACAACTGCGTTATCAAAGTTAACTTTTTTCAGTGCAGCGATGGCGGCATCTGCGTTGAAATCTTTGTTGGTCTTGAGCTCAACCACTGGGTTATCAATCGAGTCTTCTTTCGCTTGGGCAACCAACTGGACGCCTTCAACGCCAGGTTGAGAAGCCAGCGTTTCCTTGACCTTGGGCCAGCAGCTATAGGGGCACATCATGCCCGGGACTTTCATGCTCTGGGTGGCAACAAAGCGAATTTCGTTTGGCTTGGTTGTCGATGAAGATTCAGCCTTCTTTGGCTCGGCCGGAGCTTCGGCGGCTGGCGGAGTAGCCGGTGCATCAGCGGCAGGAGTTCCAGCGGCTGGGGTCGCAGGTGCGTCTGTGGTTGCGCCCGTTGGCAATGGAGTGGCACTGGATGTTGCAGGACCGTCCGAAGCTTCGACAGTCGTTCCACTGGTCACAGCAGGCATGGCTGGTTCGGTTGCAATTTCTTCTGGTGGCGCGCACCCGATGAATGTCGATCCCAAAACCATTAAGCTAAACGCAAACCAACGCATGGCAATTCCCCTTTGGACAGTCAAAAAGTTGTTTCTTTTGCTTGTTTGTACACTTCAATCTCAGACCGAGCTTGGGTGTAGTTTATTCACTAAAGTGTATGCGAATTCTGTTTTTTTTCAATGACCAACTTACTTTGGGTAACGAAGGGCAACCAAACGAATGGCTAAGCGAATAGCCGCGAACAGGCTGCTAGAACTGGCCTTGGACTGCCAGGCTATGTCGTAAGCGGTTCCATGATCCACGCTCGTTCGCACAACCTTAAGTCCTAAAGTCGTGTTTACCGCCGAATCGAAGGCCAATGCCTTGACCGGAATATGCCCCTGATCATGGTACATGCACACGAATCCGTCGGTTTTGCGCCGCATCGAGGGTACAAACGCCGTATCAGGCGGTAGTGGCCCTTGCACCAAAATTCCCTTCGCTTGCGCCTGCTCAATGGCCGGAATGATAATCCGTTCCTCTTCGCGTTCTCCAAATAATCCATGCTCGCCGGCATGTGGATTGAGTCCGCAAACGATCAAGTTGGGTTGCCTGCCATGGATGGTGCTCAGCCCTTCGTGGGTCAATTCGATGGTTTCCAGAATCCGCGAGGTTGTTAAGACGCGGGGCACTTCGGCATAGCCAATATGGACCGTCACAAAAGTGCAAGTGATTTCGGGAGAAAACTGCATCATGCACCACCGATTGCTTTGAGCTCGCTCTGCAAAGATCTCGGTATGCCCTGGGTAATTCAGCCCCGCCGCTCGCAAGGCCTCCTTGTTGATAGGTGCCGTTGCGACCGCGTGCACCGTTCCATCCAGAGCTGCCGCAATCGCCGCTTCGATGTATTCAAAACTCGCTCGACCACCATCGGCGGAAACCTTTCCAATGTGAAGATCCTTAAAAGCGAGGCGATTGAGATCCACCACACCACTTTGCGATGCGGACAAACCATCGATCGATGTTGCGACGTCTGCAGGCATCCGCTGCCCTGTTTTCTGTGCGCAATGTTGAAGTATGTCGGCATCACCAAAAATGATCAGCCGACACTCTGTATTCAAGCTTGCTTCGGTGATCGCTGCCAGACAGATCTCGGGGCCAACACCAGCCGGATCGCCCATCGTCAACGCAATCGTAGGTCGTTCAAGTGTCATACTGTTTGTGGTTCGTGTTGGACTTGGCCGGAAAACGGGAGGGCGACGCCATCCCTCTAAACAACGTTATTGAATCTAAATTGTTGAATAGTATAGACTTGAGTTATGTTCGCCTTCGGGCTCGTCCCGATGGACTCACGTTGCACTCATACCCAGTATACTCGACTCGCCCTTACATGGTTTCGCTATCGCGATTACCGGCCCCGAATCCGAGAATGCTCGATGTCAACGTTCCCCCAAGCACTACAAGTTCATGGATCGCTTCATCAAAATCTTCATTGGTAAGGGCAATTGGTGGAGTCATAACGTAATTGCTTCGCATCGCAGCAAAGACGATCGCCTTCTTGACCAGTTCCTCGATAAACGCGGGACTCGCGCCATGCGTGCGGCTTGCCAACCGAGGAATATCGACAGCCGTCATATCGGCTTTGGCAGTAAATAGTCGGAACAGTCGTTCGCGTGTTTCAGCGTCTGGCAGCGGAAAGAAAATAGCTTGCGAGATACGTCCTGGTCTGGATGCCAACGCCGGTTCCAACACCTCCGGACGGTTCGTCGACATTAACACGATGGCTTGCGTTGAAGGCAACATGCCATCAAGCTCGTTCATCAATTCTTGAAGCCCATTCAAATTCCGATTGGTTTCTCGGCGCTCGGCAAGTAGGTCCACATCATCGATCACCACAATTGCCGGTTGTAAATAGTTGGCCATTTCAAAAGCTTGACCAATCGTGTAGGCATCCATCGATATCGGAATGATCGCCGTATGATTGGGACATAGCGATATGAGAAGTTTGGAGACAAGCGTCTTTCCCGTCCCCGGTGATCCATGCAAAAGCACGCCCGTTCGCGAATTGTGACCAGCGTTCTGCAGCACGTCATGGCTTTCGATGCGAGACACCACGCTACGTTTGATCAGTTCGAGCAGCTTTGCGGGAAGCACAATACGATCTTCGTTGATCATGGGGCGCTCGTAGATTTGAACCGACTTGTTTTCGATCGAAATCATTTTGCCACGGTACATCGAATGTCGACTGGCCATGGATTGCAACGTTTCAATGACTGCCGAAGCGTGCGTTAGGCTTCGCGAAAACACTTCCAATTTGTTTCTGCTCAGCTCGCCATCCTCGTCTGCTCCTGATACCTGTACCACGCATGGTTCATTGCAAATATTGAGGAAGTAAATCGCATTGGTCGGAAGCTGAATCCGCCGGTTTGCTTCCAGCTCTAGAGTCGTCCACTTGAGGCTTTCGACGTATCGATCTGCGTTTCTCAAAGTTTGCAAAGCCCAGTGGGATTGCACAACGCCGACTCGCGATCTTTTTTGCCCCTTGAGCTCTTCGTGTTGACGCTCCACCGCAATGCGAAGATCGGTTAATACCGTTTCATTGAGAGTTTTGTCCAAACATATTGCGTCCTTGATTTTCATGCGCAGGTGCGAACGGACCAGCCTCCTTACGCCAAACATCCATCGGAGTAATTGATTCCAAGCAAGCATGCTGAGGACAGCCATCAGTGTCAAAGCAACAGCCAGGGAATACCTGTCCGCAATGAGCGCGCTGATTACCGCGACGAACCAAAACAAAACTAAAACGACCCACGAAATAAACATCTTTTCGTTACCTTTTCGTCACCAATGCTCAAGTGAGGAATTGAAGATTGAAGTTTGTGCGTTTCGGATTTGTGCCAAGACCAGTTTGCACCTAAGCAGCCCGAAGTGGGATACGATGTTTACCCAAACGCGTTTGATGCCAGGCATTTGCACCAAGATTGTAGAATAGTTGTCTCCAAATTGGTTCGGTTGGACTCTTGGGCAGGCATCTAAGCGACCAGAGCACGGAGTCGTGCAAAAGGTTGGTTGTTTTGCCTGTACATCACTTGGGAGTCAATGAACCTCCCAACCTCCCCTCTTTCAGAAACCGTTGGTAGCCTTTTGCATCACTATGAAGTATCATGGGTGCGTTTTAGTCCATCGAAGAGCCAAACCAACTTACCCCCTGGAGCCTACCTATGTCACTCCATTCACGTCGCCTATTCTTGCGAAACACCGTTCTCGCCTCGGCTGCGGTCGGGACAACGAGATTCGTCCATGCATCTGGTCAAGACCAAGCCCAATCCACGTCGCCAAACTCCAAATTGAGCGTCGCGATCGTGGGTGTAAATGGCCGTGGTGGCGAACACATCAAAGGCATGATGGAGAACAGCAACACGCAAATCACTCACATTTGCGATGTGGATGAAGCGGTTGGTCAACGTCGTTGCGAAGGTATTGAAAAGGAAACCAAGGGCAAGCGTCCAAAATACGAACGTGATATCCGCCGTTTGTTGGAAGACAAATCGATCGATATGATCACCATCGCGACCCCCAACCATTGGCACGCACTGGCCGGTCTTTGGGCCATGCAAGCGGGTAAAGACACCTATATCGAAAAGCCAGTTTGCCATAACATCGCCGAAGGTGCGGCCCTGATTGCCGCCGCTCGCAAGTATGGACGCATGTGTCAAGTTGGAACACAATGCCGAAGCAGTAAAGCGGTTCGGGAAGCGGTCGAGTTCATTCGTTCTGGCGGCATCGGTGAAGTCAAGCTTGCACGCGCCCTTTGCTACAAGCGACGTCCTTCGATCGATCGTTTAGGCGACTACCAGATCCCCGACTCTGTCGACTTCAATCTGTGGAGTGGACCGGCACCTTATACCGATCCCAAGTTGACCCGCAAAAAATTCCATTACGATTGGCACTGGCAACGCGTGTACGGCAATGGGGACTCGGGTAATCAAGGTCCTCACCAAACCGACATCGCCCGTTGGGGTTTAGGCGTTGACGGACACCCATCCTCAGTAATCACCTACGGTGGACGCTTGGGATACCAAGCCGAACGCAAGGATCCTTCTTACGTTGATGCAGGTGACACTGCAAATACAGAAGTCTCCATTTATGACTTTGGAAACAAATGCATGGTTTTTGAAACTCGCGGTCTCAGCGTCGATGATTCGGCCGACGAAGAACTGAATCGATTGTTCGATTCGAAGAGCGGCAATAAAGTCGGCGTAGTCTTCTACGGAGCCAATGGATATGTGGTCCAAAGAGAATACACCCACTGCGTTGCTTTCGACAAAGACTTCAACATCATCAAAGAATTCCGAGGTGGTGGAGACCATTTTGGCAACTTCATCGAAGCCTGCCAAAAACGTGATATGAAGATTCTAAACGCAGATGTTCGCGAAGGTCACCTGTCGGCAGCCATCAGCCACCTTGGCAATATTTCGTACTATTTAGGCGAAAAGAACAAGGTGTCTGTCGCTGATCTTGGCAAGGAACTGGCCAAAGTAAAGAGCTTGGACGACAACGCCAAAACGCTCGAGCGGACCGTCGCTCACTTGAAGAAAAACGAAGTCGACCTCGACAGGTATCCATTATCGCTCGGACCGATGCTCAGTTTTGATCCTGTGAAAGAGCGATTCACCAACAATGATGCAGCTAACGGAATGATCGGCCGCGAATACCGAGAAGGTTTCGTCTGCCCAACCGCAGATCAAGTCTAAGTTGGTGTAGCAGTCGACTGTAACTTCACATGCTCGTACTTGGTTTTCCGACGGACAACCGAGTACGAGTTTTTTTCGTAAATGCAGAGTGTGAGTGACAAAAAAATGTTTGACAAAGAAATGACCCAACCGGATTAAGCATGCGTGAAAATCGCTACGTTATCTCTTTGGGTTTTGGTGGGACGCATCTGCCGGATGCGGACTCATTGCTTGACTTGTCATCGCAAAATCTCGTGCAGCACTCGACCATGAACGTCAGTTAGCCTACGGTCGATTCCGTTGTTATGGAACGTCAACTTAGTGTGGTCGATGCCCAGCAAGTGAAGAATGGTCGCGTGGATATCATAGACTTGCGTTGGGTTCTCCCGATCAAGCGGCTTGTAACCAAACTCGTCGCTTTCACCATGCGTTACACCACCGCGAATGCCACCGCCGCAAAGCCAGTTAGTAAAGACAAAGGGGTTATGATCGCGGCCCTTTCCGCCTTGAGAGCTTGGCATACGACCAAATTCTGTCGTCCACAAGAGGATGGTGTCTTCAAGCAAGCCTAGTTGCTTCAAATCTTGAATCAGAGCGGCACAACCACGAGCCATCCCAATCGCCAATGGGCCATGATCTCGTTCAACGTCTTCATGCGAGTCCCAATTGCGTCTTGGAAATCCATTATCATTGCCGCTCCATATTTGGACAAAGCGAACGCCGCGTTCGAGCAAACGGCGGGCGGCGAGACATTTTTGCGAGAAGTAATAGGTCTCTTCTTCGTCATTAATCTCTTTGGGCCAGTCCTTGGGTGGTTGATCTAGTCCGTATAGCTTCAACGCCTGCGCCGATTCCGTTGAAAAGTCCAACGCTTCTGGCGCAGCCAATTGCATCTTGGCGGCCAATTCATAACTGCGTATTCGGCCCTCCAAACGTTGGTCGCCCTCGCGGACGGAAGCATGTTCTCGATTGAGCTTGACCATCAAAGATTGGGCCGCTTGTTCGCTTTCGGCCGATACGAAAGAGCCGGCTTTATGAGGAAACAGATCCGCAATTGGGTCGGGACGCCCTGGGTAGATGATCGTTCCGCTGTGTCGGGTTGGGAGAAACGCGGCGTCCCAGTTCTTGACGCCGTTCGATCCAAAACCGCGATGATCTGGCAGAACAACAAAGGTTGGCAGATTGTCGTTGATCGATCCTAGACCGTAACTGACCCAACATCCGGCCCCTGGAAAACCTGGCAAAAGAAATCCCGTTGCTTGAAGAAGTGTAGCCGTGCTATGAACGCCTGATTTACTGACCATGTTGTGAATGAACGCCATGTCATCCACGACTGCGCCAAGTGGAGCAACTGCGTCGCTAAGCATTTTCCCAGACTGCCCGTAAGGCCGGAACTTCCAAATCGGCTTCAGCCATGGCCCAAGCCCATTTTGAAAGGCCTCGACTGGTTCGCCAAAGTCGCTTGGCTTGCCATGCAGTTTTTCAAGTGTCGGCTTGTAGTCAAACAGATCAAGATGGCTGGCCGCGCCAGCCATAAAGAACTGAATCACTCGCTTGGCCTTGGCCGGATGATTCAGGCGCGGACCGACATCGTTCGAAGTTGATTCACTGGCACCGAGTTGACCTTCGGCCAACATCGAGGCTAGGGCAATACCGCCCAATCCGCCGCCGGATTCCATCAGAAAGGATCTGCGTGATTGCACCATGTTGAACTCAGTCCACAAAACTAAAGGCATTCAAGTTGAATAGTATGCGACAAAGATTTGGTAACCCATGTTGGTTGGCGAATTCGGTCAGCTCAGTTAGGGTCGCTTGATCAGGTATTGATCCCAAAGCCAATTGATAAGCTCGCGATACTTGCTGGCCAAGGTCAGGCTTCTCGCTTGAAACACGATCGGCAAAATGTTTGGATTGGCTGAGCATGAACCCATTGTTTAGCAACGCCAAAGCTTGAATTGCAGACAGACTCTCATTCCGCTTGTCGACACGCATCGACGGATCTGCACAATCCAGCGAAGTCATCCAAGGATGTGTTTGCGATCGAACGATGTAACGATAGATGGACCGTCGCCAAGTCTTAGTATCTTCAGGATCTGACAAGCGATATTCATAGTGAGGCGAATGTTCAGGATGCTCCACCACAAAGTCCTGCCACCCAGGTCCACCCATTGTAAAATCCATTTTCCCACTAACGACCAGTACTGCATCATGAATCGCTTCCGCCTCCAATCGCCTGCGATTCTGACGCCAAAGCAGAGTATTGTCCGAGTCGATGCTCGCGGCCGCTGCATTGTTTACGGAAGATTGCTGGTAAGTTTTGCTTTTGACAATCGTTCGATGCAGTGATTTCAGCGAACCACCTGAATCTCGAAAGTTAATCGCAAGCCAATCAAGCAACTCAGGATGCGACGGCAGTCCGCCATTGCGTCCGAAGTCGTTGGGCGTGTCGACGATCCCGCGACCAAAATGGTATTGCCAAATTCGGTTGACAATACTTCGATACGTTAGGGGATTGTTGTTATCGGTGATCCATTTCGCCAAGGCAATCCGACGCTCACCTTCACTGGCATCGGGCGGTAAGTCGAATCGAGCAGGACGGAAGCCTAATACGGAAAGTGCGCCGGGCTTCGCTTCTTTCCCGGGATTCGTCACTTGGCCGCGAGCTAATACAAAGATCGAACGTGGCTTGCCCCCATCGGGACCGGTTCCGCGAAATGGCCCGGTGCCATGATGAATGCCGCCCGCAAAAACAAGTTCTGGTGGTGGCAACTTGGCAATATGCGATTGAATTTCACTAAGCTCATTTTTGGCTGCTAGGTACTTGGCCTTACCCTCCTCAGATAGTTGGCTGAGCAGCAGATTGTCTCGCTGCGAAATGAGTTCCTCTTTCGATTCAGCAATCATGGCTTTGGGATAGAGCCCATCGGTCAAGTTCGACATGCGCCAGCGAGGGCTGGCTTCGATCGAATCCAGAGCAGTTACTGGCTTGCCGCGAGCCACGTTGATATTGTCAAGGTCATAGACTTCGAGTTCAGCGATTGCAAAGATGAAATCGTTTTGGCGGGGAGCGAGTTTGGTCGCCGTGATGCGCACGTAGCGCCCGGCTGTTCCGTCATCTTTTGCTCCGCTGGAGATAAACGCCTTGAGTTTTGGATTGGTAAAGTCGTTCATGAACGTTTCATCATGTCGTCGCCAAAGCAAATTGACGCCAGTCTTAAAAGTTGGGTCGTCGCTGGCTTCGATCTTGAAACGCAATGGAAAACCGAATCCCGCACCGATATTGTTAAAGTCGTCGTAACAGGGCTGCATGTGAATGCGCAGAATGTTGGTTCGCACGCCAAGATCGACTTGAACCCACTTTATCACTTCCTGCTGGCTTTCGATTTGACTGTGATAGCCGTACTCGGGACCTGAGTTAGGTTGTTTGGCATTGGCCTTACCCGCATCTTCAATCTGCTTGGTGAGATCGACATAGGCTTGACCGGCTGCCTCACGAAGCGGCTTTTCCAGAGCTTCCAGTTTTGTCGCGGCGTCATCTTTGGCAGATTCTAATTGCTGAAACTTCTTCAGCGTGTCTTGATCCCGATAGTACTTGCGATCGGTACGATCCAAGGCGGCAAAAACGGCGTGCAAGCTGTAATAGTCTTCTTGATTAATCGGATCGAATTTGTGATTGTGGCATTGGGCGCAGTGGACCGTTACGCTGCAAAATGTGCCAATTGTATTGGCAACCATGTCATCACGATCGAGGTGTCTGGCAATCTTGCCATCGATCTTGGTTTCAGGTACTTCGGCGTGGCCAATGAAATCCCACGGTCCGGCCGCAATAAACCCAAGAGCTTCGATGCCGTCACGCGTATTTGGATACATTGCATCACCAGCGATCTGTTCCTCGATAAATCGTTGGTAAGGCTTGTCGTCATTGAAAGATCGCACAACATAGTCGCGATAAGGCCAAGCGTTCGGTCGTGGCTTGTCTTTGTCGTAGCCGTGCGTATCACCATAGTGAACAATATCCAGCCAATGCCGTGCCCAACGTTCTCCATATCGCGGCGATGCAAGTAGGCTATCCACAAGTTGATCGTATGCCGCATCAGAGTCCCGCCGGTAATCCGCTTCAAATTGGTCGATCACTTCAGGAATCGGCGGTAACCCTACCAGATCGAAATACAGCCTCCGAACCAACGTTCTCGCATCTGCAGGCGGCGACATTGTCAGTCCGTTCGCTCGCAACTTCTGCTTCACAAAAGCATCGATGGGATTCTCGTCGTCCGCAGGTAGTTCAGGCATTCGCAGTTGCCGAAAGCTCCACCAGTCGGTAACGTCCACGAGCTTGGTACTAGCCGAATCTGGCCAATGGGCACCATCGTCGATCCACTTTTTTACCAGTGCGATTTCAACTTGATTCAATCGCTCACGATCGCTGCCTTTAGGAGGCATCGTCACGTCAGACTGCTCATTGGAAATGTACTTAAACAATGGGCTTTCGGTACCCTTGCCGGGATGGATGGCTGCTTCACCTAGCTCTCCGCCTTGGACAGCGATTTGACGTACATCCAGTCGGTAGCCACTTTTCTGCTGTTCGGGGCCGTGACAGGAAAAACATTTTGCCTTGAAGATTGGCAGAACTTTTTCGACAAAGAAGGAGTCTTTGTCGTCCGCCTTTGCATGGTTTAGAGCAAGCGTGCTGCATGCCAGAAACAACGATAGCAGAAAAGTGTATCGCGTCATCGAACGGCTCAGGTGGGAGGGTTGAGAGGTGAAGAGATCATTATAACATGCCGGTTCGTTGGGAGAAATGCAGTTGGTGCCACCCACCTACCCTATTGACGCGACGTTCCGATCGGTTAAGTTTTAGGCTAAAGGAGATGAACTTATGTCTAGACCAAACCGAAATGAACAGTTCAATGCAAAAGAAATCTGTATAGTCCATACAATTCAAAGATGCGTGCGCAGGGCTTACCTCGCTGGCATCGATGAAAAATCCGGGATGGATTATTCTTTCCGACGCGAGTGGATTCGGAGAAGAATGGAGTCGCTGGCTTCGGTCTTTGGGATAGACATTCTGACGTACGCAATCATGAGTAATCATATGCACTTGATCCTTCGCAACCGGCCCGATGTTGTAGAAGCTTGGTCAAATGAAGAAGCGGCTTCACGATGGTTGCGTGTTTTTCCAGGACGACGCATGGATGAGCAGTTGGCTGAGCCAACTGAGAACGATGTCAAGACGTTGGCAGGTAACGAGAAACGCATGGCGGTAGTTCGAACTCGGCTTTCGGATATTTCTTGGTTTATGCGAGCCCTTTCGGAGCCGATAGCTAGAGTCGCAAACCAGCAAGATGAATGTACTGGGCGATTTTGGGAAGGCAGGTTCAAAGCGCATCGAATCGTCGACGACGCAGGTTTATTGGCCTGTGCGATGTATGTCGATTTGAACCCAATTCGAGCGGCTATGGCAGAATCCCCAGAAAAATCGATACACACTTCTGCCTACGATCGAATTCGAAGCGAGCTTGGCGAACGAATCCCTTCAGCCGCTTTCGATTTGGCAGCTATCGCCAATGAAGAGGCTAGTAATCAACTGAAGAGTTCTTCGAAGTCGGAATTGAAGAAACAGCGGAATGCAAAGCATCGTAACCCAACTGGCAAGAAGATACTTCGTGATGGTTGGCTTGCACCATTAACCTTGGCAACAAGCAGTCAGGCCGACCCCCAAGTCCATTCCCAGGGAGTTCGTGCTAGCGATAAGGGTTTTTTGAATCTTTCTTGGAAGAGCTACCTTGCGTTGCTTCGGTGGACCGGTAAGCAACGCGTCCATGCCGCAAATTCTGAAATGTCACCAGCGCTTGCATCTCTATTAGCATCACTAGGAATAGAAGCAGCAATGTGGCGCGATTTGGTTTGGAATTTCAAGCGTTACTTCGGCAGATCATCCTGCGCAGGAAGTCCCGATGCTATGGCAGCCGATGCGTTGCGAACCGGAAAGAACTACCACCGCGGACAGCGACAAATTCGCGATTGTTTTGCTTGCGCCAGTTAGAAGACTCTCAAGCAAACGTCGAAGCTTGAGACTTGACTCTCGTGACCTGCAAACTTCGCCTCTGAACTTAGCGATTAGCGGCGTGCTGGGGAAGGCACGCGCAGTCACCCCTTTACTGATCGATTTACGTGCTAAATCGATCAGGAAACTCTTTAGCGCATAATTGTCCGATGTTTCATCACCGTTTACCTCGCATCGCCACTCTGGCGCCAGGTTCAATTGGTGCCACCCACCAATTGCGATAGGTGGGT
The DNA here is from genome assembly GCA_037367405.1 of Ottelia alismoides. Lineage (NCBI taxonomy): Eukaryota > Viridiplantae > Streptophyta > Magnoliopsida > Alismatales > Hydrocharitaceae > Ottelia > Ottelia alismoides. Next base: position 933,422 of record JAZKJV010008684.1, read on the forward strand.
GGCACCTTGCGGAATCGGTCTTACCTGCACCAAACCATCACATCAATAGCGGGCGGTTTGATCTGGCTGTGGCGTAACATGTTAACCAACTGAGCGCGATGGTGAGTCCCATGCCCGCAAAGCTGAATGAGCGACTCTATTATGCGGATCTTGACTGGCGGACCACCAAAAGTGACTTCCAAAGTTTTTTGGCAACTCGTTTCATCTAGTGATTGAATGAGATTGCGACGTTCACAACGGATCGATTGCCACTGGCTTCGGAAATCGTTCAAGGAAAGGTGACCGCCATTCTGCCATGCCTGCGATTGACCGTTCCAATGGTCGCGCCACCACAATTCCGCATCCAGTAAATGTCTTAGCGTTTTGCGAATGGAGCCCGGCCCAATCGCAAATCCTTTGTCCAACGTTTCGTCGCTAGCACCGTCTAGGGACGTCAGTATTTGATCGGTGGCCCAATCATGATAGTCAAAATAAAGCTGGATCGCGTCCTTATCCCAGCTTACATTTCTTCCTGGACCACTAGCGATCTCCAGTCCGTATTGCCTCAGCGCATTAGCAGCTTCGGCGGTTTGCTCGATCGTCGGACGAGCCAACTTGTACATCAAATAATCCAACCCAACGGGCACGGTACGACCAAATCCTTTCAAGAAATTCAGCACTTGAGCACGATGGTGAGTCCCATGGTTAGCCACATGCATCAACAGCGGACGTAGTGGTTGGCTGTAATCATTGCCACGACTGTCGCGATAGTTAATTACGCGACTCCATCCATTGCCCCTTTCCTTGTCGATCAAGGCTTGCCGATCATCAAATAGCGAATCTAGCTTTCGCTCCATATCGCCCAACGACATGCCTTGAGCATCTATAGGAAAGGGCCGCCAAGGTACCGATTGCCAGCGTTCCAGCCAAACCTGTTCGGCCGTCAATATATGAAAGATCGTATTGCGGAGGGAACCAAATCCCATCTCGCGCGATTCATCCAATTGGGAGTCCGTCAAGCCATCGCATAGCCGAAACAGTCGATTCTGTGCCCAATGGTTGAAATGAAAAAGATCCTCAATGATAGAAACCGCTTTTTCCATGATGCTTCGCCTCTAGTGATCGCAGAATTGCCCAGATTCAGTTATCGCGTTCGCAACCAGGAATGATACCGTCCCGGTTGTAACGATTCGATCACCTCTACCGCATCGATAGAGCAATTTTCGAGATTGACAAGACCCCATTCCGGTTGGTTCCGCTATCGAAAGCTATATCTGGATGTGACTTAACCGCCCCAACTAAGGACACATCTAATGCCGACTCTCCCTGGTTCGCCGCAGTTCGCGGGATCAGCCGTATTGCCATGGCCTGCTCCGCACGCTTCCCACACTCCCCCGATTCCAATGGAAACTGCCTATGACGTTATGGCGGCTCTTGCGGATCAAGGTCGATATCTCGATGCACTTAAATTGGGCCGGGATAACATAGGAGAGGACCTGTCGCAGTGGACTACGATACCCGGTCAGCGGATTGCGATGAGATTGGCGTCGCGCTTGGGTGGAGATCAACTTGCGAACGTCTTGCGTTATCGATTTACGAAGCAATTCGCGAATAGTCCTGAGGCACGATTCTACACGGTTCAACGTCTTGCGGAGTGCCGGCCGCTCGCACGCGTTTGGCTTGAAATTCGCAATGAGGAATTGGATTCAAGCGATCCCAAGTTACTGGCCTCATGGTTGATCTTAAAGGCGAAAATCCTCGAGTGTTTTCGCGATTTCGATCTAGCGCATCAGCTTCTGGATGCCTCAGAACAGTTGCGTTCGGATGGTTCCGCGCTGCGATTGGCACGAGTCGGTCTATTCGCAGCCAGTGATCGGATGGACGACGCCGTGAATTGTTGTTGCGATCTTCAAAAGGACTTTCCACAGTGCAGCATGGTGGCAACCGTTCTTGGAGCGATGTTGACACAGACCAATCACATCGACCAGGCGATTGAAGTTCTTGAAGCAAACTTACCCACCGCACAGTATGGCGGTGTAGCCACACAACTGATTAGTTTGCATCAACAGCGCAAGGAATTTGCGCGGGCATCAGAGATCTTGGATGGCATCGAAAAGTTCTTTCCATTGGCGGATCCCCTTCGTTGCGGGCAACCCAAAGCCGGTAGTCTTTGGGCTAATCTAGCTGGAATGCGTTCGGAAATTGCCTACGTACAAGATAACTTTGACGAATGCGCCATCCAGGCAAGACGATCGCAACGACCGTTCCTAATCAAGCTAGCCGAATGTCTAGAAAATTTTAGTGGCCAAGCACGACGCACGGAACTGAAGATCCCTTTTCAAAAACAAGCCCACATGACCTGTGCTCCAGCGACGCTTTCTATGCTGGCAGGTTTTTGGAAGGTATCAGTGGATCACGATGCGATTGCCCAGCAAATTTGCTACGAAGGTACGTCGGCGGTGGATCAGCGACTATGGGCCGAAGCCAATGGTTTTGTTGCCCGAGAATTCCGCTGTGCTGAGTCCGTCGCTCATGCGTTGATTGACCACGGCGTTCCGTTTGCCATTACGACCACCGAAGCAGATTCCGCACATATACAAGTGGTTTGCGGTTACGACAATCGTCGCGGTGTTCTCTTGATTCAAGACCCCAACTCCTGGTACGTCGGAGAATGCCAGGCGAAAGGCTTCTTGGATGCGTACAGTTGGACCGGCCCGCGCGCTCTGGTGTTGGTTCCCAAGTCGCAAGCCCATTTGCTATCCGAAATAGAATTGCCTGAGTCAACTCAGTACGATTGGTTGTACCAGTTGGAAATCTCGCTTCGCGCACACCATCGTTCGATGGCAGTCGCCATGTTGGAACGCCTGCGGAGTTGGGATTCAGAGCATCGATTAACTTGGTGGGCTCAATGGCTCTTGGCTGGCTATGACAACAACTCCGTTGATCGACTCGATGCGCTCAATGCGCTCTCCAATCTCTATCCGGACACGGAAGCACTGTTGCTGCGACGGGCTGAAGGACTCGCCTCGCAGGGGCAGACAGATCAGTGTATCGCACTTTTGCGTTCGTCCATCGAACGAAAGAAAGCGGGACTACCCAGCACGCTTCTTCTACTAAGCCACCTTAGCGATGACTGTGATGACGAAATCAAGCAATTGCTACATCGCGTCTTGCTTTGGTCGCCCACCGATGAGTTTGGATTGATGCGCGAAGCCACTCGATTGCAACGTAATCGACAATATGGAGATGCCTACGAACTCCTGCGTTTAGCATCGACGTCTGCGCCGATGAATCAAACAGTGATCTATCATCTGCTGCACGCGTCAGAGCGATTCGGACGACAGTCAGAAGTATTGGCTGCACTTGCGAAGCGATTCAATGCCTATGGTCACGTTAATGCTGCGCCAGGATTGACCTATGCACGAGCTTTGGCACACAATCTGCAATTCGATACTGCGGTTAGCGTATTGCGTGCGGCCATAGCAAAACGCCCCGACGATGGAAGTCTCCTTTGTAATGCAGCTGAGTTAATCGGTCGACTCACCGAACCGGCAGCCGGCCTGAAACTGCTGAACGAGGCACAAACTCCGCTTCCTCAAAATGAAGCTCTGCAAGTCCAAGCGGCTTTGCTGGAGATGAATGGTCAGTTGGTAGAGGCACTTGACGCGCTGCGTTCCCTTCCAAGACTAGGCAACGACGAATGCGAGCTAGCCGAAAAGATCGCAAGACTGACTTCGAAAGTGGAAGGAATTCCCTCGACCATTCGGTACTTACAGAATCTCGCCGAGCGATATCCGCACCATGCCATCGTGCAAACTCTAACGGCCAGTTGGATCAGCCATGTGTGCAAGTACGATGTCGCCATCGAATACTTAAACCGTGCACTGGCGATCGATAGTACCAACGCTTGGGCTTGGCGCGAGCGGGCGATTGCCAATCAAAGCTTGCAGAGGTACGAGAAATCGCTAGAAGATGCAAGTCGTGCTCTTGAGCTAGAGAAAAGCGTTGAATCTTACCAAATTCGTGCCGACTCATTGATAGCCTTGAAAAGGCTTGATCAAGCTCGTTCAGATTTCCAAGCCGCCATTGGACTTTCCGTCGACGCATCGTACGCAATGCATGGCTGGCTGAATCTGTGTGATAACGACGACCAACGAAGGCAGGCACTCGAATTTATCAAAGAACAATGGGCCGTTCAGCCTATTGGCGGCGATGGTCTAGATACGTACTATTCCCTTGGAAAATGGCTCTTAACGGCCGACGAAATGGAGCAGTCGCTGCGAATGTTGCGCAAGCGTTGGCCAAATGCACTTCGACCGCTGACACTTTTGTCGGAGTGCCTTCGCGATAATGCTCGTCACTCCGATGCCATATCCTGTTTGTGGGCCGATCGGGAACGGTTTGACATGCTGGCCGCATATTGGAACGAACTTGGATGCGCGTTGTGGCAATCCAATCAAACGGAAGAAGCTATCGTTGCGTTGCAGCGCGCATTCGGGTTGGAGCCAAGTTCTGCGCGTGTGGCAGAGCGTTTAGTCCAAGCACTACTAAGCCGAGATCGACGTACCGAATGCCAAGCGGTTTTAGACCGCGCATTAGCCAATAATCCCAATGACTCTCGTCTGTTGTTATTAGCTGCCGAAGTTGACGATGAGTTTGAGCGAAAGATTGCACATGTTACTGCGGCGGTACACTCCTCGCCTGATTGGGAGAGGGCTTGGGAGTCCCTGGAAGCATTGCAAAGCGAGGTACCTGAACGCGATCTTTGCCTTGAAGTGGCAACAAGTTTAGTGAACACCTATCCCGGCGCAGCAGTTGCTTATTCGCGATTAGGTCAGGCACTTTCAAGGCCAGATCAAAATTACCAAGCATTGGAAGCTATCCAAAAAGCAATTCAACTTGATCCAACTCACGCCCGAGCACATCGTTTGCTCGCATCGAGACTGGCAAGACAGGGGCAGATCGATTTAGCCGTAACAGCCTGCCTGCCAGCGGAAGTCAGCCCAATCGACGCCTACGATCTACGCTGCTACGCAGCCGAGATTTTGTTTGATTCAGATCGCAAACAGCAAGCTTGCGAATGGTTATACGAAACGATTAAGGACAATTTTTCACAGCCTTTTCGCTGGACGCGTTTGGCGGATATGGCTGAACAAATAGAGAATCACGAACTGTATGCGAAGGCTGTCGATGTTTTGTACGAACACTTACCGAACTGTGAGGTAACGCTCGGATATTACCATGTCAAATTCATGCATAGTGGCCAGTTGGATCTAGCAGAAAAGCACTTGCGAAAGGCTTTGATCTTAAAGCCAAGCTATGACTATGCATTCATGCGATTGACAAACTTGCTGAAAAGTGCCTGCCGATTCAACGAAGCTGAAGCAATCATCAATGAATACGAAACGCACGTCGGTGAATTGCTTGCGTGGGAAGCGAGATTGGCCGTAGCGATCGGTAGAAAGAACTGGAAGCAGCTAAATGCCCAGTTACGTTCCACATGGGATACCGATCTAGTTAGTGCTCTGCACCGCTCAGCAAAACACTGGGATGAATCGGAACGTCAATGGATTTCTAATGAACTTGGACGCTTGCTAAGTATTGGCCAGGCATCAGAGTTGATGGGTATTGCGTGGATCCATGCTAGTTTGCCTGTAGATGGCGCCTGGCAAACGATTCGAAAACTGACCGAAGCGAAATTTTGCGACGGTTGGTCAATGGCCGCAGCGAGTCTTTGCAGTCATCTTCAATGCTGGGATTTTGCGACGCTATCCGAGTTTGATGCTTACGCGCTGAAACAGGAGATCCGCCGCTTTATCGAGAAACGCCATCGCGATTTGTCCCGGCACGTTCGAAGTTGGTCTCAATCCATCTGGGCTGCTTGTGGAATCGAAGATCTCCAAGGCGCTTACAGGGTTGCCAAGTGGTTCACGAAAGTTCCGAATCCGGATTCCTGCGATCTCCACGCAGGTTTGGCAGCAGCCATCATGAATGCCGATCTCAAGCTATCCGCATCGATGATCCAATACGCGAATGTGTCCGGCGAGAACAATTTTGATGGGTTCAAAGCGCTTGCGGCCCTGCACTTTGCCTACTTGGGTGACTTCGAAAACGTCACACGATTGTTGATCAGCACTAATCGCAGCAAGCTGGCTCCAGTTTACCTTCCCTTGCTGGACTTAATCGGCCTGGCGCTAGAGGCAATGGAGACTGGCGACATCTCAAAATTGGATGATCATTGGCAGAACGGATTTGACCCGGAAAGGGCGATGTTCGAATGCAAGCTGTATGATTGTTTGCAATGGTACATTGCCAAAAAGCATTTGAGTTTCGGACAGCGTTTCTTGCTAGGCTGTACCAAGATTGCAAAGATGTTGAATTGACTTTTGCATCAAGAGAAGACACCTAGTGGTCTGAACCAGTTGGAGTTCGCTTCTTTCCACTATCCTGCGTTTTGAAGAATGCAACTTTCTTTAAGTGGTAAATCGCAGACTCGAATCCCACTTCGTTCTGACTTTAATCTCTAAAAGAATGATTCCCAAAGCAATTTCCTTGCTTTGCTCTTTGCTACTGCTAGAATCACAGGCGAAGTTTCGCCAGCATCGATTGAATCTTCGGTCTTCCAGGAAGGGAACTGTTATGCGAATGCACGTTTTTGTCACACTTGCCTTGACTGGTATTTTGGTTGGAAGTTGTCCTGCCCAAGCTCCACGAAACATCGTTTTGCCCGACGGCACTACAGAGATTAGGACGCTTTCGCAAAATTGGACCGATGCTGAAGCGGATGAATTTTATCATGCACCACAAGGCTCTCAGCTAGTACCACTGAAGTGGTTCCTTGCACTTGAGCAGCCAAGTTCAGAATCGCCTTTCCTCGACGCACCGTTCATACAGTCATTCGGTTTCATCGCACGCACAAAAGATTCAACTCGCAATCCAGATGGACTGCCTGTTGGTTTTTCCTATGAAGGAAAGTTTGTCGGCGTAACCTGTGCGGCCTGCCATACCGCGCAGATCCGATTCAACGATAAGGCCTGGTTAGTCGATGGAGCGCCAACTGGTGGTGATTTCGAACGCTTGATGGTCGCTTTGGTTGAATCGATGGGCAACACGTTGATTGATTCCTTCAAATTCGATCGCTTTGCCAGAAGGGTGCTCGGTGTATCTGCAACGGAAACGGATCGACAAAGATTGCGAGCCGAATTGACGGTAAGCCATCTGGATCGTAAGGCCTACAATACGATGAACCTCTCTCGTCACGCAAACACGAAGTACGGTCCAGGACGGGTTGATGCCTTCGGTGCGATACTGAATCAAGTTACTGTAAATTTCGCAAAGACTCCAGGCAATGCCTTGGAGGCCAACGCTCCAGTCAGTTTCCCGTGCCTGTGGGATGCTCCGCAGCACGATCGAGTTCAATGGAGTGGCGCCGCGGAAAACAAAGTCAGTCCGTTACTCGAACCCATTATTGGCACTAAACACTTCGGTGCTCTCGGCAGAAACATAGGCGAAGTACTGGGTGTTTTCGGAGACCTCGATGCGACCAGTGAAGGCTCCATATTGCAACTCAAGGGATATCCGTCGACTGCAAACAAACAGTCCTTAATCAAGATCGAGGAATCGTTGCGTGCACTTTGGTCTCCGAAATGGCCACAAGAAGTTTGGCCAATTGATCAAGACTTGGCCGCGAAAGGCAAGCTCATCTATGCGCAAGACTGCCAGCGATGTCATGAGGATGTCCATTTCCGTCGCGACGATCCGAATCGACAGGTAGAAGCCAAGATGGAGGATGTAAAGACCGACACTCAGTTTTATCTAAACTTCATTCAACCTGCCAAGACGGGAATTCTTGCTGGTCGCGTTATTGGTTTCAAGCCAAGTGAACGCTTTGGCAATATTTCATCCAGAGGTTTGATGCTCAAGCATGTGGTGCAAAGGACCCTCTTCTATCGCGATTCTCCGTTTCCGGCGGAAATCCCGAATCCACTCGAATACCTGGAGAAGAACGCTACCAACACCGAGTTCGATATCTTTGCGAATGTTAAGATTGGTGACTTGACCATTTCCGGAGCGTTCGATTCGCTGAACATCGAAGACGGCATCAACAATCTTGCATCCAGTAAAGCTGTCGACGTCATCGAAGCAACGGGAAATCGAGTTAAGGGTGATCTCAAGTCGCTTGTCAAAGAACGATTCCCGAGTCTACTTAATCGCCTTGCCAATCCTACTGCGACGACCCCAACAGCAACCACTCCACCGCCCTCGGACCCTCGCGACACTGTTGCCTTCAAATATAAAGCACGTCCGCTCAATGGAATCTGGGCCACAGCACCCTATCTTCACAATGGATCCGTACTGAACCTGGACGAACTTCTGAAGCCCGCTGCGAAGCGAAAGAAGACGTTTCGTTTGGGGAGTGGCCAATTTGATCCTGTACACGTCGGCTTTCAAGATTCAGGAGACTTCCTGTTCGATGCAAGTGTTATCGGAAACAGTAACGTTGGACACGATTCCATCTACAGCCATGAATACTCCACCAGTGAACGGAATGCTTTGATCGAGTACATGAAGACACTTTAAATACAGCTCTCCCTGATGACCCTATACTGGTCCAAATCCTAATTACAAAACAGTCGCTGTTATAAATGGCAATAAAAATGATTTACGAAAACGTTCCGCCGACGAAGCACAGCAGATTTGTAGTATCGTCGATGACAATTCAGCCAAGGAACGTTGTGAGAACATTTTCCTCACACCGTGGCACACGCACCTCGATCACCAACCCTTGGGTGGAATCAACCGTTTGCGCCGCGCCGTTTACGATACATCAAGAGACATGCGGCTACGCAGATAGGACTTGAGCATACGAATCTATAGAAAGGATCACCGGTTATGATCATCCCGAGATTGCAATACTGCTCGATACCTGAAACCGATAGGCTTTGGAATAAAGTGTTCCTATCTGTCTGCGCGATATGGATAAGTTGTTTCTTTTGCCACCCGGTCCGCTCGCAATCGACAACTGCAACACTTGGCGAAGGATTCACAAAGGACGGTCGCTCACCCTTGCTTAAGTACTCATCGAAGAAACGGCTTCGAATTGATGTACAACCCGTTGATCTTGGCCTCCAAGTAAGTCGGATATATGACAACAGCCCTGTCCTGAGGCTCCGATCACCGGCCAATCGCAAATTCGTCGCTTCGATGGAGTTGGGGGACGTCATCCTATCGTTGAATGGAAGCCGGTTGCGTACCCCCGACGATCTTGTCCAGGCACTGCAAATCTCTGGTGACGAGTGCAAGATTGAGGTCCAGGATGTGAATTCAAAGAAATCGATGGATTGGCTGGTCGAACCAGCCTTGACGTTTTCGCCGATGGTTACCGCTGCTTCAGTTGTATCAACGGTCCCCAAGATTCACATAGTTCTCGCTGCGGCAACCCACGATAAAAAGCTGGGTGATGAGATCGCCCAAACCCTCCAAAACGTGACGCAGTTTTTTACCAGCGAGATCGATCCGACAAGACTCAACCTAAGGATTCTTGAGGGGAATGATTGTACCGCGATGGGCATCGCAAAGGGAATCGACGACCTCAACGTAGGCTTTGATGACAGTTTGCTAATCTACTTCATGGGGCATGGTGCTTACGATGCGAGCCTACAGGAAAAAGACCCATATGAAGGTCATTTCTTTGACTTTCCCTTACCGGCCACGGATCTGCTCAGGCGAACGGTATGGAGCCACTTGGATGCGAAACCCGCGCGGCTAAAGATCCTCATCAGCGATTCTTGCGATGTCAAAGGTGTGGCGAACAGCGTAGAACGCCAGTACACGGTAAACCTTTCCGTTGAAAGAACGGTTACTGAAACGACAAATCTGGAGTGGCTGGTACTCGGGCACTCGGGAAATCTAGATATCAACGCAGCTTCCAAGAATGAATATGCTTGGTACAGCAAGGACGTTGGCGGCTGGTTCACCACAGGACTTGTGCGACTCATGAAGCAAGCAGCGAAATGGGATACTGTTACTTTGCAGCTTCCTTCGGAAACGAACAGGATTTTCCAACTCTACAAGAAGAACCACCTCGGCGTTGCAGCGACAACGAACCCTGCTGAAGCAAACGCTTTGAATCAGCAGCTTCGGATGACGCCTCGCATTTCCGCAGATTTAGTCCGCGACGAAATGCCTCCTTTCGGTACTGGCGTTGCGAGAAAGATTGGTCCGCCCCCGTCGACTTCCAATCAGTGATCTATCTGCAACCTTTTGAGAACCACATGATGATCCCAGAACTCTATCGACTAATTCATGAAAAAATCGTTTGGTCAGTTGTAGGTTGGGGGTTATGGTTTTCGCCTATGCTGCTGATTCTTGGCTATAAGTTTGCCCCAGGGCTTCTGACGGGGCCTTTGCTGCTTCCTAACGACCAAAACAGCCATCGAAGCATTGCATTCATATCAGCAGCCGCATTGGTGACTTCAGCCTTTGGAATTGCTCTCATTCGAATATACGATCTCTATGCTGAAATGCGAGTGAATGTTGCCGGTGCAGAGCTTGAACTTCACAATCCAAAAGCAACGCGAGTGTTGGACTATTGTTGGTGGCGCTCTGACTCTACAGGTTGGCCGATCCTGATATGGGCGCTGTGGCTTGTGCCAGCTCTTTGGTTGGTCCTATCGATGCGATCTATTACGAACTCGGAACTGGAGAGGGCCGAGATAAGTCCATCTGAATGGATTTCAGGTGCGACAATGTGGCGAGCGTTCATTATCGGCTTCGTTTGCACCAGCCTCGGGTTGTTTTTTATTTCAACGATACACGGGTGGATATACAAGTCTTACTCTTCGATGTGTGGGTTACTTCCCTACGAAGATTTTGGTATGGCAACGGTTGAATGGTTAACGGGAGCGCCTGGCAACTCCAGTAGCCCGCATACCACTGTAGAACGACATGCGAGGTTTCCAGGATTTCTGGATGGCAAAACCAATCGTGTCTTACCGGGACACGGTCAATTGCTAGTAGTGATGGTATTCGCATCGATTGCTTACGTTTGTTTGTACCTTCAATCACCATCCAAGAACCTCTGGAAGACGGATTATCTGCCGGTTAGCGTCTACGCTTTGCTCCTATTTTTTCTATTTGGTGGCGTGCTAGGAATTACCAAGTTTATACTGCTCAGGTACCACATTGGATTATCCTTTGCCATCCCAGTTGCGTGCCTATTGGCAATCTGGATTGGTCCCTATCTTGGCCTGGACAGCAATCGTTACTTTGAGATTTTTCGTGCTCGGGCTGAGTCGAACCCAGGCAAAGCTACCGACGAAGAGCAACCTGTTGCTTCAAAGTCGACAACTGAGGAATCTGGAGAGTTATCGACGTTTCTCGCCATTGCCAAACAACCCGAACACGCTAAATCGGCCCAGAGAAAGTCACTCAAAGAAGTCTATAGTCAATGGAACTTTCCGTTTGACCGAAATGGAAAACGCACAATGGTCGTAGTAACTGCGTCGGGTGGAGGCATTCAAGCTGCCGCTTGGACAGCGCAAGTCCTTTCCGAGATCGACAAAGTTTGTCCTGCATTCAGTGAGTCCATTGGTTTAGTCAGTGGTGTGTCTGGAGGAAGTGTTGGTGCAATGTACTATCTTGGTCATCGTGGACTTCGTCATAATCCTCCAAGTGAGTCGAACAAGACGAATCCACCATTGCTAAGGTTGTCGGACAATCAGAGAAAGCGAATACAGGCATCGGCGACGGCATCTAGTCTCGAAGCAGTTGCTTGGGGCCTGGCATTCTCCGACATGATTCGCAACATATTCCCGTTTAGTAGGAGTGTTTCTTTCGAAGACCGTGGCCTTGCGATCGAATCCTCATGGTGGACGCGAATGGGACAAAGTGATTCGGATTGGCAAGCCATGAAGGACCTGTACCTAAGTGATCTAATACACTCAACCAATACGGGAAAAATCCCGCCAGTCATATTCAACGCGACCGCGGTTGAAACAGGTCAACGGGCCATGATTTCGACTTTCATTTCTAACCAAGAACGTTCGCCAAATGAAGAAATCGGACTGCCAGGCATCGATTTTGAAAGAGTGATGACACCAATCGACTTACTGGAATTCTACAAGCCGCTTGTAAAGCAAGACCAGTTGGTTGATATTCGCGTCTCCACAGCGGTCAGGTTGTCTGCTTCGTTTTCATATGTCACACCAGTTGCCCGAGCGCATATTCTCGACGATGCAAAATCAGACCAGTTCGAAAGTTACTCGCAGCGACTCAACTATCATTTCTGTGATGGTGGCTATGCTGACAACACAGGAATTGTAGCCGCGATCCAGGTCATTGCTGACATGATCGACGACTATAAACGCAACAATGTACCAGCACCCTTTGACCAAATACTCTTTGTTTCCCTTGAGTCTTTTCCCAATACATCAGTCTCCATTCAGAACGACGTAACAGGCTTGGCGAGCGGATTTCTTGGGCCGATTAATGCCATGGTCAACGCTCGCGTCTCAAGCCAAGCAGAGCGAGCTCAGATCGAGAAACGACTTTTTGAACGTGATGACCTTTTCCAGCAAGGGTCCGATGATGAAATCCTGGCATCGTTCGACACGAATCTACTGAAGACGTTGAGCAACAGCGCCAAAGAAGCCATAGAAGTCGTAAACGATTTGCCAGAGACAGAAATTGGTCGGCGAAGTCGAGATGGCATCGTTCGCCTCCTGAAAGCACTGGAAACCCAAGTCGCCGCAAGCAAAGAGGCTCCTGATTCGAAGACCAGCGTCTTAAGCGAGGGGCAAGCCAATCAAATCAAAACAACAGCGGGACAGTTTTCCAATCCCGATTTCTGGAATAAACCTGACTATGCCAATTTATCGCCAAACGCAAAAGCGGCGATTGAGCAAGTCAAAGTTGCATCGCGGGAGATTGCAGCGGCAGAGATCAAAACAATCAAAGCTGTTGAGCAGGACGCTTCAAAAAAAGAATTCAAGCCAATTGCTATCCATTCGCTTGAAATACGATTTGATACACCGACCAATAACTTAGATTCGCCACCTCTTTCGTGGAAGCTGTCACCTTATGACATCGCAAGAATCAATCAATCATGGCAAAAGCGAGCAGAACGAATTAAGTTAGCAAGTGACCAGAAGCATTCCGTGCAGCCAAAATCTGCTGCCGCCGAAGACGCACCGTCGACTAGTGACAAAAAGGTCCGCCAGATCGAGGAACTTGGCAACTTCTTTGAGATGAACGTTGGAAATGACAAATAAAGTACAACCGCCCTGCAACTCCAATATTGCCCTCGGACCCGATTCCGAAATCATCTTGTCACAGTAAATTCAAAGCCCTAATCGTCAACTTTGTAACATACAAGGATTTAAATCTAGGTAGAATTCAGATGTCGAAAAGCACTATCCCATGGTGGCTGCTCATTATTGCTGGTTGCTGTTTGACGTTTGGTCTCGTTGGTTGGTTCATTTTTTCAAATGAAAGCGTATCCGTAGCAAGTGACCAAGCTAGCCAGTTTGACATCGATCGGCATGTTGACGTCAATCTTCCCAACGGACAGTGGTCTCCTGAAGAAGTCGTAGAACGTCAAGTCAAAGCGATGCACGATGGAATCACAGATCCGGAAAAACTGGCCGTTTGCTATAGTCTCGCTTCACCACAGAATCGCCAAGCGACTGGACCTTTCGAGCGATTTGCCACGATGATTATGATGCCACCCTATGATCGATTAGCCACCTGCAAGGATTGGAAAGTGAGTACCGCGACTCTGGACGAAGATTTTGCCGAAGTACTTGTCGCGACTGTAGCCAACGGTGGCGAGGAGACCGTCTTCCGATTCGTCTTGCGTCAACAGTCAAGCGCACCGTACCGCGGGTGCTGGCTGACCGAAGCCGTCATAGTTGAGCAACGATAGGCGGTTGGTCTACTGTAGGGCGATTTCTCCGATATCGCCTGCGCGACTCTTAGAGCGAATCTATTGCCTTGGCGCGCACTTTGCTTCTCGTTCTGCCGGTAAATAGAAACCGGACGAGGAACGAAAATGATCGCTGCGGAAAAAAACAATGTCATTACTCGCCATGATGCAGCAGTTCGAGTAAACGACGAAGTACTTGCGTTCACTCGACAACTTGCGGAGCAGTTACAAGTACCTGACAGATCGGAAGTTACGATCGACTTTAGCAAAATCCAATCCCTTAATTGCGACCTCGTGAATATACTTATCCGGCAAAGTTTAACATTGCGCGATCAAAACCGCGAACTGGTTTTGACCGGCGTGCAGGTCACAGTGGCCAAAACTCTTCGCCTATTAAGACTTGATCGATCCTTCCGATTCGTCGAAATATGCCCCGAAAATGGGCAGCCTTGCCAAGCTTATACGCAGCCCGCTGAAGAAAAACGGAGCATCGCAAGTTTTGTCTTAAAGAGCTTCAGCCGTCGCCGCGAACAACGTCGAGTCCATCTTCGCGAAATCCACTCGATGGACTAGCTCGGGTTGCTTCCTTCTTCGCTAGCTTACGCTAAAGTGCTGCTATCCAAACAATGGCCAATGGAATTCGCATCGCTATCCAACCACCAAAAAATGAGAATCGTTCTAGTTCACGGCTGGAGTGTTTTCGACATCAAATCGTATGGCAAACTACCGGAACGACTGATCGCCGAATCTAACGTGGGAAATTTACCCGATGTATCTATCCAATCGCTGTGGCTTGGCAAGTACATCAGTTTTCGCGATGAAGTCCGTATCGCTGACTTGGCTCGAGCCTTCGAAGCTGCAATTCGCCGGGAAGTACTAGCCGACAACGCTAGTGAACGATTTGCCTGTATCACGCACTCTACCGGAGGTCCGATCGCAGTTGGTCTTAAATCTGACGAGCTAAATAAGTGTAAGGGTTTCGCTCTGTAACACCAAAGAGTTAGCAACGATCCACTGGAACACTAATCTTCGCTAATCGAACACTAACTTTGGCTCGTCCAGATTGAGCGTTCGCGAGAAGATCATGGAGTATATTCCGGGTTTTGGTGGGTCGCATCTGCCGGATGCGACTAAGTTGTAACACCTGTCATGCACAACCCGGATACATCTTCGAAGCGCAAAGTTTAATGCTCCGGAACAATTGGCTTGGTCGGGCACTTTAGCCGGTATATCCTAGTCGCTTCCGGCAGAAGCGACCCACCAAAATCGTACTGTTCGTGCTCCGCACGGTAGAGGCTCTAGCCAATTTCATTAGTGTTCGATTAGCGAAGATTAGTGTTCACATGCCAATGTCCCGGAGGACGTATAACGCGTAGTACCGATTGACGCACGCGAATCGCACTGTTTTGGATTTGTGTGCCACTGGCGAGGCCGGCCTTGCCAGTGGCACACAAAAACCGAAGAGTGCTACATCAAAACGTACGCAACGGGTTATCAATAATCTAGCTTAGCCATAGATGCGGCGAAGTTGACGCTGTAGCCAGTCGAAAAGCGCAGCAGTGAAGCTGGTTGAATCGGCTGATGCGGGCGCCGAGCCTGCGTTTCCTGTGGATGACGCACTCACAGTACCGACGAACTGAAGCGAAACGGAATTCAGCCGACCAACATCTTGATTGGCTAAATCGAGGACCTCTAACGTCCATCGCCCAGTGGCGACCTTTCCATCAAATGCGGCGAGTGTCTGTTCTGGCCGGAATGTCCCTGACAGGTTGCCTGCTGTTGCAGAAATCGACGTTCCGGCCTCGTCATCGAAAAGGACACGAATATTATCTCGCGATCCACCACGTCGATTGATTAACTGGACACTGGTACCATCAGGGCCAATTAAGCGAATGCGCAAGTCGCTGACATAGGTATGGTCGATCGACAAATCTACATTCAAATCGTTAACCACAATCGCATCAGAAACGTTGATGGCTATGGTGGTAACGGCCGCACGTGTTCGTGTGGCGTCTTGTAAAGTGATCGGGCCGGTAGTAGTGTAACTGCGAACAGGGCTGATGGTAAACGAACTGGTATATCGATCTTGTATCGCCTCACCAGAAACACCATCACGATCCTGGTCTAACGAGTTGCCAGCTGAATCAGCGGCCGTTGACTGAATTGTTAACTGGTACAGGCCGATCTTTGTTTGCGAAGCGAATGTGATGCGAAAAGTGGTTTGGGCGGCGTTGGTGGCTACGATCGACGCGATCGGTATGACACCATCTGGGCCTGTAATTGTTGTGGCGGCTTGCAGCGTGCTCAGTCGCATGGCTTCTGAAAAAGTGACATCTACGCTCGATACGGCGATTGCCGTTGTATTCCAAGAAGTCGATACGACATATGCTCCTGTTGTATCGGGTTGAGAGATGCCGTTTAAGGCAGCCGCAGCTTTTCCAAGATTCAAACGACCATTGATCGTTGGTCCTTTCAAGACACTGTCAGTGTTCTTCATCACAACATCGATCAACTGAGCGGCTGTCAGAGCGGGCGACTGCCCCCAAAGCAATGCAAAAGCGCCGGCCACATGTGGTGTTGCCATCGAGGTGCCGCTGAATCGTGTATAGCGGTTGCCTGGGATCGTGCTCAGAATTTGATTGCCGGGAGCGGCAATGTCAACGTTGGTCCCGTAGTTAGAAAAATTCGCCAGGGTATCTGATTGCGTCGATGCAGCTACGGAAATGACATTGGAAAGAGCATAGTTTGCGGGAAAACTTGGAACGGCAGCATTGTTTGCGGCTTCATTTCCAGCTGCTGCCACAAAAATACCTCCAGCATTTTGAAATCGCTGTATGGCAGATTGCAACGCCGAACTAAAATCCCCGCCGCCCCAACTAGCATTGATGATCTTTGCTCCATTGGTTCGCGCATAATCTATTGCCGCGACAGCGTCGCTCAATGCGCCGGATCCGTCCGCGGCGAGGAATTTCAATGCCATCATTTTGATGTTCCAAGCAACACCGCTGACCCCGATACCGTTGTTGCCCACCGCCCCAATTGTTCCTGCAACGTGCGTTCCATGGCCATTGTCATCCATTGGATTGTTGTTTCTGGATACAAAATTCCAACCTCGCACATCATCCGTATAGCCATTGCGGTCGTCATCGACCCCGTTACCCGCAATCTCGCGTGTGTTCGTCCAGATGTTCTGTGCTAGATCGACATGGTTGTAGTCGATTCCAGTATCAATGACGGCAACGACAACGGAGCTAGAGGTCCCATAGTCCCAAGCTTGCGATGCATCGATATCAGCGTCAAGGACACCTCCCACCCCATTGTTTTCAAGGGCCCATTGGCTGGCATAATTCACGTCGTTCGGCGTCGCGTCCAAGTGAATCCGAAAGTCAGGAGTTGCAGCGATTACATCTGTCCGCGTCTGTAGTTTTTTCAGAATACCGGGAACATCGCCGTCGACGATAGAAAGTTCAAACCATCCATCAGAAGAAATCTGTCGGGTGACTTTTGCGCCTGCGATAGATGTACCGATCAGGGCTGAGGATTGTGCTGGAGTTCGAAACTGGGCGAGCAAGCGAGTTTGGTCATACTGACTGGTGTCCAACGCAAGAGAATCAACAGCCATCAATTGCCGAGATTCTAATGATTCCAGATACATGCGACGTCGTGATTTCGCAACCATAGTGGATCGGCGTTCCATTTTTATTTCCCACTTGCATCGATACGCGTATTCATAGTTCCTACCCAAAAGGTAGCAAATGGATTACCTTTGTCACAGTCGTTTTCAGAAAAGTGATTTGAAGCGCATGCTTTACAAAACCAAAATGCGCAGCATCAAACTTTTGAGCTATGGCACGGGCTAAAGTTGCCGGTCTTCAGGAACTGGATGCATAGGTCGGCCGGCAGTTTTCGAAACAGGACCATGTTGTGCATGCCGGGAACTTCTATGTGATCTTTGAATTTATCCAATAGCGTGGCCCCGTTGCGGATAACGCGATCGCCTAGCGCGCTGACGATCCCCACTTCAACATCCAAGGCCTTGGATAATTGATTGACAAAACTATCAGAACGGTCCGTAATCTGATCTAAGGTTTGTAGGCGAGCACCGATAAGCCGCGATACCTTGGTTGCGACATGCGATCCTTGATTGGGTGGGCACAACATTACCACGCGCGCCAGTCCCGGTATGCGATTCCGTTGCAGTGCACATCGAGTGACGATCGACCCCATGCTGTGGGCTACAATCGAGAATCGTTCAACCCCTTCGGTTTCCACCATTCGAAGCAAGTATTTCGCGAAACCATCTGCGTGATCTTCGATACTGGATCGAAGACTCGCATACCCCCAAATGCGAGTCAAGTATCCGGCACGCTTTAACCGAACCGCAAGCGGTTGCATTAGTAGCGAGTGTGAAAACCAGCCATGGATCAAAACAACCGTTTCGGGCTTGGGTGATCTACTGTTGGATTCATCATGAATCATGAATGGGAATGTTGTTTATTTGAACGGAGAAATCGAAAGCTTGGAATACACCGGCTTCGCTGTACGAAGCGGTGAGAACTTGATCAGGAAAATTCGCATCATCTTACCAGGTTCGCTAACATTCGAAACGACAGGCTACCATCACTGAGTCACTACGACGGACAATCAGCATCACAGCTCTTCGTCATAACCGATAGCCGCGGTCCTTTAGTAACTGCGGAACACGCTGGGTATGATCGCCTTGCAATTCAACAGTCATGTCGGCGATCGTACCACCCGCACCGCATTGTGATTTGAGGGCGGCAAGCGTTTCTTGTAACTGTTGCGTGGAACAGTCAAAGCCCGTCACCACGGTTACCAGTTTGCCCTTTTTGCGTTTCTCAAGACGGATCTTCAGACGTTGTTTGTCTGGTGGCGTATCTAGTGGTGGGCATTTACATTCCTTTACGTCCTTTCCACATCGTTCGCAGAGAATCGGTCGTGCGAGTGGAGTACCATCAAACAATCCCATTGTTCAATTCCGTTTTTGAAACCACGCAGCCATTTGGAACCAAAAAGACTGTAGATGCCAGCCTCGAGCTTTGGCAAGACTAGCCCGGATTTTGGCAACAATCCATTTAGTCAGTCTATCACTTTGGAATTCAGGTGTTGCAAACTGATTGATCGAAAACTGATGCATCAACTGCCGCGATTGCTCTTGTCCAAAACGCGAATCTTGTGGCCAACCCTCGCAACCACTGACAAGTATCCGGTAAGCCATCGGGTACCAACCAGCGATTTCGCCAGGATTGACCAATTGCGCGTGCGATACGGCGGATTGAAAATCCGAGTGAATCAATGCATCTAGACCTAACCAAATATGATGCATGCTGAGGGCGGCATCGTTTTCAGAATTTAGTGCTGATTGAGCTGCTTCTCGCGCATCTCTCAGTTGAAACTTCTCCCAATTGGATGCGACGATGGGAATCAAGTCGGTCGCGTTCAGGTTCTTACGAATTCGCCAGTCTTTGGTCCAACGCAGCACTTCGTCGACTTGCCCGTAATCCAGTAGAGTATTGGCCATTGCAGCCCAAGTTAAGTCAAAGTGGTTGATGCGACTACCAAAAGTCTCTTTGATGCGATGCAGCTGAAGGTACTCCTTTTCAAAAGACGGAAAACTGCGCAGCATCACGCGAACACATTCCTGCCACCCCTCCCCATCCGGTATCTTGGTCAATTGATCCATGACACCTTTCAGGTCAATAGAGCGAGCCAATAGTCGCCCCAAAGCAATACCATGCGTCGCTAACTGTGGGCTGAAGCAAATCTCTTGTGAGAGCCGACCAATCGCATTGTCCATGAGGTCGCCCGCAAAGGTATCGACCGATCTACTGATGGCTCCTTGGCTGGGCGAATCTTTTTCTGAATCACTTCGGCACCATTGCAACAACGCCTCAACCGCAAGGTAATTGCCATGTTCATCCTTTTCGGCCTCTTTGGCTGCTATCCTCAGTTGTAGGCTGGTCGCATAGCCCGTAGGCAAATGCTGGCCACCAAGAGCTAGGACGCGTCGTGCATCCGAGGAAGCATCGACTTCTAGATATAGATCGATCAACCTCATGGTGGCGTAACTGTACGATGGCGATAGCCGTAAGGCGGTTTCCAAATGATCTATTGCCGATTGTCGATCACCGTTATCGCGCAACAGCGAGTCGGCCAAATATCCATGTGGTATCGCTTGGTGCGGGTCGATGCGAACTAGGTTGCTTGCCGCCTTGGCGTATAACTTGAGGTTGCCTGCTTCTTCGGCCCAGTCAGCTAGCTGGCTCCACGCTTCATAGTGGTCAGAGTCTTCTTCCAGAGCTCGTTGCATTGCTTCGATCGCCAATCCGATTTCACCTTTGTTGTAAAGGACATGAGCCCGGCGGATTTGCAGTGCAACAGGCAATGAACTCTGAAAGACCGGTGGCGAGCAAGCTTCCAAGGCTTGATCCCATCGATGCAGCCGACCCAATAGGTGTGCCTTATGAATATGTGCATCAACGTTGCAGGCATCCAGTTGGATAGCTTTTTCAGTTGCTTCGAGAGCCTTGGGCAACTCATCGATCCTGTCTGTCGCCTGGGCCAGTCGCAGATAACTTCGCGCATCGCGAGGGCGTTGCAGCGATAACTCTTGTGCGGCATTGCGAACCGATACACCTTCGTCGATTTCACGTGACCATTCTGCGAGTGTTTGCCACGCCCAATCGTAGCTTGGAGCAAGCATACACGCCCGCTTTATCGTTCCAACCGCCTCGCTCTTTTTTTCGGAACGATACAGGCAGTCTGCTAAGAAAGCCAAGGCTTGTGGTTCACGCGGCTCGATCACTACTAACTGACGAAGAATCTGCTCAGCTTGTTCAAACTGTTGACGGTTCAGATACGCCGCAGCCAATTCGCGGCTTACTTCCGGCCAATTGGGATTGATATCTCGTGCACGTTGCAAGGCGGCCAATTCGGCAGACTCATCCCCCAGGCTACGATGAACCAAGGCAAGGTCAATCCAGGCCCGAGGGAGTAATGGAAATCGTTCAGTAGCCTGTGTTGCGAGTACTACTGCTTGTTCATGCCGATGCATCAGCATGCACTGCTGTATTAATGCAGTGTGACAATGCCACAAATCGGGACGATGGGACTGAGCCAATTCCAAGCGGCGGAGGAGTTCTTCAGGATGCATGTGACCGACTGCGGCTTCACGGAATGCCAGCACGCCGTCACCAAATAGGGTTTGGCTTTGAAATTGATCGTAGATAAAATCCAATTGCTCGATTCTATCTTTGGGCCGATCGCAAGTTGCAATCAATGCAGAGATGGCTGCTTCCTGATCCGCATTACGACGGATGGCATCACAAAAATGTTCTCTCGCTTTGGCAATTTCTCCGCCTTGCTCTGCGATTCGACCGAGCAAGTAATGCGTCACATCATTGTTAGGATCCGCGACGACCGCCAATTCGGCAAAATGTCGCGCTCTGTCTAGATCTCGATTGAGCAGTGCGACAATGGCGATTTCACGATGAATCCAAGCATCCTGTGGATGGTCCTTTAGAAAATTCGCTAATTCGTCATCAACGACTTCGATGTGGTTGGATCGCAACCACTGTATTAGCAATATCCGCAAGGAATAACTGTGTGGATACTTGGAAACCCTCTCGCGGAGTCGATGCTCGGCAACGTCCGGACCTTCTAAATCCATGTCGAGCCCAACGAGATGTTCGTGAGTCGCCATATCTAGCGGTTCTAGCTGAAGAACCTGCAAATATAGAGATCTTGCTTCACTCAGCTTGCCTTGATTGTCGGCTAAAGCGGCCGCCGTACGCAAGTAAGACGCTTCTGAGACCTTGCCTTTGGCCTTGGCCAAATGATCTTCGGCTAAATTGATCTGGTTGTTCCGTCCAAAGGCGAGCGCGCAATGAAGCCGAAGTTCTCCGTCATCTGGATGTTGGATTGCCGTTTCGGACAGTAACTCCAGTGACCGCTGGGGTTGTTCAAGCTGGTCATAAGCCCAGGCTAATGTCCGTCCAGGATGGCTACTGCGTCGACCAAAGCGTTGCTTCCGATCATCCAGCCAATCGAGAACAGATTCCGTTTGATGTAGGTAACGTGCGGCAATGAAATAGGTACGTGCATAAGACTCATCCTTCTCACTAACCGAAGCCGCTAAACGATAGAATTCTAAGGCTTCTTCGCGTTGATTTCGATTCCATAGGAAATTGGCAAACAAGCCTAAGGTTCGCCCATCCGACTGCGGCAGGTAAAGAGACTTCCTCAGATATCCGTGGGCTTCTTGAATGTTTCGCGCATCCTCCATTAACTCCGATGCCAAGCGAGACATGAATATTGGATGCGAAGCAGTGCCGCTACATCGTTCTCGCAATATTTGCAAACGCTGTTCTCGTTGACCGAACTCAGCCAGGCACGCCAATCGCACTAACTGGAGATTAGCATCATCTGGAAACTGCCTTAGCAACTCTTCGGCTAGTTTTAACGTTGTTGCTTGATCGCCATCGTAACGGGCCAATGCCATTTCGGATTGCAACGTCAAACGATGTTGCCCATTTACTTGCCGCATCGATTCTATGGCCTGCACAGCCTGATCACGTCGATGATGGGCCAATTCCAAGTCTACGCGATGGTGCAGGTCGTACAAATCCGCGTCTGGCAATTCAATCTCGGCGATGCTGGCGTACTGATCCTGCGGGATCATAACCATACCGCGAGGTCCCGTGCTGGCATAATGCTCTAGTAGTTTATCCAGAGTCGCTTCACCGACATGACGTTCGGAGGGATCTTGGATCAAGATCGTTCCGCGCAGTTGGTCGAATCCAATGACTGCTTGCAAGTGTGCTGACCCTGGTTCGACCGTATTCAAGGTAAAGGGCACACCTGCGCGAATTAGCTGATGGGTTGTTCCCTCGGTCAACCTAAATTCTCTGGCATAGAATCCATTCTCTTCTGCCCATCGACGTTCATCACTCGCCTGTGTACCTTCGTAACAGATACGTTCTGCAACTGCTTCGTGGTGAACCTCGCGTTGCCAGTATTGTGCAAGGGCCGTTAGGGTTGCCGGCGCACAAGTCTCATGGTGCTGGCGTATGAATGGTACCGGCAACTGGATTCTTGCCTTGCGCCCGCTGCCAGCCGCTATCTCGCGCTCCAGTTTTTCGATCAATCGCTTGTAGAATGGTCTATCAACGGCCCTTGCGAAAGCGATGGATGCTGGATAGTCGCCGCGAAAATAGGCGATATCACTTCGCTGGCCAGCCAACCATTGACGATGATCGCTGTCGTCTTCAGCCATTGGCCAGAGTTTTTCTGCTTCGACGAATGACTGCCACGCGGCGTCAAATTGCTTTAACTCCAATTGCAGTAGGCCTAATTGGCACCAAATATGTCCACTTTGTAGCTGGGCGGTGGCGTTGGTAAGTAGATCGATTGCTTCTGCGTCGCGACCTAACTGGACCAGTTTATGGCCAGCAGATTGCACTGCCGGTCGAAACCATGGTTGCAACCGAAGGGCATCCTGTGCGGCTTGAAGGGCATCCTGATGAAGATCTTGTCGGTCTAAAATCTCACACAGTTCAACATGGAGCCATGCACTGTCTGGATCCATCTCGAGGGCTTGGATCATTAAGTTGTCCGCCCGTGAAAAATCTCGCATCGATGACAGCATGAGTGCTTTCATCGCCAACCAATCGGCTCGGATACTGCATTCTGTGTCCTCGGGTAACTCGACTTTGCGGAATTTCCTCCATGCGTGGACTGTACCAACGCTGCTCCAGTAGGCTAACGCGCCATAGAAGGTGCAAAGCGGGTGAAGAGGGAACTCGCGGTGACCGAGCCGATGTAGGATGCGTCCTAGCCTCGGCGCGCCTAGATTGTTTGCCAATCTCCCTGCCAAAACACGACCTTCGGGCGTACGCCATTGAGTGAGCGGACCCAACGGCTTGCTTGCGGTCAATGCATCCATGTATTGGCCACGCTGGTACAGTTGCAAAACAACTGCCAGTGGGTCCCCCGCCGAGGCAAAGCTTGGGTTGTGCGAATCCTCAGCCTGCGCGTTGATCGGAATACTCTCTATTCGATGGTTCTAAATAGATAAAGGGACGAATCGCTTCCTCGCTCTAGCTTTGCGTAACTACTCAATCAAACTCGGGATCGGTTGCAGGAAATGCCAACTGGCATTCTAACGACACTTTCGTTCTACACACCAAAAGCGACAGTGACAATCAAGTGTCGCAAACTCTTTCTGAAACATAGTGAAAACCGCACGCCAATACGGCTATCCGCAGCCTTTAATCTTCAATAACTTCCACAGGACAATCCATGGCCTCCAACGCCGCCACCAATTCTTGCTTCGCCCAACGGGAGTCATCACTTGCCAGCAGGTATCGAGGACCGGAAACGAGGCAGGTGGAATGTTGCTCTGCCAAGTTCAATTGGAGTGCAAAACTTCGACTAACGTCTTCCCAAGCTGCATCCGAAGTAATCATGGGCGGGACTAGCAAGATGAGCAACTTTCGACTCGCGAATTCCCTGCTAAGTTCCATTTGAATTTCGCTCCACCAATTCCAATTCGAGGTCGCAACAAGCCGCGTTTCGACCAATCCAACCCATCGTCGGTCCGGTGCTTGATCGCCCAGTTTCCATTGGGCTCTGGTAGCTTGAGTCACCTCGGCAAGCAATCCGGCCGATTTGCTTTCGTTGTCCGCAACGAGCAAGAAATTCCCAGGCTCTGATTTCACGTTATTGGCTAATTGCCGCACTGTCCACCCCGTAACTGGGTCAAGCCAATCAGCGGCCACGTCCAGAGCTGGCATGAGAATAAATCGCCGCATGCACATACGAGGATGTGGTACCTTTAAATGTGGCGTCCAAATCCTCGTCTGGTCAAACAACAGAATATCCAAATCAATACGACGCGCTTCCCATCGCTCATTTCGAATCCGTCCAAGTTGGCACTCGACGTCAGCGATACAACGCCATACATCCCATACGGAAGCCGATGTGGTGATTGCCGCCACGGCGTTGATGAAGGGTGGCTGTCCAGCGGGGCCACCGATAGGAGCCGTTCGGAAAAAGCGGCTCAGGCGAAAGCCATCATTCGAGTCGCACAGTCGCTCTCGAATCAAATCGGCGGCCGTACGAATGGTTGCTTTCGCATCACCAATATTCGCACCGAAACTCACCAAGCACTGAGCCATGAGTTTCGTTCGCTACTTTACGATGGTGACGTTCTCGACTTGCCAAGTTGCAACGACAGAGTTGTCGGCTTGCGAGCGGCGAAGCATTCGCATCATCATGAGATTGAATTTCTTCTTCGGATCGTCGGCATTGGTCATGACAACGTTTACGCGGAACGCATCGCTTGGCCCGCTGACGCCGTTGCCCTGGACAAAGGACCAATTTGCGTTTTTACCAGCTTCAATAATGGCCGCGGTAGCTGGCGAATCGCGAAACTCCCGAAGTTTGTCTCTGGTCGTTGTGTCTTGCATCGATTGCGCGGATGGCATGTTGCCGGTTGCATCACCGTTAGGAATAGGCGTCGCCATCGATGCAATTTGCTCGTAGTACTTTGTCAAATCGGTGCCCGCAATTTGACGCTCGTACTCTGGACGAGTTAGCTCGAAAGCCTCAAAGGTTCGTCCGGCGGAAAGGATCGACAGGAATGTCTTTGCATGCTGCTGTCCCTGATCATATAAGTAACTATCTCGTGACCAGGTCGCCGTTAACGCGAGTGCGAGAGAAAACACCGATACGAACAAGCCAATCTGGGCGGCAACGAGACCACCTTTGCTTTTGTCCATCATCAAACGGGCGACGGCCACAAAGCTAGCCAGGGTAGCGACGACGGCAAGCAGTACAAGTTGACTGCTTAGGATTGCCAACAAACTGGAAATTCCCATAAACATCGAAATGACCGCAAACCGACTGATCGGGGGCAGTTCGTCTCCAGTATCGGTTTCACCCATGTGAAACGACGGGCGATCTTTAACTTGTCCTACGGACATACCAAAACTCCTCGAACAAAACGATAATTGAATATGGATTGGGGGAAATTAAAATTCGGGAGTTATTGACGTGGAGGAGCCAACACGCGTTGCAATTCCTGAAGACTGGTAGCACCCGTCGCGACTGCTAACACACCTTCTTCTTGAAGCGTCAAAAAGCCTTGTCGTCTCGCAACTTGAAGGACCTGATCAGGCTTCGGCGTTTGCTGGATTGCCTTACGTATTTCGTCGTCAACAGTCAACAATTCAAATATAGCCATGCGTCCCAAGTAACCGCGACCATTGCACTTCGGACAAATCGGAATCTCAATTGGATTGCCTTTGGCATCGACTCGCTGATCGGGTGGCGGTGGGATAAAGGGTTGGTATAAGGTCTGAACGCGTCCTGGCGGAATCCCCAATTTGTTTAGCAACTGAGGCGAAGGAGCAAATGGTTGTCGGCACGTTTGGCACAATCGCCGCACCAACCGCTGGTTGATTGCCCCATTAACAATCTTCGACAATCCTTTTGCATTGGCACGGTTATTGGCCAATAAGTTGAGTACCGCTTCGATCGCCGAGTTGGCTTGAATGCGAGTAATCGCGTAGCGGTGTTCCTCAAGTACTTCTTCACAGATGAGTTTTGCAGTCGTGTCGTCAACGAAGTCTGGAATTACAAGTACATCAGGTTGCTTCAGCATCAAACTTTTGAGAACGGTCATTGGCGTTTCGCCAGCCGCCCGATCAAAAGTATGCGGAGCAATGTTGATCAATTCGGGAGTTGCATTGGCAACATCTTCAACAATGTGGAAATCGCGAATAAATCGGTCGGCCGACTCCAACCCAACTCGCCATTGCGTCGGTAGGCCATGACCGGCAGGGGCACTGAAGACAAACATGGAATCGTTGCTGTTGAGCAACGCTTTCAGTTGCTCTTGCATCTTGTCCCGCATACCCAAATCGCCCAGTGTTTTCAGTATGGGTTTCTTGGGCTCAATCCTCAGTTGAATGCGCTCACCTGTCGGAACTCCTACGCTGGTAAACTCAATAATCCAATCGCCTCGCAGTGACATCGCCAAATTAGCTGATTGGCGATTGCGACGATCAGCTGGGTTGAGATTGCATAATCGCTTGAGCACAACGACAACGCCATCACCCGTTGGTCGATCCATCGGGGGCATCGCTTCCCAAAGTCCATCAACACGACATCGAACGGACACACCCTGTGCGGTACAATCCAGCAGTACTTGGTCAGCCCGCTGTCGCATGGCATGATCCATCATCATGACCATCACTGGATAAGAATCCAGCGATCGACATGCAATGAGAATTCCTTGCTGAATCTGTTTGTCGGATACGGGCGGTTTGAAGTCGATTGGCGGTAACTGAATCTCTCCCCCGCCACCAGAACTTTGCTTTTTTGCCATTCAACAATACTTCCTAGAAAGGTGTTTCTTCAAACCGCTGACCAAATCCCAATGTGGAAGGGGTCGGGAGTCTATTTCGGCAGGTGCCGCACAATACAACGTTTAGGCTCAACGCCGAAAAAAAAC
Source organism: Ottelia alismoides (assembly GCA_037367405.1). Lineage (NCBI taxonomy): Eukaryota > Viridiplantae > Streptophyta > Magnoliopsida > Alismatales > Hydrocharitaceae > Ottelia > Ottelia alismoides. The sequence continues at coordinate 960,862 of JAZKJV010008684.1, forward strand.
TCCCGACCCCTTACCCCCTAAATCTAATGTGGACAAAGCACTAGATGATACCAGGCTGACTAACTTCAATGCCTTTGAGTGCCATTTTCAACGCGTCTTTGTTCGGCGCAACGGCAAAGGCTGTCGGACGATCGATCAACTCTTTGTCGATCAAGTCCTTTAGACTCATCGTAAAGTCCTGCATTCCTTCCGCAGCACCAATTCGGATCGCATCGGGCAGTTTCGAATCCTTGCCTTCAAGCACCAGTTTCTGAACCATCGGTGTAAAGGTCATGATCTCAACCGTTGGCACACGACCCACACCTGGCTTGATGGATCGAAGAAGCTTCTGGGCAACGATGCCTTTCATGTTAAAGGCGATCGCACTTCGAATGGCGCCGTGCATTTCCTCAGGGAACAAGTCTAGAATACGACCGATCGTTGTCGGAGCACTGGATGCGTGAATCGTTCCGAACACCAAGTGACCGGTTTCGGCCGCGTGAATGGCCGTCATAAACGTTTCTTGATCGCGCATCTCTCCCACCAGAATAATGTCTGGGTCTTCACGGACGGCGTGCTTCATTCCGATTTCGAAGTTCTTCACATCCATGCCCATTTCACGCTGATTGATCAGGCACTTGTCTTCTGTGAAAACGAATTCAATCGGATCCTCAAGTGTCAGAATGTGCTTGCTGTAGATCGAGTTAATGTAGTTGAGCATCGAACCGATCGTTGTACTCTTGCCCGAACCGGTCACCCCAGCCAACAGCACCATCCCTTGATCGAAGTGGCAAAGGGTCTCCATCGCAGGCGGCAGATAGAGGCCTTCGAACGGCGGAATGTAGTTATTGACTCGGCGTGCGACCAAGCCGATCTTACCGAGTTGCTTCAGCATGTTGACACGAAAACGCCAGCGTACCCCATCGACTTCGACGACATAGGCAAAGTCAGCGCCGCCCTCTTCCTCAAAGATCCGCCGCGCTCGCTCGTCCATCATCGGCACCAGCAATCGAACCATCTCTTCATTCTCAATGGGCGGACGATTCAAAGGCTTGAGGTCCCCGTTAACGCGGACAATCGGAGGGTTGCCCACTTTCATGTGAAGGTCAGAGCCCTTTAGCTTTACCAGCGCACGGAAGATCTTATCAACCTCCAGCTCTTGACGTTCCTTTAAGAGGTTTCCAACCAGCCGATCCATGTCGGCGTCTAAACTACTTTTTGCGTCTGTCGCCATATATCAGCCCCAACTCCTGAATGATACCCACGTCAATTGCGCAACCAATAACCAAAAGGTGGCTAGAGAAAGCATTCACTACAGTCTCACAGGAATGCCGCGTTCCGCCATCACTCGTTTGGTTTCTTCTATTGTATACTGCCCGAAGTGAAAAATGCTTGCTGCCAGAGCCGCGTCTGCCTTGCCAATTTGAATCGCATCGGCCAAGTGGGCCGGACAACCCGCGCCACCACTGGCAACCACCGGAATCCCTACCGCTTTACTAACCGCTGCAGTCACCGGCAAATCGTAGCCATCACAGGTTCCGTCGCAATCCATGCTTGTCAGTACAATCTCACCTGCCCCCAAGGATTCAATGTGCTTAGCCCATGATACGGCTTCAAGGCCGGTTGGGGTTCGCCCTCCATGGATATGCACCTCCCAAAATTCCTTACCATCTCTTAAAACTCGCTTGGGATCGATGTTCACAACGATACATTGACTGCCAAATCGATCTGCTGCACGTGCGACGAAGTCTGGGTCCTTGCACGCAGCCGTATTGATGGACACCTTGTCACACCCTGCCTGTAGTAACATCCGGATATCATCCAGATTTCGAATGCCCCCGCCCACCGTCAATGGCATGAACACCTGCTCGGCAGTCCGGCGGACCACATCCAGCATGATTCCTCGCTGCTCATGACTGGCAGTGATGTCCAAGAATACCAATTCGTCCGCTCCTTCTCGCTCATAGCGAGCCGCGACCTCAACCGGATCACCAGCATCGCGGAGATTAAGAAAGTTAGTCCCCTTCACCACCCGTCCCGCGTTTACGTCCAAGCAGGGAATGACTCGTTTGGCTAACATCGATGGCTCCGGATTCCAATGTGCAAAACACTCATTTTACTCGTCAGCCGATTTCAGAGAAATCGGTCTACTGTAGGGCGATTTCTCCGAAATCGCCGCAAACCTGACGCATTAGGCTTTGATGTTTCAAGCTGACAATCCAATCCTGGTGCAATACGTGCGACGCGGCCCGATACGGCCTATGTGCTCGCCGATTTCGGAGAAATCGGCCTACGAAAAGAGGTGCCCCAAAGGACACCTCTTTGATTCCAAATCTGAAGCCAGTCGCAACGTTATTCAAATGGGCTTGGCGCGTCGGTTGCCGGTGGTGAAAACAGATCGCCGGCAGGCTCGTCTGTTGCTGGTGCATCACCTGGTTTCGCGGCCGGTGCAGCTTCATCACCGAATGGATTCGATGCGTCAGGAGCGGCCGGTTGCACTGGATCAACTGTGGTTTCAGCAGCTGGTTTATTGTCAGCAGGATTGGTATCGGATGCTGGTGGAACATTCGACGGTGCAACAGGCATTGATTCAAGTCGAGCCCGCTGTTCCAGTGCTTTTTGCAAAGCAACGGTCTTTCGTGCAGCTAACCGAGCCTTTTCGATTTCAACTCGAACGGCTCCTTGGACACGCTGCAGAGCCTTACCCACTTCTAGTGATTTGCCCTTTTCCGCTTCAAGTCTCGCACCATCTTCGAAATCAGCTAGACCAGCGGTCACCCCGCCGCCTTGCCGAACTTTGCACAAGCCCAAGAAATAATGGACTCTGGGGTCTTCCGCACCATTACCAATCAGGTCCTGGAGCATTTGCTCACAGCTCGAAACATCTCCGGCGAAATACTTGTGTACTGCTTGGCCATACGACTCCATAAACGCGTCGTGCTGTGCCATCGCTGGAACACTCATGCCAATCAGGCATGAAGATAAAAGTGCAACTTTAAACCATCGGGCCATTACCCATCTCCTCGTTTTGACTGAATTGAATAGAGGCCAGCTAAGAAACCCCCAGTCAAGGATGATAGTTACACCCAGCACCCGTTGCAAGTTTCCAGGGAAAATGGGGCAAATTGGGAACAAAAGCTTCAAAGTCGTAGGTCAAGTTACCCCATGGAATGAAAATCGAATTTTTGCGCGCATATCAGTTGCGACGACTGCATCGGTAATTATGATACGGCAGGAGTCCGCTGTAGGCTGATTTTTTCGAGGAATGCAACATGATTTTGCGCGCCTTATCCCGCGTTTTCGCCCTTGCCGTCCTTTTTTCGGCAGTCACCAATCACGCCCAAGCCGGACTGACGTTCAATCTCGTCGATATCGGCGGTGCTGGGGTGGGTACTCAGGCTCGTAACGGTTTCCAGCAAGCGGCCGATTTTTGGTCCTCGCAATTTTCTGACAATATCACAATTAACCTGAATATCGGGTTCTCTGGGCTCGGCGCGGGTGTTCTAGCCCAGGCGGATAGCACACGATTGCAAAGCACGTTCACGCAATTTCGAAATGCACTGATTGCCGATGCAAAGTCGTCGGATGACGCGACCTTTACCGCTGGACTGCCGAACGGCAACTCTTTCAGCATCTACATGAATCGCACATCGGACAATCCTAATGGCGCAAACAGTTCAAATCCGTATTTGGATACTGCAGGTGCCAATAATCAAACCGTGCGAATGACCACCACCAATGCCAAAGCCCTTGGACTGCTTGCAGCAAACGACGGAGCAACGGACGCGAGCATTGTCTTCAGCAGCAATTTCAATTTTGATTTTGATCGTAGCAACGGCATTACCAATAGCCAATTCGATTTTGTTGGAGTTGCTATTCACGAAATTGGCCACGCCCTCGGATTCACTAGTGGCGTTGATATTCTGGATTTCAATGGCACTGGATTCCCCGCGGATGCCTTTACCTTCGTTACGCCGCTGGACTTCACTCGATTTTCTGCAGACAGTCAACAGCTATTGGCTGACGTTGACTTTACGGCAGATGCACGTTCCAAATATTTCTCGATCGACGGTGGTGCAACGGTCTTGGTAAACAATGCTTGGTCGCGAGGAGTGAACTTTGGAGATGGAAACCAAGCAAGTCATTGGCGAGATGGCGCAGGTCTGGGCATCATGGACCCAACATTTTCAAATGGCGAACTGGGGGTAGTAACCGGCTTAGATATCCGCGCCTTCGACGTCATCGGATTTGATTTAATTGTTGCAGTTCCAGAGCCATCCTCAATGATGATGGTTGGTATGACTTTCTTTGGCTTAGTCCTACGAAGACGCAAGCGATAGTTCCAGTCCCTATAGAGTTTGGGCGATTCGCCAAGATTCCTGCGGTCACTTGAAGTTGCTAGCTGCCCAACTCCCTCTGAAAAGTCGCGAGATACGAGGGTGGAGATGGCTGATCTTTTTCAGTAAGGCCCAGTGAAAACGGGAGGGAAGCGGGTTGCCTTCCGCTTGTCTCGATTGCCCCCCGCAACTCGGACATCTACCGTGTTGTCAAACTTAGTGGGAAATTCAGCACCCAGCTGGCATTCCTGCTTACGTCATCCGATTGCAAGGACCGCATTCACTTGGTGCCACCCACCTTTTGATTTGCAATACCGGCAATGCATGCTTAGAATCCTCTTCTTTCGGAGCAAAAAATGAGCGAGAAAAAACCGACGCGAGTTCGATACGCGATGGTTTTGCTAGCGATGTGCGTCGCCATTCTGCTCTACTTAGACCGAATATGTCTAAGTACCGCCAGCAATGCCGTTCAAGCGGACCTGGGGCTTACCAGTTCGCAACTGGATCAAGCACTCGCAGCATTCTTTTGGAGCTATGCACTTTGCCAGCTACCTGCCGGATGGTTGGGTGACCGGTATGGGGCTCGATATACTCTGGCCGCTTATGTGGCGCTTTGGTCCCTGACGACTGGATTGTTAGGGTTCGCGGGCGGTTTAACGTCACTGATTATTCTGAGACTTGCTTGTGGAATGTTCGAGGCTGGTGCCTATCCCGTGGCCGCTGGAATCGTGGGCCGCTGGATTCCCCAGCATCAACGAGGTCTGGCCAATAGTGTCGTGGCCGTTGGTGGAAGATTTGGCGGTGCCTTGGCACCCATCTTTACCGTTCAGCTGATGATGATGTTGTCGCGAGCCGGGGATACACCTGATCCCACCAGTTGGCGTCCGGTCATGATGATCTACGGTATAGCTGGTATTGGCGTTGCTGCCATATTTCTTTGGCTATTCCGAGACTGGCCCCAGCATCATCCGTTGGTCAATGCCCAAGAGCTAGCAATCATCACCAGCCAAAAGGTGCCACGCACCAATCAGACCGCGCAGAATGTGGGTGGCACCAAGCGGGAGGAGCAGATGGTGGGTGGCACCAACCGGGGCGCGGAGTTCCCTCCGGTGGGGGCGATGTGCGTCAACCTAAGCCTTTGGCTCAATTCTTTCGCGCAGTTTGCTAGCAACTTTGGTTGGGCGTTCTTAGTTACCTCAATGCCCAAGTACCTCAAAGAAGTTCACAACACCAGCCCAGCCAATCAGGGTTGGCTACAAAGCCTCCCATTAGCTTGCGGCATTGTTGGAATGCTAATGGGTGGTGCGCTGTTGGACTTGGTAACGCGCAGGTTCGGTGTTCGGCTGGGAAGAATGGCGATGATATGCATTCCGCGAGTGTTGGTCGGAATCGCTTTTTTCGCTTGCATTGGTGTCACCAGTCCGATTCAAGCAACCCTATTTCTCGCCATCGTCGGCCTAACAACGGATTTGGGGGTTTCGGCAACCTGGGCTTACGGTCAAGATGTAGGAGGCCGTCACGTGGGCTCCGTCGTTGGATGGGCCAACATGTGGGGTAATTTAGGAGCGGCTTGTTCGCCAATCGTATTTGGCTATCTTGCTAGACTGTATGTAGGGGATGCAGAAGCGGGATGGCAGACCGCCTTTATGGTTTGCGGCTGCGTTCAGTTGGTCGCTGCAGTTGCCGCCTTGGGCATCAACTCCTCCAAGCCGCTGCAAACGACCTAAATGGCGAACGATTCTCTAATTTGAGCATGACGCATGCATGATGACCAATTCAATGCCCCGCCAGATAAACCAGAAGATGAATGGGCAAACACGGCCACACATTCAATCGGTATTGTGATCGCCGTCATTGGCACGATTTGGATGATGACGCTCGTTTGGGATAAGCCGCTTGGCTTGAAGCTCAGTTGTCTTGCTTATTGCATCTCAGCCATTTTGGTTTTTGTCTTCTCAACCCTTTCACATGCTTGTGCGGAGCCTAACCAAAGGACTCGGATGCGTGCCTGGGACCAGGGAACGATCTACTTGATGATCTCTGGAACCTATACACCCTTTGTTTGGCAGTTTGGCGATTCGCTTCGAACCGCTCTCATGCTTTTCATCTGGTTCTGTGCATTGTACGGACTGTGGATGAAAGTTGTCGTGAAGCGTCAAGTCAATGCAGTCACATTTTCGACTTACTTGCTATTAGGCTGGGTACCAGCCGTTCCACTTGCGGCCCAGGTCCCGATAGCATGTCTTGGTGGCATGGCTCTCGGAGGGACGATGTACTCTTTGGGTGTGATCTTTTTGATGTTTGATCACGTTCGCAAGTTCTTTCATGCGGTGTGGCATGTCGCTGTAATTCTCGCCGCCATGTGTCATTACTTTGTGATCCTCAAGTTCATCGTTCACGCAACTGCGTAAACTCTTGCGTGTAACGATCCCAGATCGTTCGAAGCTCCGCTAATTTTTCAGGCATCTGGGTAGCCAAGTTTTTCGTCTCAGTGCGATCGTCTTTCATATTGTATAGCTCCCAAGGCTGGTCTTTGGCCGCGACAATTTTCCATTCACTGTTCCGCAGCGCCCGATTGCCCTCATGCAGCCACCACAAAGGTTCTCGAGGCTTTAGCGATTCATCCGATCCGAAAACGCTTGAGAAATCGCGGCCAGGAGTTGCAGGTAGCTTCTCTCCGTCGACCTCAGTTGGCCAAGTTCCACCAGCAAGCTTGACTAAGGTTGGCGCAATATCGATCACATGCCCTAGCGAATGTCGAAGTTTGCCTGCATCGCGTATCTCATTTGGCCAATGAGCAATCATAGGAGTTGAGATCCCGCCTTCATGAACCCAAGTCTTATGGCGACGGAAAGGTGTGTTCGCCGTACTCGACCAACCAGGGCCGAGACACAAGTATGTCTCCGCCGAACCCATCGGAGCCTTTGCATCGTGCCCGTCGCCTCGTACCATGATCTCCGCACTTGCGCCATTGTCGGATAAGAACAGGATGAGCGTGTTGTCGAGCTGTTGTTTGGACCGAAGCAACTCGACGATTTTGCCGATCTCCGAATCCATGCGATGCACCATCGCAGCATGAATTTCCATCTTGGCGGCCTGAAATGCTTTTTGAGTTTCATTCAACTTGTCCCACGCAATAGGCCGATTGATTTCGCTGGCCCCTAGCTTCTCAAAAGCATCCGGAAAATCATAGGGTGGGCCAATGTCAGGTTCCACGTCAGACAGGTTGCCTCGCACTAATCCTAGCGACTCGATACGCTGCCAGCGTTTGCCTCGAACTGCATTCCAGCCGGAATTGTATTTGCCACTGAATTTCGCGATGTCATTCGCATTCGCCTGGATAGGAAAGTGAGGACTGGTGAAGGCCACATATTGAAAGAACGGTTTTCCCGAATGTTGACTAAAGTGCTCCGTAAGAAAAGCGACCGCACCATCTGCAATGGCTGTCGTGACAGAGAAGTTTGGGTCTTTGGGTATGTCCGCCAGTTTCTGATCGTCGAGGAAATGCTGCTTGGCATAGAAATAGTTGTTGTGATTCTCAACGATGTACGAATGATCAAAACCGTTTTGCGTCGGTTTGCCATCTACATGCCACTTGCCCGAAATGTACGATCGATATCCTTGAGCTTTGAGCATGTTTGGTAGCAACTGAGCCCATTTTGGACGCTTGCCTTGCCCGCCACCGGCAACTGTTGGCAGCGCGTCTCGTCCGATTTGCTGAGCATAATATCCCGTCAACAAAGCGCCTCGCGTTGGCCAACATCGCGCCGTGTTATAAAACTGAGTGAAACGCAATCCATTTGCAGCTAGCCGATCGAGGTTGGGCGTTTCGATCTCGCTTCCATAACTTCCCAAATCAGAGAAACCCAAATCGTCCGCAAGGATCACCAAGAAATTAGGCTGCACTGCCGAAGTCGTATGAGAGGCTGTCAAAAACAGAGCGAAAAGTAATGCGAGCCGCAGGCTGTTCATGGATGTGTCCAATAGGCGAGTTTGATGATGGGGTTAGGACCCATTTTAGCACGAAAAAAACATCGCAATGCCACCTGGAACTGGGGCGCATCTGCCGGATGCGACTATGACGTATTGTCGTGGGTCGCATCTGCCGGATGCGACTAGGTTGTACGACTTTGCATCCGCAGCAATCATCCGCATCAGCAGCGACTCATCCACCGTCTGCTCGCTACCAGCCGCTTAGACCTAACATTAGCCCCTTCACGTCCTCTCTGTTACAATGAGCCTGTTGCATTATCTAGTCTGTTTGCCGGAACTGCCATGCGTTCGCAACCGCCTTCATCACCTTACTTGGCATATACACCTGCGCCGAAACCGAAGCCAAGTCGACGCTGGATGGAATTGCTCCTCGAGTTCGCACATGCAAACTCAGCTTTCTTGGTAAGCACTTTGTTGCACGTCTTCGTCTTGGTCTTGCTGGCAACCATCGCTATTTCGACAGCCCCTCATCAGCTGGCGATGCAATTCAATTTTGAACCCGACATGGGCGACGCGACAGATATGCAACTATCTGGTGATGCGATTGCAGAATCGTTTGAGATCAGCTCCGAACGAGATTTTTCGGAGAACAACGAAGAAACCGTTACCTCGAAGTTAACCGGCGCCATACCAAGCAGTTCACTCGAATTGGCCGCGCCTACGGATATGGACGTCGAAGGCCCCATGGACGCCTCAAGCGTTTCCAATCTGGCGCAATCCGAGAATGCTGAGAACGATGATAAAACCAGCACCATTCCACTGCATACAGGAATGGTCTCAGGACGATCGGGACAACGTCGAGCTCTCCTGCTTAAGAAGTATGGAGGAACCGAGAACACAGAAGCTGCTGTGCGATTAGGTATTGAATGGTTGATTCGTCAGCAGTCCACGGATGGCTCATGGAGCTTTACGGGGCCGTATACCGGCGGTGCCAGGTTTGATGACAATCCTGAAGCGGCAACCGCAATGGCTTTGCTAGCCGTTCTCGGTGCAGGGCACACTCACAAATCGGGTGACTACAAAAAGAATGTTGATAATGCATTGAAGTGGTTGGTCCGCAGGCAACTTCGCAGTGGTCAGTTCGGTGCCGACACGCCTCGTCATCATTCGATGTACACCCATGCTCAAGCAACACTCGCTCTATGCGAAGCCTACGCCATGACCAATGATTCCTGGCTGAGACTGTATTGTGAAAGGGCGGTTGATTTTGCAGTGAAATCTCAAGGATCGAAAGGTGGCTGGCGATACGAACCCAGAGGCGATTCCGATACATCGGTTACCGGTTGGTTTCTAGTTGCATTGATTAGTGCCAGAGCTGGTGGATTCGATGTGCCAGACACCACATTGCGGCGCGTCAGCGGCTGGTTGAACAAAGTAGATGAAGACTACGGTTCAGCCTATCGCTACATGGAAGGCCAACGTTCAACGCCCTCGATGACCGCCGAAGGCTTGCTTTGCAGAATGTATTTGGGATGGGACCAATCTCGATCAGCGCTAGACAAAGGTACCAAAACACTTTTAAGAGTTGCGCCATTTCAAAGTGACGCACCCCACTTTTACTATTGGTATTACGCAACGCAAGTCATGCATCACATGGGCGGCAAGACCTGGGAAAAGTGGAATACGGCGATGCGTGAACAGTTACCGGCGATGCAGGAAAAGCAACCACCGGAAGCCGGTAGTTGGCCAGCCAAAGGCGATCGATTCGACACGATGGGCGGCCGGCTCTATTGCACTTGTATGGCACTCTATTGCCTAGAAGTGTACTACCGACATCTTCCGATTTACGAAACGCCTTGGAAATAATTGTGAAGCTTGATTGTAGAAAAGTAGTTGAGGACAACTGCTCTACATTATCCTGGCTTACCTAACAACACCGCTAACGTCTCCGCCAACCCACGCAAGGCAGCATCGTTGGCCAGACTGATCGTTAACTGTGGCCGCCCCATCGAATCACGTTGCGCACAATCCGACAAGTTACTAGCAAGTTGATCGACAACCGCTCTGTCTACTTCCGGTGCATTGCCAGCAGCTACTAATTCGCCAACCAACTTGAGGGCCGCACCAAGCAATTGACCACTGGCTGCGGATACGCGTTCACGCCGGTCGACAATCGATTGAGCTTGTGATTCCGTGGTTCGCTTTTGGCTTACATCAGGAGCCTTAGGTCGTGGAGGCAATAGGATTTTTTCCAGCCGGTCACGAATGTTTGAAATGCTGCTTTTCATCGTCAGTTCATTGACGTCGGAATCAAAATCAAGGGCTGCGTCAGCCAAATCCTGTTTGGAAGCCAAGGTGTCAAGCAAATTCTCTTCGATCGTGTCCTCGGTGACGAGTTTATAGACATGCACCGGATTCTTCTGTCCCATGCGATGGGCTCGCGCAATCCGTTGCTCGAGGACGGCTGGATTCCACGGCAAGTCCACATTAATCACCGTATTTGCACTCTGTAGATTCAACCCCGTACTGCCCGCGTTGGTCATCAAGATCGCTCGGCACTTGGGATCGTTTTGGAATTTATGGACGATGGTTGCCCGTTGTTTCTGTGGGACTTGCCCGTCCAATCTCACATAGTCACACTCCAGCGAATCCAACCGTGTCTCGATTCGGTTGAGCATCGTCCGCCATTCGCTGAAGATCACAATTTTACGATCTGGCAACGCAATTAGGTCTGTAAGCAATTCCCCCAATCGCTCAAGTTTGCTGCTGTACTCGGGCTCCTGTTTGTCCACCAAGAATGTACTATCCGCAGCCATCCGAGCCAGCAGCAGTGCTTTCTGAAGTCGAAGCAAATCCATCTCGGTTAGAAATTTTTTGGCAGCGATCTGGGTGGCGATCTGGAGGTTGCTTTGACTCATCGTCAGTTGTTCATCGGTCGGCTTGATGCGAATGACTTCGTCGGTACGCTCTGGCAATTGCTTCGCCACCTCGCTACGCGTACGACGCAAAAGAATAGGTTGCAATGCCGCGCGAAGCTCATCTAGCTTTTGATAACCAATCGCCTTGCCACGATCATCGACCACGCGATGCCGGTGGAAGAACCGATAAGCTGGCCCAAGGCGACTGTCATCCACAAATTGAACGACGGTGTACAGTTCGTCTAGGCGATTCTCGAGAGGTGTACCTGAAAGTACTAAGGCAAATTGGCTTCTTAGAGCGCGAATGACCTGGCTGGTGCGCGATTCCCAATTCTTGATTCGCTGGCCTTCGTCGAGAATGATCAAGTCCCAGTTAGCCAATTCGATACTGGCAAAGTCACGCATGACTTGCTCGTAGTTGCAGATCGTAAAGAAGGTATCGCTCTGATAAAGCAACTTGCGTTCTTCGGCGCTGCCGACCACAAGTTGCACCGATCGCCCAGAGAACTTTCGGATCTCACTCTGCCATTGGCTTTTCAGAGAAGCGGGGCAAACAACCAGCGCTCGTTTGATTTCAGCTTGACGAGCCAACAATTCGGCAACGCCGATGCCCTGTATGGTTTTTCCAAGCCCCATGTCGTCCGCCAAAATTGCTCTCCCTGCTCCAACAGCGAAGGCGACTCCATCCAATTGATAGGGTAGCAATTCGACGTTTAGTAGATCCTTGCGAAGCGGATGCGTTCTGGGCGACTTGCGTATCTCATTACAAAACTTCGTGAGACGTTTTTGAACCAAGCATCGCTGAATCATCTCTTCAGCATCTGGATAAACGTGCACCGAATAACCCGTTTGCTCGATCGCCTGGATTTTGTTCATCATCTCGGGACCATCAATCGGCACCTGATGGCTATCGCCAACAATCATCGCAAGTTTGTCGTCTATCTTGCTGGGGACATTAATCAATAATCCGATGGGCTGCTTGTAACTGACTCGAATGGAAAAGTTCTTGCGATGATAGGGCTGGCTGAGCTTGGCATTCGAAAATCGTTGAGTTATCTTCGCCAGGGTATGCAAGATGTGCTTGCAAGTTCCCAAGTGATTGGTTCGAAAATCAGGACAACTGCAATAGGAATCGCCGGGCTCGGTGCCGCGAAGGGCGACTCGATAGGTCTTTCCTGAGCCAACGCTATTGACGACGTAGTCGGTCCAAGGGGTAGACTTGTCCAAAGCTCGCACCGCCATCTTTTCTTCTTTGGCGCGCTTCTGTCGATCGGCTAGCACGCGTTGCAACAGTTCCGCTTCGGTGAGATTCTCAAGTGCCACACTTTCGTCGGGCGGAGCAGCCAACCCCATCGTTGACTTAGCGTCAAGCAAGTGGTGAAGTGCACCACCGGCATGAATGCACATATCCGTACATTGGTCACAATTAATTAGCAGTTGCTTGTCTCTAGCACTGGAAAGGGTGATCGTTACAATTGCCAAGCCGCCTTCAACCGCACTATCTAAAACACGAACGCGATAGAGATCACCACCCAAGAAGACATCTCGCTCGGTCTCAATTTCGAATTCTTTGTTCCCATTGAGAAGCAGCGACTTGCCTTCAACGCCAAGCATTTTACAAGCTTGATAGTAGGTCAGTCGTGCAAGGCGTTGGTGGAACGGATTGACCTTTGGCGACTTATCCTCGAAATGACCAGAAGACTTCCTAACTGGTGGTCGATTCGATTTCCCGCCCAGCGGCTGAGCCGTTTTTTTCAACTGGATAGTCTTCTTGATTTTCCTCTTAACCACCTTCGCCGACTTATCGCCTGCTTGCATCGTTCCTACTCCATGAGAAGTTCCATCTCTAGACTGCAGATATTGGAGTGTTTGGGGACGCCCATGTCCACCCCCGAAGATCCATTCCGGTCAATCCAACCATTCCACCAATTTTCGGTCAGAGTCGCAGCGCATCAATCAATTGAGTCACCTGTTCTGCTGTATGTCCGGCAGAGAGGCTTATACGCAAGCGACTGGTTCCCTTAGGAACAGTAGGTGGTCGAATTGCGGGAACATAGAGACCGCTTTGTTGTAACTTTTGGCTGAGGCCCAGTGCGGCTCGTTCATCGCCTAACACAATAGGAACGATGGGGCTGTCTATGCCAAGGATTTTCCACCCTTGGTCACGCAAACTTTGGCGAAGCTGAATCGCGGAGTCGCGTAATGCGATTCGTTCGTCGTTCATTTTGCGGATAAGTTTAATGGCAACGGACGCGGCTGCTAAAACGCTTGCGGGTAGGGCCGTACTAAACATGTAACTACGCCCCAGGTTCATTACATAGTCCGTTAGGGATTGAGTACCACAGACGAAACCTCCCACGCAACCGATCGCTTTGCTTAGAGTGCCAAGTTTTACGAACACGCGATCATTCAATTTACACTCATCGATCAAACCAGCCCCCTCGTCACCATAAATTCCAGTCGCATGAGCTTCATCGACAACCAATCCACAATCGAATCGTTCGGCGATCGTTGCCAACTCTTCTAGCGGCGCAGTGTCTCCGTCCATACTGAAGATCGACTCGGTAACCAACAACACCCGGCGATAACTTGCTCGGTTTATTGACAAGTACTGCTCAAGATAACCAACGTCATTATGTGGATAGATCTGCTTGACGGCCTTACTGAGTCGGCATCCATCTATCAGGCTCGCATGATTTAGTACATCGCTGAGTATCAAGTCCTCAGGACCTGCTAAACATGCAAGTGTCGCCGTGTTAGCTGCGTAGCCGCTGGAGAATACGAGTGCCGAAGGTTGGTGAAAGTAATTGGCCAAGCTGCCTTCTAGACAGTGCTGTTCCAATTGAAAACCAGTTACCGCTGGACTGGCACCGCTTCCTGTGCCGTTGCGAAGCAAGGCCTGTGTAGCAGCCGCGATCAATTGGTGGTGATTTCTAATTCCGAGATAGTCGTTGCCACCAAAGTTGACTAGTACTTGATCGTTGCGCACGATCACCTGTCCTTCGCGATGATTCGTGACGCACCGGATGCGACGCTGATCGGATTTCTCAAGATCCTCTAAGGCTTGCTCGAGAAAATCATTCCATCCCGCATTCATGCAGCAGCTTTCATGGAACGATCAGTTGGGACTGACCTTCTTGCCGCGCATTTCTTTCCAACGGGCAATCGCAGCACGATGTGCTTCTGGCTCGCGATCAGAGAATGCCAAGTCAGATGGAATGTAGTCGCGATTGTTGCCATACGGCTGGTAGCGAGGAAAAATCGTCGTCATCTCGTCGCCAGACAAGAGCATGGCAACGGCAACGGCAATGTCACTTGCGCGAACAATTAAACGCGGTGGCTGGTCCAAGTTCTTTCGGTCTGCTGGTTCATTTCCTGAAGGCATCGGCGGTGCCGAATTGTCTTCCTCTTTGATATCGCTGGGAGAGTACTTATACCTATTCATTGCGAACTCATGCAAGATTGTCTCATCAGACATGATGGGTTCAAGCAGAGCGATATCCTCGACTGTACCGAATCGGGCTATACAATGGAAAGCCAAGTCGCGAGTGTATTCTTCGTCGGCGTCTGTTAAGTGCTTTCTCGCTACAGTTACGACCTCTGGAATATTCAATTGCAACCCAAATGCCAAAGCTCGATCGGCAAACATCTCATGGCTGTTTGCAATCCATTTTCCTGTTAACGATCGAAGACAACGATCGTAGCCGGTTTTGGCAAAATACTCGGCAACCTCACCGCGGCCCAATGATGCCAAGACGGTGTCATCCAATTCGACTGGAACGTCACTACCAAGGATTGCACAGGCCGTCAGAAGGCTAACAGTGTCACCTAGTTCAGGCAAACGGAAATGCAATTGAGCACGTAAGTCTTGAGCGCAAGCACTGGCTACTGCAATTAGATTGTTTCTCGCGATCGCTTCATTGGCGCTGCCTTTAGCCTTCACACTTTCTTCAACGCTGGCTACTAACACAGGTTGCTCGGTTAACATACGCAAAAACAGTTGTTTCCCGCATCGACTAAATCCGACAATTTCCCGAAACGCCTTCCAGCCGGGCAAACCATATTCACGATCGGGATTGGTATCGAGTATAAAGTTCCTCGCTTTCCGCTGAAAAACTTCCTTGTCAATTTCGGTACGAATCGACCTCGCACGTTCACGAACCTCTGCCGTTTCTCCTGACTTGGTCGCGATGTTGAGCAATGGCAGCGCTCGCTCACCCATCGCACGCAACTGTTCGCCAGCCGTTTCGCGGCGGGCGAATGAATCGTCGCTTAACATTTCAATCAGTTGTGCAACCTGTTCGTCATTGGCTGCTTCTATCGATTGAGGCGGTTGAGCATGGGTTGGGCTTACCAAAGCAGTGGCCAACACGCATCCAAATCCAATTGCCAACGGTTTTTTGGCGAACTTTTTCGTGCAGTTTTTCCATGCCATAGCGAGATTATCCGATTTCCAGGCGGGAGTCGCAGAATTTTGCGATTCCTTAATTGTACCACGTCCCTAGACTTTGGCAGCAAGATTGCACACCCCGATTCTCCGAAATCGGCTGTGCGCGCGCTCGGCGACGGCTAGTCCAACTCGCGCGGTCGCCAAAGATACTGGCGTTTCCAAGCGGCGTTCGGATCTGACCACGACGCAGAATTGCTTTCAAAGACCGCAATGGCTGCGGTGGGCATGTCAACAAACTCGCCCGAAAGGTGGCTCACCAAGTCACTCATGCCTGGATTGTGCCCGATGACCAACGCTTCGTTCCAACTGTCATGCAAGCCCCGTACGTGTGCCAGCAGCGACTCAGGAGAAGCCAAGTAGAGGGCCTTTTCGAAAAACACCGTCGGCTCAAAAGACCACTCCGTTTGCAATCCCGCCAGTGTTTCTCGTACTCGAATGGCGGTACTTGCCAAAATGACATCAGGCCTTAATTGATGCGCCACCAATTGTTTTCCCATTAAAGGCGCAGCCCGTCGACCACGATCATTCAATGGACGATCATGATCCGACAATCGATGATCGTCCCATGCACTTTTGGCGTGCCGCATTAGCATTAGTCGTCGTGTCATAGTGGTCATGATTGGCAAAGAGTCGCGAGGTACACAATCGCAGCGCTCAGCCGATTTCGGAGAAATCGGCCTACTGATTTACCTTTTGTTCGATTTGATTGACCACATCGTCGATCTTCACTCGCCATTGTTCCAGTGAATCTCGATCACGGATGGTAACCGTTTTGTCTTGCAAAGATTGGCCATCAACGGTGATGCAATAAGGAGTGCCGACTTCGTCCTGACGTCGATAGCGGCGTCCAACTGCTCCCTTTTCATCGTAGAAAACGTTGAACTTTTTCTTCAACTCGCGATAGATATCCTTGGCAACTTCAGGCATGCCGTCCTTCTTCACCAGTGGGAAAACCGCAGCCTTGATCGGAGCAATTCGCGGGTGCATTCGCAACACAACACGCGATTGCATCTGGCCATTTTCATCTGGAGCTTGATCTTCGCTGTACGCCTCACATAAGAAGGCGAGCGTTGCCCGGTCCGCGCCGGCCGAAGGTTCGATCACATGCGGCGTAAATCGCTCGTTAGTCATTTCATCGCGATAAGTCAGATCCTTGCCGCTGCCCCGGTACTTGGGCTTTCCATCTTCACCCAGTTGAACAACCAACGGGTTTGAGTGTTCATCCAGTTTACCTTCCATGTGGCTTCGCAAGTCAAAATCACCACGATGGGCAATACCTTCCAATTCACCGTATTCGCCGTCTGCCAAGAACGGAAACGCGTATTCGATATCGGCCGTACCGGTTGAATAGTGACTCAGTTCATCAGGATCATGTTCTCGCAATCGAAGCCGTTCACCAGCCAAGCCAAGATTCTTGTACCACTGCATACGGCGATCGCGCCAAAACTTGTACCACTGCTGCGATGAATTCGGATGGCAGAAGAACTCGATCTCCATCTGCTCGAATTCACGAGAGCGGAAAGTGAAGTTGCGCGGTGTTATCTCGTTTCGAAAGCTCTTGCCGATTTGAGCGATCCCAAAGGGGATCTTAACCCGTGAACTATCGACAACATTCTTGAAGTTCACAAAGATACCTTGAGCCGTCTCGGGTCTTAAGAACGCAGCCCCTTCTTCACCGCTGAGCGCACCGACGTAGGTCTTGAACATCAGATTGAATTCGCGGGGTTCGGTCAATGTTCCCAGTTCGTTGGCATCCGGTGCGAGAACCTGAGCAAAGTCATCTACTGTAGTAAGCGAACAGAACTTGTCCCACTTCAGCGTATCGGCATCTTTTCCTCGCAAGTTGAAGTACTTCATCGCTCGTCGCTGTGTATCTTCTTCCTCGGTGTCGGCTTCCACCATCGTTGTTACAAAGATGCGTTGGCCCTTGGCTTCGACCCAGCGACCACGAACTTGATCGTGCCGATATCGCTTGCGAGTTTGTCGACAGTCGACCATGTAATCGTGGAACAGATCATAGTGGCCTGAACACTTCCAAACCTGCGGGTGCATGATGATTGTGCAATCGAGCCCCGTCATTTCATACTCACAAGGCGCACCATCAAGAATGGACAGTTCATCGTGACCGCTGACCATGTCGCGCCACCAAGCATCTTTGACGTTGCGCTTCAGTTCGACTCCCAGTGGGCCATAGTCCCAGAAGCCATTCAAGCCGCCATAGATCTCACTGGACTGGAACAGGTATCCGCGGCGTTTGCATAGTGAAACGAGCTTTTCCATTGGCAACATGGGAGTGAACTTTTCTCTAAGATGAAGGATGGTTAATGGAATGAATCAAGGTATGCCGATTTCTCCGAAATCAGCGAGCGCCATGCCCCTCTCTGCTCGTGTACCTCGCGACTCTCCCAAAGGGAGAGTTGGGTTGCGCCGTAGACTTGGGTAAATCACACGCTTCCAAATACTAATTTGCCTTACGCAATGTAACAATTCTTGCCAGACCTGCGAGATCCTTAGTTACCTGCGGAGCCTCCCAGCCTTCACCGACTAACGTTGCAATTCGCTTGTTCAACATGGGTGAAAACTCGAAGATGCAATAGCCACTTGGTTTCAATCGTGCATGCGCTTGGACCAGCAGTTGGTTAATCAATTCGCCTCCGTCGGGTCCCGATACCAGTGCCATCTTAGGTTCGAACTCGCGAACGGTTTTGGGTAATTGAGCAAACTCGGCGTCAGAGATGTATGGAGGATTGCTAAGGACCATGTCGAATTTTTCCGACTCCGGACATGCCTCCAATAAATCACTTTCAACAAAAGTGATTCGCTCAGCTACACCATGTTTTTCTGCATTCCGTTTGGCCACTTCAATGGCCTTGGAGGACTTGTCGATCGCTGTCATGTTGCAGGTAGGTAAATGCTTCGCAACGGTGACGGCTATGGCCCCACTGCCGGTTCCAACATCAGCGATTCGCAACCTGTCGTCGCCCATCGTCTTGGCACAATCCAGTGCGGCAACAACCAGGTGCTCGGTCTCAGGCCGCGGGATCAATACGTCGGGATTGACCTCGAAGGACATCGCATAAAATTCTTTGTGACCAACCAGATAGGCGACCGGAGTTCCCTCCGCTCGCCGTCGAACCAATTCACGAAATGCGGTTTTCGTTGTATCCGATGGTTCTTTGTCGAAGGTCGTATAAAGTTCAATGCGTTGGCATTCGCAGGCATTCGCCAACAACACTTCGGCGTCTAATCGCGGCGACGTCGATCCGCTCTTCTTTAAGTAGTCTGAAGTCCAACTGAGTAACTTGCCAATCGTCCATGCTTCGGTCGTACTCATCCAACAGCCTCCAGGTCATCCTTGCCACGCAGTTGGTCACGCTCGTACTCCAGCAGAGCGTTCGTAACCGGCGAAAGATCACCAGCAATAATTTGATCTAGTTTGTAAAGCGTTAAGTTAATACGGTGGTCGGTCAATCGATTTTGTGGAAAGTTATAGGTGCGAATGCGTTCACTTCGATCACCCGAACCGATCAGCGTTTTACGAGTATCCGCTCGCTTTTTCATTTCTTCCTGGCGAATGTGATCGTACAGTCGACTCTTGAGAACGCGGATGGCTTTCGCCAAGTTCTTCAACTGGCTCTTTTCATCCTGGCATTGGACGACGATGCCCGTCTCGTAGTGCGTTAGTCGAATGGCTGATTCTGTTTTATTGACGTGCTGGCCGCCTGGACCGCTCGCACAGAACTTGTCGATGCGATAATCGTCCTTCTTCAGGTCGATTTCGACATCTTCTGGTTCGGCAAGCACGGCAACGGTTGCAGCCGATGTATGAACACGACCTTGAGCTTCGGTTTCGGGAACACGCTGTACACGATGGCCGCCACTTTCAAATTGCAACTCGCGGAACACGCCATCACCTTCCAGGCCTAAAACGATTTCTTTGAATCCGCCACGCTCCGATGCGCTCAGATCCATGATCTCCGTTTTCCAGCCTTTGGCTTCGGCATGTCGCTTGTACATTTCGTATAGGTCACGTGCAAACAGAGCCGCTTCTTCACCACCAGTACCGGCGCGAATTTCCAAGACACAGCGACTGCGATTGGCATCTTCACCGCCGATCGTCATTTCCAGCAGGCTGTCCCACAATTGCTCACGCTGCTTGCGAATGGATGCGAGTTCTTCCTCGGCCATAGTTTTTTCATCGTCATCATCGCTTTTGGCCATCTCGGTCAAGCCTCGCATGTCGTCGCTGTACTTCTTATACGTCCGATACATGCCCGCCAATCGGGTCAACGATCCATGCTCACGTGCATAAGCAGCAATCTTGCCCGAGTCCGACATGACCTCGGGCTGACTCATCAAGTTTTCGAGCTCTTCAAAGCGTTTGAGCTTGGCTTCCAGTTCTTCGCGGACATTCATTAGATTGACACTTGCAGTTGATAGAAAAACAAAAAGAGCCCGACGTGATCATAACCACGACGGGCCTTTGGTTGCTTTGAATTGCCGCGTGCAGCAGCCCACCGGGTCATTGCATAGTCAACATCGATCGATCGAGTTAACTAGAAACCCAGCCCAGCTACTTCTTTTTGCCTTTTTTGGGTTGCAGACTTGCGTACGTTCCAGCGGCAAACTTGTTCTGGAACTTCTCGATTCGCCCAGCAGTGTCAACATACTTCAGCTTGCCGGTATAAAACGGATGGCAAGCATTGCAAATGTCGACGCGAATCTCAGGGCGTGTACTGCGTGTTTGGAAGGTGTTGCCACAGCCGCATGTTACTTGCGTCTGTTGATATTTTGGATGAATGTCATCTTTCATCGGTCGGTCTCTTTGCGGATAGGCTGCTCAATGGAATGGTGGCTTCCGTAACGGCAAGCAGGTCCACATTCCAAGACCGTAACCCATCGGTTGAGGTTCGGAACGGTGACATTCAGTACGGTGTACACCATCGGACAAAAGTTGAATTACGTAGTTTATCGCCCCCCCTCAAAGTACTCAATGCCAAACAGCAAACTCGAAGCAAACCGATTTCTCCGTCCGACCTCCGCATGGGGGGGCATCGGCCGGTCGATTCGTGACTCCGTTGGGACATTCCAGGTTCATCGCTGCGTTTTGGTTCGCCAAAACTGGCCGAGACCACCGTCTAACCATCTTTGTGTTGGACTTGGCGCAATAACGGGAGGGCGACGCGCCTCGCCCTCCCGACTCGCATTTTCGTCGTTCAAACTGAAGGCGAGATGTTTCGAGCTATAGCGTCGCCCTCAAGTTCTCCTGCTGCGTTTCTTGATCTATCAACTGCTGGCGCGGAATTCTTTCCGATTGTCAAACACTATGTTGTTCGCTCGAACAACCATAATTGGCCGACTATCATTGAAAGTGCACCCAATATTCGCGATACAAAAATTGGGAAAGTACTCGGTGGAGTCTCGTCCCTATGCAATTCCGGTGAGTAAGTAACATACTCGACGCTATCGTCCAGTAGATGTTCGGTGCGTGAATAGCGGCAACCGGATATTTCGACAAGTTTTGTTCGTTGGTACATGGATCAGTTCCCTTACATTTGATTTGACGAACAGTGGATATCACTGCTGCTTCAATCCATGTATCGCGGATTGGCTTCGATTGCTTCCTGAAATGGCCCCAAATTCTTGCAGTGTTTACGCAAAAACTCGCTGCGAAATTTATTCGGTTTTCTCGGGAAGAAATTGCTGAACACGTTCGTTACAATCTTCGTTAGCCGCGATCGGTTGGTTCGTAAAACGTCGACGACAGGTGATGTAATGATCTCAGTTCGCCCTTCCATTCCGCTGCTCTTCATTGTGGTTTGCGTTCTCAGTTGCCAGGACCCTCAATCCGTCTCGGCTGATGAACCAGATAAGTACGCGCTGCTGCTAGCGATTCGCGAATATGAGCATCCGGATTTTTCGAAGCTCGAATATCCAGAAATGGATGCCAAGTCGATGGGAGAAGTCTTTAAAACCAGTGGTTACAAAGTCGACCTATTGCTAGGCAAATCGGCGACGCAGGCGAAAATCCGGGCGGCGCTTCGGAAATGCAAAGATCGGGGTGGCAACAAGGGAGTTGTTGTCATCGGCGTATTTGGACATGGCATTGAGTTTTCGGAATCGGGCCGCAGCTACTTTTGCCCCTATGATTCGACCCAAGTAGCCAAACGCGATGCAGACGGCAATCTGCTTTTTAAGAAAGATGGCAAGCCGGTTATGGAGCCCGAGGCATCGCGGTTGATTTCGGTCGACGAGTTGCTGGTCGGTCTCGGCGAATCGAAAGCCTTTAACCGAGTATTGTTTGCCGACTGTTGTCGCGACGATCCCAATCGAGCTCGTGGTAGATCGTTTGGCAGTTCTTTGGGAACCAATCAACTTCCACAAAATGCCGCCGTCTTTTTTGCTTGTTCGGCCAATGAACGGGCGTACGAACATAAGGATTGGGGACATGGCGCCTTTACCAAATGTTTACTCGACGAATTATCAGCGGGCAAAAGTTTAATGGGTAGCTTGGCGGAGCAAGTCGCTCCTGAAGTTGAGCGATTGACGGAAAGTAAGCGAAGTCCCGGCGAGCCCAATCAAACACCGCGAATGCTCAGCACCGGGGCTCGAATCGATTTGTTGCTTACGCCAAGCAACAGCCCTCGCAAGCCTGCAGTGCCATCGACAGAGCTCGCGGCGACGATGACGAATAGTTTGGGTATGAAGCTGGTCTTGATTCCAGCCGGTGAATCGCTGATGGGCAGTACGGAATCCAAAGAGCAACTTGAGAAAATGGGATTGTCTCTTTACAAGGACTTTGACAACAGCGATGAATTTCCGCAGCATCGGGTGAGGATCACCAAGCCATTCTATATGGGAGTTTACGAAGTCACATTGGGCGAATTCATGCAGTATTACAATGCCGACAAAGCCAATCACAAGACCGAAGGCGAGAAAGACGGTAAGGGCGGTTGGGGTTACGACGGCAAGAGCATGGAGCAAAAACCTGAGTATGCGCCGTGGAACACTGGTTGGAACCAACCGAGGGACAAATACATGAATCATCCGGTGGTGAATGTCAGTTGGAACGACGCAGTGGCCTTTTGTGAGTGGCTGACGGCCAGGGAGCGGAAGGCGGGTCGCATTCGCAATGACCAAGAATACGTGCTGCCGAGCGAAGCCCAGTGGGAATACGCTTGCCGAGGCGGTAGCAAGCAGTCTAAGCTCTTTTCCTATGGCAATGATGGACAGCAAATGGTTCGGTTCGGCAACGTGAAAGATGCAGAGTACGCTAAGCAGTTTACAAGTCCGTATGGCGACCCAATCAATGGGAACGATGGGTTTGCATTCACCGCGCCGGTCGGTAGCTATGAACCCAATGCGTTTGGCCTTTACGATATGCACGGCAACGCGTGGGAGTGGTGTCAAGATGTGTACGACGCCAAAGCTTATGCAAACCGAAGCTCAATTGCGATCGATCCGTTAGTCTCTACGGGTGGCTCGGACCGGGTGCTCCGTGGCGGCAGTTGGTACGACTCGCCGGTGGATTGCCGGTCGGCGAACCGCGGCAGGTTCTCGCCTGACTCCCGGAACGACTACCTCGGCTTCCGTGTCTCCCTCCAGTCAGTCCGATAAGTCACGTCGAGCGGAGCACAGAGGTCCGTAAGGAGCGCAGCGAAGCCGCGACTGGAGGGACCGTAGTGCGCAGCTCATTCAAACGGGGGTGCAGGGGGCTATGCCCCCGCGCGAGTTATGTTAGTCGGAGGATAAACTAATCTTATTCTGCGCCTTGAAATCGTCTAACCGGTAGCCAGCGGTGACGCGCGTTTTCGGACTGCCAAATGCGATATTCAGATTTCAAGTGATTGCATCTCCAGTGGCTACCAGTTGAGTAAAAACAATCACTCGGAGTCTTCGGATCAATATACCTACCAACACCAAGTGATCGCGATTTTGGTTTGCCCCGATCGCCTTGAAAGCAAACGGGGACGGGATGACGATCGGTTCAGTCCGAATGGTTTCCACCACCACACTGAGCTGGAGGGAGACACGGAAGCCGAGGTTGTTGTTCCGGTTGTCAGGCGAGTTCCTGTTGCGGTTCGCCGACCGGCAATTCACCGGCGAGTTGTTCCAACTGCCGCCTCGGTTCACCCGGTTCGAGCCCTTGTGACCATCCTCCTGAGACCTGTTCTAGCACGCGTCGTCGAAATTGCCAACTCGACACACCACTGCTCGTCGCGTGCCAAGAAAGGCGTTCAATTCCGACGCAGCCGCGCCGTTGTCGTAAACCGAAATTTTGTAAAACTGAAAGGGCATTGGTGAGCTGCTTGATGTGTGGTGGTGTCATGCGCAAACTGAACTCTAAGATACATCGCGCGGGGGCAAAGCCCCCTGCGCCCCCACTGAATAAACTACGCACTGCGGTCTCTCCAGTCGCGGCTACGCTGCGCTCCTTACGGACCTACGTGCTTCGCTTCGCCATACTTGGCTTTATCGGACTGACTGGAGGGAAACACGGAAGCCGAGGTAGTTGAACCGGTTGCCAGGCGAGGACCTGCTGCGGAACGCCGACCGGCAATCCACCGGCGAGTGGCTCCACCTGCCGCCACGGATCACCCGGAACGAGCCCTCGGATACAAAAGGGTCTCGACCTCCTTTCAGCTTATCCATGTAGCCATCGCGGCACCATTCAAACACATTTCCATGCATGTCATACAGTCCCCATGCATTGGGCTTTTTCTGTCCCACTTCGTGTGCGTATTTCTCGCCAATATCCCATGCATTCTTATCAAACCATGCGTATTGACCAAGTTCACTCTCATTGTTTCCAAAATGATAAGCGGTTTGACTTCCTGCACGGCATGAATATTCCCACTGAGTCTCCGTAGGTAAAACGTACTTCCATCCCGCTGGCAAGGATCCTGATTGCTGTTCGCGCTCATTGAGCTTCGCCACGAAATCATCCGCGTCTTTGGCGCTAACATGGCTGGCGGCATAGTTTGCGCCGAGCTTGACATAGTCCTTACCCTTCCATGGTTCCTCATTCATCAGCCCGCTGTATTGTCCTTGCGTGACTTCAGTCTGTCCCATCCAAAAGCCTTTGCTTAATGTGACATCCACCTGATTTTCGTCTGCCTGGTGTCCCGCTTCGTCATTTGGGCTGCCCATCTTGAAAGAGCCAGCCGGAATCCAAACCATTTTCATGCCAAGGCTGTTGGCTGGACGAATCTCACCGGCTACCTTGCCTTCGATAAACGGTGGGGCTGAGGGCTGCGATTTGGAATTGTCGGGCTTCATATCAGAAGGACGAAGGGAGTTATTATCCAGCAGCAGATCCAGCGATCCGAGCGATACAAGTGTGGGATTCTGTTTGTTATTGGTGAGTGCCTTAACGTTTTGCCAAACGCGGTCGGAAAGCGTCCCCGTCGTCACCGCACCTTCGCTAGCCATGCGTTCCAACTCGATCAGCAGGGCCCGCGTAAATGCCCCATGTTCCCAAGGGTCGTGCTCGAGCGCTTGTTCGCCCGGTTTGCAACCGAATAGCATGACGGTCTGCGTCGGCAGTCGATCGGTACTGAAGTTTGCGCCCAGACCAAGGTTTCGTCCGCGCGGACGCGCCGGAATTTCGCGGCAGCAATCGGCGATCAACAATCTCGATTCGGCTTTGGCCAGCGCCATTGCAGTAACCACCTCTGACATTCTTAACAGCGACTGCGGTTCAGGCTCGACCATGGGTGAGCTATCATCGTTATAAAGGAGATTGTTGTCTGCGTCCTTGGCATGACGAATGGCCGTATCGAATGGGCAAAAGCAACCTTGCACCGATCGTTTTTGGTCCTTTTCGACAAACTCCATTTCGACGCCGTGGCCAAACAATCCAACGATACAAATGCCCGGCGCATTTGCCTGCTTGGTCAACCCACTCAATTTCTTCAGAATTGCCTCGCGAGTCGCCTCTTGACCAACAAGATACTCGACTTCATAGCCAAAACGGCTGAGCAGTTCCCCTAAGGCCTTTGCGTCAGCCTCTGGGAATTTTAATGGTCGCTTACCATTCATGGCCGCGTGATCGTATTTGGTAATGCCAATCAAGATGGCATATTTTTTCGGCTCCACCTGCTGTGCCAACAGTTTGGCATTCGACAGGGAAAATACAAGTGCCGCGGCAAACGCTAAAACAGAGATCATGGAGCGCATGCGTAACCCGACACAGAACGAGGGTATTACTCTCAAGGGTTCGTTTTGTATTTGTGTGTTTTTCATAAGTGTTCCACTGGCAAGGCCAATAGCCAACATTGTTGCAGAGCAACATCGCAAGCTTCGGCTTTTTGCCTCAAACGCTGAGCATCGAACGTGTATTTGGTACTGAACGATTCCCACTTCGGCGGCCTTCTTGAACGTTTTCTAGTGTAAATTATAAGTCCGGGGGCGTAGTCAATCGCTTCGGTACACTGGCCTTGCCAGTGGCACACGAAACCAAACTTCGCACTGTCAAAAGACGCTAGCGAGTGCGAGCAAATTGTCTGTTAGCCGACCGCCCCTTGCTCACGTGTCGGGATACGACTTTTTGTTGCAAAGCCAGACGCCTTGTCACTTAGTTCCTTCTGGATTCCGCGTATTACGTCGTTTGCCTCAATCTGTAAATCTGAAAAGGCTCGTGATTTGGATCGAAGGCTTGAACGAATTTGTTCCAATTGACCACGCCACTGGTTGCATCTGGATACCAGCCAGGTACGATCCAACGGGTTGGTTAATTGCTGATGAGGCGCACGACTGAGTGCATCGCATCCCATCACAAATTCGCTCAACCGTTTGTCGAGTTCGCTTTCGTTGGACGGAGTCTTGTTGAACCAGTCGCCTGCTCGCGCGCCAAGAAAATCGAGATACGCGGCATTCTGAAGACTGGTTGTTGCAAGGTCGTTTCTTGCAAATCCCCATCCTGGCGCACTGGGCGACATGACTCGCCAAGAGACGAAAAGCAACAAAGAGGCTGCCATGGCACCGACCAATATCCAAACCCGACGTTTCAATCCCATGACGGTCGGCGGCAAAGCTACTTTCGAAGGAATTTTCTCATTTACTGGGGCCGCAACCGGGTGTGATGCTGCCGCCTGACTGATAGTAGAAGGAGCCGCTGCAGCAGGTGAAGATGCCGCTTCATCGTGTATCTTCTGCTTGATAAACGTCAGTTGTTCGGCAACAGCGTCGATATGCGAATCTTCGCGAGGCACATTGTCCCAGTAACTCGATCCCTCAAGAAAAACCTTTGATTGCAAGTCGAGCAACAGATCAGGATTGGCAAGCAACCGACGTAACGAAGATTCACCAAGTGCCGACAGTCCACGTTCAAGCGCGTCGTCCAGCGACGGACCACAGACCTCTTCCAAAGTCAGTTTCTGCTTTGGTTTCACGACCAATTTCAATTGATCGACCAGGGATCGCAATCGAAGACCGACCAGTTGTCGCTCCAGCCACTCGGGCCACTGTTTTACGTCATCAGGTAGATCGAGAAGAATGGGATTCATTCCTGTATCCTCCTCTTTTCGATGCAGTCTTTCAATTCCTTGCGTCCACGCGCTGCCCGAGAAGCGACTGTACCGGGCGAAATTCCCAGTTGATCAGCGATCTCTCGATCCTTCAACTCATCTTCGAGCTTCATTTTCAAAACCTCCGCAAAAAGAGGTTCAATCTGCTCAAGGCACAATCTTAGGCTTTCGGTCTCAGGATCACGATGAGACTCTTTTGCCGCGGGGTCGTGTTCGATTTGATCAATGGAAACATTTCCGGGTCTAGACTTCAGGCTTCGTATTGCGTCTTTGATTTTGTTTGCGGCGATTGTAATGAGCCAAGCGCGAAAATTTTGATGTTGAAATCTATCCCTGGAGCGCCAAGCCGCAGTCCAAGTTTCTTGAAAGATGTTGTCAACGTCCAGTGGCGGATGACATCGAGCGGTAATAAAGGAATAAAGCACGTCGGCATGCTTTCGATACAAACGATCAAAGGCGGATTGGAGACCGGCTCGGAATTGATCGTAAAGTTCAGCGTCAGGTTGAGGCTCATTCATAACAACAGCGTAGCTGCTGGCGTTACCAATCTCAACGTACCTCATGCTTTTGCCATTCGATTTATACTCTTTGTTTAAATTAGCTGATATGATTTCTTCCTACGCGGTGAGTTTCTCGTTCATATAACGGAGCGTAAGTGACTTTCTTCCCAATAATCCAGAAAATTCTTGGATGCTCGACGCGTCTTGCGCTGGTGTCCAGGCTTTAGCCGCCCGGGCCGCCACCTAACTTTCACAAGCAAGCGATTGTCCTGTGGCAGATTCGGGAGGGCGACGCTCCTGCGGAGCCTCTTTGTGCCGCCACCTAACTTTCACAAGCAAGCGACGTGCGAAAAGATTGCTTGTGAACGCAAATGAACCACCCATTTCTGAGAAAAATTGCAAACCCCGGGGAAAACTTCTCGCATCTCCAACGTTTTACGGGTATCTGCAAATCGCACAGCTTAGAGCATTTTGAAGATCCGTTGAATTTTGCTCGCTGATACCCCAAACTGGGATTCTTTGCCCCGAATAACTTATAGACTTTATGGATTTAGGTTGTTAACAATGTGGAACTTTTCTATCGATACTGCGATGCAACTTTGCAGAGTGCGTAAGTTATTGCTCATGAGTGTATTGCTTTTCTTCGCCTGTTGTATGACGGGGATCGGCCAAGAGCCAGTGGATATCGCCGCTCGCGCGGGAGCGGTTCTCAACCAATATTGTTTCCGGTGTCATCGTGGTGAAGGCTCTTCCTCCGGCCAATACTCGTTCAATGCCAGGAAACTGTCGACCATGATCGACGATAGCATGATCGTGGCAGGCAGTCCCGAGAATTCCGAATTGATCGATGCGATGAGCAAAGGGCGGATGCCGCCTCGCAATCAGTCCGGCTTGCCTCGACCCTCGGCGGACGAAGTGGAGTTGGTCCGCAAATGGATCGCCGCAGGACCAGCCGACTTTCCGCCACCTGTTCGCAGGCCCTTTTTGTCGCTCGATACCGTGATGAACCGCATCTTCGAGCACTTTCAAAAGGTAGACGTCCACCTTAACAAAAATATCCGCTATTTTACTCTAACCAACCTTTACAACGACCCAGGAAACGATGAACGCCATCTGCGAATGGCTCGGGCGGCACTGGCCAAGGCGCTGAATAGCCTTAGTTGGGAACCGTCGTTGGTTATTCCCCAAGCCATCGACCCAGAACAGACCATTTTTGCGGTCGACATTTCGAAACTCGGTTGGACGCTGGAACACTGGCGAGCATTGCTGAGCGAATATCCCTACGAAGTTGATGCCGAGTCCATTGTTTCGGACGGTGACAGCGCGGTGGTGGACAATCTGCGTCAGATCGACGAAGTGATGTCGCGATTGAGCAATGATCGGTCGTTAAAGCACATTCGAGCCGACTGGTTTATCACGATCGGATTGCGGCCCAAGCTTTATCACAAGTTGCTGTATGAATTGAAAATTCCAGCCCTCCGTGACCGGAAAGACAATCCCCAAAATCCAGCCAACCCGAAGGCGATGACTGATCGTGACCTTGAGGATTATCTCAAAGTCAACGTCGATGCGAACATCTTTGATCGGCCGCCGAAGGCCAAGCGAGCTGGCTTTAACGAAAGCGGCATCTCGGGCCAGAATCGAATGATTGAACGGCATCCGATGAATGGCAATGGATACTACTGGAAATCGTATGACTTCCTCGGCAGTAACTCACGATCTATCCTGACCGAGTTTCCGCTTGGACCGCAGCGCAACGCCAAAGACGAGTTTTCCTTTTTACACGATGGAGGTGAAATTATCTTTGGATTGCCCAATCGATTGCAGGGCTATCTGCTGGCCAACAGTCAAGGTGATCGTCTTGATGCGGGACCGATCGAAATCGTCGGTGACGCCTTGAAGACGTCCGGAAATCAGCTAATCGTGACCGGGCTGTCGTGCATCGTTTGCCATCGACGAGGCATGGTAGAACCTCCAAACGATGAAGTTCGGGGCTCGGCTGGGACCTTTGGTGTTGTTGGCGATCGCATTCGCGAACTGTATCCTGCATCTACCGAAATGCTGAAACTGGTTGAGTCCGACAGCGAATCATTTTCCCAGGCCGCGGATAAGTTGTTGAAGCCATTTCTGTTAGTTGGCGACGACAAGAACAATGGCATTGATGACTTGCCGGAACCTGTTGGCGAAGTCGCGCGGCGATACCTTCTAGAGCCAATGAATCTGGATACGGTTGCCAGTGAGCTTTACCATCGGGACCTGGATCGATTGAAAGTGTTGCTCAAGTCCGACGTGCGTGCTCGGCAAATTGGGTTAGGCCAACTGCGCAATGAGAACGGTACGATCAAACGCGAGGCGTGGCAGAACCGCCAAGGCCGATCGCTAATGCAACAAGCCGTCGACGTCCTCGGTTATGCTCCATGAGGAACCGCCACCAACAAACTGTTAAGCAGACTTTATAGATATTGAGAAAAATATGAAAAGCTACATGTTCCTAATGACGTTTATCTTCGCTGTACCGCTCGGTTCGACCGTGCTCGCTCAAGACCAATCCTTAGAAGGTCAATTGACCGCCCTGGCCAACGAGGTTCGCACGTTGCATCAGGCCGATCGAATTATCGCGGGGCGAAAATTGCGACTCGACCGTGTTTCGAGTTTTGGAATTCCGGACGCGAACTATGACGAACATATTGAAAGCGGCATGGAATCGAGACTGAAGGATATCCTCGACGAGTCTGCCAAGTTGTTACTGAAAATCGAGTATGGCTATCTAGAAAGCGAATCGAAGACCAATCTTGGCAAACGGGTGATTCAGATAACGGCCAAGATCTTTGAGGGCGGTCGACTGATAACTAAGAAACTGAATGAAGGGGAATTGGATCCCTTGAAACGAGAGGTAAACAATAGTGCTGACATTGGAAAAATGGTTGCCGCGACGATGGCACCGCCCGATACCGTTGATCACAACCAGCGTTTGAAGGCCACCGAAGCCGCATTTGAGAAACCGACGTTTTCGACGGTTGAAAAGACCCGCATCATTCCGGTCGACAAGCCAACCTATGCCGTGGAATTGCGAAAGCAAATTGCTGGCAAGGGCGCGCCGATTGCTGTTCCGCCCGAGAATCAGCGCGGAATGGCTTTTGCGAAAATTGATATTGGAGACACCTACGACATTGTGTTGTACAACTATGATGAAGCGGCTGATGCGGTCGCAAAAGTCGAAATAGATGGATTGGATGCGGCCAATGCGTTTAACTCGGACAAAGATCAAGATGGTAAACCAGTTAGCTATCCTGGCTACTTAATTCCAAGAGCCGTCAAGGGAGTACCGGGGCAACATGTGGTTCCCGGTTGGCTGCACACCGTCAAGCCAGGCAACGACAATGTATTCCAGTTCGTGGTGAATGAATTAGGAAAGGGTGCAGCCAGTGCCAAGAAAGCTCGTGGGAAAACTGGAGTAGTTACTGTTAATTTCTTCGATGCTTATGAGCCGACGGAAAAGCCACGTGGCCGAAACTTCGGCGAAACCGGAAAAGGCAAGCCGATGAAGGTCGACTACAGCGTCAAGCCGATGCAAGTTGGTACCGAGCCGCTATCGATTATTTCCATTCGATATTCGCGTAAGCCCTAAAGTGTGCCGCGACGCTCCGCCGTCGCGATTCCCCTGTTACAACCAAACTCCTCTACCGACACGTTCGTCACTCAGTGGATCATCGAAAATGAATCGTCGAGAGCTGCCACACCGCGCTAAACATCTCCGCAAATTGAAAGCTGCGGATTTCGGGAGGGCGATGCTCCTGCGGAGCTTTTGTGCGCCGCCATCGAACTCTTACACGCAATCTTTCTTTGCCGCAATTGCTTGTGGACGGTGGTTAGTTGCCCGAAAAAGCTCGGCAGGAGCCTCGCCCTCCCAAGTTGCATTTTCATTGGTCAAATTGGGGTCAAAGACGTTTAGATCGGTTGGGCTGTCTCGCAATCTATATGCTGTGATGATCGCGCTGTTTTCTCTCATCTTTGCGCAAACTGGTTTCCCGCAAGCTGCTCCTATGCCCAAACGGTATGCGCTCATGGTGGCGGTGAATAAGTATGAAGATGCAAAACTAAATTCTCCACAGTTAGAGTATCCCGAATCGGACGCTAAAGAGATCGGCCAGCGACTGAAGGAAGGTGGATATGACGTTGAGATGCTGCTTGGCTCAGAAGCGAATGCAATTTCCATTGGCAAGAAACTGGAATCGATGAATGACAAAGGAAACGCTGATGGCGCTGTGGTTCTCGGTTTTTTCGGGCACGGAGTTGAATACAACGGGACAGACGAGGCTATGTACTGTCCTTATGATACGACGATGCGATTAGCTAAAGATGCAGACGGTAGACAACTCTTCGATCCACCAGAGAAAGGTGGAAGCGAATTACTCGAACCGGATCCCAAATCGTTGATAGGCATGTCCGCGATCCTGCGCGCACTAAAATTATGCAAAGCTGGCAATAAACTGTTACTTGCGGATTGCTGCCGTAAAAGCCCGAATGCGTCGCGTGGTCGCGCCTTTGGTTCAACTGTCAAATTCTCGGATTTGCCAGACAGAACCGCCGCCATCTTCGCTTGCTCGACCGGCGAAGAGGCACAGGAGCATCCCGATTGGAAACATGGGGCTATGTCCCGCTCGTTTCTAGACCTAATGCCTGAATTAGCCAATGATGCGACAGACATTAACGGCATAACTGGTCGCATGGCAAAAAGAGTAGCGAATCTGGTTGAAGTTGCGACCGAGGGTCGAAAAAAACAGACGCTCAATCCAATCGTAAAGGGCATCGTTGAACTTAAACTCGGAAAATCAAAGCAAGTCGAACCGCAGCTACAAGAATTACCGGCAGAATTCGTCAATAGTATTGGTATGGTTTTCAAATTGATTCCTCGTGGTCAGTTCTTGATGGGTTCGCCTGAAAGCGAATTAGACCACTCAGGAAAGCACTCTGACGACGAACTGCGCCATCGCGTCTCGATTAGCCGCAATTTCTACATGGGAGTTAGCGAAGTAACGCAGGAACAATTTGAAAAAGTGATGGGATTCAATCCCAGTCATTTTCGCAGCGGCAAAGCTAGTAGCCTGGCTGATGGACTCGATACGACGAATCACCCCGTTGAGAACGTCAATTGGTATGACGCGGTGCAGTTTTGTATTCGACTGAGTGAAATAGAAAGCAGAACGCCCGCCTACAAACTGATTGGTATTGAGAAAAATGAAGATAACATCCAACGTGCCGTCTCAACTCTTGTAGGTGAAACCAATGGATACCGTCTGCCCACTGAAGCACAATGGGAATATGCTTGCCGAGCGGGCTCGCAAGACACTTTCAGCTTTGGAAAAGCGATTGCAAAATCAAACGCTAACTACGATTTAAGTCTAGATAGCGGCACAACTCGGGACACATCACAATCCGTTGCGAACAAGTTCGGATTGAAAGACATGCACGGAAATGTTTGGGAATGGTGCTGGGATAAGTATGATTCCGATGCTTATTTGCGCCGGGGTGACCTAACCAAAGATCCTGTTGTTGATGAAGCGAGCGAAGGCTCTCCTAGAGTACTTCGAGGTGGCAGTTGGAGTCACGCAGCCATCGGTTGCCGCTCTGCGATTCGTTACGCAGATGGGCCCGAGAACTACGACATCGATGTTGGTTTCCGCGTTGTGGTCGCCGCGACGCTCGGAACTCGATAGTTGATTGTAATCATCTCGATGGAAGTGACGGTGCCAGTGTCGGGCCCATCGAAGGAGCAGGCTGGACCTGGTAGGAGTAGGGGTATGCATTGACCGCGTTGCCACCAGTCTTAACGTGAGTCACCAGGATGTATCCATTGCAATCCGAGTAGAGATCTCCGTGATACTGCCGTCTAACAAGTTGGCCATTGACTTCTTCAAGTGGAAGATAATCGTAACACTTTTTGATCATCATAGCTGCTGGGCATAACAAAGAACGATCGCTGACAATTCGATCCGGGTAAATGACTCCATTGTTCTCAATGGGCGGGGCTGGCGGACGTCCCTTACTCTCGTCACCCTCTGGCGGAAGTCGCCTTGAACTACGGCCACCTTGTTGCGACTGTTGCTGCTCCAGAATAGATAATCTCGCATCAATACTGTTTACTTTCTTGCACAGCGAATCAAACTTTGATCTATATTCTCCCGAAATAATTCGGGTCAATTCCAGTTCGTCCTGCATGTCGGATTTTACTTTGTCGACCATCGACTTCAGGCTCGGCATCACCTTCTCAAGGATTGTTTCCATATCGTTGTCGCGCGCGATATTCCGAGCCAAATCATGCGACTGTTTTGTTTGTCCAACCAAAGATCCAAGACGTCTTGAAACCAAGTTGACTTTCGTCTCAAACTCCTTCACACGCTCCTCTAGAAATGAAAAACGATCGGTCGAGCTAAGCCGTTTGGCATCTACGGATTTACCCCATTCGACTACCTGACAATTGACGATACCCTTGTCAGCAAGCAATTTGCCCATTCGAAGTTTGTCGGTTTCGTTGAAGTTGAATCCTGCACTTACCATCGCTCCTATGAGATCGTTAACAAATTGGCTTTGCCCAAACAATGCCACAGGGCGAATGGAAACAACCAAAAAAACAGCCGCTACCAAAGATTGACGACTCATCGCGAAAGTTCCTTTCACACAAATATTCTCTCGAGCGATTGACGAAGCTCTCAGACTACAACCAGCAGTTCGTGACAAGATTCCAGGACCTCAAGGTTCCAAACCACGATTAATGCGGTAGCTGCGAAGTCTGCAGAACCCTGCATGGTAGAGAAGTAGAGCGATGGGTTTCTCTAGATTGATAACGCAAGTATATAGGTGTTTTTCCCTTAGCAGAATAAAAAATGCGGGATATTTATCACGCCAACTGCCGTCGAACACTTGGTTTTGAGATGATGTGCAGATTACACAAAATGGGCAACTATGAGGCAAGAGAATTCGAAGGTCGCCTTCGAGCCAAATCGGTAATGTTGGCAGCGATTGGAATCCTAACGCCCGGAGTTTTGTGATTTTTCTTGTCCGCCTGGGAAGAAACCAAGAATTCTCTCCGTTCAATGGTTAGAAGAGGACGGCACTGTCTGCCAAACTCAGCGGATTCAACGAGAATTTAGGAGAAATGTGATGAAAAAGGCTCTGGTAATTGGTGCCCTGGTTCTGGGGCTTGGAATGTCTGGTGCCCTGAGCACCGCACGTGATTATGTCACGATTGGAATGAAATATCTGACCACCGTAGGCAAAAAAGCCATGCCGGTTGTCGTCGATATCGAACGGCTGGAACTCGCGATCGGCCAGCTTGATAACGAGATCACCAAGAACGGTCGAAGTGTGGTTGAAGAATCGGTCGCTCTTGATCGTTATCAAAAGCAGGTCGACGAAAAAGCTCGCAGTGTTGCTCAACTGAAAAATGATCTTTCCAGCTTGCGTGACAAGTACGTCAGCGCTTCTTGCGATACTTCGAAAAGCACGCTTGAGGCAGCGATGAGCAAACGGTTGGCACGGGTAAAGGCTCAAGCCGTTTCACTGGAATCGATGCGAATTACTGCGGAAAACCGTCGAGCTGGCTACGAAAAAATGGTCGCTGCTTTTGAAAAGCAAAAGCTTGACCGCGACGTTCTTCGCGAAAAACTCGAGGCGTTTCGCGCGGACTACGCAACCATGAAGATGCGGGGTGAATTGGAGCAATCGACTTTTGCCAACTCTGCCAGCCGTAAGGCAACGGACTTGGCGATCGAGATTGGCGACCGTCTAGAGGTGCAACGCCGATTGGCGCTACAACGCACGGACGTCATCGAACTTGGCGAGACGGCAGAAGTCGCCGAATCCCGCTTTGATATCGCGGAGCTCGATGCGGTTCTCGGTAGCAGCGCCCGGCTCGCTACGAAAGAATAGGACCCTCAACAAATCAACCTGCCCGGATGGAACCGGGCAGGAAATCGTTGATATACTTTCTTTGCAATTGAAGGCTGCAGTTTTCCGACGGCGACGCTCCTGCGGAGCCTCTGTGGGTCGCTATCTAACGCACACAAGCAATCGTCTTGCGTATCGCTTGCTTGTGCACGATGGGACGCGGCCGGAAAAAACTCGGCAGGAGCCTCGCCTCCCGAAATCCGCCGCCTTCCAATTACAACGATGTTAAGAGCGGTGGCCTCGCCCTCGAATGTTTTTTCGATGCTCAAAGTGCGGTCAAGATGTTTCGTGTAGTGTCAATTTAAACCGCTTTTTCGATCCAAGTGTATTGGAGAGTTTCACAGTGACAACGAGCAACGATCCTGACTTGATTCTCAAAGCGGCTGCCAGTGGAGACTACAGTGCTTTTGAACGGCTCGTGCAACGGTTTGACCAGCGGTTAAAGGCGGCTTGCAAGCGAATTTGCTGGCCTCCGGTTGACTTTGAAGACGTAGCACAAATCGTATGGATTGAGGCCCACAGAAAAATCGCTTTGTTCGATAGCGCAGACGGGCTTCGTAAATGGTTGCTCAGCACCGCGCAGTTGCGAGCGATCGACGAGTCGAGAAGATTAAAGAATTTACCAGGCGCCGAGCCGGCCGCCGAAATAACCGACAATCGAGCCATTGATGGGCTGGAGACAATGATAAACCACGAACGAATTCAAGATTTACAGGATTGCTTGGAAGGTGATAACCCAGCCGTTCAAGCTTTCTTACTCAAGCATCTAGACGGGCTCAGCTACGATGAGATATCGAGCAGGCTCGATATCCCGGGTGGAACTATTGCGTCAAGAATTTCACGCGGTCGAGCTGCGATTGCAAAGTGCATGGAAGGCAAACAATCATGAGCATCATTATGTTTGAAATACCCGAAGATACGACAAAGTGGCCAACTTGGCTTGAACAAAGGATGGTTGGCTTGGATTTGGGTGACCTGGTTGCCGAACTGACTTGTGCTCTCAAGGATCAGCCCACCAAACGAGAGTCACTCGACGCGATATGCGGTGGATTGATGCCTGAAATGCTAGAGCACGGTTTTAGCAAACTGAGCACCAATCAAATCCGGCGACTATTCAAACAACCGGAATTGCTGCTCGAACTGCAAGAGCTGGTGCTCATCGATGGTGGTGCATATTGGGACAACGTAAAGCTTCCGGCTGACCAGCAAGCAGTAATCAATGCGAGCACCAAGAAGACATTGGACGTGCTCAAAAAGAAACTGCCTGGAGGCGTAAGCAAGCCACCCAAGGGCGAGTCCGACGGTTCACGATTATGGGGTGCTTTGGCCATAGCCGCTGCCTTGTTAATCGCAGTTGGAATATGGCGAAATCTACCCAGCAATTCAAGCGGCGGTTGGGGGTTCGAGAAAGAGGGCTTGTTAACCGCCAACGTTTCAGCCGCCAAGTACTTGTCGAACCTCGCTGATGCGGCTGGCCAATGGTCGAACAAGCGGCCGACGACAACGATTGCACTCGAGAATCGACTGAAAGAATTTCGTCGAGGCTGTGGAGTCCTCATCCAAGCTCCGCACAATCAATTGGCACAGGCCGATCGCCAATGGCTGGTTGCGAAATGCCAAGAGTGGGCATCGAAAATCGACGGCTACATCTTGGAGTTGCAAAATGGTTCTGGAACTTTAGAGCAGGTGCAAAAACAAGCTGACGAGACCATCAATCGTTTACAACAAGCACTACGCGACCGCGCCCTGCAAACGGTTTAGATCGAGCTCGATGAGCGGTCATAAACACAAAAAGATTCATTACACCTTCGGAGTATCACTATAATGCAATCGAAGCATCGTTCCTTCATACTGTTTTGCGCCTGTTGTGCGTTTGCAACTCAGGTTGTGACCAATGTCGCAGCCCAAGATCGCGATGCAACGCTTCTAAAACAAGCGGTCGCAATATTGCAAAGCCGGTGCTTCCGTTGTCATGGTGGAACCGCGACTAGCGCAGGCCTGAATGTGTCGTCTGCTGACTCTCTTTTTAGCCAGCGTGGTACCGAGGAAGCCGCCCATGCCATGGTGGTGCGAGGCAATTCGAGCAAGTCGATGTTATGGCGTGCGGTCGAGTCAAAGTACATGCCGCTGGATGATTCGGACGAAGCCAAAGCGATGACGGACCAGGAACGTGAAACGATTAAGAAATGGATTGACGCTGGGGCTGAATTTCCGAAACGTGATATCGCGAAGATGATCGATCTGGAAGCGACCTACCGATCGGTACTAGCGTTCTTGGATAAGCGTCCCTTCGAAGATCGAGGTTTCTATCGATTCCTGTCATTGGCCCATCTGCATAATAATGCCGACATTACGGAACAGGAATTAAGGTATACACGCGCTGCTTTGGCAAAAGTCTTGAACAGTCTGATTTTCAAGAAGCAGTCCATCGTCGAACTGCGGGATGTACCTGAAACAGAGGAAACCGTCTTTGCAATTGATCTTCGCGAAATGGATTGGGACCGCAATCGGAATTGGCAGCGTATCCTAAACCTCTATACCTATGGTGTGCACTTTGAATTCAGTGAAGACCGAAAACTGCGAGATGTTTACAACGAAGTTCGACAGAAGTCGGGCAGCGATCAACCTGTCATTCGCGCAGATTGGTTTATCGTCCACGCATCGCAGCATCCACTTTATACAGAATTATTGGAACTCCCCACGTCGCTGGCGGGGCTTGAAAAGCGTTTAGGCGTGGAATTCATCAAGAACATTGAAGCTGCCAAAATCATGCGAGCCGGCTTTGCAAAAAGTGGTGTGTCGCAGCAGAATCGGTTGATCGAACGCCATGATGGAACCAACGGTTATGTTTGGATCAGCTACGATTTCAAACCCAGTCGCCCGCGCGGTGATTTAGCTCGATTTCCACTTGGCCCACAATACTTGGGCAATCCGTTTTCCAAGAACGCCTTCTTACACGACGGCGGTGAACTGATCTTCCGACTGCCAAATGGATTGCAAGGTTACATGCTGGTGCTGGGCGATGGCAAGCGTCTGGATGGTCCTGCTCCATCGGATGTTGTCTTCGATCCCAGCGGTGTGACCGGATCGTCGGCAATCTTGAATGGCATTAGTTGCATGAACTGCCACGCTCGGGGAATGATCATGGGGTTTCAAGATGACGTTCGCAACAGCCATGCAGTCGGCGGTCCGGCTCAAGTGTTTCTGGAAAAAATCTATCCCGAACCAGAACGCCTGGACAAAGTAATCCAAGCCGACCGTGACTCTTATGTTTCGGCCGAAACAAAGATCACTGCTAAGTATCTTCAAAAGGAAGATGTTGGAGAGCCCGTCGGCAAAGTAGCCCTTCGTTATTTCACGAATGTCGATGTGCAGACGGCCGCGTGTGAATTAGGGCTAAAGGATGCCCAACAATTGCAGGCCGCGATCGCCGTCAATCGCGATCTAGCGGCCCTAGGACTAGGACGGCTGGCACAGAAACCAGCCAGTTCCATTCAACGCGTTGTGTGGGAGTCCGCCGACGGGCTCAGTTACTGGCAGGAGATCATGTCCGTTATTCATCCAGGCTCGATGGCCATTGCACCAAAGCCGACCAACAACAGTGCAAGTAAGTAATCGCATTTCACATCCATTCAGAAATTCATTATTAACACGGAGCCTGAACATGATCCTTTGCCAACGAACCGATCGAATGACGCCAATTGCCCTTCTTGCGTTCTTCATTTGGCTGCCTACACAAAATCCGATCCTCGCCGATGATTCTGTCGCCAATGCAATCAACAGTATCGTCCAACAAATCCAGCCGGTTTTGAAACAAAAGAAACTGACGGTGGTCAGTGTCGGTGGATTTACCAGTATGGCCGGAACCGCTTCAGGTCCAGAGATCCAAGTAAAGATCGCAGATGCGATAAGCAAGCTGACAGGATTCAAACTCGATGCGGCGGACTATGACGTAAAGATCAGTGGTCGACTTGAAAAAGTGGAACTCAATAGCGGGTTGGCCGTTCGAATTGTTGCCCAACTGTTCGATGCCAGTAATCGACCGATCGGTCAATTCGACGGCGATGGCGTAAGCGCTGAAGTCTTGGGGCAAGAGGCCATTCCGCGATTATTAGGTATCACCTCCACGGCGGCTGGTGGTGATCGCGCAGAACGCGATGAAAAATTGAAAAAGGACATTGACAAAGATCCATCTGTCCTGCAAGGAAATGAGGTCTTCTCTGAAACGGGGGGCAAGTACTCGATCGAGTTACAAGTCAAGAGTAGAACCGACGCAAAAAAGCTTGAATCGGTGAAGACAATTAAGACTGGTCGGCGAGGGAATGCTTTTGCAGACATCCCGATTGGTAACGTATTCGTCGTTGTGCTGCGCAATTACTCCAGGGAAGAAGCCGCCGTCAACTTGACGTTGGACGGTATTTCGTCGTTCGCATTCAGTGAGAAGAACGCTGATACAGTCTACTGGCTGGTGCCACCAGCGACAGACAAAGGACCAGGAATGGCAATCATTCGAGGTTGGGACAAGAACAACAGCGAATCAATCGAGTTCAAAACAGTTGAATTTCCAGAAAGTGCCGCACGGAAACTCAAGATTGAACCCAATGATGCCATCGGACAGATCTGTGCGCAATTTTCCGAGGCCACGCCCGCCACAACTGGCAGCCGTGCAGTCGGATTCGGGGATATCATACACGATGAAAAGAAATCGGAACCACGGACCATCGGTGCCTTACAAGCGACGATCCATGTGCGTTATGAACGCGGCAAAGCAGAATGAAAGAAATGATTCTTGGCGTGAGTTTGTTAATCGCGGAGCGACGGAATGCGGGCGCTGCCATGGTGCTAATCTTAGGGGATCAAGCAAATGCCACGTTTCTCACCCGAGCGTGTTTTCTTCGGAAAGAAACTATCAATTCAGCCGTTTCATTGTAATAGGCTCAAAACGCGAGTTGGACCAACGCAACTCGATTTGCATGATGGTAGAATCGACCCTTCTTAAACTGTTCACGTTTTTGCGAGATAGCTTATGCTTCCTTCCTGGCTCAATTACGTCTACATCCTTGCGATATGTATGGGCGCTTGTCCTGAATTATTCAGCCAGAACATCAAGCGAGTTGCGTTGCTAGTTGGGGTTGAAGACTACGAAAAACGTGGATTCGGAAATCTCCAATTTTCCGAGGACGACATGACCGCCTTGGCCGCTGAACTCAAGAAACAGGGATTCGAAGTGACGTTACTGTTGGGGAGTGAAAAGGCATCAAAGAAAGCTAACTTCAAAAACGTCCGCGATACCATTGTGAAACAGTTCCTGCCTCGTTTAAAAGAGCTTGGCAAGCAAGACATTTCGCTCGTAGCCCTAGCTGGTCATGGTCGCCATCAGCAGGTGTCGACCAATGGTCAGGTGAGCGAGGATCATTTTTTCTGTCCGTGTGATGCTCATGATGCTGATGAATCGACATGGATTTCATTGAGCGGACTGATCCGTGATATTGAGATGGCCTCCGGTAGCGAGCGAAACTTAATTTTGGTCGATGCGTGTCGAGACAATCCTAATCGCGGACGCGGAGTTGATGGTAAGGGATTCTCGCTCGGCCGCGATGCTGTCGCTGTATTGTTTGCATCGTCCTATAGCGAGCAAGCGTACGAACCTGAAGAACTTAAACATGGACTATTTACCTATTACGTCATCGACGCTTTATCGGGTTCCGCGAGAAACTTCGACAACGAAGTCACATGGGACTCGCTGGTTGATTACGTGAAGGGGCGAGTTGAGTCGGAAAGTCTCAAATTAAAACGCAACAATAAAGTCTCCGGCGTTCAGCGACCGAATTCGATTGGAAACTTGCGGGGACAGTCACCAGTATTGGCACGACTTGGCGAAAAGGCTAATCGTAATCAAGAGTTTGCCAACTATTACTTAGAACACTCAAGGATTCGAGATGCGTCAACAGACACCACGTTTGACGAGTATGCAAAGATCATTAGCCCCAAAGTTCGTGGGACGAGCTTACTGTTAGCGCTCGAAGCGTTGCGACTTGAGAGTTTGTTTTTCCGGAACGCTAAAGTCATCGATCAGTTGAGTGCAATTCGAGAATCCGCAAACAAAATCGAGCCCAATAGCCAACACACTCGCATGATTAACGCAATGCATTTAAGGATGTTGAAAAAGAGTGACGATGCACTTGCAGAGTATTCTGCGGTAATCAAGGAAAATCCATTGTTGGTGGATGCCTACTTGGGAATAGCTTGGATTAAGACCGAGGGCGACTCGAAAACAAAAGACGGCGCTGAGTTTACCAAAATGCTTTTAAAGAAGTTCCCTAAAGACTATCGTGTTTACAATGCAAATGGCACCCGGCTTTTCAATGACGGAGAGTTTATTGACGGATTGCAATATCTAGAAAAATCAATCGAACTTGAGCCCAATAGTGCCTTGCTATGGAACAATAAAGGGTATGGATTGTCAAACGCCAAGCGTGATGACGATGCAATCAAGGCTTACCGAAAGGCAGGTGAGTTAGCTTGGAATCGGGATGCATGGATTTTAAGCAACGTCGCCGAACTATTTGCAACTAACAAGGATTTCAGTACAGCTAGAAAATTTGCTTTACAAGCTTCCAAACTAGCTCCTACTTTGCCAGATCCATGGGAGACCCTCGCAATGGAGAAATATGAAGTCAAGGATTTCCAAGGAGCGATCGACAAACTCACTGAGGGAATTCTGATCAAACCAAGTCCTCGGTTGCTGGCCAGAAGGATTCAATTGAACCTTGAACGGAACGACGTTTCCGCGGCAGCCGAGGATGTCATCCGACTGGAATTGTTGTCCGACGACATCATCGTTTGGGGACCTCCGAAATTCTCAGTCCTATCCGCACAGTCTAAAGTAACCGCCGCAGTGAATCTGGCAGATCAGATCATATCCGAAGCTGAAAAACGGAAGCTTTCAGCGG
The DNA here is from genome assembly GCA_037367405.1 of Ottelia alismoides. NCBI lineage: Eukaryota > Viridiplantae > Streptophyta > Magnoliopsida > Alismatales > Hydrocharitaceae > Ottelia > Ottelia alismoides. Next base: position 1,003,407 of record JAZKJV010008684.1, read on the forward strand.
ACGCGATCGCGTATTATCGCAAACAGAAGCAACAACTTCAGAGCAGGTAGCTCCAAAAGGTGAATTTGTTCCCAGCCTGCGATCCCTTCCCATCTTAAGAATTCGGTTTGACTCCGAAAGGCCTTGACACAGTTAATTTGGGCAGTCTAGCCCATGCCAATTGAATGGACACTTTTTTGCTCGCGAATGATTGCGAACTAGGTACGACAACATTAAGTTCTAGAACTGTTGGACAAAAATCTCGTTCGTCCGTTTCATCTTAAATTGAATCCTGCCAATCCTAAGAAAGGGCAATCAATGAATCGGATTCTATACACATTGATTTGGCTCGCTTGTGTACCCATGTCCACTTGGGCACAAGCTCCTAAGAAAATTGCCTTGCTGGTTGGTGTCGAGCGTTACGACAAGGTGGGCTTTACAGAACTAAACTACTCCGAAGATGACGTGGAACAGCTTCGGTCCGAACTCCAAATTTGCGGTTTTCGGGTTGTTGCATTTAAGGGATCGAACGAGGGAAAGCTATCCGCGACGAAAAAGAATATCGAAACCTACTTGAATGAGGAATTCCTGCCTGGCATAGGAAATTTAAAGGCAAATGACATTGTCTTGATCTACTTTGCCGGCCATGGGATGCAAAAGGCAACACCAAACGGCGAGGGTTTGTATTTCGCGCCTCGGGACGCACATCAAGAACGCGAGGAAACTTGGGTTTCGATTGGCGAACTTATGGATCGGGTCGGCAAGGAGAGCGCTTGCAAATACAATCTTTTCTTGGTTGACGCTTGCCGCGTCAACGGCGCCGCTCGCGGCATCGATGGCAAGGGCTTTTTCTTACGCAAGGCGAATGTGTCAGCATTTCTTGCTTGCGACTTTGGACAAGTTGCGGTCGAGGATCGTGCGCTCGGTGCAGGCGTTTTCACGCATTCGATAGTTGAAGGACTAAGTGGATTGGAAAAGGATCGTGCAGGCAATGTCAATTGGTGGACACTTACTAGTTACGTTCAAACGGAGGTTTCAAAGCGTAGCGGTGGCAAACAGCTACCACATATCCTTGGAAGCGTGATAGCCCCACCGCCTATTCTTCGAAGCTTCGCTCTGAAACCTCCACAGCCCGAGATAGACGACGAAAAGCCACCGCTGCCTCCACCAGCCCAAGGAAAACCTGCACGGCACGATAAGGGTCTTTACCTTATCCCTCCTCTTCGTGGCATGGAATGGAAAGTTTTCAATATGAATTCCGAGGCTGTCGATCAACTCACGGAGAAATTTGAGGGTGTAGGTAGTGTCGGCGGCTCCATTAAGAATCAACAAGCTTGGTCCAAGTTTTGGACCTACATGAATGCGGACCAGGCATTGCCGAATGTGGATTTCAACAAAAGCATGGTCATTGTCGAAACGATCCGCAGCCCCCGTTGGATCAACACGAAAGCACTATCCAGTGGGCGCAACGATTTGAAAATTCAGAGAGATTTTTCTGAAGACAAAGTGGAGGAAAAGCCGGATCAATTGAATGCCCACGTTTACGTGATTGATTACAAGTACATTAGCAGTCGCTTGCCAATGAGATTTGGAGTTACCGCAAGGGAGGCCATTGATGGTATAGGCATGGAAATCACGCATGTGGTCGATGGGCTGCCAGGTAGTGCTGGGCGAGTTGCCAACGATCCCAGTTTCTACACGCTGGAAAAGGGCGATGTCATTCTATCTGTAAATGGACAGGAGACGAATTCTCATGCGGAATTCGCCGCAGCAGTGAAAAATTCGCCTAAACAAATGACCGCAACAGTGCGCAACGTTCAAGATGGAACAGTCGGCGAGATTATGTTTGAATTGGATGAATAGGGTACGTTGATGAACGTGTTAAGCAAGTGTCTTTTGTCGTTGATCGTTGTTGGTTCCCCCTACGCTTCATGTTTTGTCAAATCCGACGAGCCTCAGAAGCACGCTTTGATCATAGGCGTCGAAAAATACGACAAAGCAGGATTTACGAACCTAAATTATGCGGAGGATGACGCGGTACGGCTCAATGTGATTCTCAAGAAGCTAGGATTTCAGACGCGTACTTTGTTGGGCAGTTCAAGTGGTGCGGACAAGGCCACTCTGGCTAATATCCGTTCAACTATTGACAAAAGTTTGTTACCAACCATTAAGAAACTGAACAAGCAAGACATCGTTGTGGTATTCATGGCGGGGCATGGACAGCAAAAAGTGGTTGACGGACGGGAGGACGCATTCTTTTGCCCGACAGATGCAGTTACTAATCAACCCAATAGCTGGCTTTCGCTCAGTGAACTAACCAAGCAACTCGCGGAAAGTCGTGCGCAAAACAACTTGGTCCTCATTGATGCCTGTCGAAACGCCGTTGATCGAGCCGGGATCGATGGCAAGAACGTCGAACTGATTAAAGACAACATGGCAATCTTCTTCGCATGCAAGTTCGGAGAGCGATCAACGGAGTCGGACGAACTCAAGCATGGATTGTTCACCTACTATATATTGCAAGGATTGGAGGGTGCCGCCAAAGATGCGGATGGTGATGTTACCTGGGATAACTTAGTTAGTTATGTCAAGAAACGAGTTAGTGGCAGCGACGCTAACCAACATCCCAACGAGGTGAGCAATTTGCAGGGTGAATCACCAGTGATGGCCAAATTCCCAATTTTGATGCCTGACCAAGTGATCAAGCCGCAACCGAAGATCGTCCAGCCCTTAAGGGCGTTGGCTGGGCTCGAAATACCAAATGAACTAGCGTCGAAGTTGGATTTGCGAAAGCACCTCGACCGTGATGGTATCGGACTGCTGAATGCGAATACGGAGGAAATCGTATACGTCTCTGTATCTGAAAGCGAGGTTAGCAAACTGGGCGGCGACTTCGATTTTACTTGTGAGTATCGCAATGACCATGCAACTGAATTCTGCTTGAGGTCCGGCGCAAGCACTCGCCGATTTCAAGTCTTGGTAGATAGAGGGATTTACATCGCCGGGAATGTCCAGCAGGGATACGACCTCGCTAAAGTATTCCCGCGTGACAAACCATGGATTCTAAAACTGTCGCGGAAAGGGGAACTGGTCCGCGTTCTTGCAATTTCGCCAATTGATGGCACGGAGGTACCTGCCCAAGCTTTTGAATTCTCGGGCCCAATTCATGAGATCCGGATTGGAATCAAGAACTCTGGGTTAGTCTTTTCGGCGACATGTGAGGGAATTGAGCCAGCGACTCCGATGGCCAGCAGCGATCTGTACATTGAGCGTTTTGCAACGACCGAAACTGGTAGCTTACCTGCAAATTGGGTAGCGTCTCCGCCCGGTGGTATTGGTGTTACAAATCAATTTGGAATGCCATGTTTGACGCGATTCACGGAAAAAGCTGCAGCCTCAATTCCCAATTCCATTCTACCGATGTTGGCAGGTAACTACGTCGTGGAATGCGACTTTCTAGTCGCTGGGGGTGGGTCGCATAATCCTACTTCGAACTTTGATTTGATTGCTGTTGCTGGCAAGGAAAAGGCTTGGTTTCCATGCAATAGCTTTCGAGGCAGGTTACGAATCGGTCAGTGGGAAAGCCGAGATGATAAGACAAAAGCCTCCGCGTATTACGGCTCACTATTTACACGAACAACCCTCCGACTTGAAAAACAATCGAAGGAACTGAGATTGATGATGGTGCCCATCAATGGTACCGCTCCGGTCGTTTTTCATTCTGCACCTGCGCTCGAAAAACGGCTCACAGCTTTCCAAGTTGGTTTCTCAGAGAACAAAGACCAAGCGGCCAGACTATATGAAATAAGAATCGAAAAGCTGAAATGACAGTTGCGGAGTACCCCGCGCGCGAGAAAAACAGTGAGATCGCAACCCGCCGAGTAAACAAGGGATGTTTTCGTCCACCTGCGTAAAAAGGCGGTCCCTTGCTCACCGTTCGGGTTGCGAATTTTCGGGTTAGACCAGTTGTTCTCTAGACGATTACTTCGCGTTACTCTTTAGAACGGAATCAACCTCTGCCAAGAGCTGCGCGTTCGGAATGCTGTTCGTGTTGGCATCGAGCATCTTTTCAACGCTTTCTGCCAATTTGGTCGCATCCTCGGTGGACTGCTTGATTGCTAGTCCCTGGACCTTTTCCAATTGTTCAACTTGTCCAACCAGTTCCTTTTCCTTTTCAATCCAGCGAGCAACTTTGGCAGCAACCTCCTTAACTGTTTTGCGTTGCGAAGCCAAGTTCATCGCCAATTTTTCGATCGTAGTGGCTTGTGTTTTATAGTCTGCCAATTTACCTTCCAGCACTCGGCCGACAGTTTCGCGGCTGTAGAGTTGGTTGCCGATGCACACGTGGCAGGATCGTTCAGTTAGTGCATTCTTTAGCAGAGACATGCCTTTAACGTTCTTGTTTTGAATCGCCTCGGCGGCAGTCAATTCGATCTCGATACTGCGAGCCTTTTGTTCAGCTGCATGCAGTTCCTCGTTGCAGGTAACGACCTTCTTAGCCACTGGTTCGAGCAGTTGTTCCAGTCTTGAAAGCAGTTCCGACGATTCGGAGAAGCTCTCGGTTGAGACAGAAATAATTGTTCGTTTGACAATCTTGGCATCATCGCAGCCAAAAGTCGCATTGCCAGCACTTCCCGCAGCTAGTGCAATTGCCAAAAGACCAACACTCAGTTTTCGCATCTTTCATGTCCTTCTTCTAAACACATAGAGAATTCGTGTTGCTTCATCACGCGTGAGCAACAGCTTCTGTAGTGAAAACGGGACCTGTTGCGAATTCTTCCTCGTTAGCAAGAAAATTTTGGGGAAAATGTTCAGAATGGTGGAGGCCGAGAGTAAACAACAATTTTAAACCCTCTCGCGAGTGAGAAGAGGAATGTAGGGCAGATAAGTTCCTTACTAGGCTATATGCAGCAACTTACACGTTTCGTCATAGCTAACGTCCAGTGGCAAAAGAATGCGAAGGTCGCCCTCGAGCCAAATGGGCAGTGTTGGCAGTGGTTTACCGACGGTCATTGGATAGTGCCAGAGGTCGAGCATCGTTTTAGTTCGCGGTCGCCGCTCCCGCGCGTGCAGCGTGACTGCATAGATTGATGGCGGAACGTCCCCGAGCGAAGGATCTGCCTTGCCGATGAAATGGAGCAAGTCGGCATAAAGGCTTGACTGTCGAATGGTCACTACATCGACAATCGAGACACAAATCTCGTCTTGCAATAACGCGGCGACTTTCCCCACAAACGCGTGTCGATTCTCAGGCCGGTCCTTATTGCGAGGGCTCACCAACTCGATTGCCGCAACCAGACGTCGGCCATGCCGCATGTCATAGACCCGAACTTCAAATTCGTCTTGATCGGATAGATCCGTTTCTATGGTCAGTGTTGGACTAGGCACGACCGCTGTTATCGCCCCGATTTCTCGGCCAGCACTTTCTTCACGATTTCGATTGTCCTCTAACACGCCGATGTCAATCTCATATTCAGCTCCCAAGCGAACAGAGGGTGCTGCCGCGAATCCAATCGGCAAAATGCGGTACAAATGTTGGACAATCATGGCGGGCCACATTGCATGGAGTTCATTCCATGCATGATGGTCATCGACTGGTGAACGAAAATGGTCTCGTAATGGCATTAAATATGATACTCCAAAGTCGATCTCGCGGTTGTCGAGGCATTAGATACTGCAATTTCGAGTTTTGCGAGTCCTTGAAAAAGCGACTTTCGCGATCAGCCGGTTGTTCATTGAGCACCGTTTAATGATACACCAAAACCACCGCATTCAATGGTCGTCAGGAGGCCCAACGCGCACAACCCTTATGTACAATGTCGATGTTCGTTTCCTTCTGCAATAGCCGTCGCAGCAAGACTACCATGAACGAAGCTCGCCGATTCTTGACCATTGTATTGGGTTCAATTGGACTTGCCTGTCTCTTGGGAATCAGCCTTGATCTTGTGACGGCCAATGTCGCTGTCGAATACTTTAGCGTCCATCATCCGAAAATCGTACCGACCGAGAACCCTTGGATTCTTGCGGTGGCCTGGGGTATTGCCGCGTCATGGTGGTTCGGCGCGACATGCGGCGTGATCGTGGCAACCATTAACTATCGCCGACAATATCCACTGGCTCCCATTCGAATCCTCAAGTGGACTTTCGTCGCGTGTATAGTCCTCTGGGTAATCATGATCACCATTCTCGTTGCGATCATCACCATCGCCAACACCATTCCAATTGAGAAACGGCCCGCAACTTTTGAATCGGATCGAAACTTAGTTGCCGTCGCGATGGCCCACCAATACGAATATGTTCTTGGGGCAATCGCGTTGATTGTAATAGCAACCATGACCTGGCGATCAATGAACATGCACCACACATCCACTGGGTGAAATTCTGACGGGGCCGGTTTCGGAAAAGCCCGTCTACTTTTGCAACAATACGCGCCGAATTTCTTTGACGACGAAATCGTCGATCGTGGGCTCCACGTTATCTCGCTTGGCGATGGTTTTCACACTACCCCAGCTCAAAAACGATTCGCGAAAATCATCGATCTTTTCGGGAACGCGACTGTACATGTCGATCACTTTACCGCCCCCGATGTAAAAGACGTGATGGCCCTCTTGCCCGCGATAGCGAGATTGTTGCCGTTCATTGAGTTGATCGAAATAAGGATTATCGAACCAAATCTGATCACCCACTAAAAACTCTTTACCATCGTTCGAATAACCTTCGTCTTTTCGTTGCCAGTCGAATAGTGTTCCAATTCCTTCGTCCTGTAAATCGGTGGGAATGACTTTGTCCCTGAGTAAATCGTCGAGGCTCGCTATTTGCGAAGGCGTTGAAACGTCAATCAAGCCCTTTAGCATTACCAGCGTTGAAAGCTTGTGGCACCGAATGCCACTGGTGGTTCTCCATAAGTCTTTGATCGCCTCCGTCGGCTTGTCGAGTGGGACATAGTAGCCGTCGTCATTCTGAGTCCAGTACTTCGAATTGCGAGTTTCAGGTCGCCCGCCATCTGCGTGCGGAAAATAGGCTTTCACCGTCGCCACATTTTTGACGATTGACAACCTCAGCTTGACTTCAGCAGCGGGAATTTCCGCCGCCACCAACTCGGACTGAGCTACTTCAAGCAATCGTTTCAGTGGCTTGTATGCAGCCTCCGATTCTTCTTTCGTGCTTGTCTGACCCAAAGCACTAATGCACAACACAGTTGGCATCAAAAGACTAATCAACCCGTAGCGAACCTCTGAGTAAACAACCATTTCGAAGCCCTTTCGCGAGTGAGAAGAGAAAAGTAGGGCAGATGAGGTCCTAGTGGAATCAATGAAGCACTAGGAAGGCATCGATCAAGTCAGAATTCATCTTAGCGAAATCATTCGGGCGGAGCAAATTGAATTGCACCGACGATTTCGGGCTATCTATGGGGCGTATCCAATTTGCTGGTCGATTTCAAGCCGCTCATGGTTCGGACGTCCCGCGTCAAGGTGGAGGGCAACTTGCACGCTCAATCCTTGGGGGATTTCGACAATTCGACTAGAATATGAGGGATGAAACGCCCACAAAAAAACAGACTGAAAATCGAACAACTAGAAAACCGATCGTTGATGGCGGTCGACTTTAGTTTGCTGGTGGAAACCAACTCCAGCCAGTCCTTGACGCCGACGGAACCTAACGTCCTTGGTGCTGTCGCCGACGCGGTTATCTTTTCGGCCTCACGGGGTGAACTGGCTGGGTTGATTTTGTCCAGCCCCAATGATCCAACCGCACCCACTGCGCAACTGGCTGATTCCAGCAGTTATCTTCTGAATGACCGCTCAAATCAGTTCAACATCAATGGAAGAATCGTCTTCAACCGACTCAGCGATACTCCCACGGCAAGCGGGCTTTGGAGCACCGACGGAACTGCCGCAGGTAGCATGCGCATCGGTCCCGCCGCCACCGGCAATGTAGCTGTGATAAACGGATTGGCGTACTATTACGTCCATCAATCTGAGGGAAGGCAGATTTGGGTTACCGACGGAACGGCAGCTGGTACACGCCACTTGATCAGTGATCGGGACTCGCAGAATTATCACTTTCGATCGCCACTCACCGCCTTTGATGGCCAGCCCTACCTAACGGTCCAAAGTTCCGACTCGGTTGAACATTTGGCTACCATAGACACAGCGACCAATCGAATCGTCCCAGTTGCAGTGCTGCCACCGGGGGCAACTGCCCAACTTGTTCCATTGAATGAACGGCTGCTCTTCACTCGCGGTTTCGCTAATCAATCTTTGCTGTACAGTTACACAAAGACCAAAGGTATCGAGTTGCTTTCTGATCAATTGAGTGGAACGCAATTCAAGCCTGCCATTCAGATTGTTGGATCGAGGGCTTATTTCATCGCCGGTGATCGCCAATTGTGGAGCACCGATGGAACGCCCAGCGGAACGACTCGTTTTCTGAATGACGATTACATTTTTCCTGGACAGCCGATCATAGCTTCGATGGGCGATCGCATTGTCTTCGCTGGCTATGGGGGCAATGGTCAACAGTATTTCGTAAGTGATGGAACTGTCGCTGGTACGACGAATTTGGGAATCAACTATCCCCTGCTCGCAACCAGCTTGCCGATCGTCACTACTACGGATGCGTTTTACTTTGTGGGAAGAGGCCAAGGAGCTGCCTACCACCTTTATCAATTGCCAGCGACCGGTAGCAGCCCGCAGGCTGTTGCTCCCGTCGCTCCGCCCAGAGATGCGGAACCGTATTTTCAATTTCAGCTGTTTACGAATCTTCCAACAGTGATCAATGGTCGCGTCTTTTACTCCGATAGAGTTAATGGCAATACGATACTGAAGGAGTATTTGCCGAATCAAGGAACCAGCCGAATCCACTCCCAGTCGCATGGAACTGCTGGTAGCGAATTGCGAGAAATAGCTCACGATCATCAGTACGCTTGGTTTCAAATTGGTAATCAACTTTGGCAAACGAACGGAACGTCGGCAAGGACCATTCCAGCTCAGTTCTTAAACGACACGCCCACGATCACCAACGCTCAAGTGATCAATGGTAGTCTTGTATTCGAAGGCGTTACCGGCGTTTTCCCTGCCGAGACTGAATTGGCGAGATGGTCCATAGACCCAATGACCGCGACCGCCACCAAATTGGCAACTCTTACCGGTAGTGCACTGTCACCGATTACATCGTTATCTTCCATGCGTTTACAGTTAAGATTGCAAGATATCTTGCATTCTGGCGTCTATTCGATTTCGGAAGATTTGCGAACTCAGCAGTTGGTTGCAGAAATTCCCCCTCAACCTAACACGACAGCCATTAAGCCAGTAGCATTGGGAGACCGGATTCTGTTTGTTGTCGATTCGCAATTATGGCAAAGTGATGGTACCGCAGCCGGAACATTGCGACTCAAAACGCTGTCCGACAGCGAAAATGTGCTGGATGAATTGCGATTAAATGAGAACGGCGAAGTCGTTTTCATCACGGATACCAAGCAGATCTACAAATTGGTCATTGGCCAAACGCAACCGATCCATATAGGCACGATCGCGACCCCACCCAACACCACTTTTGCCTCTGATTTCCTACCACTTCGCAATGGAATCGTTTTTCTTGGCGGCAATACAACCGAGCGGATCAACCTCTGGTATACCGATGGCACTGCCAACGGCACTCAATTGCTTCAGGACTTTGGTCGCAGGAACGGCGGTGAAATCCGCTATATGCTTGGCGTAACGCATGGCAAAGCCATTGTTGCTACCGGCAATGGCCTGCGCGGTTATAGTCTCTGGTCAACGGATGGAACGGTAGAGGGCACGAGCCAGCTTTTTCATTCAACGATCGGCTTTCAAGTCACGGGCAACGAAGCGCCCTGGGTTGCTTTAACTCCTGATGGAGATCTCCTATTCCAGTTCTTTGAGCCAACCAGCGGTCGAGAAATCTGGATCACAGATGGTACGACCATTGGGACACAGTTGTTCGCAGATATCAATCCAGGCGAAGCCAGTTCTGACCCTCGCTTTGTCTCGGTTGGTTCTAAGGTCATCGCCTTTGCGACCACTGCCGAATTCGGGAAACAAGAGCCCTTCGTTGCTGACTTGAATCAATTTGACTGGTCCACCAGTTCGAGTTTCCTGTTCTTTGTCCAAGAGACCATTCCCGGAGCATTGCTAGGCACCATCAAGCTATCCGATGTTTCACCCAATGACATTGTCGAATTTCGATTCAAGGATGTCTCTTTTGCAAACACGTTCTCCATCAATTCCAATACGGGGCAACTTCGACTGGCACCTGGAGTTGCACTCGACTTTGAACAGCAGCAAAACCTCACTTTCAAAGTTGATGCTCGGTACATAGATCCTGTAAGCCTGCAGGAAGTCATGCGAGAGTTGACGATTCAGGTCCAAGTCGTAAATGAGATCGAAGGCCCCCGAATTGATGATCAGGTATTTGAAGTTGACGAGAACCTGGGTTCCTTCCAATTCGTTGGCAAACTTGAACTTACAAAAGAGGACAATTCACGGATCTTTTTCAATAGAAAAGATGGGCGGCCATTTTTTATTGAAACTACCTCGGGGCATATTCTGGTTTCTGTCCCATCACTTATGGACTTTGAAAAGTACCCAACACTATCGTTCTCAGTGCAGGTTTACGATTCAACGACGGATCAAGGCGATACAGCGAACATTACGATTCGACTGAAGGATGTTAACGAGAGACCACAACTCGTCCAATCAGCTAGTCCTGTCACTGTGTTTTCCGGAGCCGAGTTAGCTAAACCGATTGATGCCGTGTTTTCCGATCCCGAAGGCAATACTCTTTCTTATGCATTGTCACAGCTTGACGGCGGCCCCCTGCCAGGTTGGCTGAGCTTTGACGCGAATGAAAAGAAAGTGATTGCATCGCCAGCGAAACAGAATATTGGAAAGCACACCTATCTGTTAACAGCCATGGATCCAGCCGGGAACAAACAATCCACACCGGTTAAAGTCAACGTATTGGACGGCGAATTCCAGTGGCATAACGTGCTACGACCGATGGATGTGAATGGGGATGGCATTCTGTCCCCCGTGGATGTTTTGTTGATCATCAGTCAAATCAATCAAAGCCGACAGTTACCTGCACAAAATGCCGCTGCATTGTTTTTCTATGACACCAATCGCGACAATCAGTGTACACCCGTCGACGCGCTTTTGGTTATTAGCCGACTCTTTAGCCCCAGTGGATCAGGTGAAGGTGAAGAAGCCCCTGCAAACGCCAATGATCTTTACTTTGCAAGTCATTACGATTCCGAAGTCGGGCAAGAAAATCCAGGGCAGTTTCTTCGCAATCGACGAGCCCAATTCGGCAAAATCATTGTCCCAAGCGTCCGCTGAAGGAGAACCGCCGGCGAATGCGAACAATGGCGATCATGACGACGCACACCGTATAAAGGAACGAACTTGGCTCAGGTACTCCGACCACATAGCTCAACGGCATTCCGACAAATGGACCGGCAAGAGTAAAAGCGTTCGCGTCAATTGCGTGCAGTTGTGTGAATCCCATCGTATGAACGCCAGCGGTCGCGCCGGCTGTATTCAACACAAAACTGCCGAGCAATCCACCATCAGTCCCCAAAGAACGATTCGCACCTGATGCGGTAAAAACCATGAACGAATCACCCTGGTTGGCAAAGGCACTTTCACCGGGGAGGAATAAATAGGATCGACCTCCAGCGATCGGGTCAGCTGGGTTGTTGGTCCCAAATGTGAACTTACCTCCCGTGGTTTTTCCGCCGACTGCACCTGGATCATCTGCCGTTAGGAAAAATGTCACACCTCCAAAGGTCGACAAGTTCCCGGTCGCTGCATCCGTTGCTACGCTCACATCAAAAATCGCGGTATCATCGAGCGCGATGGCTCCTGGCGTCCGCTGAGCGACGGTGAATACTAGACCGGCTTGAACCGCTTCGCAGCAGATTAAACAAAACACAATAGTCAGAAAAAACCGCATCGATCGTCTCCAAAAAGTGAAGGGTAAATGTATGGGCGCTAACGATGGAATTCTGAAAACAAGTACTCACTTCGCTGAATTAGTACCCAGCGCGTAGGCGGCGTACAGTAAGAGATGCAAATGAGTCCAAGTCCAATTCTTCAAATACCTTGTCGACTTCATCTGCGGTTGGAGCCGCTGACTCAAATGACTTGGATGGTCTGGCCGATATTGGAGTTGATGAAGAGCCGATACTCGCGTAATCGAGCTCCTGAGTTGCGATCGAACTAGCAGGAGTAATCGCGGATACTTGTGAACCGTAGTTCGTTAGCACCGAGTTGCGTACTCCTTTCTGCTCATCAAGAAAGTTGGGCACAGCAAAGAACTGACCGATTCCGAAGTTGGCTTCAGTTCCAAGCAGTGATGCGAGTGACTTGAGAGAATCAGTCCCATCACCAGGGCTACCGCTTACGGCACCTTCCGGCGCAGAACCAGATGCCGGAACGGTGATTACTCTTAATGCGCGTCCAGCGGTGATACTATTCCGAACCGCAGTCAAATCTTGGGTTGTAACAAATCCGTTCTTATCCAAGTCGCGCACATTGGTTACTGTGGCTGAGCCAAGCGGCAGCACCGCCGATTGATCTTGAGTCGTGACGAAGAATGCATTGCCTGTTACGATTCCATTCACTTCGCCCTGCAAATGACCAAAGTAAAAGACTTGTGGAGTCTTCAAACCGGTTCGGCTGTTTGCAAGAACTTGTAATTGCAACCAACGATTGGCGATTGCATTATCATCCCACTCAATCCGCACTTGAGCAGGTGTGGTAGGGGTACCAAGCGTAACAAAGATCCCGCTTGGTGCTGGAGCTTGAGCCCAACTGCTCGGCGGATTCGCAGCTTCGTTGAACAGTCCAGTTGGACTCATGCGAAAAACAAAATCAGCCGCTGATAGATTGGTCGATGTCAATCCCGCGACACTTAGTACCATGCCATTAATCCCCCGCGTCGTGTTGACCAAATTTGCATAGTTCAACGTTTGCGGTGTTAAGCCAGGCTTTGCGATTGACTTCGAGGTATCAAGAGCTGCATTAACGTTGGTGCCACTTTGTGAAAAACTGGAACCACGGTAATAGACACTTTGGTTTATGACGGTAGCAGCTTCTCGTGTCAGAATCACATCGCCCGCTCCGCCCGCCGGGTTGTAATTGATGCGGAAAGGCGTGTTTCCGCCTGCGAATATGTCGCCATCGTTGAGTGTCACACCACCGTATTTGAACTTACCAATCACCAAAGAACCGGTGCCTGTGCTATCGATTATCTTGAAGACTTCGCCAATGTCTGGGACGCTATCGAGAGCCAACACCAATGTCGCGCCACCAAGATTAATCGTGCGATTGTTACTGGCTAAAACCAACTGGTCATAGGCACTCATTCCATTCAAATTGACTTTGAAAGACCCGAGAGCATCAAACGATGTGTTGCCATCTACCACAAAATTCCCCGCGCCCGCCAATGCAGGTGACAAGTTGCCTTGAAGAACCAGCGAAGCCCCGCCAGACAATGCAGTGCCTACAAAGCTTTGCGAAATGTCACTTCCACTGGTTACTACTAGTGCGCTGGTCGCAGCAAATGAAAGAGGACTACCGAATGTAACCTTACCGCTGTTGGAATCTCCAATACGCAAGGTCCCGGCATTGATCCGGTCTAGCTCAGCATCGGTCAAGCCGAGCGTGTTAGGTGTGTTGCTGCCGAGATCAATGGCTCGGTTGATAATCGACGGACGGATCGTCACCGAATTTGTTGCCGCTACGGAAGTTGCGAACTTGCTGACCGTCGTGCCCATGCCAACCGTACCGTAATTGGCGACAAATAGGTTTCCGCTGCGATCGAAGGCAAAACCCACTGGAACATCGAGCCCTTGAATAGTCTCGCTGGGTCTGGTGGCTCCAGGCGTAAACTTACTCACCGTGTTTCCGTTGTAGTTGGCGACGAAAAGGTTGCCGGAACCATCAAATATCAAAGCTGTGGGATGGTCCAACCCTTCCAACGTGGCTGTTGGCGTGGTGGCGCCTGGCGAGAACATGCTGACTGTATTTTTGTAGTAGTTGGCTGCGAACAAATTACCGTTGTGATCGAAAGCTAAAGCAACAGGGAAATCCAAGCCGTTAAGCAAGCCGGTCGCCGTGGTCCCATCTCTTGCAAATTTACTGACCGAACCACCGTAGTAATTGGCGACAAACAGGTTGCCGCTATCATCGAAGGTTAGGACAAATGGGGCGTTTAGTCCTTCGAGCGTTTCACTGGGTGCAGTTGCACCAGGCACGAATTTGTGTACTAACTTGCCCGAACCATTGCCAAAACCGGCAACAAAAAGGTTGCCGGTTTTGTCAAAAGCTAGAGAGGTTGGAGCATCCACACCAGACAGTTCCGCGCTTGCTCTTGTAGTTCCTGGCGCGAACTTGCTGACGTATTGATTTTCACTGTTTGCAACATACAAATTACCACTGCCATCAAAGGCCAAGTCCATGGGCCTAGACAATCCCGTGAGAGTATCCGTAGGCGTAGTGGCTCCCGGCGCGAACTTACTGACGGTTGTTCCATCGAATCTGTTATTGCCAACAAACAGATTGCCACTGTCGTCAATGGCAAGCGCATATGGTCCTCTCATGCCATCAAGAGTTGCGATCAATCGATTGCCTGCGGTGGCACTGCCAACGGTTGCGGTACTATCGATCACCAAGTCCGCACTCACCAGTGTAATGTCTGCGCCGAAGACGCTTGCGCCGGAACCAATCGTTAGCTTACCGACCCCATCATCGCCCACACCAGCCATCGTTAGGTCCGCGCCTAAGCTGACTCTGCTAGTGCCGCTGTTGATTGTTGCTCCCTCAGCAACGGTCAGATCCGTTAAAGCAGTAACATCAATCGTAGCGTTGCGGCTTCCACCTGCGATGCCTCCTAAGGTCAAACTGCCCAATCCACCCAAATACACGCTACCAGGCGGCGAGCCTGCACCGATGAAGACCTTCTGTTTTGCTGTATTGATTTGATCGGCGAACATCAATCGGTTACTACTGGTACCAATCGCCCCAGATGTATTGAGCGTAATCGATTCCCCTACGGTACCGAGACTTCCACCCATCGAGACAATGCCGCCGCTGCCGCTGTTCAACTCGAAATTCGTATTCAATGTGATTGCCGCGCTAACGGTAATCGCACCAGAATTCTGATTGCCGATCACTAACTTTCTCGACGCTATTCTATCCAACTCGGCATCGGTCACTCCAAACGCGTTGGGTGTGTTGCTGCCTACGTCGATGGAACGACCATTCACTGACGGGCGGAGCATCACTGTCGATGCAATTGATGTCATGTACTTGTTTACTGTCGAACCAATGCCGGCAGTACCATAATTCGCAACCAGCAGATTGTCGCTCTTATCAAACGCCAGGGCTACAGGCACAGTCAGTTGGTTAATTGTCGCAGTGGGATTGGTGGCTCCCGGCGCGAATATGCTCACCGAGTTGCCGGAGTAGTTGGCGACAAAAAGATTGTCATTAGTATCGATGGCAAATGCATTGGGATGATTAAGCCCTTGCAGAGTGGCCGTAGGTGTCAGGGCTCCCGGGGCGAATTTGCTAACCGTGTTGTTGTAATAGTTAGCGACAAATAAATTACCGATGCTGTCAATCGCGAGAGCGACCGGGAAGTCTACGCCTGTGAGGGCAGTAGCAGTGGTTGAGCCGGGTGCGAACTTACTCACTTTGCCACCGTAGTAGTTTGCAACAAACAAGTTACCACTAGGATCAAAGGCTAGCGCATATGGGGCATTAAGATCAGTCAAGACAACACTGGCTGTCGTCGATCCCGGTGCAAACTTGCTAACCGTAGTACCTGAGCCATTTCCAAAGTTTGCCACAAAGAGATTTCCATTGGAATCAAAAGCAAGGGCAACGGGCTTATCTAACCCTGTCAGAGTAGCGCTTGGTGAAGTGGTCCCAGGCAGGAACTTGCTGACCGTAGTGCCATTGCTGTTTGCAACAAATAGGTTACCAGCACGATCAAAAGCCAAGGCGTATGGTCTGTCAAGTCCTGTCAGTGTGGCACTCGGTGAAGTAGCGCCGGGCGCGAATTTGCTAACTGTATTGCCAGTCGTGTTTGCAACGAACACATTACCGCTTCCATCAAGAGCAATTGCATAGGGACCACTGACTCCCGTGAGGGCGGTGAGCAAGGGATCGCCGATAAGAGGATTACCGATGTTGGCTGAACTGTTTAATACTTCGTCGGCACCCACCAGTGTGATCGAACTACCTTGAACATTTGCGTTCGGCTCAATGGTCAACGTACCGATACCATCGTCACCTGTGCCATTGGGCGCAACGTCCGCGGCAAGACTAATGCTGTTGGTACCACTGTTGATAGTTGCCCTAGCGGCAACGACCAAGTTTGTTACTGCAGTAATGTCGATTTTGGTATTGACGTGACCACCTAATATGCGAGCCAAGGTAAGCGAGCCCAAGCCGCCAAGATAAACGCTGCTGGGTCGGATACTAGCACCAACAGAAATCCTCTGCCTACCCGTATCGGCTTGGTCAGCAACCAATATTCGGTTGGAACTCGTCCCGATTGGCCCGGTTGTGTCAAGCGAGATTGATGCGCCGCTGGTGGCAAGATAGCCGCCACCCGAAAGAATCCCGCCACTTCCTGCAACCAATGACAATCTCGTATTCGTGGTGATCGCCGCACTGACCGTAATCGGGCCCGAAATCCCGTTGCCAATCAACAGGAATCCCGTTGAGATTCGGTCTAACTCGGCATCGGTCAGGCCAAGTGTGCCGACGACGTCATTGCCGCCTAGGTTGATCTGCGTCTCTGCCGATCGCGTGGCAATTTGAACGGAATCGGCCGTTTGTACGCTCGTCGTTCCGGTGAGATTGATCGCATCGACAGCGAGTGTGATCGAGCCAGAAACGCTTGTTACGGTTGTCGAGGTTCCTTCGAGTTGGCTGGCTTTCAATGATAAGCTGCCGTTGACTGTTGAGAGACTCGAACCACTTGAGAGATAAATCCCATTGGTCGTGGAGGCATTCAGCCCGTTGGCCCCAGTAAACGCAGTGGTACCGATGAATTGAATGGCTCCAGCACCTGCATCGTCCAGGATCACAGAAAAGGAATCGGAATAGACGTTCGCTCCACTATCGTTGAACGTAACCTTTGCTCCACTTGCTAAATCGGTAATGTTGATTTTGTCGAATGCCAGCAATCCCGCCGTCGTCACCGTGAGCGTGTCGCTACCGTTCCCCGTAACATTGGCACTATCCGAACCCTTCCACGTGCCCCACGCGAGCGTTAGTCGATACGATGTACCGGCGGAGACAACTGAAACATTTGCGTTCACTTCGATCATGTCAAGACTTAAGTTCGAACCCACAGCATTGAACGAAGCTACTGCTGGCTGAAACTCAATCGCACCAATATCGATAGTGTCTGTACCATCAATGTCACCATCTGCAATTCGAGCATTGCCTATTTGATCTTTTGCAGTGGAACCTGCGTTGTCGCCTCGGTCAATTGCAGGACTGTCAGGTAAAAGTGGGTATAGAAAAGTGGAACCACCGTACGTACCAGCTATCCCCAAACGCGGGTCAAGCGGACTGCTACTTGTTCCGACAAGATCGTTATTCATTCCATTGATAAAGCCGACGGCATCACTCGAATTGCCGATGAGATTATTGCCCAACGAAGTGAACCTACCGAAAACTTCAGGGTTAGTATCTGCAATATTGCCAGCTACGATTGTGTTTTTTAGCGCGACGTTGGCATTTTCTACGCCAACTGCTAGACCTCCAGCAATCGGAGCACGATTCAGGTGAATCGTTGAGTTGGTGACTAAGGTTGTTCCGCCCTCCACGGTTACCAGTCCACCGCCACCACTTGTTGCGACATTTTCACCAATGGTGCTGTTAAGGATTGTTGCACTTGCAAGTCGACTATAAATTGCACCTCCGAGCGTTGCGTTGTTCTTAAATATCGAACTATCGAAAATCGTCAATGTGTTTTCACTGTAAACCCCTCCGCCGCGATCCGCCATATTCTCAGCTAAACTGACTTTGTCTATTGCCAAATTCCCCAGATTTCTAATGCCGCCACCTAGTTGAGCATCTCCATGGCGTATGCTAACTTTCGATAGTCTTGCTGCAGCACCAGGCAGCACATCGAAGACGCGGTCGAGCCCTCCCCCATCGATAAATGTGGTATCCGCACCATCGCCAACGATGGTTATCATTCTGGCGATGTCCAAATCTCCCAATGTCGCGGTATCATCCTGCCCAGATTTATCAAGCATATAGGTGTCCGCTGGAAGGCGAATTCTCACCGGCACCTGAATTGTGTTGGCTTCCATGATGGCGGCCCGAAGTGTCGTGAGCCCGGTTGCATCCTGCGCGACACCGTCGCCCGGCAGAACATCCGGTAGATCTTTATTGCTGTTGACTATAAAAGTGAGAGGCTGAAACTCGACCGCACCTATATCAATAACGGCTGTACCGTCGTCGTCACCATCCGCAATTCGCGCATTACCCAATTGATCGACTAATTTCGCTCCGATGTTATTGCCATGATCAATGGCCGGGCTAACGGGCAATAGAGGATAGACAATTGTAGTACCGCCGTAGGTACCAGCTAAGCCCAATTGCGGGTCAAGGGGTTGAGCATCCGTTCCAACCTGGTCATCCTTGGAGCCATTGATGAAACCAAGACCTTCACTCGGGGTACCGATTATGTTGTTGCCCAATGATGTGTAGTTTGTTCCATACAGGTCAGGTTTATTGTTCGCCGCGTTTCCTGCGACGATTGAGTTCTTCAGTGAGATGGTCGCGTCGATTGCAACTGCAATACCTCCACCCTGTACAGCATTGTTTTTGTAGACGGTCGCGTTCAATAGCGTTACGTCCCCTCCGTCCGTCGCCAAACCACCTCCAACTAGCGATGCTAAGTTGTCGCCAATGGTGCTGTTGAACATCGTCAATGTCGCAAGATGATTATAGATTGCGCCTCCTATGTTATCTGAACGATTTTTCACAAGCGAGCTACTTGCAATCGAAATCATTCCTGCGTTATAGATTGCGCCCCCGTCATTGGCTCTGTTTTCTGTCAGTTGCACATTGTCTAGTGTCAGCGTCCCCTGGTTGAGTAAGCCACCGCCGAAATGGGCTTTGCCATTGCGGATGGTAAGCTTCGATATTCTTGCCGCCGTACCCGAGTGCAGATGGAAGACTCTATCAAAGCCTCCACCATCGATGATTGTCGAGTCTGCACCAGCACCAACGATGGTGAGGGGTCTGGCAATATCTAGATCTCCGTGTGACGCCGAATCTTCCTCAAAACCGAGGACATCCAGAATGTAAGTTCCCGACGGAACCCGAATCCTGACCTTCGATTGCATTGCGTTCGCTTCCATAATGGCCGCTCGGAGTGTCGTTTTTCCGGTGCTATCCTCAGCAATACCGTCACCGACGAAGGCATCCGGAAGATCGCGGTCACTGTTCACTAGAAAGGTGAATGGTTGGTACTCAACGGAGCCAATGTCGATGATATCCGTGCCGTCATCGTCACCGTCCACTACGCGTTCTTTGCCCAATTGATCAGTGATCGTCGCACCAGTACTATTCCCCCGATCGATGGCTGGACTGTTCAGTAGAAGCGGATAGACAATGGTCGGGCCTCCATACTGACCGGCAGGTCCCAACTGTGGATTAAGCGGCTGGGCGTTGCTTCCTACTTGGTCACTGTTTACTCCATCGACAAATCCCGGAACATCGCTGGGATTGCCCACAAAGTTGTTACCCAACGATGTGAAGCTTGCACCGAACAAGTCTGGGTTGGTCTCAGCGATGTTTCCCGCGACGATCGTGTTCTTAAGCGCGACGTTGGCATTTTCTACGCCTATGCCACCAGAAAACGGAGCCCGGTTTAGGTGAATCGTTGAGCTACTTACCAGCGTGGTTCCACCCTCTACTGTAACCAAACCACCGCCACCACGTTCTGCGACATTGTCGCCAATTGTGCTGTTAAGGATAGTTGTACTTGCAAGGCGATTGTAAAGCGCGCCACCAAACCTTCTTGCGAGGTTGCTTACCATCGAGCTACTCTTGATCGACAACACACCTTCGCTATAGATTGCGCCTCCGTCGTTGGCGTTGTTATTGGTGAAATTTGCTTTGTCTATTGTTAGTGCGCCCCGACTGAATACGGCTCCACCACCAGCCGATGCACGGTTCTCAGTCAGTGAACTGTGGATGATTGTCAATGGCGATTGACTGTAGATTCCGCCACCTTGGCCAGCACCGTTCTGCGTCACAGCTACATTGTCAATCGCCAGAATACCCTGGTTGTTGATGCCACCACCCAGTGGCGCGACCCCATTGCGGATTGTCAATTTCGAAAGTTTGACGTTAGCCGCTGGTAAAACATGAAAAACGCTATCACTAGAAACACCATCGATGATAGTTGAATCTGCGCCATTACCGATGATGGTCAGTCGATTAGCAATATCTAGGTCGCCGCGCGCCGCGCCGTTTTCATTTTCCCCAACTGTCGTCAGCCTATAGGTGCCTGACGGAACACGAATTGTTGCTCTTCCAGGCAATGAGTTTGCTTCCATGATCGCGGCACGCAGCGTGGTTTGTCCGTTAACATCAGCGGCAATACCATCAGCGAGCAGAATATCGGGATTGTCATCAAAGCTGTTAACGATGAACGTGTATGATTGGTATTCGACGGCACCAACATCGATCGTTGCGACACCGTCATCGTCACCGTCCACCACGCGTTCATTGCCCAATTGATCTGCAACAGTCACACCTGTATTGTTGCCCCGATCGATGGCTGGGCTGTTCGGCAAAAGCGGATAGACAAGGATCGGGCCTCCATACTGACCGGCAGGTCCCAACTGTGGATTAAGGGGCTGGGCGTTGCTTCCGACTTGGTCACCGTTTGTTCCATCGACAAATCCCGGAACATCGCTGGGATTGCCCACAATGTTGTTACCCAATGAAGTGTAGCTGGCTCCGAACAAGTCTGGGTTGGTCTCCGCTATGTTTCCCGCGACGATTGTGTTCTTAAGCGCGACGTTGGCATTTTCTGCACCTATGCCACCAGCAAACGGAGCCCGGTTTAGGTGAATCGTTGAGCTAGTTACCAGTGTGGTTCCGCCCTCTACTGTAACCCAACCACCGCCACCACGTTCTGCGACATTGTCGCCAATTGTGCTGTTGAGGATAGTTGTACTTGCAAGGCGATTGTAAAGCGCGCCACCAAACCTTCTTGCGAGGTTGCTTACCATCGAGCTACTCGCAATCGACAACACACCTTCGCTATAGATTGCGCCTCCGTCGTTGGCGTTGTTATTGGTGAAATACGCTTTGTCTATTGTTAGTGCGCCCCGACTGAATACGGCTCCACCACCAGTCGATGCACGGTTCTCAGTCAGTGAACTGTTGATGATGGTCAATGGCGTTTCGCTATATATTCCGCCACCTTGCCCGGCACTATTCTGCGTCACAACTACATTGTCAATCGCCAGAGTACCTTGGTTGTTTACACCACCCCCCAAAGAGGAGTCTCCATTGCGGATCGTCAATTTCGAAAGTTTGACGTTTCCGGTAGGATGTACATGAAAGACTCTGTCTAATCCAAGGCCATTGATTACCGTTGTATTTGCACCATCACCCATGATGGTTAGTGAACTGGTGATATCTAAATCCCCAAATGCCGCATTATCGTCCGGTCCGTGGTGAGAGAGAAAATAGTTACCCGCTGGAACGCGGATTTTCCGTGGAGTCACCAACGCGTTCGCTTCCATGATGGCGGCACGCAGCGTTGTATGTCCAGTGCCATCGTCGGCTACACCATCCCCTGGAGCGATGTCCGGCAAATCGTCAACGCTATTGACCACGAAGTCACCAGAATCATTTCTAGTCGTAAACTGCCATTCCTGTGTAATCACAACAGGATGAAAATTGATTCCGGCGAAATCATTGCCAGCCAGATCTTCGAACGCTGATGGCGGAATCACTACGTAATAAGCTGTGCCTTGTTCAAACGGCCTGGTATCGATCGTGACCGTCGCCCCGTTGACCTCTACACGCCCGTCCGCGACCGGAATTTCTTCGAAAAGCGTCCGCGGACTACTACTGCGGAATACTTGAACAACGCCATCACCTTTTCGGATGGGTTCATTGAAGTTGATTACTAAATCAGAAGCTATCGGCACACCGGTCGCGCTATTGGCTGGCGAAAGGCTGACAACAATTGGATTGGTATGGTCAGCAGTCGTAAAGTTCCAGTGGTCACGAGAAGTGAGTCCCAAGAAGTTTTCACCCGCAGAGTTCGTAAATACGCCTCTTATCGGTGTCGGCGCTGCCAGTACGTAATACTCAGTGCCTTCAGCCAGAAGATCTGTATTGAACGTTGCGGTACTGCCCAATATGTTCACCGCACCAATGGGTACGGTTTGGACCGTAGAATGGTCACTGCCTCTCCTGATCTCCAGGCTTCCCTGCCCCCGCAAAATTGGCTGGTCAAATGTCATGACAAACTGTGAAGGGGAAGTCGGCACGTTAATCGAATTATCTGGTGGATTCAGCGAAAAGATCTCGGGGGCCGCAAGAACTCTGCGGACTTCCAGTGACTCAAAACTTAGAATACGGGAGCCCGTGCGATTCAAATTGAGAAGGCCAAGCAGTTCACCACGATGTTTCTTGGCGCGACTTTTCGTACCTCGACTTGACCGAGAAGGGGCCTTCATCGTACGGACTCCATGGAAGTAAACAAAAGCATTCTTGGCTTAACGCTGCATCAAATGGTGTCAAGTGCTTTCAATATCTCGAAAGCGTTTCCATAACTTCCATTACAGGCCGCAGAATGCGACTAACAAAAAGGATGTAAAAGTGCTTGGTTCTAGAAACTAACCGAGCGAAAGAAAGAATGTCTTACATCAAAGAAAGAAAAATACTCAGTGTCGAATTCGGCAAAAGCGATTTCGTTGACAACCGTCGACAGCGACTTAGGTCGCGGATCCATGTTGGTTTGCGATTTCGTTTGAAAGCCGATGGATGGATCTAGTTTGATCAATTTTGGCGAGGGTAGAGCAACTTTGATGGAATCAACTGAGCTCGCAATCTGTCGATCGATGTTCTCCGAATGGACTACCGAATCCGAAAAGCTTTGTCCGAACCGAATCAACTGGTCTCCGGAAAACAATGAATATCTGAGATCTGCGGCGAAAATGGTTTTGATCTGTTCCGCAGCTTTCTCCTCCCATAGCTGTAGCTGCCTATCGACAACCTCCAACTCCAGAGAAAATGGCGTGATTGCGCGAGTTGCATTTAGTGCAAACTGATACCAGACCAAATCGGAAATAAACTCAGGCTCATTCAGTTTGGGGCTTGGATTTTGGTTGGGCGACTTTGTGGAAAGGACGAGCATTTCAATAACGCTGGGACTGGTATCGCTTGGCCAAATAGGAACAGAACCCCTAGTTCCGTCAACTGACAAACTGCTCGACCCAAAGCTAACTTCGGCGTCAGACAGTTCCCTCGCTGGCTCGTTTGCAAATAGCAAAATATCACTGACAGATAAATCGGGTGGATCTAATCGCAATCTGGGATTGCCGACCGCTTTTGCAATGAAGCTTACCTCTGCGAGCAAATACTGTTGGCTATCAAGATTGGAGAACACGTCGGTTACCATTCCACCGAAATCGTTGATGATTCCAGATGTGTACGCATCACCGGTTGTAGCAGATTGATAGTCCTCACCAATTGAGATGGGGTTAGTGTTGATTGGTTCAATGACATCTGCGTCATATAACAAGTCGGCAAACGCCGAAAACACACCCTTTGCTGCCTCAACATTCCGCAAATCTTGCACCATCACTTGGACTTTAAAAATTTGCCCTAGCGAGACCATTGCGACCGGTATGTCTGATTCATTAACCACGTTCAGCGAAAGTCCAACGAGGGGCTGGACTTGGCCGGTTGGAGTATACCGTTGCTCAAGTGATTCCACGCTGAGCGCTCTGAAATGAATACGGCGTGCGATGAATCGATCGAATAGATTGCATATTCCACGAATCAAGTTGGGCATCAGTCTCTCACTTTCAATATCCACTTCAGGACCTGAAGCACGCGGAGTATGGTCTTCGTATCTAATACGCGAAATCTCGGAACTACAACCGTTGAATTTAGCGAATTTCTTACAGAACTGCGAATAGATCATTGGTTCTTTGAAAACAGAATGACCCATCCGGGGGTACGGGTGGCGTGAAGCGAATGGCTAATCTAATACTAGTTGATATAAAGCTGTAAGGTTTTTAGATCGATTCCCGGTTATCTTAAGACCGTAATGTTCGTTCGGTCGAGGCGGAGAAGGGCGAAGGAATTAAGACATGTGCGATTCTGTTTCTAGTCTTGCCAATCTAGGCCAAATGTTTGAAAAATTCCGGCCGCAATTGCTGTCGATGTTGGAGCGGCGCATGGACCCGGGTTTGGGGAAGCGCGACGATCCAGAGGACGTTCTAGCCGATGCATTCCTAGCCGCTAGACATCGCTGGAAAAATGTTGAACCGCAACTTTGCGTAGACGCCAAAGAGCATGAAGATAAACTGCAATATGCTTGGCTCTATCGAATCACCAGAGATACGTTGATTGAACGGTATCGCTTCAATGCACGCGACAAACGAGATATGCGCCGCGATTTAGCTTGGTCTCAGGCTGGTTCGTCGCAACTGTGTGGCCTAATGAAACAAGGTACCGCCCCTGACAAGGCACTGCTTCGCATCGAGCTTCAAGAAGAAGTCCGCCGCGTTGTAAATCTACTCAAGGACAATGAACGCGAGGTACTTTGGATGCGGCATGAGGATCAGTTAAATTTCCGACAAATCGGATTTGTGTTGGATATCACCGAGAATGCCGCCACCGTGCGCTACACTCGAGCTCTGCGGCGACTTAGAGAACTGTGGCAAAAACTGCATGCGGAGTGGTCGCAAACATGAATCCTCTTTCAACCGACTCGAATGGTTCTGAGATGATATTTGTCGAGCTTTTTCAAGCTCTCTCAGGGTCCGAGGACCGACTGAGCATTTTGGCTGACTTTATTCAACGATTTCCTGACCGGGAAGCTGAGATTCGTGAATTGGCTGGATTCAATTCGGCTCTCGATGATTCGCGTGCGATAGCACCTCCCCCACCACTTCCCGCGAGGCTAGGTGAATTCCGTATTGGGCGCCTAATCAAAGTTGGCGGTATGGGTGAAATCTATGAAGCATTTCACGAACGGCTCGATCGACGTGTGGCGCTGAAAATCGTTCGCCGGGGTTGGACGACGTCTTACGCGCGCGAACGATTCGCACGCGAACAATTTGTCTTGGCTAAACTTCACCACAGCAATATCGTACCGATCCAAACCGGTGGAGAAGATGGCCCAATTCAGTACTTTACGATGCCCTTTATCCAGGGCAGCGCCCTAAATCACGTCGTCGACGCGGTCGCTAACATTAGCTCGTCCAATTCTTCCCTTCGAACACCCAGTGTTCAAGAAATCGTATCGAAAGTTCTCCAGAAGACAGATGCGAGTAATCCTGCCCCTTCAGTTTTACCCAACGATGTTTCGAATATCCGTGATTCCAATAAACGAAAAGATTCTTGCAAGCTAACCAAGCTCTCGCAGAGCTACTTCCATTCCGTTGCCCAGACCATGTGCGATGTCGCTGAAGCCATTGAATATGCCCATCGAGCCGGCGTGTTGCATCGCGATCTGAAGCCAGCCAACGTGATGATTGAATCGAGCGGCCATTGTTGGGTGATCGACTTCGGTCTAGCCGCTCGATTGGTATCCGTTGAAAGCGAGTCGACAGTGTCTCGCATCGGTGAAACCCTTTTCGGTAGTTTGACGAATGAGCCTGGTGGTGGCACCTACAATTACATGGCGCCGGAACGATGGCTTGGTAAAGGCTCGGATGAACGAAGCGATGTGTTTTCATTGGGGGCAATGCTGTATGAACTACTCGCGTTGCGACAAGCCTACAGTGGAACGATCTCGGCAGAGATCAAAAGCAAAATATTGCAAGGATGGCGAGTGCCAATCAAGAAATTTGTAAAAAACTTGCCTGATGACTTGGCGGCGATTGCAGACAAAGCCATGAATGTGGAACCAAAGCTCCGGTACCAAAGTGCTGCCGAATTTGCCGAAGACCTTCGACGTTGGTTGCGATTCGAGCCCATTTTGGCGACTCGCATCATGCCCTGGAAACGCGTTTGGTTGTGGACACGTCGCAAGCCAACTGTTGCCGCTGCTATCCTATTCTCGTTATTCGCTGCGACGTTCGCAACAGCGGCAGTAATCGATTCCTATGCCAATCAAACACTGATTGCCAAAGCGGATGCTAGTGCGGCAGAGGCTCAAGCCGAAGTTGCTGAGACGCAAAATCGTATTTCGACCATTCGACTGCAAAGAGATGGATTGCAACAAGGGCTGCTTGGCGAACATTCGATTGGTTGGTCCGAAGATAGCTGGGACAGAGTTCGAAAACTTGTCCGTGAGGACTCAGGTGGCGAGCTAAAGTCCTTAGCAGCCGCATCGCGTTTAGGTATTGATTCCCAACTAGCACATCAATGGGAATACAGTACTTCACACCTGGCCTTCAATCCCGCTGGCAACAAGTTACTGATGGTAAAGCATGTGGCGGTGGACCCAACGACAATGAACGGCCTGGCAGTTCTGAGGCACGCTCAAATCTGGGATTCGGTAACGCACCGCATGCAGCAACTACCTGAAGCGGCCCATGATGCTGTTGGGCCCGTTGTATTCCGAAGTGACGATGAGCCACTGCAGCTGGTTTGGAACAAGAAAGAGCCAAGCACAATATCGCTTTGGAACATCGCAAAGCAAGTAGCAGCTGGAAGGATGGAATGTCCAACTCCGATGGCCGAAGCTCCACTTTCTTGGTCGATCATACCAAGCGGCTTGGTTGGAAGCGCTCTAGTCAAGCAAGAAGACAAGTTAGTGGTTTATGTTTGGGAGACGGCAACGGGCAAAACGTTGACTAAGCTCGACACAAATGCATCGGTGATCGAACTTTCACCGGATGGCGAGCTGATTGCAACAGCGTGTCCCAATGGCGTAATCGAAATTTGGTCGGTTGCGAGCGGAGAGAAGGTTGCCAGATTTTCGGACAGTCACGCCAATATTCTTTGCTTTGCATGGACTAAGGATCGCACGCGACCTCTTGATGATACCGAATCGGGTTGGCTACTTGCGGCAGGAGCATTTGGTGGCGACTTGACAATCTGGGACGTCGATCGAAAGACCGCACGATCGCACTGCATTGGGTCGTGCTTCGAAATATTCTCGCTCGCGTTCAGCCCTGACGGAATGACTTTAGCATCGGCCGGACGTGGCCAACCAGTGCTCTGGGATGTTGCTACCGGCGAATTACTGCTACGCCTGGAACATGACAACACATTGACATCAATTATTTATTCGCCAAAGGGAGAGTCCTTGGCAGTAGGTTCAATTCCCGCTTGGGGCAGTCTCGGTTGCACCAGCGTCTACGAGATTCAGGAAAGCCGTGGCCAGCAAGTCATACGAGGCTTGCGTTCTCGGGTTACACGAGTTCGCATCTCTGCGAACAACCGCATCATTGCTGCCCTTTCGGACAACTGGCAATTGGCCGTTTGGGATTTGAAAGCCCATCGCCTTCTCCATGTTTTTCAAGTTCCAATCGGTGTTTATGCTGAAAGCGCAGGACTGGCGATCGATGCCGCAGAACGCCGCATTGCTGTAGTTTCCGGGAGCCAAGCCAAGTTGTGGGACATAGAAACAGGTAAGCTCATCCATTCAGTGAAACTACAACGAGGTTTCTTGGATAGCGTTGTGTTTCAAGATGAAAACACTCTGATTTCGGCTCGCCAAGAATCGATTGATCCTGATTTTCCGCCAGAGGGAAAAAACACACGGCCAGATGTTACGCCACGCGTTTGCCGAGTTAGAAACCTGTTAGGGGCTGAACCCGAGGAACCGTTTCTGACTATTTCCGATTTCAGACGTACGGCAGCATCAATAAACTTAACACCCTCAGGTAGCCAGTTATTGATCGAAGGATACTTCGAAACTGGCGATGTTCCGGAAAAACGATTGGTCCGAATGTACAACCTTCCAGATGGTAGTCAAGTTTGGGAAAAAGAATCCAACGCGGAAGGTGCTAAGGCGCATCGGATTCATGCAATGGACCCCACAGGTCAAGTGGTTGCAATGGCTCACCCAAGCATGAATGGTCTTTGCCAATTGATTAACCTAGCAACCGGCCGTGAGATTCGAGACCTGAGAAACAATACGAAAGGACTTGGCCCCAAAGCGGCAATGAACGTTTGCGTACGAATTGACCCAGAAGTTCCTGGGAAGGTATTCCACGCAATTGTTCAAGGGGAGGAGGAGACGGAGGTTCTACGCATCGGACTGATCAAACCACCCTCCGACGGCGTGGCGATCTCCTCGGACGAACGCTATTGCGTTTACGGTTGTTCTGATGGAAGCGTTGTGGTCATCGATCTTTGGAGCGTGCAACGAAAACTAACAGAAGTAGGGTTGAATTGACGTAAGAGCCTTGAGGTCTTGTCTAACGACTGATCGACTCGCGAAGGTAGGCTCGGGCGTATTCGAAATTCTGGTCAGTTTCGATTCGCTCTTTCAGTTCGGTTCGAACACTTGCAAGTAGCTCTCGGTGCTTGGCAAGCGTCTGTTTGCCTTCCGCCAAAGATGTCTTGAGGCGCCCTGAGAGTTGATCGCACTTGCCTTCCAATTCACTCGCCAGTGTTGCCTCCGTCGATTGACGCTTGGCGTCAATCTTGGCCCGAATCGGTGCCGATATTTTGGTCACAAAATCTGCGGGCAGTGGTTCAGACAAGGTGAGCTTTGCAACGCCACTGTCGTTTGACAGTTGCATTTCTACCCACATTGCGTCAGAGGTTGTCGACGATTCATCAGGTACGTCTGATGACGCGATGTCTGCATTGATGCTGCAAGGGAGCCGCTTGAGGTCACTCGAACCGCTTAAATTGATCTTTACTGTACCTGACCAATTGGAATCGATCAGATCGGCGCGCATGGTGAATAGCGGAACACGAGCAGGAATCGCTTGCGCTTCCCTGGCTAACACTTCGGTTTGGGATGCACTTGGTGATGCATTGAGTTGCTGTACTGTCGCTAACGCATCGGGTTCGGTCATTTTCTCTTCGGTCTGAGGTTGAACTGCGACGATCGACTTGTTCGCACCCATCGCTGATTCAGCACTGGATTCCATCTGCCATTTAGGACTTTGTTGGCCATTGAACAAGTGAATCATCGATGCTGTGATTGGACTCGAGCAATCAATAGTCCAATCAGCCGTGCCATGCGGACAGTAATCCAGTCCCTGAACTTGGGCGTAGGAACCTATCGCCTGGAAACGGGTTTCATTCAATGGACTACATAGTTTTCCATTGACCTGCATCTTGGGCATCGAAACAATTGAGGCGTTCTTTTCAAGATTGCGAATGTTCAGGCAGAACGGCTTTGATAACATTTTGGGCATGGGGAGCATTGCGCGAGTCGCCTGAGCATATTCAAAATGTTGAGTGGCGATGCAAAGAGCCCAATCGGTTACAGCTTTATTGGCCACATCCGTAGCAAGGTCGCTAGCTTGAAGTTTGATCTTTTGAGCAACTGCAGTCGCATCTTGCTGACCCAGCGATTTCAATTCGGATAGCTTGTCTGTGATCGTACCATCCAAGGCCATCAATTGCTTTTCAAGTCCTGTTTGCTCGCTGGCCAACTCCTCTAGCAGCCTCAAGTGTTGGCGTATCTCATTAGCATGGCGAAGCGGATTGTTGACCGATTGCACTGTTTGTGACAGTTGGCCAGCGTGTACCAATATTTGCTGGGACCGAAGCAGCCACCGCCGCATCTTGGAGTCCAATTCATTGGCAAAGTCATCAGCCGCAACCAACGATTGGCATTCTTCGCGGATCTTTTGCCATTCAATGGCTGACAACAGAATTTCCATGCGTGTCTGCCAAGGCTGGAACATTCCAGCAGCAACATCTGCTGTTGTAATGGCTGGCTTCGATACAGTTCTCTCTGGCCCCAACATAATCTTGCAATCGTCCAGCATTACATTGGGGGCAATTAAGCGTTTGTCCAGCAGGGTTGGCAAGTCAGCCTTGATATAGGCGTTGGTAGAGCAAAGCTGAACGCGGGTCGATCCATCACATACACTCGTTCTGAAATCACGAACCTCTAGAGTCTGAGATTTGCGATGAAATCGAACGGTATCAAAATCGATCTCGCTGTTGATGGCATTGTTCGCCACGACTCGAAGCATCTTATTCCGCACCGGGCTGATCAATAGTCCAACCGCCAAGCAAAGCAATGTGACTAAGCCAAACCATTTGCGTCTCGAACTTAATTTCATTGGGTCTTTACCTTCTCTTGGATCGCCTTTAAGTGACGAAGCAGGTAATGAAGAGCTTCCTCGCGGGGTTGATCGGAGCGATTCTGTTGGACGGCATTTGTTCCCGACGGCGCTCCACCTGAACTTGAGGCATCCATATGAACATGCTGGTCAGCGTGAGCCGTTTGGTCACGACGAATGACAACATTGCTCTTCAAAGCGACTGAATCCATTGGAGAAGCGGTTGTGCTCATAGATTGTGTAGATTTTGATTTAAGTGAAGCTTGTTGACTGACCGTTTGTTCGGCAATGCGAACGACTTCCATAGTGGTTTCAATCAACCACTTTTCGTCATCGTCAGTTGTATTGTCTAGCGTTGAAGATTGTATTGGCTCAGGCTTTGGACTTTCTGCGACCCTGTCCATCGAAAGCAGTGAGTTAATCGCGTCGTCAGCCCAGGCCGCCAATGACGCGGCACGTTCGACAACTTCTTGAGTCGTCTCTGGTTCACCAGCAACCGGCAATGAGAATTGCCCAACGTTCGCCTGAGAAGACCCTTGATCCGACAGGGACTGGTCAGCGGCAACCGTTGGCATGTGGATTACTGGCGGATCCCTATCGGGGCTCGTTCCGAATACAACTGACGGGCGTTCAACGACGACGAGTTTGCCGGGCTCCCGCCGCGCTGATTGAGGACGTAACTCTTGATACTCAGCCGTCTCACTTCGTTGATCGACGGAGCGCTGGTTTACACCAACTTTGTCCAACATATGCTCCAGTTCGGAGTCCGTGATTACGTACTTTGCCAATACTCTGGCAACAAGGTAGGTCGGGATCGAGATCATGGCCCAAAGCAATAGACCTCCATGGACAATCGTATTGTGCAAACCCAACCAAGGGATCACCGGCATGCGATCTAGCCGAAGCCAAAGTCCGCTCAGGCGATCGTTAGTGAGTGACCAAAGCCCAACGCGGCCAAGAACGGATTCCAGATTGGGTTGGACAGCCGTTACACATAAGGCCATCAATACGAGAACAAGCCAATGGCATGGAAGGATGTAACAAAACATTGCTGCCAGAACAAACATCACGCTTGTCTTAGGAAGCGTGCCAAGCAGAATCCCCAATACAACCGCTAACGCGATCTGTCTTGGACGATGGCATGATGAGGTCGCGCGGATAAACCTGCATATCAGCGATGAGCCTACACGCATCGAGTTTCTCCCTTGGTTCCATTGCCAATTGACGCTTCAGGTTCCTACAACCTGATGCAAGTTCCAACAGTGCCAACCAATTGATAGCTATACGCTCTGGTGGCTCGTGAGACCCGCATTCTCAAACCATCGATTCATTACATGCAGCTTTGTTAGTCAAATCCGCAAAGTCGTTACTGATTTCCTGACATTCCCAGATTGGCAGTTTGTACAAAATGAGATTGGCGCGAATCACCATTCGTTGGTAGAAGAATTTAGCCAAAAAAGGAATTTTGGCTAAAGTCGAACAAAGCTCATCTCGAAGGAGTCGAAGATGGATCGTGCTTTAGAATCCATTGCAAGCTTTCCATCACTCTTAGTTCCGATGCTGGTGCTTTGGGCCATCGTCGGACTCTATTCTTTGCGATCAGGCGTACAATGCGTGGCCACGCAAATACTCTACTTTGCAATACTGCTGTTTGTCAGTTTGGTTACTGTCCGAACCGTCGTCGCCGACGATGGCTATTGGTTACCGCACACCGCTAGCCTCGGTACATTGATCGTCGCCGGCGTGATGCGCCGACCCGAAACGGCCAACCCGATCCCGTTCAATTAGAGTTCTTGGTCGGGCACGATTGCTGGTGTAACCAGTCGCTTCCGGCAGAAGCGACCCACCAAAATCGTTCGACCTCAAATCCGCGCGCGAACAAGTCGGATGAACCGGAATGCCTCGCTCGAATTTATAACTCCTCTATGGTTTCAATTTCTTTGCGCGAATGGTGACCCGAACTGATTCTGTCGAATCGCACTGGAACGGTACCTCTTCGACGCTGGCGTAGTTGTCGTTAACAGCAGCCACCTGTTCCCCGCGCTTAAGTGGTATGCCGTGAATGGTTGCAATCCCTTTTTCGTTTGTGGTCGCCGAGTAGCGGTTGACATCGCGAAAGTTGGGCAACTTGTGTTGCTTGGGGTTCATCGGTGTTTCAGTATGTCGAGTGTTCGGTAATGCGATCCCGAACCGAACTTGACAGGATATCGAAGTGTCACCTTGCCATGGGCGTCGGTTTCAGACTCCTTGACCGGTCCAACATTTGGAGCTGGCCAGACGTACCAACTGCCGGGGTCTTCTTTGCAGCGCACGCCGCGGATAGTCACTACACCGTTTCCGACCGGCTGCTGCCCTTCGTCGACCACCAGAAAATGAAAGTCCACCATCTCGACTGGGAACTTGATTGCATTCGGATCTTCAATTTTTGCGGTATCAGCTTCCTGGGCTGCAGCCTTTTGCGGCACAGCGAAGTTGCTGGCCGACACCAGCAGTGCGCACCAGACCAACCCAATCAAAGAGCAGCGGCTGACGTTGGAATGCTGAACGAAGTAGGAGAAGCAACGCATCCGATAATACCTGATATTCATCGAGATTGATTCCATGGTGACTTACCTGCGTGTGGTCGTCCGTCTTTTTAGTGTGCAATTATCTCCTACAAAATCGTTGGTTGCCACTAGATCGAAGATCGAGCCCTTTTCAATTCTTGGTTACAACCACTTACGTCGGCAGGCGGTCCGTGAAATCCCACTATCCAACTGGAATTTGGCTAAATTGGTGTAATCTTCAACGAATGGCCGTGTGTTCTCTAGTGGCCGTTGAATTTGAAACAAACTTTAGGTCGATTCACCGTGAACCCAGCCATCAGCGAAACTCGAAACAGTCTGCTATTGCGATTGCCTGATCCACAGGATGTTGCGGCTTGGGATCAGTTCATCGCAATTTACCAGCCCCTCGTTTATCGACTGGCTCGTTCCAAGGGGTTTCAAGAAGCGGATGCGCATGACATCGTTCAGGAAGTCATGATTGCTGTATCAAAAGCCATTCATCGCTGGGACCCTGATCCAGCCAAGGGACGCTTTCGCGATTGGCTGTTTCGAATCGCTCGCAATTTAATGATCAACTTTCTGACACGGCGCAAATTCCAATCGCTTGGCGGACAGGAATGCGTTGACCAGCTGTTGGAGATGTATCCGGATTCGCGCGAAAACGATCCGCAAGCGACCCAAGAGTTTGAACTGGAGTATCGACGAGAGTTGTTTTGGTTGGCGGCTGACAAGGTGCGAAGTAAGTTAAAACCAAATACATGGGAAGCGTTTCGATTAACGGCCGTTGATGAGTTTTCGATAGCCAAGGCGGCGCGGCAACTCAACATGACAGAGGGTGCGGTACTGGTGGCTCGTTGCCGCGTATTGGCCAGGATGCGAGAGGCTGTGGCAGAACTGGAAATTCGACCTGATTCTGGAGTTTAGTGGTAAGCCATGAAACGAAATTCTGATCACGCAAACGACGGGCAATTGCGAGTTCTGTTGTTTGAACAAGAGGACAACCAGGAGACCGTGGACATCGCTCAGCACGTGGAGGCTTGCGAGACATGCCAGATTCGACTCACCGAGCTAGTAAACGAAAATTCGGTGGAACTCGAAGCGAGTCAACTATTGAGCGGATATGTTGAATCGGACCGTTCACTTTCAGATGTTCTTCGTTCAACTCAAGCCAGCGTGGAAGTTGAGGCTGACTTCGACAGAGTGCTATTGGATCCGCCATCGCATCCCGAGATGTTGGGCAGAATTGGTCGTTACGAAATCGAACGCCGTATAGGTTCAGGAGGTATGGGAGTCGTTTTCAAAGCGATTGATACCGAACTGAATCGGCCGGTGGCGATCAAAGTGCTCGCACCACACTTGTCTAGAAACGGAGCCGCACGGCAGCGGTTTAGTCGTGAATCGCGAGCTGCAGCGGCTGTTGTTCACGAGCATGTTGTCTCCATCCACAACGTGGATGCCAGCGCCCAGCATCCGTATTTGGTGATGCAATACGTCAGTGGCGAATCGCTGCAATCGCGAATTGATCGCGAGGGACCGCTTAGTGTTGAGCGAATATTGCGGATCGGAATCCAAACAGCTTTGGGTTTGTCGGCTGCTCATCAGCAAGGTATTGTCCACCGCGACATCAAACCGGCAAACATCTTGTTGGAGGATGGAGTTGACCGACTACTCATTACGGATTTTGGGCTAGCGCGTACTGTGGATGACGCTAGTTTGACGCACACTGGCGTCGTTGCTGGTACACCCAACTACATGTCACCCGAACAAGCGAATGGGGATGAAGTGGACCACCGGTCTGACCTTTTCAGTCTGGGTTCGGTGCTTTACTTCGCGGCTACTGGGCACACGCCATTTCGCGCTGAACGAGCGATGGGTGTTTTGCACCGAATTTGTCGAGAACGACACCGACCAGTTTGGCAGGTAAACGCTGCGATTCCAGATGAGCTGTCCGCAGTTATCGATCAATTGCTTGAAAAGCGTGCCGCGAAACGCTATGCCAGTGCTGCTGCCGTGGCCGATTCACTAAGTCGCATCCTACAGAATGTATTGAATCGAAGACCAAGCATGTCGACTCGCTTGCGATCGTGGGGACGACGCCATCAGGTAGTGGCTCGTTGGACTGCCTTGGTAACCATTGCCGCAACGGGACTGGTGGCATGGTTTGCGTTTTCACATTCAAGTCATTCAAGGCTTACGTTTGGCCTTGAATCAAATAGTGCGACGCTGATTGACGATAGTTTTCATGCGAAGTCAACGGAGCAATCGGCGGCGGCACCGCAGACCGACGGTGGATATCCGTCACCGACAATTTCTGGTGCTAACACAATGGATGCAGTGACCGCTGATCGCTTGGAATTTTATCGAAACCTTAACTCGGTCCAGGCTTCGTTGGCCGAGCTTGGAAACAACGGATCAACTTCTGAGCAAGATTCATTCAGCGATTTCAGGCATGATCTGAAGTTGATTGAGAGACGATTGCAGGCGATTGATCCAACCCTCAAATGAACGATTCATCCGACTTGTGCGAGCGCGAAATTGAGGCCGGTTCGATTTGTGTGGGTCGCTTCTGCCGGAAGCGATCAGTTTATGCCAACAATCGTGCCCGATCAAAACGATTCTCCGAAGTATTAAGTCTTCGCACTTCGACATCGGCTGATCGTTCAGCGACGACCATTCGACCAACGAGTCGCATCCGGCAGATGCGACCCACCAAAACACCCACCAAAACACCCAGCGATAACGTAACGATTTCTACGGATGCCTAACCCGGATGAACCAAACAAACCACAACAAAGCGAGTAAGTCATGAATTCGTTCGCATGCACAATGGTTATTTCACTGCTATTGTTCAATAGTACATGCGCCTTCGGTCAGCAATCGGACGCTGCTGGAGCTTCAGGGGGGATTGAACCAAAAGGTTCACCAAACGCAGGTGCTTCAACACGCCGCACTTTGGATGATGTTCGGGCAGCACGTAGAGAGAAGAACGCCGCAGATGACGAAATGGGCTCAAGCGGGTTGGCGGCTGCTATGGGCGCAGGAGACATGACTATGGGCGGACCAGGGATGAGTATGGGAGGCATGCCAGGAGGAATGATGGGTGGCATGGAGGGAGCCTTACCTCAAACAGAAAAGCAGCAACTCGCTCAGTTGATTCAACAGCTCCGTGGTCGGCTGGAATCAAAAAAATTCAAGCGAGAAAATGTCGAGAAGCAATTGAGATCTGCTTTGCGTGAGTACTTTGAAACGGACCTTGAAGAACGAGTCGCGGA
The DNA here is from genome assembly GCA_037367405.1 of Ottelia alismoides. Lineage (NCBI taxonomy): Eukaryota > Viridiplantae > Streptophyta > Magnoliopsida > Alismatales > Hydrocharitaceae > Ottelia > Ottelia alismoides. The sequence goes on from JAZKJV010008684.1 coordinate 1,039,673, forward strand.
ATTCGACAAGGTCAAGGCGAAAGTAACTGAGATGGAGGCCAAATTACAGCGCCGTCTAGATAGCGAAAGTGATATTATCGAACTGCAATTAAAGCAGATGTTACACAAGGCGGATGGGCTTGACTTTTCTATCCCTGGAGGAAACCGCGGCGGCGCTGGCATGATGGGTGGCTACGGCGGAGCGGGAGGTGACATGGGGGGCAGCGGCGCTGGCATGGAAGGAATGGGCATGGGTGCTGGGAGCGGTTACCCTGGAGCGGGAGGCTACAGTGGAGAGGGAGGCGACGGTAGCGGACAGGGCGAGGGCTCCAATGCGGATACAATCGGCTACGATATTTTCTTCCGAACGACTCGACTAGAACGCTTGGATCTAGACGCGCTGGATGACCTGGACCCGCTGAAGTCATACGACCAAGTGAGCACACTTGCAGCCGGTGCTGAGACCGCTGATTCAGATGCTGAGAAACTCGGTGCCATTCTGTCGGCTTTCCATCTTTTCCATGAACGATTCCAGCATTTCCCCAAGAGTGAAAATCGGCAAGTGACTGGCCAGCCACCGCATAGTTGGCGCATAGCCATACTTCCGCTAATTGGCCAAAGCGAACTATACAAACAGTATCGATTTGATCAGCCTTGGGACTCCGAAACGAATTTGCAAGTTGCAAAGAAAATGCCAGATTTGTATCGTTCTACGCATAGTTCTACCCCAAACGCGTTTAAAGGTTCGACTATGTTTAAAATGATTGTCGGAGGGGGCGCTCTTGACTCTTCGAAATCGCCAGCACAATTTTCCCAAATCACCGATGGAACATCAAACACGCTTGCACTTGTTCAGTCGGATAAGGAAGTATTGTGGACTAAACCCGAAGATGTAAAGTACACTCCGACTGGTCCGCTTCCTGGGCTTTCGACGAGCCGCCTGATTGGTTTGGCGGATGGAAAGACGATGCATTTGCCGAAGGTGAATGACAGGGACTTTCGCGCTCTGATTACACGCGCAGGCAGTGAGATCGTTGAGTTTCTAAAGAATTAACTCCTTGTCGAAACATAAGGGACAGGAAAATTACTGACAGGAAAATTCGGCTCGCTATCTTTCTGTCATCAATCTTCCTGTCTTAAAAGTTGAGGCGGGCAAGGCCAGTGAACCGAAGTGTTCGTCCAATTCCTACAACTATCGAGCATTGCTCATGATCTAGATCCTGCTAAGATCTAGCATTCCACCGCTCGAGCCAAAAGGCGTTTGTAAGTTTGTTTGAATTGCAACATCAGTAACCGTGTTAAGCCTGCAAGAAGAACTTCGCCAGTTAGTGAAACTCTATAACCAAGAGCACGTTGAATACGCTTTGTGTGGTGGAATGGCAGTTGCAATTCACGGGTATCCTCGATTTACGAAAGACATCGACTTCTTGATACCTGGGCATTGTTTGGAGCAGGCCAAACACTTCGCTGCGAAGGCAGGTTTTCTTGATGAATCCGGCAGAATTCCATTTCCAGATTCTGACGTGTATCGAATCATCAAGGTTCACGGGACAGATTATAGGATACTAGATTTGCTGGTGCCTAAGTCTTTGGAAACGGTGGCGTGGAGTCAACGCCAGTGGTTTGATTGGGAAGGCCTTCCGCTTTGCACTGTATCGGTTGAAGGCCTTGTCGAGATGAAACGCGCTGCTGGCCGCGATCAAGACCTTATCGACATTAGGAACCTTGGATTCTAAAACCATGCACAACCATCCAAGCAACATTCCAAAGCCGCAGAGACGCTTCGAAGTCGACATGTCAAGTGCAGCGATCGCAAGTCGCATCCGCGAAGTAGGAGAACTTTACGAACTTGGGGTTTCATTAGCAAAAGCCAAGCCATGCCCGAATCCGAACCAAGCGCTCGACAAATTCATTGCGGAAGATAGCAGCGGTAACCCGCGAGCTAACAAAGACAAGTGAACCAATGGAACACAGCGATCGGAAGAGACATCGTTTGGAGTTTGCGACCCAGTAAGGCATGTGCCTTATCGCAATCGCATAAGTCATTTTTTGCCCAGGCATACCTAGCCGACGAAGGTATTGAGAATAGCCACAACTATGAAAATCTTGATTCAACTGTTTGTGGTCCTTGCTTTTAGCTCGCAAGTTGTTGCGGCTAATTCTCAAGAGGATACCACACGACCAAATATACTTTTCATTGCAGTCGACGATCTGAACGACTGGATTGGCTGCATGAAGGGACATCCACAGACGGTCACTCCAAATCTCGATCGGTTGGCTGCAAGTGGCGTCCTGTTTACAAACGCTCATTGTCCTGCTTCCGCGTGCAACCCTTCTCGTACGGCCATCTTTACCGGGCGTGCACCGAATCGATCTGGATTGTACGACAATCGACAGCAGATGCGCGAAGTAATGCCAGACGTGACAATCATGCCTCAGTACTTCCGTCAGCATGGTTACTACTCCGCAGGCTCTGGGAAACTGTTGCACTACTTCATCGACGCCAAGTCATGGGATAAATATTTTCCCAAAGCCGAAGCGGAGAACCCTTTTCCAGAGACGTTCTATCCAAAGAAACGCCCAGTCAGTTTGGAACGTGGAGGCCCTTGGCAGTACGTCGAAACGGATTGGGCCGCCTTGGATATCACGGACGAAGAGTTCGGCGGAGATTGGTCGGTAAGCAAATGGATCGGGGAACAACTGAGCAAACAACATGACAAACCATTCTTTCTTGGCTGCGGCCTCTATCGACCGCATGAGCCTTGGTTCGTTCCTAGAAAATATTTCAAACCATTCCCGCTCGACTCGATTCAGCTGCCGCTGGGTTATCGAGAAAACGATTTAGACGATGTTCCAGAAGCAGGCCAGAAAGCGGCACGGAACAAGTACTTTGCCCACATTCAACAGCAGGGGCAATGGAAGCAAGGCGTGCAAGGTTACCTCGCCTCGATTCACTTTGCCGACGCCATGCTAGGACGAGTACTCGACGCTCTTGAGTCCGGCCCCAACGCGCAGAACACCATTGTCGTTCTATGGTCCGATCACGGTTGGCAGTTAGGCGAGAAAGAGCACTGGCAAAAATTCACTCCATGGCGAGCCGTGACACGAGTTCCCCTAATCGTTCGTGTTCCAAGCGGTGCTAGCGCCGCATTGACCAATGGTACACAAGCCGGAGCCATTTGTGATGCACCGGTGAATCTGCTAAGCCTGTTTCCAACGCTGCTGGATCTTTGCAAATTACCCAGCAATCCCAACAACGATGGACCAAGCCTTTTGCCGTTGCTTAACAATCCAGTGTCATCCGATTGGAATCACAACTCGGTGACCTACTTGGCTCAGCCTGGCACCTATGCCATCAGCGGCCGATCGCAGCGTTACATTCATTATGCCGATGGCAGCGAAGAGTTATACGACATTAGTAAAGATCCTTACGAGTGGACCAATCTTGCCAACTCACCGCAGTCTCAGGAAATGTTAGCCGCGTTTCGAAAAGATGCTCCCAGGGAATTTGCACAACGAATCGAGCCGTCAGTCGACTCGCTGGCCAAACTAACATGGCATCCTGCATCCGACGGAGCTGCCCCTGCGTCCAAACCTGATGGCAATCCGTTTCCAGTCCACTTCATCAACAAACAGCGCCAGGCGTTGGAGTTGTTTTGGATGAGTACCGACGGGCAAGCCACCTCTTACGGTTCGATTGCTACTGGTCAGACAAAGACTCAGCAAACTCGTCCCGGTGCTGTGTGGTCCGTCGGAAAGGTGAACTCTGACCAGAAGCTCGGCCATTTCGTTATCGGTGATCGAACCGCTCAAGCCGTCATCCCCGCAACCCAGCCCAATGTAATTGTGATCCTCACTGATGATCAGGGCTGGAGCGATCTCGGTTGCCAAGGGGTGCAGAAGGATGTCCAAACACCTCACATCGACGCGTTGGCTGCACGAGGAGTCCGCTGCACAGCAGGATATGTCACCGCACCGCAATGTAGTCCTTCGCGAGTTGGTTTGATGACAGGTCGACATCAACAGCGCTTTGGCATCGATACGATTCCCGACATGCCATTGCCCGGCGAGGCAGTAACCATTGCTGAACGGTTGCAGCCGTTGGGGTATCGCACTGGATTCGTCGGCAAGTGGCACTTGGAACCAAACGTCACGTGCGTCGATTGGATAAAACGGGAGTTGCCAGAGATGGGCGGCAAGCCACGTGCTCAAGTGCGAATTCCATGGGACAAGATTCGCCCCTACTCGCCCGCTGCTCAGGGCTTCGACGAATATTTTTGGGGAGAACTGCGCAACTACCGAGTCAATTACGAATTGGATGAACACGAAACGGGTGGTGTGGATCTTGCAAAAGATCCAAGCGTGAAAGAACCGTTCGCAAGATCGACAACACCGATGAAGCAAATCGAGAGCAGAGATTTTCGTATCGACGTTCAAACGCAAGCCGCTGTCAGCTTCATTGAACGCAATCATGCAGCGCCGTTTTATCTCCAACTGAACTACTACGGCCCGCATACACCGCTGGAAGCGACTCAAAAGTACCTCGATCGATTTCCCGCCAATATGCCGATCCGTCGACGATATGCGTTGGCAATGATCGCTGCGATTGATGACGGTGTGGGTCGAGTTGTCGAGAAACTGACCGAACATGGATTGCTCGACAACACATTGATCGTGGTAACAAGCGACAATGGAGCTCCGCTAAAAATGACGAAAGCGGATTCGCCCATCAATGGTGACGCGGGCGGCTGGGACGGATCACTGAATGAGCCGTGGGTTGGCGAGAAAGGGATGCTGAGCGAAGGGGGCATTCGAGTACCGATGATTTGGAGCCTCCCCAGCCAATTGCCCCGTGGCAAAACTTACGATTGGCCCGTCAGTACACTGGACATCGCCCCAAGTGTTCTGCAGCTTGCGGGGGGAAACCTTCGCGAAGTGATGCTCGACAACGTGCAGAAGTTCGATGGCATCGATTTGATCCCGGCCATGAACGACATTCAAAACCCGTCGACTCGCAGTCTCTATTTCCGCTTCTGGGACCAAGCCGCGATTCGACGTGGAAAATGGAAGTACATTTACGTTGGCAATGGTCGCCGGTATCTGTTTGATCTCGAGAGCGATCAGCACGAACATAAAAACTTGTTTGACGAATACCCGGAGCTTGCCGAGAGTCTGCATCGAGATCTTGTCGCATGGTGCGCGGGACTTCAACCGGCGGGATTGCCCACTGGCGACAAGATGCGCGAGCGCAATTGGTACCATTTCTATTTTGACGGTATTCCCGCCCAGAAATAGCGAAAGCAAGGGCCAGCAAAGCTAGTGGCCGCGTTCGTGGACCTTCATTTAAGAACGAACGAAACCATTGGGAACACTAATCTGCGCTAATCGAACACTAATCACGAACGCTACCGTAGTTGCGGCTGTCGGCTTGGTTCCCGCAGTTCTAGAATCCGTTTGGCAAGCTATCTCGTTGCGTATGTGTGACGTTTTGCATCCATGATCACCCAGATGATTAGTGATTCTGAGTTTTACGAGTGCTTCTGGCTTTGATGGAGCCGAGCTTGCACCCGTCTCGCGTGGAAACAGAGGCATTAACCATGATCTGGGAAACGCAGCACTCCAACGTAACGATCAGTGACCGCAATCCATCGACAACCGATACCGTTGTCGATTTACCCATCGGCATGGTCGACCCATCACAGCAGCCTATTGAGAATCAGCCTTTCGTTTTGATGGTCAGCTCCGATTCCGACTATCGCTTACGCCTCGAGAAAACCGTGCAAGCATTTGAGTGTCGTGTGGTGGGTGTACAATGCACTTCGACAGCTTTGAAACTGCTGGAACAACATCGCTTCGATGCTTGCCTACTGGATATCAATACTCCCGCCTTGCCAATGATTGAGATGATTCGGCGAATTCGCAATTCACTCACGGCAGGTGGACCACATATCATCGTATTCACCGATCCCACTTCAGAATCTGCGGCCGCCGAGGCGATCGAGTGTGGCGCCGACGATTTTATTGAAAAACCCGTTGATGATCGAATTCTTCGAGCAAGGATTCGATCGAGTTTGCGACAAAACTCTGCTCGACTATCAGAACTTAGTAAATTCCTTCCAGCCAATATCCTCGACCAAGTGTTGCTTCACAAGAACCTGATGGCCAAACCTCGTCCCGCAGATGTTTCGGTAATGGTTTGTGACGTTCGAGGATTCAGCCGCGTCAGCGAGCGGCTGGGACCCGTGCAAACGATAGCCTGGATAAGCGACGTAATGGACGAGTTGAGCCGCATCATCTTGGAACACGGAGGTACGATCGTCGACTACGTTGGTGATGAGATCATGGCCATGTGGGGAGCACCTGTTGGATCACCTGAGCATCCGAGTGAGGCCTGTGTGTGCGCCATCGCGATTCAGGAGGCAGTTACTCTACTTAGTGAAAAATGGCGCACGATCGTTGGCTCAGAAACTCGCATTGGGATTGGCATCAACAGTGGCTTGGCGGTTGTTGGTAATACTGGTTCCCGACATCGCATGAAGTACGGACCGCTTGGTGATACGGTCAATTTGGCGAGTCGTGTGCAGGCAGCGACGAAGTACCTGCGTAGCACGATTTTGGTCACACAAAGTACGGCCAGTCGCCTTGATTGTCGATTGTTGGGCCGCCGAGTGTGCAGTGTTCGCGTTCATAACATTCACGAGCCTGTTCGCTTGTTTGAACTGGCAACCTGCAATCCGAGATCGGATGATGTGAGCTGTCGAGCGTACGAGAACGCACTGGCGGCATTCGAAGCCGAGCATCATTCAGCCGCTCAAGGGATTTTGGCACAGCTACTGATTGATAACCCAAAGGACGGTCCTGCGATGCTGCTGATGTTGCGAGTCATTCAGTCTCAGCTTGGTGGTGATTTCGACCCAGTCTGGACCCTTCCCAATGGATAGAATTGGGAATACGTCGGTGTTTTGGTAGGTCGCATCTGCCCGACCAATCCAGTTTTTCCGGAGCATTAAACTCTGCGCTTCGAAGAGGCGTCCGAGTTGTCCATGACAGGTGATACAACTTAGTCTTCTAGCGCACGCTCATTCCGGATGAGCCCCAGGCGCCTTGTCGAAACATAAGGGACAGGAAAATTGCTGACAGGAAAATTCGGCTCTCTATCTTTCTGTCATCAATCTTCCTGTCTTACACCAGACACCGACGCAGTTGCTGTAAAATAAAGTACGCGATTCGAACACCACCATCTTCATGAGATCTTCAATGCAATTCCTGCCCATTAAGAAGCCTTTTATTCTCTATCATCGCGCACTGTTTTCCACGCTATCGATGTTGGCCGCAATCATTATCGTTTTTCCTGAATCATACGTTCAGGCGGATATGCCGTTTGAATTCAAGCAGAACGATACCGTTGCCATTTTCGGCAACGGCCTGGCGGATCGCTCGCAGCATGACCCCTGGGTCGAAACGCTGCTACAAGCGAATCTGAAGGGAAAGAACGTTCGATTCAGGGACATGAGCCACTCGGGCGATGTCGTAAATGCACGCCCTCGCGATAAGGGCTTTACGAATGACGCCGATTATCTGAAGCACGTCGCGCCCAGCGTGGTGTGGTTCATGTACGGATACAACGAGTCGCATGCGGGACCGGACGGGGCGGCCGCGTATAAGAACGAATTGGTCAGCCTGGTCAAGAAATATCGAGAGCTGCGTAAGGAAGCAGGCGTCGATGCGAGATTTGTATTGTTCAGTCCCATCGCCTATGAAAATACCGGTAACCGAAACCTTCCTGACGGCAAAGAACTGAACGCAAACCTCAGTGCATATACCGATGCAACCCGAGATGCCGCAGCGGCGGCAGACGCGACTTTTGTCGATCTGTTTTCGCCGACTCTGAAATTGTACGAGACTACCGAAGAACCATTGACGCTCAACGGTATTCACCTAAACGCCAAGGGCTACCGCAAACTGGCTGATGTGATCGCACAACAACTGATCGGAAAATCCGTGACCGCTGGCGAGTCGCTGTCTTTGATCTACGATGCAGTGACAGACAAGAACTGGCACTGGCACAATCGTTATCGGGCCACTGACGGGAATGATATCTGGGGCACCCGTTCCACGCTCAGCTTTGTCGACGGGCAAACCAATGCCGATGTGCTGGTTCACGAATTGAAGATGCTGGACCTGATGACTGCCAATCGCGATGTAGTGATTTGGGCGGCTGCAAGTGGCAAGTCGATTAAACCGGACGACACGAATGTTCCTCCTCCCGTTGCTGTGAAGACCAACGTAGGTGGTGGAAGCAAGAGTTCCAGCGCGCAAAAGGAAGGCAGTTCGGATTATCTAAGCCCTGAAGAAAGCCGGAAGCTGATCAAGGTCCCGGTTGGATTTGAACTGAATGTGTTTGCCTCCGAAGTTATGTTTCCTGATTTTGCCAATCCGGTGCAATTGCAAGTGGACGGAAAGGGCAGGCTGTGGGCGGCCAGTTGGAATTCGTATCCCAAGTGGCAACCGGGCGATGAACTCAAAGACAGCTTGATGATTTTTGAAGACACCGATCGCGATGGTGTTGCAGATCAACGCAAGATTTTTGCGCACGTACATAATCCACTTGGATTTGAGTTCTGGGGAGGCGGCGTTTTGGTAACATCGGGCCCCGACCTGCTGTTTCTGAAGGACACCGACGGTGACGATAAGGCAGATGTTCGCTACCCCATTCTGCAAGGTCTGGGAACGTCCGATACGCACCATGCCGCCAACAATCTGATCTATGGACCCGACGGCGGGATCTATTGGCAAAGTGGAATCTTCTTGGTTCACAACCACGAAACACCATGGAAGCAAAATCTAAATACGGGTGGATCGGGGATGTACCGTTTCGATCCTCGGACCTTCGCCATCACTCCGGTTGCAGCCAACAGTCCAAACCCGCACGGCACCAGCTTCGACCGCTGGGGTTACTTGTATGCCAACGATGGAACGGGTGGCAAGTCGTATCAGGTTCGGCCCAAGGACTATGGATTTCAAATGCACTCTCTGCTTGAGAAGGAGTTCCGTCCTGTTCCAGCTAATGAAATCTTGTCGTCAGCCCATTTTCCCGAAGACATGCAACAGGACTTCTTGATCCTGAATGTAATTGGTTTCCTAGGGGTCAAACAATACGATTTGAATCGAGGAGACGGCGGCAAGCGAGAATACGGGCATGTTTGGGGCACGCCAGTACAAGAGTTGCTTAATGGCGAAGATCGCAACTTTCGGCCTAGCGATGCGATCGTCGGAGAAGACGGCGCGCTCTATGTCGCTGATTGGCACAACATGATCATCGGTCACATGCAACATAACATTCGCGACCCCAGTCGAGACCATCTTCACGGTCGAATATTGCGATTGACGGTCAAGGATCGTCCACTACAGAAACCAGTTGCCATTCACGGTCAGAGTATCGAGAAGTTGCTTGAGAACCTGAAGCATCCCGTCGATGGCGTGCGTCATCGATCTCGTGTCGAATTGAGTGCACGCGATTCGGATGCCGTTATCGCAGCTGTTCAAGCCTGGGCAAAAGACTTTGACGCAAACGACGAAACCGAAGCCCACCATTTGTTGGAGGCTCTGTGGCTTCATCAGCAGCACAACGTCACCAACAGCGAGTTGCTGATCAAACTGTTGAATTCAAGCGTCCCACATGCTGCCGTTGCGGCCAGGACAGTCGAACACTTCTGGACCAGGTTTGATACGAAGTTGGCTACCGATTTCGCCGCTCCGCCGGAATTGCATGTTGTCGACTACAAGCCTCCGCGACACTTGAACCGAGCGCAACAAGATGCCTACAAACGCGGAAGCGAAATTTTCCAACGCGAAGCACACTGTGCGACCTGTCATCAAACGAATGGACTCGGCAATGGCGCGGTCTATCCACCGTTAGTTGGTAGTCCTTGGGTGACTGGCAACGAAGAACGCTTAATCAAGCTAGCGCTGCACGGAATGTGGGGCAAGATGCAAGTGGGTGGGAAGATCTATGACCCATCACGAGGTGTTCCGCCCATGACCGCTTTCCGAGACTTGCTGAACGACAAAGAGATGGCGGATGTGTTAACGTTCGTCCGCAACACTTGGGGCAACCAAGCATCACCGATTGACGCTGCGACAGTTGCCAAGGTTCGCGCGGGTTCATCCGACCGAACGACGTTTTGGAAACCAGAAGAGCTTGAAGCGCTTCATCCGCTTGAAAAGGAGCTGATGTCGAAAGAGGATCTCAGAGCTCCCGAAACAATCAATAACGTCGAACTGGAGAAAGAGTTGTTAGCTTTGTCGCCACAGGAACTGGCCACGATGGCGGAGAAAAGTGGAAACGTGCAACGCGGCAAGCGATTGTTTTACAACTCAGCCGCTTCCTGTTTTGCCTGCCATGACCCTCCGGGCAACGCGCCAAAACTGGGACCGGATTTGACCAAGCTCTCCAGACCGATGAAACCAGAAGATTGGATCAACGGAGTTCTGTATCCATCCCGGCACATCGAAAAGGAGTTCGCCCAGGTGAATGTACTGACCGTTGAAGGTAAAGTCGTTTCCGGCATTCGCATTTCCCAAGATGACAAGGCCATTGTTCTGCGGAATGTTGCTGAGCCGAAGCCGATCACGATTCCTGCTGATTCCATCGAAGAGGTTGTCGAGTCGAAGCAGTCGATCATGCCTGATGGTTTGGTGCGATCGCTGAACAACCGACAGGAATTTGATGACTTGATGAAGTATCTCATCAGTTTGCAGAGCAAGGTACCCGCGAAGTAAGAGACTTGCTGAGTTTAGGCGAATTATCTCGATGAATCACTGTCGATCGGTTCAAGATGAAGGGCGACGCGCCCTTTGTAATCGACACCCCGGATACACTTTCGAAGTGAAAAGTCTAATGCTCCGAAAATCAAATTGGTACTGCACGTCTGCCGGTGTAACCTAGTCGCTTCCGGCAGAAGCGACCCACCAAAATCGTGCCGGTCGTGATCCGCGCACGGAAAAGTCGGATGAGCCGTTTTTACAGTCTTTTGAGAATGAGGGCTAGTCAAATGCAACGATTGGTTTTTGCGGCGGCGATAGCGCTGAGTTTTGCAGGTAGCGTCACCGCCGAAAGCCCGCTCAAGACGGAACTCGAAAAGTATAGAGCATCTCTGAGAATGAAGTTGGTAGAGGCGCGCAAGGACCAGGCAATAGATGAGAAAGAACACTCTGAGATTTTGGATTTCCAGGCGATCGAGTTGAGCAGATTGTACGAACTCGTGTCAACCGAACCGACAACAGAACTCGCCTTCGACGTACTTTGCGAAGTAATGGCAAGCCCGTCAGACAAAGCCGAGAAGGCCTGGGAGCTGATTGTGGAAAAGCACCTGGATCAGCCCCATGTAATGAAGTTGTTGCTTGCCTTGGGTTACAACCCTTCCCCATCACATCAGGACGCACTTAGAACGGTTATAGAGAAGAACAGTAACAAAGACTGTCAAGCTTTGGCTAGGTATAGTCTTGGTTTGCTTTTCAAAGAGAATTCGAAAGTAGCCAAAGGTGACGATAGGAACTCACTCATCTTGGCCGCCGAGAAGCATTTTAACATCGTGAGCGAGAATTACGCCGACGTGAAGCACGGCGAGGAATCACTGGGCAAAATGGCTGCGTCACAATTGATGGGCCTGAAGATGATGGATCAGATACAAATCGGCAAGCCCGCACCGGAGATTCATGGTGAAGATCTTAACGGCAAAGCACTCAAGCTAAGCGATTCCAAGGGAAAAGTGACAATGCTTTCATTCTGGGCTACATGGTGCCCTCCGTGCATGGCACTTGTGCCACATGAAATTGCACTCGCCGAAAGGATGAAGGACCGTCCGTTCAATTTGGTGGGTGTCAATGGTGATAAACTCGATGACGCAGTTCGCGACAAGATTGCTGACAAGAAGATCCCATGGCGATCGTTCAAAAACGAGCAGTCCGATCAAGCTCCGTTGTCCGACATCTGGTGCGTCGAGGGATGGCCAACCATCTTTGTAATCGATTCCGATGGAATTATTAGGCACATTTGGACCGGCTCACCTAGCGAAAAAGAATTGGATGAATCCATAGAGGATCTAGTGAAAGAAGCTGAGAAGAAGGATTTATCCAAGTAAGGAGAGCCTTGCCAGTGGCACACAAAACCAACTCTCCCCTTGGGAGTCGCGAGGTACACGAGCGGAGAGGGTTCGCTGCCGATTGACTGGGCCAGCCCTCCCCGGCCGCTGACACGTCCGACCCTCCCGAAACGGGAGGGTTGGGCATAAACCCCTGGCATATAACGACTTAAAAACCGCACGACCTCTCTGGGAGAGTCGCGAGGTACAGCGCTCGCCGATTTCGGAGAAATCGGCCTACAGTCCTCCGGGAGAGTTTTACCGCAAGGAGTTTTTGAATGCCTAAGCACTCTAAATGGTATCCAGAAATAAAATCGATCTTCCGCTTTAGGATCGCTACTCTCCTCATGATGGTCAGTCTTATCGCGATTTGCTGTGCATGGTACGTCAATCACTTATCGCAACCTGTCCATAAGATTATGCATGTTGGAGGATCACTTGCCATGTCTCCGACCATCACGCGCGAATACTTGGTCGTTGACGTCAACGCATACCGGCGTTCAATACCTGAACGATGGCATGCTGTCGTTTTGAATCCAAAGGAGCGACCTGACGGATCGATTGTCGCCGATGTACTTCGCGTGGTCGGTTTACCTGGCGAGACAGTTACGTTCTCGGATGGCTGTGTAATGATTGATGGTCAGACATTAACACCACCTCTACCACTTCAGAACCTGCAATTCCATTGCAACTTGCCGGATGTTGATCCCGCTAAATACACATACACCATCCCGGATGGACACTATTATCTGCTTGGGGACAATCCGGAAGAGGCCAAAGATAGCCGACTTGTGGGTGGATTTCCCCAAGCGGATATCCGTGGTCGAGTTTCTAACCGATGACGAGTAACTGGCTGTCTCTGCCAGCGACAAGGCAACACTTTTCCTGGCTGCGCTATCTCAACGCAATGTACAGAACGAGCACACTCAGGATTCCGAATGATGCCAAGGCGGGGCAACCCCGGCTAGCGAACACGTTCTCAGAAAATAGAAAAACCCGCACTTCGAATGGACGAAGTGCGGGCGATTCACTACAACAGATTCACAACGCGATCGGCCAATCCTTTCTCTCCGAGCATGATGTTCATCTTTCCCGCCGATGCGATCTTTTCGAGAACTTCCAATTCTCTCAACCTCATCAGCGTTGGGTTGTCGGCAAGCAACTTTGCCGTATTGGCTTGACTTCGCATCGCAGCGGTTTCCTCGCGTCGTGCGATCAAGTTGGCTTCGGCCGCCTTCTTGGCTTCCGTTACCTTGTTCATCAGGTCCTTCATGTCGCCTGGTAGAATCACATCCTTAATACCTACCGAGTGGATTTCCAGACCCAATGCCGTTGCTTGCTCGCGAACTTGCTGTTCAAGCTCCTGAGCAACATCGTCCTTACCCGTCAGGAAGCTATCGAGTTCGCGACCACCAATCACAGCTCGCAGCGCCAACTGCACTTCGCGGTACAGCGACTGACGCGCATCGCTCGCAGCACTTACGGCGCGACGAGCGTCCTTAATCACGTAAGTCACAATCGCGTTCATGCGTAGCGTCACTTTATCGAGCGTCATGATCTCCTGACCACTAACGTCGATCTGCGATTCCCGCATATCCAACTCGACAACTCGCGAGTCCGCCGCATCCTTCCAGTAAGCGTACAGTCCCGGTTCGAGTTGGGCCACGAAACGACCATCGATAAAAAGCACTCCCACGCAGTCGCGTTCGACCTTGCAAACGTCCAGCAATCGAGCAGCTTCCGTAGCCCGCACAATCGATTTCAAGTCCTTATGTACGAATTGAACATTGCGCGAGTCGATCACTTCCACTTGGACATCGCGGATACCGGTCCAGTAGGCGTATAAACCAGCTCCGAGAATGCGCGCGAAGCGACCATCGATCCATACCAGGGCTCGTTGGTTATCTTTCAAATCAATTACTTCGGCCTTGCCAGCCAAGACACCTGACTTGACGATCACATCCAATTGGTCATCGGCCAACCAAGGGTCTCGCTTCGAAACCACGCGCACGCGGAGCTTGTTGGCTGGATCAAAGAACCAGTGCTTGCCGGCACCGATGAGTCCGACGAATTCGCCTTCGCGGAACTTCAGTCCAACTTCGTAGCTGCGAATCACAATTCTCTTAAACATGAAGCCGCCTCTTTTCACGAAAGCGAAGGAACAAAATGCCGACCGAAGTCAGCGCACTTGATTGGTTTGGTTGTTGAAGGACGCCTTAAGGCAACGAATTGTTCGCCGATCACAAACAACTTCTACGGAGGAAAACTTTGACAAAGTGCTGTCGCTAGGATTGGTTCGCCCTTCAAGTAACGTTGCATCAAGGCCTAAGCCTTTTAGCATCGTCACCGTCAATGGAAACCGCTTTAGCGTTACTTTGTTTGCCGCAGTAACCCTACAAGGTAAAGTCATCTGTTGCCGCAGCCAGCGCCAGTCTTCCGTCAAATCCACGCTCGCTTTCGCGACTCGTGAATCATCCAGTCAACCTGTTGCCAAGTGTCGGCTGATCGAACCAAACAATCGTTGCCCGCCAGCTTCGGTGGTGGACGCTTTCGCGCCCGGGTTGGTTTGCAGCCAACTTGTTGCGTCAGACGGGAGTCGAACCCGCGACCGTCAGGTTAGTAGCCTGATGCTCTACCACTGAGCTACATCAATCGATGCCGTTTTTAGAACCCGTTGAAGGAACACGATGCACTAACTGCACTCTAGCAAAGTTCACCGCGCCGACGGAACCACATCGACCAAACGCTTGCCTTTAAGCAGGAACGCAGCGATTCGAAAACAGTCCATCGGTTTTTCAGACCAATCGCTTGTTACAAGAATCGCCCTATATGCAGGGAAACCTCCGCTTCAACCTTAATCTCGGGTTAATAAGCGAATGTCCCCCGACCAAATTTCTTTGTATCGCAAAAGGACGACACGGAATTTCAAAATCTGGTTCGTTTGTAGACGAGATTTGTAAAACGTCTACAACTTATCTTGAAACAGATGTAGCCTTGGCATCTTGCCCGTGTCTTTACCCATAGCGAATGGTCTTTGCACTACAATGATGCGGAAGCGTCACGGCTTAAGAATGAGCCCGGGTACAATTGCAAACGACTCCCTCATAGCGCTCCAGACGGCCTAGCGTCTGCGGTTCAATTACTACTCTATTTCAGCAGTTGAACTATCTTTGAATTTGATGTGCGATGAGTCGTTTGCATCAACAACTTGCTCATTTTCATTTGTCGATTCGATTGAGATAGAGAAAGGAGCAGGTGGCAGTTTTCCATCACCTGCCGTCTCAAAAACGAAGGACTCACCTTGTATTTGCATTTCCAACTTCCGATCACCTATTGAAATCGCTTGGCCCACCAATTCGCCATCGTCATTTCTGATATCGCCGCTGGCTTCGACGTGCAATGGCCCAAAAAACCATTCCCTGATTTCGTCTTGATAGGCAGCAACAGCAACGCCTCCTGCAGTCCCCACGCCGATCAATCCGGCCAAAGCAACGGCCAAAGTCAAACGACGTCTTCTGTAAAGCGGTGTTCTCACAAACTCGGTCATCATTTTCTCCTCAAGTTCATCCGATAAGGGATAACTGCAGATCGCACTGCGCGATCGCAATTTATCAAACGTGTCGTCTATCCAATTTTCATCTTCGTTCATCGTTCCGCTCCGTATTGTTGGCTTGTGTGAAAATAGTTATCGTTGCTTCGACTCGATGATGACTTTCAAGATGGTGCGTCCTCGAGCCAGCCTTGATTTGACAGTCCCTTCGGAAACATCCATGACCTTGGCTACGAGGGTCACCGGCAGTTGCTCCATATAGTGGAGCACGATGGTGCTCAAATAGGGTTCACGCAATTGTTGCATTGCCACGTTGAGTTCCTCCACATCATCAATCGGTAGCTTAGGAGCGGATGTTGGTTCATTGCTTAAACCAATCCATCTACGAATCCTCTGTCGTCGGTTCCAACTGATAATCGCGTTAGTTGCCAATCGAAAAAGCCAGGCAATGAACGGCGCATCTCCCGACTTCCACTTTGGCAGCCCGCGGACCATCGACATGAATACTTGAGAAGTCACATCCTCTGCTTCTTGTTGTTGCTTCATGCGACGCGAGATATAGCGTGCGATGCGATCGACATGCCTCCGATAGAGTGCCGAAAGCGCAGCTTGATCGGATTTAGCGCGTTCCGCCAACTCGTCGTCCGTTAACGAAGCGAAAAGACCACATGCGTTCTCCTGGTGCAACTCAGTCATCATTGCTTTTGCGATTGGCGTCAACATCATGCCTTCTAGAACGCACAAGGCACCTCGCGGGTTCCCAAATAAATGCGGAAATGTCGCTTTTTCGTAGAAAACCGGATGAGCAATTTTCTTGATTACAACGGCATGCGACTAAATCGCAACGCCAAAGCGACCTGCGTAGGGAAGCTATGTTTGTTCTTGCGGATTTGAGGCGGTACGATTTTCGTGGGTCGCTTCTGCCGGAAGCGACTGGTTATACCAGCAATCGTGCCCGACCAAACCGATTCTCCGGAGTATTAATCTTCACACTTTGACATTGGCTCGTGGTTCGACAATGACCAGTTGACCAACGAGTCGCATCCGGCAGATGCGACCCACCAAAACTCCTTTCGGTATCAACCCCAGAACTAGAACAGTGATTAGAATCATACGTCCGCAGGCGAAAGTACTGCCCAGTGCTCGAACCAGTTTAGCTACCTTTCCAACTCGAGAATCAAGCCAGCGCTAGAAATATGCCAATCGGCACACGACTGGTTACCATAGAACCGCAGCAAAACCACTTGCTTGTACAAGTCGGGCAAATCGTTAACTGCTTGTGCCAATTCTTGGTCTGTGCAGAAGCTCTGGTCGACACGGGAGTCGGTTTTGTCAGCCACAGCTTCGAGATCTATGGATTTGCTATGACGTTGGTTTTTACGATGGCTTTCTTGTGCAACTCGGTTTGCGATCCCCATTAGCCAAGCGAAGAAGGACTCCGTTTTCTTAAGGGCTTGCAGGTTAGAGAACGCGCGGACCATCGTTTCCTGGGCGGCTTCCGTTGCGTCGACTTCATTACCTATCCGTCCAACAAGGTACTTTATCAGCGGCACTTCATAACGCTGAACCAAATGACGAAATTCCTCTGTCTGGCCCTCCAGGCACAGTCGTATAAGCTCTTCGTCACTACTGCACATCGCCACTCTTCATGAAGACATTTGCAAACGGAATCCGGCCTCTTTGCTAATAGTGATGGCCAATACCTATTTGCTGCAAGGAATTCCAATAATTTGTCAAAAAAGAAGTGGCAAGCTCGCCCCGTCAGGTCAACAGAAGTGCCAAATGCCGAAAAAGAGGCTAGGAGTTTCGCGTCACCACACCGTTCCTTACTGGGCCCAACTTACCAACACAGATTCATTCAAGCGAGCTGAAACTTGCAGTTGCATGGATCGAAAACGATTTATGGGAGGCGTAACATCCTCGTTCGGCAGATTCATTTCAGCCTGGGGCATGGTGCTGGACATTGGGCATGAGTTTATTCTTTTGTTTCAAGTTGGTCCAATCAACTGCAAGACTGTTTTCGAAACTCGATTCGAAGAAACTGTCCAAACTCTCAAGTTCCATTGCGTCGCGATCGATCGGGGGCTGAGCGGAGATTTCGCCTTCGCCAATCATCGTCGCGCCGGTCTTGTTCAGTGAATCGATAACCAACAGGGCATCCAACGGAGTTACAAACCCGTCTGAGTTTACATCCAGACGCGCGTTCAGATTCGACGTGGGAAGACGCAGGTGGCTAATGATGAGCAGCGCGTCAAGCGGCGTCACCCAATTGTCCCCGTTGACATCAGCCTTGGTATTAGTGGGGGGCATGACTGATACGACACTCACACTCGATCGAAAATCCTTGGCAGTGGCTTGGATATATCCGCTGGACTTAATACTGTCGAACGTATCATTGAGAATCGTGATAGAAAACTCGGCGGAAGTTTTGCCAGCGGGAATTGTCACGACATCGGGCAGCACAATTCGGTTTCGCAAGTCAGAGTGAAAAGTCACGACCAGATCTGACTTTTGTGCGTTGGGAATACTGATCTTAGCGGAATACGGTTGGGTTGCATCGTCCTCGCGCAGCAACCTTGGCACAGTCATAACGAGGGCTGGCTGGCTCTTGAGTGCGTAGGCCCTAATGCCGGTTTTATCAGCCAGATAGATAAAATTCTGTGTCAGATAAGCCTTGCCGCCGGCAGGAAACAAATGCTTAATTTGAGCCGATTTTCGGTCGAAAACATAGGTTCGATTTTCATAAGCAAAGGACCGATTTTCAGAGGTTACGATGATCGCATCATCCGTGATAATCGGTTGGTTGGCACTCAGCCGCTTTCCGGCATCGAACGTTCTGACTCTCTTCCCCGTGGCCGCGTCGAATTGTATCACTAAGCCTAACTGAATGGCAAAGAGCGAGTCGTTATCCATGGCGGGCTGACCACGAAAGGTGCCATTCACACGCCAAAGCTCTCGCCCTGTTTTGATGTCGTAAACCCTTAGGCCCTGCTCTGTGTTTACAGCTACCCGGCCGTTGATGGCAGTGAGATCACCATATTCGATCGGCACAGGAAAACGTTTCCAACGTAAGCTGAGGTCGTTGAGGTTATACGCAGCGATGAAAATGTTGTTGCTAACAAGCAGGGAATTTTGGTAGATGGTGGACCTGCTACCTGCTACAACTCCTGGTAACTCGACAATTCCACTCTCTCGATCTACGCGGAAAATGCTGCTATCTGTCCCGACCAAGAGCCATTCGTCAGTGACAGAGATGTTCACAGCATCCATAGGCGTTGCCCATCTTATTGCGCCAGACTCTGCGTCCGCAGAGAAGAGCATTTGGCTGTTTACCCCTGTGACTTTCTGGTAGTAGAGTTCGCCGTCAAAGTTCACTCCTGGGCGGGCAGATTCGTTTCGCCATAAAGTCTTGCCAGAATGCGAATCAAGTCCGACTCTATCCGTGAAAAGCATATCAGTGCTTATCGAAAGAGCGGATGCTTCGGTGGTGATTGACCATTCTGGCTGCTTTGGCAGATAGGTTCCCAGTACGCCAGGGAAATAACCAGAGCGGTTGATTCCTCGGTTGAATTCTTTCCAAGCATCGCTGACATTCGAAGCCACTGCGGACTCGTCGTCATGAATACGAATCAATAACTTGGATGACAAATAGGTTGGCGCCGATGCGGTTATCTCTAGCTGAACGTCCCCATTTCGGTCCAGATTGTTAATGACGTCTACTGGGAACGTGATCGAAGTTTGTCCTGCAGGAATGACTACGCTGCCAGGCAGTTTCAATAATGCTGGATTGGAACTTGACAACTGCACTTGCAGGTTCGTGCGCAGCTCTTTGCCAATGCTGACGTTTGCTTCCACGACGCCCACGGTCTCATCCAGTTCCAGAGGGGCGGAAAGTGTAACCGCTTGGCTGTCACACAACGAAAAGGCAAAAAGCCCCACTCCGCCTGTCCATGGGGCGACCAACAATGTATTGTTTGCCAAGCTCAATTCACCACCGACAGGTAGGGTGAAGAGTAACTTGCGCGTTGTGCGGTCGAAAATGTAAGTTTTATCGCCCGATGATTTCAGAACAGCGTCGTCGGTTACTATCGGTTGGCTATTCGAACTTTGATAAGAAATGGTAGGCATTGAGTAGCTAGGGTAACGGATACTCGACCGTGCATCTAATTGGCTCACATGGGATAAACTGTCGACATAAAGCCTGCCCTGAGCCACCGCTGGAGCGAAGCGGGGCGCGTAATCGGCTTTACGCCCAAGGACAGTTCGCGTCGCCAGATCAATCGCAAAGAGACTGTCGACGCCGTTAACGCCATAATCATTTGTACCAACGACGTAGGCGATGCCGTCAGCGATTACGACCGCTGTGTTGGTGATGTCACCAATATTTTGACTGTCATCCATTTTAATCGACCACAGCGCTTCCCCAGTTTCCAAAGACCTTTCGGCGAAGAATTTACCGGCCGAAGTAAATAATCGCCCATTGTAGAAGGCAGGTGACCAACTGCCGTAGTCGTCGATGCTGACGGCGAATTTGACAGAACCATCATTTCGGTTAACTCCGTACAATCCGCCGTAATAGCCTCCTTGCAAAAAGACCATTTCATTGGCAACTACAGGTGGAAACCGGGATGGAGATTGCATCGAAATTTGGGTGGCCCAAATCGTTTCACCCGTGGTCGCATTCACCGAATACAGCAAGCCGTAATCTCCGTGCTGACCGAGGAAGAATAGATTGCCACCATCAAAGCTCAGATCGCCACCCAAAACGACAAATGGTTCATTTCTTCCAAATTCGCGAGTCCACAAATCCACTCCCGTTTGCAAATCCACTGCGTGCAACTTGTTGCCCCAGAACGTATACATCAGACCGTCGTGAATGACGGGCCGGGCACCAAACTCTCGAGACCAAGTGACCTTTCCGTTGAACTGAGTTCCAATGGAACCAGGGACATATCCAGTGTGTGCAACTCCATTGCCATAGGTATCCCAATCGCTATCGATGGTCGCGTTGCACCCCGCTAAAAGATTGCGTGGTTCCAGCGATTCAAAATTCAGACGTTTTCTGGATCGGGTTATCCTGGCTCCGGTTTTGGGGGTACCGAAGTTACTACGATTTGACCGACGGACACTCATCTCTTCAGCTATTTCCCGGCAAATTGTCGAAATGCTTTCTCTTTACAATTTGGTCCACTATAGTTATCACCATTCAGCCGTCAAACAAAAGTCTCCCCGAGTTCTTCACAATGTCTGAAGGCCCACCAGAAATGAACGCAAAATGGACCATCCTGGTGCGTCGTTCAACGGCAGTGCGGAGATAGCGACTTTATTTCATAAGGACTCTAACCATGCCTCATAAGTTGCTGCGCCCTGTCCATTGGTTGCTCACGGCTTTGGTGTTAGCTCCCATGTTCATACCGTTCGCGACTCAGACCGCTAGTGCGCAAGCGGCCAATGTTTCAACTTGGCAAAGCCATGCCGAGCCTCGACTCAAGTCGATCTATGAACGGGGTGAGTTTCGTGCCAAGAGCTTTCAACCGAATTGGCTAAGCGACAGTTCAGGTTTCTTGTTTGACGAAGTGGATCCGAACTCTAGAGTGAAAACGACCTGGTTCTATAACGCATTGACGGGTGAGCGCAGATCAGCAACGGAAGATGAATCAGTAACACGCTCAAACATCGGACGTCGATCATCGCACGGCGGGCTCCAATTGGAGGCACGCAGTGACAAACTACTAGCCGTCAATCAAGAGAACAAAACGGAGATTACGCTCGCATCATCGCCTGCCGACCGCCAAACAGATTATCGCAACCCGGTGTGGAGCCCCGATGGATCAAGAGCATTGTTTGTCGAAGCCGACTTCAGCGACGTGAGGCAGAGATGGGTCTTGGTGCCCAGCGATCCTTCCTACCCCGACGTACAACAGAATCGATTCGCGCGCGTCGGCGAGCAGATCGAAAAACTGCGCATTGGGGTTGTCAACAAAGACGGCCAGCAATTGACCTGGCTACCGGTCGAGTGCCCTAAGGAAGGTATGTATTTGGGACAAGTCGAATGGGCCGGCAACTCTCAAGAAGTATTGGTGGAGAGGTTTAGTCGATTCCGTGACAAGCGTGACATTCTTTTGATCACTGTTGACGGCGATGTCAAGACGATCTTCTCTGAATCCGACAACGCCTGGGTCGAGTCGAGTCAGGGAAAGAACTCAGGGATCGTGTGGATACGTGGTGGTAAAGAGTTTGTCGTCATTAGCGAGAAAGACGGGTGGAGACACGCTTATCGTTATTCGCGCGATGGTAAGGAGTTGGCTCTACTGACGCCGGGAGAGTACGACATTATCGAACGCGCGGTTATCGACGAAGAGCGAGGATGGTACTACTTTTACGCATCACCAGAGGATGGAACACAAAAGTATCTTTATCGCGTTGCACTGGATGGTTCTGGGAAGGCGGATCGAATCTCACCGGCAAGCCAAATTGGTACTCATGGGTATGTCTTTTCGCCTGATGCCAAGTTGGCGATCCACACCTTCTCGACATTGAATACTCCGCCAGTACACGAATTGATTGAAGTAGAATCACATCGAGTTATTAAGCTGATGGAAGACAACTCTGAGATTCGCGAGAAATTGAATTCACTTAACTGTCAACCCGCCGAATTTCTAAAGCTTGATATCGGCAATGGTATCGAGTTCGATGCCTGGATGCTAAAGCCAAAGGACTTTGATCCAACCAAGAAGTATCCGCTCTTCATTTACGTCTATGGCGAGCCTCACGCGCAGACGGTCTTGAACGAATGGGGTGCCGCCCAAATCGATTTTCATCGGGTCGTTGCCGAGCTAGGATACGTGGTGGTGTCGATTGATAATCGCGGAACGCCATGTCCGAAGGGTGCTGCCTGGAGAAGAGCCATCTTCGGTAGCCTTGGCCCGTTGTCAACTGAGGAGCAAGAAGCGGGCTTAAAGGCCCTCGCAAATCAGTGCGACTTTATTGATACGAAACGCGTTGGAATCTGGGGTTGGAGCGGCGGGGGCTCCAACACGCTAAATGCTCTGTTCCGTAAACCCGAGTCTTATCAGGTTGGCATCGCAGTTGTACCCAAGCCTCAACCTCATCTCTACAACGCTTGGTTTCAAGAAATCTTCATGCGCACCCGAGAAGTGAATCCTGAAGGATATGAGCGATCGGCTCCACTGAATTTCGCACAAGGCCTACAAGGAAAACTGCTGATCATGACCGGTTCCGGAGAGACCAACACGCACATTCAAATCATTGAGGGCTTAGTTGATCGTTTGATCTCGTTAGGTAAGCCGTTTGACTACATGGTCTACCCCAATCGCGATCACGGACTGCGGGAAGGCGACGGTACGTTAGTGCATGTTCGAATGCACATATTGCGATATTTGATCAATAACTTACCCGTTGGCAGTTGATAAAACGAATCTCGTTCACGAGGGACAAGTCTTTGTCGTGTATGACAACAAAGAAGATTCATGGATTGCTTCGTTTGATTCCAAGACCGGCGAGCAACGATGGATCACCAAACGAGAGGAAACGATGTCGTGGGCAACGCCATTCGTATGGCAGAACGAACAGCGGACGGAAATCGTCGTTCCTGGTCAACGAAACAATCTCAGCTATTCGCTGGAAGGCAAGGAGCTTTGGAGCTTTGATGGCAAAATGTCCGTGTTGGTGATTCCGTCGCCATTCGCCGCACATGGCATGTGTTACATTTCCTCCGGATACGTTGGCGATAAGCAACGACCAACGTTTGCAATCCGTCCTGGCGCCAATGGCAAACTTGCCGCCGACGGTAAGGTTTGACAACAACAAATTCATTGCGTGGCACCAGCCTCAGGCTTCTCCGTATAACACCACGCAAATCGTCTATGGCGACTACTTGTATACCGTCTACGATCAGGGATTCATGACCTGCCACAACGCGTTGACAGGTGAAGAGGTCTATGGCAAGCGACGCTTTTCTCCAAAGGGATCCTTCACCTCATCACCTTGGGCGTACAACGGAAAGGTGTTTTGCCTGAGTGAAGATGGTTTGACCTACGTCATCAAGGCGGGACCCGAGTTCGAGATTCTGGAAACGAATTCGCTCGATGAACTCTGCATCGCTACGCCGAGTGTCGTCGATGGAAAGTTGCTCGTACGAACACTAGCGAAGGTCTACTGTATCACGCAGGGCGAGTAGACCTTATCTATCTTTGCCCACAAGTTGCGAGTGGTGCGCACGTTCCGTCACGAACATTAGCAGACGCCCTTGTAGGTGCTCGCGCTACTTTTGCGGAGCAAAAGGCGACACTGCGCGAATCGCCCGGATGTGTTCCGGGCCCGTTTGGCAGCATCCGCCGATGAGGGTTGCTCCTACGTCAAACCATTCTTTGGCCAAATTGCCAAAATCTGCAGCGCTCGAAGTGCCTGTCCATATTCGGCCATCAGGATTGTAAACCTGTCCGGAATTGGGATAGACGACAATGCGTTTGCTCGGGGCGGCAACGCGAATCTTTTCAATAAGCGATCGGACATGTTGCGGTGCAGTGCAATTCAAACCGATCGCAAACACTTGTTGGCAATTCTCAAATAGCGACGCACATTCCTGGATGGATGTGCCATCGCAAATATGCTCACCATCGACACACGAAAAACTGACCCAGGCCATTGCATCGGTCGATTCCACCAGCAGGTCCCGCAATACCTTGGCTTCACGAACACAAGGGATGGTTTCGCAAGCCAACATATCCGGTTGCGCCTGGCAAATGACGTCAAGTCGTTCGGAATGAAAGTTTCGCAGTTCGTCCATGGAAATTCCATAGTTCCCCCGATACTCGGAACCGTCCGCAAGGAACGCGCCATAGGGTCCGATACTCGCAGCCACTAATGGGCGATCGATCTCTCCCTGTCTCCAAGGTCTGCCAAGGAAGTCCGCAATCGCCTGTTGCGCGATCGACACCGAATCCACAAGCAGTTCCCTGGCCTGCGCTGCTGGAATACCGGCAGCAGCCAATCCGGGAACACTGGCCTGGTAACTGGCTGTCGTAATGCACATCGCGCCAGCCTCCAGATAAGCGCGGTGAGCATTATGGATTGCACCCGGATCCGACTGCAGTAACCGGGCGGACCAAAGCTTGTGATTGAGATCATGGCCTTGCCGCTCAAGTTCGGTTGCCAGTCCACCATCCAGGACGACAGTGCCAATTCTCGCGAACAACGAGTTGAGATGTGAAGCTTTTAACAATTGGCCCCTCCATGATTAGAAAGAATCCCGACCGCGAAAATACTCTGAAAAATGGCAACAATTGACACTGCTCGCTGATCGCCGGGAAGCAATGCAGTTCTTAGTTTAACGCCAAGCCGAAGGCGACATCGAATCAGGAAGCGGCACTGTCGCCTTCGGCTTGGCGTTAAACGACTGTGCAGCAACGTCTTACGTAGGTCAAAACTGGCGAACAGCGAGAAGTGTCCGAAAATCGCAACGATTTCTATTTCGGTAATATCTACGCAAGAACAACTCCCTTGGCTCCCAGTAACGAGTAAAATCGAACGCTTGCTTTTCTCCACTAGATCGTAGCGCATTAAGTACATTAGTGCGGAAGTTCGAACCTAAAGTAACTCGGCGACAGATTCGATACGAGGAAGATGCGCATCCATGGGTAAAGAACAGCCGCTTGCTAATAGATCCCATCCCGTTAAAGCTACTCTCCTTCGTGAGCTTCGCAAGAAGTGTGGTTGGACTCAAGAAGAACTTGCAGAAAAATCCGGATTATCTGATCGATCTATTCGCAATGCGGAAGCCGGTAAACCGATTCATCTCCGTTCTATTGGAATACTCTGCGAAGTCCTGAATCGATCGCTGATGCTGTCTTTGCTGCCGGTTCAACTGCTTGAATCGCCCCCGAGTGAACTCAAAGCGGTCGAGGATCCAGCAACGTTACTAAAGGCCCTAACACGGGAGATGTTTGACATCAAAAGCAACTTGCGACTCGAAGACTTTGTCGCTACGCAGGTTGTCTACTTCTGTGAACTCGGAGTTTTAGTTGGCATACCTGAAGTTCGGCGCAGGCTATCGGCACTAGCAACTTCAATCGGTCCCTTTGGGCCTACTATTTGCTGCTTATCCGCGTCGGGGCAGTATGCCACAGCAAGTTGGGAACTTAGCCACTTAATTCCATTGACGAATAGACTTGTGAGTAGCGGTAGACACGGCTGCATCTGTGTGCGCGTAGTGGATGGATTCATCGTTGAAGCGTGGGACTTTCCCGTGTGTAGTGATCAGTTGCGTGAAGCGCCAAATATTCCGACGAGATCGGTGTTGAACAGATCCACTAAAGTAAACAGCGAACTGATTCGCGCGAAGAGACTCGCAGAGGCGATGACTCAAGAGGATTTAGCATCACACACAGGCTTAAGCCTTCGCCTAATTAGGTCTGCGGAGAACGGCAAGTCAATCTCAATACGATCTTGTGAGATTATTGCGGAAGCACTGTCACTGCCCACAAGCGCAGTTCAAACAGCAATCGATGGGCCCGCTTATCAAACCTTTATGGGGCGGCGCGCGAAGGAGTATTTAGAAGAAATCTGGAATCATGAAAACTATCGTGTTATCGACACGCACTTGACACCTAAGTTTCGTTTTCACCACGAGTTGGGAGTTGTTTCCGATCGCAAGCAAATGAAGTTGCGAATTAAGCAATTTAGAAAATCATTCGGGGAATTCGACTTCAAGGTAACAAGTACTCTCGATTTTGGTTCGTTCATCGTCTGCAAGTGGGAGGTTAAGATGACCCACATAGGTACTTGGCTCGATGTCGAACCAACGGGAGTCAGAGTCACCGTCAACGGCGCAAGTTGGGTGCACGTCGCGGGTGATCAATTTGGCGATGCTTGGGATTTTTGGAACCCTGCGATTGTTTTTTCGCGCCTGCAACAGGCTTAAGAATTCGAATATTCGTCTGTGTTTTGCCGGTTACTTTCCTGGAAAGTAGATTCGAATTTCCATAAGTTGGAGACGTTGCGAGGAAAAGACCCTCGGCGTCGGAGAATCCGCCTACTTTGAGTAAAGCTCTACTTTATCGGCGTTTTAACGGGACGCGTTATTGGCCTTGGCGTATTTGCATCAGTTAAATGTCGAAAGGAAAGCCTCGGATGAAAGTCGTAGCGTACCCATTTTTCCCCTGCCCTAATCCTACTTTTTTGCCAGCTTGTGTCACATGTGCAGAATGTAAATGCAGACTTTTTTTACTCTGCGGCTGCTGACTTCTCCGCCACTACGAATCCCTCAGGGGTTTGGAGCTATGGTGAGACTGTAAATTCACTTAATCACGCTAGCTTCATCAGGTATCAAATTTCAGCTAAGGACACTGTCGACTCTGCACCCGCGAATTTGCTCGACGCATGGTTCAACGGTGGTCCCAATCTCTCTATTCCGGCAGTGCTTCACAATGGAACAGCCGGGGTAGTGCAATTCACAAACCTGGTACATCTACTGTGACCTATCAGCCTGGGGAGTTGGCGTTCCATCCCGGATCAAATGGCGAGCTAAGCGTGATCCGATTTACGGCACCTGCAACTACTCTCTACTCCTTGCAAAGTGCTTTCAGATCGGTTGATGCGTCAGCGACAACGAATATTTCCATCGTTGCCAACGGTAGTATGCTCTTCAATGGCAATGTTGATCCAGGGCGCCACTTTCCTTCAACGGCTCAATTGCACTTGCGGCTGGACAACACTTGGATTTTGCTGTCGGCGCGCGCGGTAGTTTTGTAAGCGATACGACAGGCGCATCCATTCTTATAACTGCTGTGCCTGAACCTGGGAGTATTTCTCTAGTTTCGGCAGCGAGCATGTTTGGTCTATTGATTCGAATGCGACAATGCTCAAGACGAGAAAGTGCTCGCTAACATACGCTCAGTAAGTGCCGTGTAACGCTATTGGTTATCTCCCCAGCAACATAACTGCGCGTTTTGGTTTTGTGTGCGCGCCAACCGATACTGTTTAATTGAGAGTAACGACAAAAGCAAATAGACTTGACAACATCTCCGGAATTTGTCGTAGTTTACGGCACCTGTTTACCACAATTACCGCACGTCGCGGGTGCATTTGGTGTTGAAAGATTCCGACTTCGGCGGCCTTCCGGAAAGCTTTTCTGCGTAATAGGTAAATCCCGGGACGCAGTCAAATGCTTCGGACACTGGCCTTGCCAGTGGCACACAAAACCCAAACGCGCAACTTCAAAACTTGGCAGGGGTGGCCACGACCAACCTTTTCGAAGCACTAGACTTTCAGCAAGTCTAAAGGAGTTGGAGGATGCGATAGGACGGATGCCGGTTCAATGGATAGCCAGTGCTGGAGAATGGTTGCGTAAACCTGTCGAAAGTCTACCGTATGCTGGGGCGCGTTGTCATCAAGTCGTTGAAGATCAACTGGTCTGCCATGCAATCCAGCCCGCACACTATTGCCAGCTAGAAATACGGGGCCAGCAGTTCCATGATCGGTACCTTCCGATGCATTTTCCTTAACCTGACGACCAAACTCACTAAAGCAAAGCACGAGCACTTGATCACCCAATCCGCTCGTTTGCATGTCGGCCAAGAAAGCTCTCAACGAGGAAGAAAGAACTTCGAGTAATTCCGTGTGATCCGGCAACTGTGCAGCATGGGTGTCATATCCCGACTGCGTGCAGTAGTAAACTCTCGGTCCGAAATCTGCCTGGATTAAGTTGGCGATGATCTTCAATCGCCTAGCAAGATCGCTGCGCAGTCGCGATAGGTTCTCGTTGGCCCGCGCTGCGGAACTGGCAGCAATTTGAGCAACGCGTTGTGCCGTGGCGTAGGCGTCCAGTGATGCGCGTTTCATAAAAGCAGTTGCTGAATTGTCAAAGTCGTTTTGGGGCAACTTTCTTTTGGAAAATTGCATGTCAAAATCCTTTAGCGAATCCATCGTGACACTCAACGACTTGCGGCCCTTCAGAGCTAGAGGAACCTCCTGATTGGCCATCAGCGCCGAAGACGGTAGATCGTGCGAAATTGGCATTCGATCGAGGGCCTTGCCAAGCCAACCGTTTCCACGATGATCCTCTGGATCTGGGCTTGCCGCATGCCAGACCGCCATGCTCACATCATGAGAGCGATTCGGATTGGGATACCCCACTCCTTGAACCACCGCCAGCCGATTGTCTTGTAACAATCCAAACATGGCTTGCATATTGGGATGAAATGCAGTCGAGTCATCGATCTTCAAGAGTTGATCGACGGGCAATCGCAACGCTTTGCGGTTGGCAAGATAGCCTTCATCTTTGAAAGGAACGATCGTATTAAGCCCATCGTTGCCTCCACTGAGTTGAATGACTACCAAGATTTTTCCAGAAGATTCGCGTGGTGCCGCGGATGCGGATCTCAGAAAGGCCGGAATGGTCGGAGCCAACGACAATAGGGCCGACCGTTTGAGAAGTTCTCGTCGATTGTGCATGGCCTGTATCCTGTTGCTTGAGACAAAACGAATTAAACCAATTGACTTTCCGGATGTGAAATCATGCTTGCTACTATCCGCGCCAGTTGGTCGTGTTCACCGGTTTTGACGTCGGTTCCATCTCCAAAACGCTCCAGTGCATTGCGATGTCCGGTCAACAGCTCCGAATAAAAATTCAACAACTGCGCGGGTGCATCCAATGGGCCATGACGCCTTGGTAATTCGAATACATCCAAAGGCGCATCGTCTTGTCGCAGCTTGCCGTTGACCAGTGCCACTGCGAACTGTTCTCGAGCAAGTACAGTCCGAGTGTTGATCCAACTACGACCTTCTTTCCAGCCAAACACATTAGGCGGATGAAACAGGTCTTGCCCAAGTTGGCGAAACTGCTCGGCCAGAATCAATGTACTGGGTGGTTTTGATTCCATCTCCAGCGAACGAACGGCACCGATAATGTACTCGGCGGGGCTAGCTATCCGACTGCGGATGTTTTCTTCTGAGTAGAATATCTGGCTGCGCAGAATCTTACCGACAGCCCAGCGGATGTCGAGTTGATTGGCATGCAGACCATGGGCAAGTTCGTCCATTTGAGAATCGGAAACCACGCCTTCGCCAAAGAACATTTGGCACAACCGCCAGGCTAACCTCTTTGCGGTTGCAGTGTGATCTAGCAGGAGTTGTAATAAAGCATCGCCATCCATGGCAGCCTTGTGTTGCAGCACCATCTTTTCGCCCGAGTCATGGACTTCGGGAATGAACCGAAATCGGTCTCCACGGACGGTCCATCCCGTGAGGCATCGCGCGGCTTCGTGAACATCCCGTTCTGAATAATTTCCTTCGCCAAGTGTGAACAACTCCATTAGCTCGCGAGCCAAGTTTTCGTTCGGATGTTCTTTACGATTCGCGCTGGCATCCAACCAACTCAACATGGCTCGATGCTTTACCACGGCAGGTAATAGATCGCTAAACTTACCTAGCGAGTTTTCCCGCAGCAAATGATTCTGCTCGTACATGGCTGCTACATCGTTGACCTTTTCATTGCTGGTAGCAAAGTGGTTGTGCCATAATAGAGTCATCCGTTCCACGAGTGGGTGTGGGGTTGCCATCATGCGAAAGATCCACCAAGCCCTGAGACGGTCTGCACTCTGGGAACCTACGGCTGCGTCGCCAATGGCTTTCGCCATCGCTTCGAACGCGTCGGAAGCTGGGCCAGGTGAATGGTTCACGATGTCCTTTACCGTCGTCTCAAAACCGTTTCGAAGGCTCGCTTGAATGGTTGACCAATTGGGTGCAAAACCAGCGCGGCGATGCAAGTGCGTGATGCGCTTGACATCCCACACTTGTTCATTGGATGGAATCCACGTAGACCAGCTCATGCGACATACTCCTATGAACTATTGCCCCAACGTAATGTCGCCTAGGTCCTTCACTTCGGCTTTGTCAACAACAACATCTTTGAATACCGGTTGCAGGCCGCGCTGTTCGATGACCGTGAACCCCGAGTAGCTTTGGCCTGGCACAATGCCTGGGATTTCGAAGCGTCCTTCGTCGTCGGTGTTGATTGCCAGTTCGGGGCGACCGAGGTTATTGTCGACGATGTTCGCACCTTCAATAGGTGCGCCTGTAACTGGTAATCCTCCTTTGTCCAATAGTCGTCCCCGAATCTTGGCTGCAGGTCGGAGTTCGACGTCCAGCGATTTAGGAACTGGGCCATCAAGCCGCACGTGTGCTGCAGAGTTGGTGGCTGGATGGTAGAAGTACACGTCCCGCGGTTCATCGTCGTAATAGCCTTCCACCGAGAACTGCTTTCCCACTGGCGACCAACCGCCTTGAACGACGCGCCCATTGTAGATCGAGTCGTTGGCTGGCGCCCCATCGGCTGTTTTGATATGTCCCACAATCGTTTCGCCCGAGCGCACTAAGATCTGCACAGAGTTTGATTCCGCCTTTTTCACATCAACTTCGACCAGTGCGTTAACGTTTGATACCACGAGTATCTGTGGCACCGTCATATGCATTCCCGGATCGCCATTTCGTATACGTGTTCCAATTCCGCGCGACTTACCTGCCCGCTTGAATTTCATATGATCCATTGCGCGGAATGTTACGAAGCCTGCGCCGGGCACGGCGGTGATCGAGAAACTCCCATCTGGATTCGTCCGAGTCTCATGTCCACTGCTATATGTGAACCCTCCGTAGTCGGGCAAGTCGGAGTTGGCTTGAAGAGCAAAGTACTCGATGACGCCCTGCGCCGGCTCACCCGTTCGCTCATCGATGACTTTTCCTGTCACGATCGGAGCCTGTGCGAACTCGACGTCGAGTGACAGTGCATCTCGTCGGCCCATTAAGTTCGGTTCAAATGCTTGCGGCAAATAGTTGGAGTTACTTTGCGGGACAAAATACAACCTATCGTCTCCAGAATACGAAAGCCCGAATATTTCGTAGCGCCCATCGGAGTCAGTTAAAGTGCGAATGTAGTCTTTGCCAACCTGGCTAAAGCTGGACTGCCTGCCAGCAGAGACAAGCAAGTTCGCGATGGGCTTCCCCGTTTTCTTGTCGGTCACACGCCCGATGACCGGAACTGAAGGGGTAGCCACATGTGTTAACGTACTGGGGTTGTAAGTTTCTCTCGATCCGGACCTACCTAAACTGGACTGATGCGGGACAGTCACAACACTGCCTGTGCGCGTACGTGCCTTCACCATGGTGGTCTCGATGGTGGGACCGCTTATTACGAATTCCACAATTCGTTCGCGCCCTAGGCCTTTAACCTCAAATTTTCCGTCGCGATCCGTGTGTACGTCGGGAATCAAGGACGGTAACGAATACCCCTGAATAGAAGACGGAATCTTGTCGTCACCAACGCCGCGTGAAACCTGATTGCGTAGCGAGTAATAGTCCGCCTGAGGGTGCTTGGCCGCTTGTTCCCACGCGTCAAGAGAACCGGAATCATTTAGCCACAGTTCGTGTACTCGAACCAGCGCTCCGGCGATGGGCAAACCGTCTACGGACACAACTCGACCTTTGATCGGCTGATCATCAGCGACCATTGTCAGTCGTTTTTCGGTGGAAAGGCCTTCAAACCACCGCGATATCGCTACCGACGCGGAACGTTGCATAGCACCGGTCGTTTCGAAAACAAAGGCCGACTGTTTAGCGACACCTAAGTTTGGATGAGTTGCGTAAACTTGAGTGTAATGCCATTCTTCCTCCGCAGCCCGTTTTAGATCATCGGGTTGTACATGGAATTGAAAACGTCCCTTCGAGTCGGTGGTGGCTACCGGTTGTAAGTTGGAGGTTGGAAATGCAGTTGGTTTGTAGAGGACGAAGTAGATCTTGGCACCTACCACCACATTGCCTTGAGAGTCCACTACGTCACCTTCGAAGTTAAGCTGCGCAGGTTTTGCTGCGCTCGCTGCCGTTGTATCCGTTGACGGACCAGGATTTTTAGGGTTGGTCGTTACTTGAACGAATTGATTCTTTACAGGCAACGGCTTGAGAAGGTTCGGGACGTTAAAGCTTGAATCTTTGGCGGCAGCCTGTTGTTTACCCACGTCGATCTCGCCTAGTTCCAACACTTGACCAGGCTCTAGTTTCTTGCTCTCAAGAATGGTTGTTTCTATTGAGCCGCCGCCGTAGAAAAGCGATGTGTTCTTGTTGGCGGGCAGGATCAAAGAGAACGTGCCATCCTTTTCAATGGACCGCATGGTCGCAAAGCGATATTTCATATGCTTTCGTGGTGGAGATTCCATGGGTCGGCCCTGACTGCTAATACTCATATAACGAATCTGCTCGATTGCGCCATAGCCAGCGAACAGACCTCCAGTGACATCCATGCCTTCCGAGAAAACGAGCCGTCCTTTCAGCTTCGCGCAGGGAAGCAACGTAACCGTCATGATCGCGGATTGATCCTTTTGCCAATCAGTTGCATCGATCACTGCCCCCAATTCGCGCCCTTTGTGGAAAAACATCAAGGGTCGATCTTTTTCTTTGTCATTCCCCAGGACGATGTCTACCTCGGATTCGAGTTGAGGCTGGCCCCAATATTGAGGACCACGGCCTGTGATCGTTGGACGTTCTGAGGGGTATTGTCCTCCAACTTCGTAGCCGACGACCGGTTTGCCCGATTCATCGACCACACGAACGCGTTTGGAGAGGGAAGGCGAGAGGGCAATGTCAACCTTGGCGTTCTTGGGCTCGGTCGGCAAATCGACTCGAACCATGGCATTGCCAGGCATCATAACGTGATACAGTTTCCAAGAACTATCTGGTGCCCCACCGTTGCCCCAGCTTGGTCCTTCGAGTTCGTATTTGTCCGCTACTTCAGCCACAAAACGCACCGCCCCGGCACCTGGCAGAGCAGGGATGCGGAAACGGCCTTGTTGGTCGGTAAATCGGCCATCGCCGTAACCAATAGAGTGCATGCCGCGATCAAAGGCCTCGTGCATTGATGCGTGTTTGTTATCAAGATTTGGATAATAGGCAACGTTGCCGCGAACCGGTTGGCCCGTTTTGGAATCGGTCGCCTGCCCTTCGATCCAGATGCCTCGTGTCAATTGAACGCTAAATTCAATCGGCTGCAGTCCAACAGCTTTCGGAAGCAATTTGTCAAAAGCGAAATAAGGCAACTCATGCGGTGGAATCACTTTGACGCGCACTCCTCGCGAATTCTCAGGTGCCTTAGGCACGCCAGGTAAACGGTATTCGCCGCGTTCATCAGTGCGAGTCGTTAGAAAATTCTCAATCGCCAAAAGATTATCCGCGTAGCTAGCCAGACTAACGGTCGCGCCAGCAATCGGTAGAGATGTTTCGCGATCGGTGATACGTCCGCGAATCAGTTGTGACGCTTCGGTGGAGACTACAAACTTATTGCCGAAAGTTTTCCCAACTCGGTAAGTTGGATTTCCAAACATGGGCATGTTGACTGCAGGCATCTCCCGCGTAACGGCCGTCAACAAGGTGGAACTGATGGTGTCACCATCGAGACGCAAAGTGACTTCGCGATCATCGCCGATGCCGGAAACTTTGAACTGGCCATGACTGTCGGTTTTGACCATTGGGTACGACAGCGAATCCAGCGCGGCGATGGAGTGATCTTCGGGAAAGAGGGCCAGTTTCGGCACGTCGGCATTGCCCAATGCTCCCATCCTCATCTCGTCGGAAAAGGTTGCAGGATTGTTTACTGCGTGTTTGAGCCAATCATCCAATGGCAAACCAGCAACTTTAATTTTAGTCACGCGAACTTGAATACCGGCTAGTGGTTGACCTTCGAGGTCGACGACTTGGCCTTCAATGACTCTTTCAGCTTTCGCCAACTTCAGATCCGTTGCCTTTTCGGATTCCGATACCAATCGTTGGTCGGGACCGTAGCCCTTTTTACTAACCAGCACGTGCGTTGACTGCACCTCGAAATAGTTGCCATCGGAGAAGCGATCAGAGACCTTGGGTACCTGCAACGCATAGCGGCCATCTGCCCCAGAAAGCGTCTCGGCGAGTTCTTCGTACGATTCCTGCCAGGAGGTGTTCGCCTGATACTCGCGAAGCGCGATGACTCGAGCACCCTGAACAGGCAGACCATCAGGTCCGACAACACGTCCGGAAATAGACAACAGATCGGGGGAAGCAAGCGGTGCAGGTTTGTCATCAACCGGCCGTTCCCCCATAGCTTCCAGACGTACGGCTGCCAGTAAGGTGACTGTGACCAAACCACCCACCAACAAAAACTGCGCCGCGCGGGGGCTGATCGGCATGTGGGAACGCGCTTTGTCCAATACCGCGCGAACGCGTTGTTCCAGTCCACTGCGTTGCGCCATCGCGACAGCAGGCGGCAGAGCCAGCGATTGATACTCTCGAGCAATATCCAACAACTGCTTGGCATAGCTACTAGGTCGTTCGCCCGCCATCAGCACGCAATCGTCACAAGCCAGTTCGCGCTCGATCCGCAAACGTCGCAAAGCGTACCATACTAGCGGATGAAACCAGAATAAAGCGCAGGCCAAACGGGCGACACATTGGTAGACGACGTCCAACCGTTTGACGTGCGCCAGTTCGTGCAACAACACCAGCCGTCGACTTTCCGTTAACCATTGACGCCATTGACTGGGCAAGATGACAACTGGATTGAATACTCCCCAAGTCATCGGCACTATAGATTGATCGGTCTCCAGCAACTTGACCTTTCGCTCGATCGATAGCTTTCGGCACAGTTCCTTCAGAAATTGTTGGTCTTCAAGAGACTCAATCGCCTTGCCTCTTCTCTCCAAATAGGCATTGCGAATCAAGCCAATAAACAAAGGTGCAATTGCGAGAGAAAAACCAATTGAAAAGATAAAAATAACCGCAGTCTGCCAATTCAAGTAACTGGTGCGCGACAGTCTGGATGCCATCGAATCAGCTTCGAGGTACTGCTTGGATGGTTTGGTGACGCTGGCTGGATCGTCGGTGGTAGAAATGGAAAAGGAATTCCGATCGAATTGCCTTTCTTCCAAGTCGGACAGAGACACAGGGATGCGCGGCACGTTGAAACTCAAATCGACATTCTGGATCGCCTCCTTCGAGTCGACGACTTGATTGCTGGAAACTGGTTGACCGATATGCTCTCCGGTTTGGCTCCATTGCGCGGGGAGGATAGCGATCCGCCAACGAGGCACCGTGGTTGAGAGCAGAGGTAACGTCAACAACGCGACGAAGGTGAACGCCCAGACTCGATGACGAACGCCCGCTGAAGCCCGCCTTTGCAAACACCAATCTGCCAGCGCTATTGCCAGCAGCAACACGGTTGCTTTGCTGATTAGATCGATAACAAAGTCTTGAAAGAACATGTTAGCGCCCTTCCTTTCGAGCTTCATTGATGAGCTCTTCGATTTTATTGAGATCGTTTTGACTAAGTTTTTCGTTGTCAAACAGCGCGGCTACGGTATCTGTGGCCGAGCCACCAAAGAAAGTTTTGACCAAGTGGCTGAGTGCTTTTTTGCTTGCCGAGACCTTTGACTGTGTCGGTCGATAGACGTACTTCGTCCCTTCTTGACTGTGTTTCAGCAGGCCTTTGCTCTCAAGCAGTCGAATCATCGTCCGCACCGCAGAGTAGCTTGGCGGGTCCTTTAGCTTGGCGTGTACATCACCCACAGAAGCTTCACCTAGCGAGTAGATAACATCCATGATCTGCCGCTCGCGGGCTCCAAGCTCGCTACTTGATTTCTTCTTTCCCATCAACCTCTCCCTTGATTTACAGAACTTGACGGCAGTTCGCACTCTCACGTGGCAATGGGTTGCCAGTGGCAATATACTGCCACTCGAGGTCGAATGTCAAGAGTTTGATTCAAAAAAGTTTTTTTAAAGGCCGTCGCGAATCAATGCGAGTTTATCGATACGAAGCATGTTGGAATCTGGGGTTGGAGCGGCGGGGACTCCAACACGCTAAATGCTCTGTTCTGTAAACTCGAGTCTTATCAGGTTGGCATCGCAGTTTTAACCAAGCCTCAACCTCATCTCTACAACGCTTGGTTTCAAGAAATCTTCATGCGCACACGAGAATTGAATCCTTATGGATATGAGCGCCACTAGTTGCTTACCAGATGTAATAATAGTTGGCGGCTTTCTTCGATCTTATTATTCCGTTTACTCCTGATGGTCTCTCCATGCCTGTCCGACTTCGCGCCGTTGAACAAAGTGACCTGCCAGTCTTTTTCAGAGAGTCGGAAAACGCTGCAGTATTGGAAATGGCAGCAATCAAGCCGCAGACCTCCGACGCATTCTATGCGCGATGGGATCAGATTTTGAAGAGTCCAGAATCGATCACTAATACGATCCTTTTTGAAGAAACCATCGCTGGTTCCATTTGCTGTTTTAGGGCAGCGGATCAGTACTGTATTGGGTATTGGGTCAGCCAGCCTCTTTGGGGACGTGGAATCGCGTCGGCTGCGGTTGGGTTGATGCTGCAACAAGTTCCACATCGGCCACTGTTCGCACAGGTTGCGGAAATGAACAAAGCCTCCATTCGAGTGCTTATCAAAAACGGATTTGTGATGACCGGCAGGCGACAGTCACCGCCAACGGATCGATACGATGCCTGTGTCGAGGTCTTGTTTGAGCTGAACGAAAAAGTCTAGAGAATCTAACGCGAACGCAAGTGACCGTCAAATTGTCAGCAACCGAATTTTCGACGTGTTTTTTGTAGATGTCGCCATGCTGAGCGAACTCGTGATCGCGAAACCGCGCTTGAGTAAACGTCTGTGTTACAATATTCAGCCAGAAGCACGTAAATTCGATGAGTTCAGTAACTCTTGAAGTTGAAATGCGCGAAGATTGGAAACCAATCCGCGATGTTGAACCCAAAAAATTTACTCGTGACAAGGCACTCCGCTTTCCATTTCACTCGATAGCAGAGCGTCGGTCATCGCGGTTCAAACTTTGTTGCGAGGACTTGCGTTCCGCTCCGATTCTCGAAATCCATCCGCCGCAAAACGCACTGTACAGATCGCATTGCGAGACGGTGAAGGTGGTGCGGCAGCGCCATTATCGGTGACAATTGCGATGATTCGCGTTAATGATGCTCCGACATTTAGTAATCTACCAACGAGTCAAAGTTACAGATTGAATGCCGCTCCCTTTAGCTTAGCGCCACTGGCGACGATCTCGGACATTGACAATCCCAATCTTAATGGTGGTCAATTAGTGGTTACAGCATTCGGAGGTGAGGTTGCCAAGAACCGCCTTCAATTCACCGGCGGATTGTTTTCTGTTGATGCAAACTTGAATTTGATTTACAACGGAATCGCTATTGGGAAAGTAAATCTCAACGGAGGCCGAAACAACATTCCTCTGCGAATAACATTCAACAGTAACGCCAAGTTGAATGCGGTTTCTGAGTTGCTTCAGTCGATCAAGTTTAGCACCCTTGGTAGCACGCTTACCGCAACGCGACGCGTGACAATCGCTGTCAGTGACGGAGCTGGAGGCAATAGGTCCGCGTCAATCAACATCGCAGTTTCACGATAAGCGTTGCTTCCGATTGAGTTTGACCGAACTCTTGATATCATGCACACAGGTGGGCACTTCATGTCTGCACTTGTGGCCCGATGTCAAGAGCGATCAGCGGCGTTGCTTTACTTGTTGCCTACAGAATGCGGCTTGTTGTGATTGTCCCACCGAGTCATAAAGCTCAGCCAGCCTCAGTGCTTGGGCATCTGTCCATGTCGACGATTGCTCCAACTCCATTTTCAGCGATGCTCTTTCGATGTTGCTTTTCGGCCTCGTGATCGCCTAAAAGCCCCAAGACGATGTCCCGTCGCCATCACGCTTGGACCAATCTTGATATCGCCGACGAACGGACCTCGCTTTATGACAGGTTTGTAGGTATCTCCGAAACCAACTGAGGCACAGAACACCAATAAACGCGAAGGCAATGTTCTCTTTAAAGGTGTCAGTTACCTTTTTGCGTCACGATTCATGGGGTTGTCGTTTCAAGTGGAATGGTTGATCCGCGATGAGCACTACCGATGAGCTGCGATAAATTTTCAAAACCATCGCGCTTCATCAGCTCGACGAGTCCCCTGCAGATTTGCCTTACGATAAAAGGACCATTGTAAATCAACGCGGTGTAGATTTGGATCAGTGAAGCACCGAGTCGGAGTTTCAAATAAGCGTCCTCGGCGCTGAAGACTCCTCCTGCACCGACGATTGCATAACGTCGTTGGTCCATCTGCTTGTACAGGCCAGCAATACAGCGATTAATGAGAGATTCGACCGGCTTGCCAGCGACTGCGCCAGGTTTATCGCTAAGCGACTCACGCGGCGTGGCAAGAGTGAGCGACTCTGGTTTTCCTGAGGGCAAGTTGAAGCAAAAGCCTCGCACGAACTCGAAGGCGTCACATTCCAACAGCAATCTTTGGTGCTCGGCGAAGTCATCGCGCGGCGCAACCTTCAGAAAAATCGGAAGTGAAATGCCTATTTGCGATATCTGCTCAAGCAGCCGAGTTATGTTGCCGGGTTGGGCGAAGAAGTCCTGGCCGCCGATTGCATTGGGGCAACTTAAATTCAACATCAAGTAGTCGGCATGTTGATGTAACCGCCTGACACTATGCACATAGTCCGCAATGATTTGCTCTCCGCTGCACGCGTCCGCGTCCGGACCATCGTTGGTCTTGACAATGTTCACTCCAAGCGGATGACGAGAGCGGTGAGCACTTAAGCGACGTGATACGACCTCAGCTCCATCATTCGGAAGTCCATAGTTGACAATAATGGCTCGCTCCTCAGGCAAACGAAATAGCCGTGGCCTTGGATTACCTGAGGATGGTCGTGCGGAGACGGAACCGATTTCAGCGAATCCGAAACCCATCGAGTCAATCATTCGTAGAGCACGGCCACTCTTATCCCAGCCTGCGGCCAATCCGATTGGATTGACGAAATCGAGCCCTGCGATGTTGCTATTGAGCATAGGATACGAAGTCTCTAGACACTTCCGTGCTGACCATGCCACACCAGGAATCATGCCCGCTATCCTGCAGCATTCAACCGTCAGATGATGCGCCGTTTCCGCATCAAAGCGGAACAGCAACGGCCGAACGAGATGGGTGTAAATGGACAAGGCAGCAACCGTCCCAATTGTTTTGAAATTTTTTAGGATCGAGTTACAGCAAACATCTTTTGGTTTCTCAACGTTTTCCAAGTTCTGCCTGTTTCGCTGCCACGCGAAGTTCGATTGGCCCAGGGTTTCCGACTCGTGTTTCGTCAAACATGTTCCGCAAACAAACCATAAAATGCTGCGGTAGCTCTGGCATGGCCCTGTGGTGCGTTCGTGACGTGACCACCAGCCGTACTGATACCGTCGATTTGCCTTCAGGGTCGATCGCGAACTGCTTTAATTGCCCGCCGCCATCAAGCTTTGACAAACTTGGCGGCAACGCGATCCACCAAAGATCACCCGCTTCGTAACCATCATCAATGGTTAACTTCAAGTGAACAAGATCCCCTTCGTAGAACCCTGTTGACAGTTGTTGGCTTGCATTCAACTCAACTGTAACTCTGGTTCGGGAATCCAAAGCATTCCAATTCTCGCGGTACCAGCCGATCCACTCGACAGGCAGCAACTCAGTTGGTGAACAGATCGATTCGATAACCTCTTTACTCGCCAAAGCATCGACGACCAAAGTTGGCTTGCCATTAAGCGTTACCTGACTCTCTGAATGAGACCAATTGCGTTTTGATAACTCCGACAACATCACCAGTAATGCCACCGAGTCAAATGTCGAATACAATCGTCCCTCTGGGCGAATGCAATCAAGAATCTGATTAGCACAGTCCATCGCTGTCGCGACCTGTGACTCATTACCGCTGCGCAGCAGACAGGCGACGGCAAGCGACGCATCACAACGCCAAGTCGCTGACGTTTTGGTCACTTCGCATCGAACGATCGAAGTCGCTAAGTGGAGCGCCATCGCAACGGCTTGGCTATCTTCGCGTTGATCATTCACTAAGACCGCGTACGCGTCATGTACATTACCGACACTTCGGGGCGGCCACGCAATTCCATAAACAGCGGCCGCTTTTCGAGCGAGTGCCGCGATTTCACTCACCCACTTCGACCCGTCCGGCGAAAAGGCGACCGCCTCCGCAAGAAAATCAACTTTCAGTAAATGCCTGGTCGCCATCGCTCCCCAATGGTCATTCGGACTCCCGCCTTTGTAAAGCGCAAAGCCGCGTGAAGGAACCCACAAGTCTTGCATACGTGCAAGCCCAGCTCGGATGGCATCGATCGCGGTTCGTTGTCCTTTACCGTTGGCATCTAGTCCATCGGAGTTTATCGCCGATGCCAATGAAGCAACGGAAGCGAACAACTTCGCAGCGGTTTGTTCACAACACAAATGTTCATAATTCGAGGTTGCAGTGATCGCCATCGATTCGATCGACTTGGGGTTAGGTAACAATCGGATTCGCTTAATCTCATCGTCCAATTGCATCGTTTCGCCCGGCTGCAAAAGGCGCATCGACCGGCGTGTCGTAACGATTTCGCCAAGCGCTCTCACTGATCGATCGACGTCAACCCTTTGACCACTCAGATGATCCGTCACGGTAACAGTGTAAACACCAATCCCAGCAGCGAACGTCAGTTCCAACTCCTTCGCTTTGATGTGTTCGCCGCTAATGCGTGATCGTTCGCTCGCATCAAACAATTCGACGGGGGTGCCGTCGCATGTCAGTTGAACGGAGAATTCGCCTGATTGACATCTCGCTATCACGCGACCGATTGCCTGGTCACTTTTGTGAAGACATTCGGGAACCAGCAGCTT
Source organism: Ottelia alismoides (assembly GCA_037367405.1). Classification (NCBI taxonomy): domain Eukaryota; kingdom Viridiplantae; phylum Streptophyta; class Magnoliopsida; order Alismatales; family Hydrocharitaceae; genus Ottelia; species Ottelia alismoides. The sequence continues at coordinate 1,081,108 of JAZKJV010008684.1, forward strand.
GATGTAAGGGTCTTTGTCTGCTTGAAATGAATATTGAGCTTGCGACCAATCACCACCCGATACGATAAATGCATCAACCGCATATCGGTTCGGCTCCTCTGATAAATCCACTTCAATCGACGCCCTACCCGCCTGAACCGGCACGATGCCGCAAAACAGAACATCAAAACGCTGTTGGCAGGCTTTCGGTTTAACCGGCTCTCTAGACGGTGCTGCCATCACGAGACCGCGACCATTACGCGTTGATTGCGAGGCCATGTCGTATGAGGTTTCCGTGAAATCGATTTGGGTATCGGTAAACTCCTGCAGTATGCTGTCCGCTGATTCACCTTCAATTTGACCATAGTAGAAGTTGATCGCATTCTCAATGGACTCGGGAGAGGCAAGTACTACCTTGATGCGACGATTGAGAATAAATCGAAGTTTTTCGACGGTCTCGAGATCCAAAGGGTCAGCCATCGCGAATGTCAGTTCGTCCGCCTGAATTGGGATCGTGGCATTTTCGCGTGCGACCGATTCCGGGCACAGTTGGATGATGGAGTCAGGGATTTGAAATTCGTCGAGATCAATGAATTCCATTCGGTAGTATGTCGCAATAGAACGACAGATTTCATTGGCTTCGGCATACCCCCGATGCAACAGGATGGTATAGGCATCCGCTCCGCCTTCAAGGACTGCTGTTGAAACATCGTCCGCCTGTTCTTCGGTGATTACCTCGGACACCACAAGATGTTGCAATACCAAGTCGTCGATTGGCGGCCTAGTGCTGGGATATCGCGACAACCACCTAGAGTCGGTATCGGGAGCGTGGATGCGACCAATCTCAAGCTTATCAATAGCGGCTTCTTCAGCAGCAGATTTGATCCAAGCCGCTAGCTTTTGCTCTGGCCGTTCGCTTGGTTGCAGCCGATCATCTCGCACCACGATCCAGGCCGTACCATCGACGGAAGCTCCAGCATTTACTTCGACCATGACTTTGGTACCCGACTCGATATGGCCTTGGTTTAACGGTGGCCGAACTTGAATCGTTGTCTTCAATCGCTGCTCCCCCACCAGGACACAACACTCCTCCCAAGGATGTGCATCGACGAAACCACCAATCGACAACAGACCGCAGCCGACGGAGGCATCAACTTCAAGGGTCTGTCCAGCCGTCAAGTTTCCCAATCGCGTGAAGCGTTCGGATTCAGCGGTACTGGAAAACGGACGAGTGAGTACGCAGCAATCTTCGACTGACTTCATGACCTCAAGTCGAATGCGATCTCGATGCAAGTTGCTGATACGGATCGGAGCATTGTTCGTCCCGGCTTGCTCGATCGACAGCCCACGGGATTGCACCTGATCCTTGCCGGGCATCAGCGAAGCCTTAAAGATCAGCCCACACCGCGACAGGATCGTTCCTTCGCGCTCTGCCCGTCGGCTTCCTGGAAGCGGAACCGTCGCGGTGGCGTCCGCTTGTGACTTCAAATGAATCTCAAGATAGTGTGGTCCCTCACCAGTGATCTCTAAGGAGGCTAGTGCGAGACCTTCATGAACGCGAACGAGTCGCGAATCGATCCGATGCTTTTGGTCGAAAAGATCGACCCGAATCGCGTCGTCGACCGGACAACCAAATCGAGTTACATGCAACTTCACGCCGAGTCTCTCACCATTCAAGGTGAGTTGTTTGATTGTCGCGGTCAGCGGTGCAAGTTCATAGGCCGCCACCTGAAACGAACAGCAGTCGTCATGCGAATCAACCTTGCGACGGACACGATAATTACCAACGGGCAAGTCAGGAAACTGAGCAATGCCGAAACCGCTCTCGTCCAGTGTGACGATTTGCGATGCATACGGGGTATTTGCGCTCTCAAGGGTCACGGGCACGTCGGTGGCAGGATGCTTCAAATCGATTACCAGTACGTTGACAACGTCATGCAGGTATTGATACAGGTCACGGTCAGTCGTGAGGCTGCGCAGATGCAACTGCGGATCTTCGACTGCGCGAATCGCTATGCCGGGCAACTGCGTTCGATGAAACGAGGACAACCCAATGGTCAACCGTTGTGGTTGCCCCGACGCTAACGAAGGATGTACCCCTGTATCGAAGTCGAATGGTTCAGGCGTAATCTGGTTCGTATCAAGAAAAACAAATCTCGAACCCACTTGGATACCTCGACAAAGCTTGCTTGCAAGAGCAGCATTCGTCGTGAAGACTCTGGCTTGGGTTGCCATGGCGATACCTCCTGTGATGAGCGAAGAGAAGAGAGCAGGACCGCAATCGTCATTCTATCCGCTTGGCTCGCGCGTTGCAAAATTCAGCCTATCCCACTTTGATAGTCAGTGCCTGACGGTGAATTGAGGGAGCGATTACGGTCGAACAAAAATTTCAATATCGTCGATGAGCACCGAATCACCTGGTTGATAGGAGTCGATTCCGCCCACTTGGCTCCAGATCATGCGAAGTCCCGAATCGGGTTTGGTTTTGATAGTACGCAGAAAATTCTCAGTGTTCTTTCCCTGGCTTAGGTCACGCTGATAGTATGTCCACTCGTCGGTCAATTGAATGTTCTCAAAATCGAGTCGATTCGCATACTGGTCTCCGCCATCAGGTTCGATGTTAAAGTTGATAAGAACTCCGGTTGGCCGTTTTGTTTGATTGTTGACCGATTTGCATTTAAATCGAACATAGATCCCTTTCAAATCGCTTCTTGTGTTCGCTTTCCTGACCAGATCGCTTTTGCAAACTGGCCCACCAACGATTCCGGAATAAGTAAAGCCGCTATAGTCCATCTTGGTTGGTATCACTGACCAACTGATCGACAGGACACCCGGTTTTCCATCTGCGCCAAGCGACTTTGCGTCCTCGGCGAACTCGAGCTTGTAGTTGCCAACTGTCTTGGGATCCCAGAACACAGTCAGACTTCGCGAACCATTGGGGGTTTCCCTACCGCTATTCGACACCTGGTGCACGCAGCCATCCATGGCAAGGAAGTAGTCGGTGAAAACAACTTGTTGTGGCTCAAGCTGGGTTAAATCAACCCACTCTGCATCATCTGTAGCTGGATTTGGAATGGGTGCAAGGTTTAGCCCCTTGAGCGATTGCGCTGGAAGCGCCTGGAGAGCCGGGGCTTGCGGCCTGGCGGCTTCCGGTGTTTCGATTTTTGCACGGCACCCTGCTAGCGCTACAAGAAATGCACCGAGAAATTTCGTGTAGATGATCAGTTCTTGAAGGTAACGACTAGCTGACATTGCAAATCGCCTTGTGGTCAAACGACAACAGCCTGCCCGTATTTTAGACAATGCGTCTTGAATTCGCTAGGCAAGTCGCCTAGAATTTTAGCTGGTACGAAACCCCTCCAAATCAACGAAGAATTTGATGTGGGTGACAGCAGAAATTCGAATAGGAATGAGTGAACCATGTTGCTGATCAAAACCCGCCCCGCAGTCATTATTCTGCTCCTTAGCGTGCTAACCGCAACGAGCGAACTGTTCGCTCAACAACCTTCAGCAACCGATCCGAGTGCAAATGCGGACACGGCTGAAGCGAGTAAGCACTTCAAGTATTTTGGTTCGCTAGCCCACGCGTTTAGCGCCAAGTTAGCCTCTGGCGAAGAACTCAAGGTTGTTAGCGAACCGCTCTTGAACTGGACCATTGGTTCCAGTTGGCATGGCAGCTTCTTTATCTGGAACTGTAAAGATCGTCCCGTGCTAGTTGGTTGTTTTCTTACGGATTCACAGTCGACCTCCACCCGTCGATCCTTCATCGAAATGCACACGCTTGTTGACGAGCCCTTTACGCCAATTGCAATCAAGGGTTCGCGTGAGTTCCGTTGGGAGCCCTCGTCAACATCTAAATCGGTACTTGATTTGCGCACCCTACCCACTCCCGCTGCTAACTCTCAGCAGAAACGAAGGCAAATGCGAGCCATTGCGGAATCGTTTACCGTATTCATGTATGCAGACAAAAAGGACGGGGACGGAACGGAGCAGTTGCGGATGCTGTCGACGCCTTTGTACAGATACCCTGAATCAGCAAATGGAGCGGTGAGTGGCGCGATTTATGCATTCGTTAGGACAAGCGGTACAGATCCAGAGTTTTTGCTCGCCATCGAGCATGATCCGAAGAAAAAGGAAACAGGATGGCACGTTAGACCCATTCGTTTTGCATCACGACGGCTTGAATTGCATCACCAGCAATCGATTGTTTGGAAATCAAACGAATACGATTTCGGGGCGACGAACCTCACCGAACCCTATATGATCGTAACACTCCTTGAATCAAGCACAGAAGAGTACAACGCAGTTCGAGATCACATGATCCAACGAGTAGATTCGCAGACCGCTCGTTGATTCGCTCAGCACGACGATTGGGGACGACGATTGGGGACACTCAACAATTTCGCGACGATTGCGAAGATTGGGGACACTCAACATTCTTGGGGACGGGGACGATTGGGGAGGACGATTTGGGACACTCAACATTCTCAGGCGATTGGGGACACTCAACATCCTCAGGCGATTGGGGACACTCAACATTTTCGCGTGGGAAGCTGACATTCGTTACTGATCATTGCGGAACCGCGCGGGACTTACAATTAACGCACGGCTTTTCGGGACAATCCACTTTGGCGGTATGCTAGTTCGCGCAGATATACCACGGACTTAAGAAGCGAACATTTCGAAATCTCCAGCGATGTCCGCGCAAAGATACAACGGAATTCCGTTGCGCAGTTATTCAACTGCCCAATGGTCACGAAGTTTCAGAGTTAGCCTGTGAGTTGGCTCGCGTTGGCTGGGCCGTTAGGCTGCTAGCAGCTCTCGGGCAGCACTACGTAGGTAGTAACGCTTTTTCTGGACCCGGCTGCGGTAGTCGTCGATGCGATGCGGTTGACCAGCTACGAGGCTAAAGAGCTTGCCAAACTGACTTACGAGCACGCACCATACCTCCGGCTTGATCTTCAGGCGCTCAAAAATGGGTGGTGTGTCTATAGGTGTCGCGCCCAGCTTGCCCGGAGCGAGTTGACGAGCAGTCCAATCAAGCAGTTCAAGATAAGCCGCAGTTGGCATCGCAATAAAGCCCTTATCGCTACAGCGACGACGAGGGCTGTCGCTGACTCTGGGGCCAAGCGAATCGTTCAATTCGTCGATCTCAACAGGCGATAAAAAGCCATCAACGATTGGCGGCTCCAAATCCTGATGCGACATTTGGGCGCTCGGCATGTTAGCCGCTTCAGTCGCACTGACCAGCGACTCGAGTCGCAATCGGGCCGACGTGAATTGGCTATCCTCAATTGTCTCGGCTAGGGCCGCGCGAATCGGATTTAGATCAACGTACGCGGAACAAGCAAGTATTGCTTCTTCATCAAGTAGACGCACGGCTTTGAAGCTTCCCTGCCAGAACCTACCTGTAATTTCTTCTTCGTTATTTGCCCTTCGAGCGATACGCTGGTTCATCAGTCGCATCCACCAGGAGATATCGCTTAACCGACTGCGAATATTCTTGACTTCGTCAGCATTTAACCGAACGGAATTCAATTCCGGTTCTGTCGGCTCCATTGGTTGGCCGTCAGGGCCTTTACGTAACGGGCACAGCATCAACCAACGTCTGGCGACTTCGGTGTTGTCCCAGGTCATGACCACGTCAGGACGCGACCGAAGGATCAAATGGACATGGTTTGACATGATTGCGAAGGTCAGAAGATCGATGCCAAACCAAGCGGCCAGTCGCTTTAACTCGTTTTCGACCCAAGACTTACGATAGTCGTAGTTCTTACCAGTAAATTCGTCTGTTCCCATCAAGTAGCAGTGACGGACAGCACGACTCATTACGTGTACGGTGGCGATTTCATCAGACGCGAACGATTCCTCTCGTGCAATTCTAGCCATTTCAATGCCCTCTGGGGAAAGAAAATGTGTGTATGGCGTTAGGTTAAAGAAGGGCCGTGACACCTTTGGTCACTGGGAGGGAAGAATTTTCAATTTTCTTGGATGACTCGGCGATCACTTCAATAGTGCTGTCCCAGTAATTTGCAATGGCCAGTTACGAACGTTTTACCGGGACGCACCTTATTCTGCATTCGCACGGTCGACTGGGGACATTCTCGACTGGGTCTCGACTGGGGATGGGTCTCGACTGGGGATGGGTCTCGACTGGGGACACTCAGTATCATCATCCGTCTCGACTGGGGACACTCAACATCATCGTCGGGGAGCGCTGAGTGTCCCCAGCCATCCCGCTTCCCCAGCCGTCACGAAAAGTTGAGTGTCCCCAGTCGTTGCGAAAAGTTGAGTGTCCCCAGTCGTTGCCAGTCGACGAAAAGTTGTGTGTCCCCAGTCGACGGGCGTCCGCTTGAGACGTCAAATGAATCTCAAGTAAGACGCGTTCGATGAAACGATCACAATCCAATGGTCAACCGCCCTGGCTGCCCCGACACGTGAGCAAGGGACGACTTGTTTTTATCTAGACAAAATACGTCCCTCGCTCACGCAGCGGGTTGCGATTGCTTAGCGCACGGTTTCCTTGCTTACCCAGTAACTTGTTTCGCCACAATCACTTAAGACAAAAACACTTTTTCTATAATAATCCGCGCCAGTAGCGCCGGATGTACACCTGTGTCGATGTTGAACGGCTCAGGAGTAATTTGGTTCGTATCAAGAAAAACAAATCTCGAACCCAGTTGGATACCTCGACAAAGCTTGATTGCAATAGCAGCATTCGTCGTGAAGACTCTGGCTTTGGTTGCCTTGGCGATACCTCCTGTGATGAGCGAAAAGAAGAAAAGCAGGACCGCAATGGTCATTCTATCTGCTTGGCTCGCGCGTTGCAAAATTCAGCCAATCCCACTTTAATAGTCAGTATCTTTACTCGCAAGTTCGTCTTCTCCTTCACAGGTCCTCACCGTAACTCCATCCTTCGCGAACTGGTTCTTTGACATAGGCATTCAGCTCAGGTTGGTTAGTAACTTGGCCCGCTTGGCTGTCCCATTCGATGCGTGTGTTGAATCTTTGGGCCAGCACGCCCAACAGAATGATCTCCGTGAGTTTGGCTGCGTAACTAAAGTTCGATCCTGGTTCCGGCCCTTCGCCCTTGATCGCTCGCAGCCATTCGCGGAATGATCCACCTGCGACGCGAGGATTGGATAGTGCCGGTGGTAAGGCTTCCCATTCACTTCTCACTTCCTCGGGCAGTATCAGCGGCGCACCAGCATGCGTGCCGCAGCCGAGCATTCCCTTGGAGCCCACCATCCAACATGCACGCCCGAGATGCGCCGCGTGTTCCGCGCCGAATTTTTCGATGCGGCCGACTTTGGCCCAGTCTTGCGGTCCATCAAACCAATCAAGGATCACAGGGCCACGATCCCCTTTGGCCGGAAAATGGAACCGAATATGGCTGGCCGTAGGAATGACTCCGTCAAGCGATTTCTCACGATGCAGGCACTCAATCACACTGGGCGCATCCAGGTCCAGTGCCCATACCGGAGTGTCCAACGTATGGCAGCCGAAATCACCAAGCATTCCGAGCCCGAAGTCCCAGAATGCGCGCCACTTCGCGGGGTGATACTCCGAGCTGAAGTCACGTTTTTTCGCCGGCCCGAGCCATAAATCCCAAGCGAATCCTGCGGGTACCGGCGTAGCAGGTGGTGGCATAACGGCCGGATTGCCAAAGTGTGTGCCGCCCATCTTGGGACCATCGTTGCGGCAAAAGACCTGGCCCACTTCGCCAATCAATCCTGATTGCACCGCTTCGACCGATTGGCGGATACCGTCACCTGCGTGCCCTTGGTTACCCATCTGCGTTACCACTTTGTACCGCTCTTTGGCCTTCATCAACGTTCGGCATTGCCAGATGTTGTGCGTAAGCGGCTTCTGAGTGTAAACGTGAATGCCTCGTTCCATAGCTGCCAGTGTGGCTGCGAAATGCGTGTGATCAGGTGTCGAAACCACGACCGCGTCGATCTGTTTGTGCAGCTTGTCAAGCATCACGCGAAAATCTTCGAAGAAGGGCTGGTTGGTTTGCCAGTTCTTCATGTTCTCTGCGCAGTGATTGCGGTCGACATCGCAAAAGGCGACCAGATTTTCTTCAGAGCACCCTTGGTTGTAGGGCTGTTGCGCAATCCAACCGCCGGATCCGATGAAAGCGATGTTAAGCTTTCCGTTTGCCGACTTGCCAGGCTTGCCGATCGCAAACTGCGGCAACGCCGTACTTGCGGCAATGCCAGTGGTAGCTTTGATAAACGATCTTCGTTTCATAGTCGCCTCAATTGCAGTGGAGATACTTTCGGACCATTGGACATCGACGTAGTTAGTATACTACTGATGCACTCTTACATGCTCGTGCTAAAATGAACTGGCGTGCCATCTGGAGTTAAGAATCGGTTGAATCAACTATCGAGGACTTGATGACCAAGATCCATGAAAAGCGGGCGATTGATTTGGTGATGCAGTTGATGGCGATTCGGGGGCCAAGCTGCGAAGAGACTGAGATTGCGGCGGTGATCGTCGACCGCTTGAAATCGATGGGAATCGATGAAAGTTCAATCACCTTCGATACAGCTCACAAACGAACGCCGCGACCAGGTGCGATCGGAAATTTGATCGTCAAGTTGCCGGGGACGAAGAAGGGGCCTCGGTTGATGCTGTCGGCGCACATGGATGCGGTACCCATTTGCTTGGGTTGCAAACCGAAACGCGTCGGTGATGTCGTTCGATCGGCGGATCCGGCGACGGGCTTGGGCGGTGATGATCGCGCTGGAGTGGCTGCTGTGCTAGTCGGCCTGATGGAAGTACTCGAAAGTAAACAAGACTACGGGCCGCTGACACTTTGCTTTTTCGTTCAAGAAGAGATTGGGTTGCAAGGAAGTCGCAATTTGGTGGTCAGTAAACTTGGGAAACCTGCATTCGCGCTCAACTTCGACGGCGGCAATCCTCTTAAGTTGACGATCGGAGCAACGGGCGGCGAGAAACTGAAGATCAAACTCTTTGGTATCCCGGCTCACGCAGGACTAGCTCCGCAAGATGGCGCCAACGCGATCACTGCGGCTAGTATCGCGATCGCTTCGTTGCACAAGGAAGGCTGGCTGGGTTTGGTGCAAAAGAAATTGCCCGGCGCAAAAAGTGTGTCCAAAGGTACAAGCAATATTGGCGTCATTCATGGTGGTAACGCGACCAATGTTGTAACGGAATACGTTGAGATCAATGCGGAAGCGCGCAGCCATGAGAGCCATTTTCGAACAGCAATTTCCAATGCGATCAAGGATGCGTTTATCAAGGCCGCTTCGCAAGTGACCAGTGCCGCCGGTGTGGCTGTGCGAGCTGAAGTGACGCAGCGTGTGGACTATGAGTCGTTTCGTTTGGAAGAAGACTCGGATGCCGTTCAACGAGCCGCCGCAACCGTGCGAGCTTCAACCGGTAAGGAACCTGTTTTCGCCGTGACCGATGGTGGCGTCGACGCGAATTGGTTATTCAAGCACGGCATTCCAGCAGTCACATTAGGTTGCGGGCAACGCGACGTCCACACCAACAAAGAAACGCTGGACGTCCCCGATTTCCTCACCGCTTGCCGAATTGCCAAAGCCGCAATTCTTGGCTCCGCGCTGGTGACCAGGCTTTAGCCGGGCTTGGCCATGCAAACAGACAATCCATACGTGCCACCCGCAGAAGATTCCCAACCATCGAAGCCATCGAGATGGGGCGAACGCCGAACATCAGCGATTGAAATCCTACTTATCGTCGTCATCATCCTAACGCTAATTGGCATGTTCATCCCACCCGTCAATAAAACTTAAACATCGTCTTAGCGCGTTGCTCGAATATGGTGATCACGCATGGTCGGGGTTAACATTTGATTGTCGGAAGACAATTGGATGTCAGAAATGCTGACCGTCTTCATGTGGCAGTCGATGCAATTGTCGCGAAACTTCTCACCTGCCTTTGCATATTGCGGGCAACTCTGGGGCTGGTGGCATTGTTGGCAACGTTGCGAAAACAGTGCTAGATTAGAGCGTTCGAAATGATGAGGATCGTGACAGGTGATGCAAGTCATCTGTTCACTTTGTTGGAAACATTTACTCTGTCGCAGTCGAGGTAACTGGGCGTTGGAGTGGACTCCGCTAGGTGACTGATCAGCAGATTTCTTGAATTCGTAGTAATTGGAGACATCATCACCGGCCCGAAAACTGAATGCTGGCTTTTTAAGAGCGCTGGGCATTCCGCCGTGGCAAATTTGGCAAAGATCGATGGAGCGTTGAGCACTGAGGTTGTTTGGGTTGACTATAGATTGCGATTGTTGGATCTCGGGATTACGCCGGTGCGTCTCCACGTGCTGCCGACCCGGGCCATGGCATCGTTCGCACGAGACCCCGAGAATGAAATTATCTTTGTGAAACTGATTGGTTGTGCCGCCTATCGGTTGAAAATAGGTTGCATGGCACTCGAGGCAAGGAGCCAAGGTGGGGCGTGCAAAATTGGCAGTACCGTCGGCAAAGCCTGGACTATTTACCCAGCAATCCTTAGACCTCAGGTAGGACACATGCATCTGATAAAGGTGTTGACCTTGCCAATAAAGATAAGTCTGCCCTTGTTTTCCGGATCCAGTAGTTAACCCAAACTCAAACTCTGCCTCAAATTCTTCGCCCTCCGATTGCACCAAAATCCGTTGGAGCGGCCTGTCACTGGCATCCATGACAAATTGAATGCCGGGGCTCTTCGTCGCGAGTTTATTATTGCCGTCATTAAATGAACCCAAAATGGTTCTTGTACTGGCAAGCGACGACGTAGAATAGTGAGATGTCTTTATGAAATTGTCGTAATAATCTTGGTGACAATCGCGGCACGATTCAGTGCCGACGAAACCGCCCGACGTTTTGTCCGAAGGCTCAACCGATTGTGGCAATTCGGGAGGAAGTAGAATCGAATTGATTCGAACGTTGCCTTGGCGGTCCCATAGCGTTGAGTCGCGACGCTGCATGTAACTAGGTGGGTCCACAAAAAAAACTCTTACCGGCGAGGCGGGGCCGCCGTTTTGCGCGGGTGTCGGCGTGTTGGGAGGTTGGTTTGGCCTGGGTGCATCGACGGAAGTTGTGGCCTGATTTTGAGTAATAGGCGCCGATTTGGGGGGCGCGGCTAACTGCGGGCCGCCTGCGTTAAGATTTGCTTGCCACAAATGTCGGACTGCTTGTGCCAGGAACGTGACACAAATCAATCCAAGGAAAATGACAGCCCATTCCTTTTTCACCATGCCTAGGGCCTGCGCGTGATTATCTTCACTGAATTGAGTGTCATTGGAAATTCTCGTTGCATACGATCTTCGTCGAAATCGCCGATATGGACGCTTCTGTTGGATGGATTATAGCAGTAGTTTTGCTTAGGTGTACATTGGCGGAGTCTTGCGACGAAAACGAAGCGGGACGTAAGCCGCCGCGACTGGAAAGTGGGTTTATTGGCATCGAACTTTTGCTAAGTTGTCTATTGCAAGGACACACTTCTTCATGCTGAACCCAACGTGCTATCGATCGTACATTAGTTTGCATCTAAACTAATTGAGAGATACTAATCTGCACCCCATTCACATCGGGTGAATGTGGATACTCGAAGCTGTTTTGCGAGCGGCAGCTTCACTGCGAGAGGGAGGTGGTGTGCAGGCTTTAGCCAAAGCCTGCTAAACCAGCGCAATCACAGTCTTGCAAAGCTTTGCGTTACAATTGGGTAGATCACTGGCAAAGTGAAATGAACTCAATTGGGGACTTTCGGCGATTTGACGCTTCATGACGGAGTTGCGATGGACTTTATCATCAAGTCACTTGTGTTAGCCAGCCTGTTCGGTTTGTCGGCAATTCATGATCGGGCGCCGATGGCTGTCGGCGATCAACTTTTCTTACGAAGTCGAGTGTTCTTTCAGGCTCGCAGCGACGCACCCAACGTGTTATTTATTTGTTCGGCGTCTACGTCAGAGCAAAAGGGGCGAGAGACTCGCGATATTTCGGGTTGGCAAGTTCACATCGACAAGAAACTCCTCGAGGCCGAGGCTGAGGATACGGCAAAGGCGCTGGTCTGTCTGAAAAAAATGTTGGATGAAATTGTTCGCGATGCTCCATCGTCGGCTGTAACAGAGATGAAGAAGGTTCCACTCTACTTTTCTCCATCCTATAAGCGAGGGCAAAGTGGAGCCGAGTTTCATCCTGGTGCAGGCTGGTTGCGAGACAACGGTCGCGATCCGGCGATGGCTCAAGGAGTGGAGTTTTCTGGAGTTCATGATTTCGAAGCTGAGATGCGGAGAATGCCGAACTTTGCACTTCACGAATTGGCTCACGCGTTTCATTTTCGAACTCTACCAGATGGCTTTGACAACGCTGAAATCAAAGCCGCCTACCAACGAGCCAAGCAAAGTGGAATATACGATCGCGTCGAGCGCACGCTTGGCAATGGTGCGCCTAACACATTCGAACGAGCGTATGCGATGACCAACGCCATGGAGTACTTTGCCGAGACTACGGAGGCCTACTTTTCTCGCAACGACTTCTTCCCCTTTAACCGCGAAGAGCTTCTTAGGCATGACCCTGAGATGCATGGCTTGCTAGAAAAGCTCTGGGGCGTGCCCTCCACAAAATGGCTGAAATACCCAGGTGGCGATGGTCCCGGTAAGGGCAAGCACATTGTTCTGATAGCTGCCGAACAGGAGTATCGCAGCGAGCAATCGATGCCGATGATGGCAAAGATCTTGAGCACACATCATGGATTCGATTGCACGGTACTCTTCGGAGTGAATGACCGTGGCGAGGTCGATCCGACACTGCCGGTTTATCCAGAGAAGGGCAAAGAGGCCGAGTTCAAAGAGCATCACATTCCTGGCCTAGAGCAACTCGCATCAGCAGACTTAGTCATCTTCTGCACACGCTTGCTAACTCTGCCTAAGTCCGAATTGGAGCAGATAGTTAGATATGTGGATTCTGGCAAACCGATCATTGCACTTCGCACTGCGAATCACGGTTTCCGTGGGCCCTTACCTTACAAGATCGATGGCAAGCAAGTGAAATGGGGAGAAGATATCCTAGGCGGGACGTTCCTGAATCATCATGGACGTTGGCACGCCGATTCCACGCGAGGCTTTTTCGACAAGGATCATACGCAACATCCGATACTGATTGGCGTGAACGACATTTGGGGTGACACGGACGTTTATCGCACTTATAAGGAAGGAAGTCGCTTGCCGAACGATTGCACCGCACTGGTATGGGGCCAACCGCTCATGGGACGCAAGCCTGACGATTTGCCGAATGAAAAGCTGGAGCCACTTCCAGTGGCTTGGGTGAAACCCTGGCAGACGAGTAACGCAAAGACTGCGAAAGTCTTTCACTGCACGATGGGCAGTGCGACCGACTTCAAGAACCACGGCCTTCGCCGCCTTGTTATCAACGCGGCCTATTGGTGTGTCGAGTTGGAAGCATCTATCTCGGCTACCCGCAACGTCGATATCGTTGGAAATTACCAACCTCTTGAAAGCGGGTTTAACTATGATGAACTCGGCGTGAAGCCGCAGCCTGTTACTTTCTACAAATAGACGAAATAGACGATCGGATGCCAAGTTGAATATCAGATCAATATCAACGATAAGAAGACACTCCTCGCTGACCGCCACCATCTGGTTCCCAGGCTCTGCCTGGGAACCCACTGAATTGCAGGCTCTGCCTGCCGTCGCCACGATCGAACCGAGGATGCAAGAGGCGGAGCCCCGAAGACAGTGCGTTCCCAGGCATGAGCCTGGGAACGAGCGTATTGGTGGTCGCGTTCAGCGAGAATTGTCGATAAGAAGCCTTGTATGGTTGTTATTCGCTATTGCCAGTTCAGTAGTATTGGCAGGTGATCCAGCGCTGCCTGGGCATCATCCACTGTCGCAGATTCAAGCCGGTCGATTGTTGATCGCTGAACTGCGGTGTGCCGCATGTCATACTGGTGTTTCTCAAAAAAGTCGTTTCGAAAAAACTGCACCCAATTTGACAGAGGTCGGCGCACGTGTCTCTCCCGAGTATTTGCGGAGTTTTCTTGCGTCTCCATCAACGGCACATCCTGGTACGACGATGCCGGACATGTTGGCTTCCAAGTCGGAATCTGAAAAGCAGGTAATAGCTGAATCCCTTGTGCACTTTTTGGTTTCGCAATCGCGCCGTGACATTTCAATTCAGCCCCTTGGACCGATCGATCGAAAGCAAGGCAACGAACTGTTCCATTCTATTGGTTGCGTGGCCTGTCATGGTCCCAAGGAGATTGCACCAGGGTCGTCGGAACCCGGTCTTGATGAAGAGGATGCGGGCGAGATTGACCCCGTACTGGCAGCTAGAAGAACCGTAAAGCCATCGGCAGTTGGATTGAATCATGTTCCTGCCAAGTACAGCGTCAAGTCGCTGAGTGAATTCCTGTTTCAGCCGCATAAAGTTCGCAGTTCTGGACGCATGCCCGACATGAAACTGACTCCCACTGAATCGCTGGCGATCGCTGGCTATTTAGTTGGCGAGCAAGACCCAGACTCCAAGCGACTTGTACCAACGTCTGAATTAATCAACGTCGGCAAACAACACTACCAGACGCTTAACTGCGCTGCGTGTCATGCTCTTCCAGGTTTTGAAGCAGCAACCGTTGTTCGCTCATTGAAGACTGCGGACTTGACTCAAGGGTGTTTGTCGTCGGTGGCGAATAGTGGCGATGCTGAAAAAGTGCGCGGAAGCAGCCCTCGCTTTCAACTCGATGCCAATCAAGTTGCAGCGATCACTGCAGCTATCCAATCGGAGCCGATTGTCGAATCGGACAAGGACCTTCTAGCAATGACGTTAACTGCCTTTCGGTGCACCAATTGTCACGTTCGTGAAGACTATGGTGGCGTTCATGAAGCACACAACGTGTTCTTTAAGGGCAGTCAACTCAATTTAGGCGATGACGGTCGTATCCCGCCACCGCTAACATGGATGGGAGCCAAATTGCAACCACTGTGGATGAAAAAGGTGCTCTTTGATGGTGAAAGCGTGCGGCATTATATGTCGACGCGCATGCCACAATACGGCGCAGACAACCTGGCGCATTTACCTGAACTCTTCCGTCGCCTGGATACGTTGAGTGGTCCCGAGATGAAACTGCCCGCTGCGGAGAGCCGCAACGAAGAGGAAAAGCAACGAGAGAAACTGATGCGCGCTGCCGGTCGCGAGTTGCTAGGTGATAAGGGCGCTAATTGCGTCGCCTGCCACACATTTAACGGAAAAGCTGCGAGCGCTAATCAAGGTATTGAACTGCTAACCAGTTTTGAGCGATTGCAACCAGCATGGTTTCATGGCTATTTGCAGAAACCAAACGCTTTCCGTCCGCGAACGGTTATGCCATCAGCTTGGCCGGATGGCGAGGCGGCAATCAAGTCCGTTCTAGATGGAGATACGAATCGACAAATCGAAGCCATTTGGTACTACCTTTCGCTTGGTACTTCAGCCGCAGATCCATCTGGCGTTCGCGCTGTGAGCACGAAACTTGAAGTGGGCAATACGGCGGTGATCCATCGTGGGCGCAGTCGCGTTGCTGGCTTTCGAGGTATCGCAGTTGGACTACCTGAAAAGCTGAACTATGCCTTCAACGCTGAGACCGGCGCGTTGTCGGCAATCTGGGAGGGAGAGTTCATCAATGTGAACTGGAGCGGGCAAGGCTCTGGCGACTTTAACCCAGCCCATCAACCGATCCAGTTGGCTCAGGATGTTTCTTTTGCCTCGCTTGAAAACGAAGACACACCATGGCCAGTGTTGCCCGTGATGACCAAGGAGGCACCCGTCAATCCCAACCCACTCTACCCCAAAAATGTTGGTTATCAATTCCGTGGTTATTTCTTAGACGATCTATTCATTCCGACCTTTCAATATCGCAGTGGCACTGTGGAGATTGAAGATCGAGTGGTAGCAGTGATGATCGAATCGCAACGAACTCTCAAGCGGACTTTGACTCTAAACGCAGCAATGCCACAAACCATTTGGTTCCGCGCGTTAGTTGGCGACATTAATCGTGAGAGCGAACGAATCTTTCGGAGCGATCGCCTTCGATTAACCATTCCTGCCACGGAATCGCGTTTGCGTTTATTGTCTGATGAACCAAAGCGGCTTGAGTTGCTATTGCGGCTGCAAATCCCTCAAGGAAAATCCACTATGGAGTTCGAGTATGAACCGCTCAGAAAATAGTCTTTACATCTTGATTGCATTTGCCGTGTGCGCGATCACGTCAGTGCGAGCCGAAGATGTCGGTGAGCGATGGGGTACGGAGGAACGAGAACGCGAATTCTACCCCATTGTGAATATCCCTTTGCCTAAGGGGACGGTCATCGAAGCGGGGGCAATGGGCGTTCTTCCGGACGGTCGCGTCGCCGTGGGCACGCGGCATGGTGAAATTTATTTTATCCGTGGTATCGATGCTCCAAAGCCTACTCCTCAGTTTCACCGATTCGCGTCCGGGTTGGACGAGATCTTTGGATTGACTTGGAAAGATGATGCGCTTCGCGTTACGCAGAGCTGCGAATTAACCCGCGTCAGCGACACCACCGGCGATGGAGTGGCGGATCGATTTGAAACGATTTCCGATGCATGGGGTTACGCCAATTACCACGAGTATGCATTCGGATCGAAATTGGATGCGGAAGGAAATCAGTTCGTGGCATTAGGCCTTTCTGCATCGTACTACTCACATGCTTTAAATCGCGGCTTCATCATGAAGGTCGCGCCAGACGGAAAGGCAACTGCATTCGCCAGCGGACTGCGAAGTCCAGGAGGCATCGGTTTTGATGAGCACGGATCGCTATTCTATATTGAGAGCCAAGGACCATGGAATTGTTCCTGCAGCTTGAAAGCGGTGTCACCTAACAGCTTTCATGGTCATCCTGCGAGCTTTAATTGGTACCAGTACTCGCCTGAGTTGGGGCCTGTACCAGTGGCACCGAACTCGGGAAGCCGGATTGTGAACGAGCAGAACCGAGTCAAGCAGTTGGTGCCGTACGCGGTGATTTTTCCATATATCCGTATGGGTCGGTCGATCACGGCTTTTAATGTCGATCGCACGGGTGGCAAGTTTGGTCCATTTGAAAACCAAATGTTCCTTGGTGACTACACGCAGTCGATTCTAATGCGAGCCACAACGGAGCAAATCAATGGTGTCTGGCAGGGAGCATGTTATCCGTTCCGTGAAGGCCTTTCGACTGGCATTCTCAATGTTGAGTTTACACCTGGCGGCAATCTACTTTGTGGTGGCACGAATCGCGGCTGGCCCGTTCGAGGTATCAAACCATTCGCTCTCGAGCGCGTTGAATGGAGTGGCAAGATGCCTTTCGAGATTAACCGAGTGACGATCACTCCAACCGGCTTTCATATCTCCTTTACAAAACCCGTTGAAATGATCACTGGAAACGCCAAGTCCTCTTACGCGATCTCATCATTTACTCACCCATACCATTCCGGCTATGGCGGGCCAGAGATCGAAAAGCAAAAGCCTGCGATACAAACCGTTTTGCTCTCCAACGATGGCCTTTCTGCAACGGTCACAATCGAAAAAATGTTGCGAGGATTCGTCTATGAGTTTGATCTAGAAGGAGTTCGATCCCGCGATGGGGACACACTATTGCACCGCCACGCCTATTACACCGTTAATGAAATTCCAACTCGATGAGACTCTTTGGCCTAAAGATGAACCAAGTTTCAACAATGGACGGCTCCTTCGGCAGCCACACGCGACCACTGGTTAGGGACAGTTAAGCTACAAGCAGAGGAAGAACAAGCCGTCGAAACCCACACCATCGATGACAACGACAAATCAAAGTAGTTTCATCCCGCAGTGACCACGGCGTTCAGGAATCGAGATCGAACAACTCGGCGAGCGAGAGTTTTGCATCGGGTTGGCAAGCGGGGCTAATGAAGGATGTTTTCGAAAAGGGCTGGACCGATTGATATGAGCCGTTTTCGGGATTGCGGTGAACATGAACTTGCTCGGAGGGAACATCGACAACCCAATATTCCGCGATGGCATGCTCCGCGTACAACGCAGCTTTTTCTTGTAGATCCTGCTCCAAACTACTATCGGCCACCTCGATGATCAAAAGCACATCATCATGAGTCGGGCGAATCCGCTTGGAATGGTTCTTGTGCATCCACACAAGATCAGGTTCTGGGCGGTGATCTCCACAGTTGATACCGCATTGAACCCGAATCGAAACGATCTGGCGATTGGTATTGGCATATGACCAGTTGGTTAGGTACTCGATTTCTCCATCATGTATTGGTCCTGCTGGATTCATGAATCGAAGTCCTCCGTAAATCAACTCTATCTTCAACGGTGCCAGGTCCACGAAGGCTCCTCGTTGGACCATTCGGTCGAAATCGTCTCCACTCAATTTGGCGATCGTACTCATAATTGACTAATCCAATGCACGTTGTTAAGCCAACTCATATTGTATGACGAAGGTCTAAAAGGTGTAGGTACGTTCCTGCACGTGTCGGCTACTTTTTCAGCCCAAAAGAAGGACTCGTCGGTTTCAAGGAATGTAGAAAATTTGAGCTATAATCATACTCGATTCGGCTTGGTTTGATTCTAAAAGGAGCAGGTGAACATGAGTTCATTGTTGAGCGAAGCGTCCGAGACTCGCATGGTGCTTGAAAATGTAAGCTGGGAGACCTTCGTTGCATTGGCCGACGAACGAGAAGGTAGCGTTCCGCGGATGACTTATTGCGATGGAGTCTTAGAAATGATGAGCCCAAAAAGAAAACACGAAAACCTTGGCTGTCTGATTGGACGGATGATCGAAGCCTATTCGGAAATCAAAGGGATAGAAATACTGAGCGTAGCGTCAGTAACTGTGAAACGTAGCGATCTAAAAAAGGCTTTCGAGGCTGACGAGTCTTATTACGTAGCCAACATCGACAGGGTGCTTGCGAAAGAAGAACTCGATTTCGAAGTGGACCCCGCACCAGATCTGGTGATCGAGGTAGAACTTACGTCATCGGCCATCGATAAAATGGAGCTTTTTGCGGCCATGCAAGTCGGTGAAGTCTGGCGGCATGATGGCGCGTCAGTGAAATTCTATCGCTTGGTGAATGGACAATACGAGTTAATTTCAACCAGTGTTGAATTGCCTGGCTTGGAATCGGCGCTCATTAACCGTTTTCTCGATCAACGACTGAAGGCCGGAGAAACCACCCTCTTTCGCGCGTTTCGAAGCGAGGTCCAATGAGTTCCTCGACCCGACTTTTTTTGATCTTTCTTGCCGCCCAGTTGGCACTATTTTCGTATTCGTTGGCAAGCGAGAAGATCGATTTCGATCGCGACGTTCAACCGATCCTTGCCGACCATTGCATCGAGTGCCATGGACCGGATTCGGCGACGCGTAAGGGCGAGTTGCGACTGGATCGCGGCGACGGACTTACAGACGATCGGGGTGGTTACCGAATTCTCACTCCAGGCAAACCCGAGGCAAGCGAACTGATCGCTCGAATAACACACGCTGATTCGAATGAACGGATGCCACCTAGAGAGTTTGCAAAGAAGGCCCCTCTCACACCGCGAGAGATCGCGATTCTAAATCGTTGGATCATGGAAGGAGGTGCATTCGGTCAACATTGGGCCTTCATTCCGCCACAGCGACCCAACTTGCCTAAGGTTGTCGATGAAAGCTGGCCGAGAAATACGATCGATCATTTTATTTTGAGTCGGCTCGATGAAGAGAAGTTGAAACCGACACCCGAGGCAGACAGAGCAACGTTGATACGTCGCGCAACCTTGGCGCTGACTGGACTCCCGCCAACGATCGATGAAGTCGATGCATTTCTCAACGACAAATCGGCGGACGCCTTCGAGAAAGTGGTTGATCGTCTCCTGGCATCACCTCGATACGGCTTGCATATGGCACAAGCTTGGTTGGATGCAGCCCGCTACTCTGATAGTAGCGGTTACCAGGCGGACTGGGAACGCCTACAGTGGCCTTGGAGAGATTGGGTGGTCGATGCCTACAATGCCAACATGACCTTTGATCAATTCACCGTTGAACAACTCGCGGGAGACATGTTGCCCGATGCGACCCTTGCCCAAAAGATTGCTACGGGATTCAACCGAAACCATCGCATCAATGACGAGGGCGGTAGCCTCGATGCAGAATTTGAAGTGGAATACGTTGTCGATCGTGTCGATACGACGGCAACCGTTTGGCTTGGACTAAGCGCGGGTTGCGCGCGATGTCATGATCACAAGTATGATCCATTGTCGCAGCGGGAGTTCTACGGGCTGTACGCTTATTTCAACAATGTTCCCGAGAAAGGAATTGACGGTCGCAAAGGCGCCGCCAAACCATTTGTTGAAATCCCAAACGAACGTGCGGTTGCACGATTGGCGGAACTTAACGCACAGATTGCCGAACTCGAACGGTCGGAAGCGGTTGGCGACACAAAGGATCGAATAGAAAAGCTCAAGAAGGAAATCAAGTGGCTTGAACGCAACCGCAACGGTATGGCGATGATCATGCAGGAACTGCCCGAGCGACGTCCAACCTACTTGCTGATGCGTGGCGACTACCAACAGCCTGACAAAAGCGAGGACATCCCGCCAGCTTTGCCGATCGCATTCAAACCAGGTGAAGTGGTACCCAGTGACCGATTGGAATTAGCCAGATGGATAGTTCATCCTGAGAACCCTCTAACCGCACGGGTCACCGTAAACCGGATATGGCAACATCATTTTGGCAATGGAATTGTTCGCACCTCTGAAGATTTCGGAACTCGAGGAGAACGCCCCTCTCATCCCGAATTGTTGGATTGGCTCGCCACCGAGTTCATTAAGCATGATTGGGACCTCAAGGCGATACATCGGATGATCGTAACCAGTGCAACATTCCGACAATCCTCCAAGGTCAATGCGAATGCCGCGTCGCGAGATCCGATGAATCGATTGCTGGCGCGCGGTCCCCGCATGCGACTCAGCGGAGCGGCGATTCGAGACCAAGCGCTACTTGTCTCCGGGCTTCTCTCAGAACTCCAAGGCGGACCGTCGGTGAAACCGTATCAGCCCGATGGTCTTTGGGAAGAGCTTTCCTTTGGGTCAGGGAAGACGACCATTGATTTCTACGAACAGGATCACGGAGAGAATCTCTACCGGCGCAGCCTCTACACGTTTTGGAAACGAACGGTGGCACCACCACAGCTTTCGATCTTCGACGGAGGTGGTCGAGAGGCCTGTCGAGTGCGTGGCGAAACGACAAACACGCCGATGCAAGCGCTCAATCTTCAAAATGACGTGACCTTCATTGAGGCTGCGCGCCACCTTGCACAGCGGATGATACATGAAGGTGGACAAACGGAGGCAAGCCGCATCACTTATGGTTGGCGTTTGGTGTTAGGTCGAAGGCCGAACGCGGGCGAGTTGGAGGTTGCTGTTAAGGCAGCATCACGATATAGAGAGTGGTATCTCGGCGCGAAGGAACAAGCTCTTAAGCTGCTGAACAACGGCGAGTCTTCAAGCGACAATTCGCTTGCTCCGCATGAGCATGCCGCGCTCACTGTTGTCGCGCTAACTATCCTGAACCTCGATGAAGCGGTCACACTTGAGTGAACCTTAGAACATCATGGCAAAACAATCTCCGCTTCCGCAAACATCGAACTACATAACGCGCCACCGGCTCGACCTTGGTCGCCGTCAGTTCCTCGTCAACAGTTCTTCGGGCATGGCTATCGCGGCGCTATCTACAATTTTGGGGAAAGACGGTTTTGCTACGACTGGCGGTTTACCAGGAGTTCCCCATTTCGCTCCGAAGGCCAAGCGAGTTATTTTTCTTTTTCAGAGCGGCGGCCCATCGCAAATGGATCTATTCGATCCCAAGCCGCAGATGGAAGAATACTTTGACAAAGAGATTCCTGACAGTGTTCGGATGGGGCAACGTATCACAACGATGACTTCGGGACAAAAGCGGTTTCCCGTTGCGCCGTCGATGTTCCAATTCCGCCAGCATGGTAACAGTGGCCAGTGGATCAGCGAACTACTTCCACACACGGCGACCATTGCCGACAAGTTGTGTATCGTAAGGTCGATGGTAACGCAGGCAATCAACCACGATCCAGCGATGACCTTTTTTCAGACTGGCTCGCAGATCTCAGGACGACCGAGCATGGGGGCGTGGGCCAGCTACGGCTTGGGCAAGGAGAATGAGGACCTCCCTGCGTTCGTCGCGATGACCTCGCGCGGCAAAGGCGGCGTCCAGCCGCTTGCCGACCGATTGTGGGGAAGCGGCTTTCTTCCAGCCGCTCATCAAGGAATCAAATTCCGTGGCTCCAACGACCCGGTTTTGTATCTGAACAATGCTCCAGGGATCACGCGTGAGATCAAGCGAGAAATGCTCGATGATCTCGGCGCGCTCAATTGCGAGCGGTTCGACGCTATTGGCGATCCGGAAATTGCGACGCGCATTGCTCAATACGAATTGGCATTTCGGATGCAATCTTCGGTGCCGGAGTTGACCGACATTTCCACTGAATCGCAGAGTATCCTCGATCAATATGGTCCGGAGGTGACGAAGCCGGGAACTTACGCTTCTCAATGCTTGCTTGCACGTCGATTGGTTGAGCGTGGTGTGCGCTTTGTGCAACTGTTCCACATTGGCTGGGATCAGCATGGGAACCTGCCTACGGAGATTCGCAGCCAATGTAATGACACGGACCAACCGTCTGCGGCCTTGGTCAAGGACCTCGATGCGCGCGGATTGCTCGATGAGACGCTGGTCGTTTGGGGTGGGGAGTTCGGGCGCACCACCTACTGCCAAGGCGACCTCAAACGCAACAAATACGGTCGTGACCATCACCCACGTTGTTTTTCCATATGGATGGCTGGTGGCGGCGTCAAACCTGGTTTCAGCTACGGCACGACAGATGATTTCTCTTACAACATCGTTGAAAACCCAGTTGAGGTTCACGATCTCCACGCCACCATGCTTCACCTGCTAGGTATTGACCACAAGCGGCTTACCTTCCGGTTCCAGGGGCGAGACCACCGACTGACCGATGTTCACGGCCAAGTAGTGCAAGATCTGTTGGTTTAATGTCATGACAATTAACAAGAGCAGTTCGACACTAGTAACTAGCTCTGTCTCATCTCGAATAAGTACCCAACTGTCTAAATCAAGTAACCGAGAACAGCTCGGTCAAGTTTAGCTTGGCAGACGGCAAGCAT
This sequence comes from Ottelia alismoides, assembly GCA_037367405.1. Lineage (NCBI taxonomy): Eukaryota > Viridiplantae > Streptophyta > Magnoliopsida > Alismatales > Hydrocharitaceae > Ottelia > Ottelia alismoides. Next base: position 1,104,298 of record JAZKJV010008684.1, read on the forward strand.
GTAGGCGAAAGAAACTGAGGTGCAACAGCGATTTCGATTTTGCGATACGACTTCCCATCGCTTTGGGAGAGAACGTGAATGCGTGAAGAGGAAACGTCGACGACCCAGTACTCTTGCACGCCCGCTTCCGCATAGATATCGGCCTTCTCTTGAAGATCCGAGGAAAGGCTACTGTCCGAGACTTCGATTAGCAGCATCACATCATTTGCCGCTGGACGTGTGCGACCGTAGCGACGAGGCTTTAGCCATAGAATGTCCGGCTCTGGACGATTGTCATCACATACAAAACCACATTGGACTCGGATGTTCGCGGTTTCCTGTAATGCGGAACTGTATGACCATCGAGTGAGATAGTCTAGGTAGTCGTCATGAAGTGGACCCGCTGGATTCATGAACCTCAACTCTCCTCGTATCAACTCCACTTTCTTACGTTCGATGCAATCAAAAGCGCCGCGATCGACCATCGCGTCAAACTCCGCGCCCGTTAGTTTTGCATAACTCGTACTCATGGCTTCACCCGAAGAAATCCTCGATAACCTTAACGGCATAGCTCGATAGGTCGGAACAATCGTTGGGATTGATTATAACATACGTTTGATCGACTTCTATGTTGGAGGTTCAGTAGCTACGGCCCTGAACGTTTGACGAGTCGATGTACCGAGTCGATGATTCGGTTCTCGATGTCTGGCGTAAAAGGGGCTGGCAAGGATTGGTAGATTATGGCCTCGGTACCCTCATATCCACCCTCCTGTAAAACTCGCCGATTGGGAATATAAGCGTTGACAAGGTTGGAGTAGCCAGCCACCCAAACTCGGCGTTCGTTCGTACTAAGCTCTTTCTTAAGTCGATTTGAATAATCAACTACCGGCTCGCCACCCAACGCAATTATGGTAAGCATCTTGCCGAGTGTTATTACATGAATAGGAAGCTGGTAGGGCTCGGGGTGATCTTCTGCTTTGGGCCAGGTCTTGAGTACCCATCGAGCATGACGCGATACAAATCCGTCTCCCGACTGAGCCCGCCTCTCCAACTCATCTCGATTTAAACGGCTAAATTCAACTGGACAATTTTCAAAACTAATGGAAAGGGACGAACTCAATGCGACCGGAGTCGCAGCTAACGCTGCTTCGACGGCGGATGCCAAGGCCAAGCCATTTTGCTGGGCGTCTTCCAGGCTCCGCCGCGGTGCTGGATCTTGATCGCCTCCACAGCCCGCTAGAAACAATGAAACCACATCGGGATGATCTTGCTCTAATTTCCTTTGTGCAAATCCAGCATAGTCGCCGTTTAACTTGAGCGTTGGTCCCAAAGCTGTGTTATGACACGCATAGCCGAAGACAAGTCCGATGAGTTTATCCTCAGTGGTCGCAATACGCAGAACAGGCACATCATGATCGACGGGACCATCTGGATTTGGTCCGAGGCGAAATCCACCTGGTGTTGATTGACGCCGGTTCATTGCAAAACCACAACGCGCGTGACAATAACTTACGATTGCATTTCGCTGGCTCGAAATTGCCTGACCAATTAGCCCATCGATTTTCCCGACTAGTTCCTGCACGTAATGGTCCGCACGGTTTGCCCATGCTGAATCGATACCCCAGTCGGCTATCGTCTTGGCCGAGATCATTGGGCCGCCGTGGGTATGAGACACATTCATCAACAACTCTTCCGGTCGGAGTCCATGGTTCTTTCTTGCAACTTCCAAGATCCGTTCGCGAAGGCTGTTCGGAATTTCGATGAGGTCCAAGGTTAAGATAACCAGCCGATGTTCCTTCGCATCGCTTAACACTAAAGCCTTGGCGAATAGATCAACCATGACACCATCCGATGGTCCACTGCGCCCGGCGTAACCCGCCATCCAAACCGGTTCGCTGGGAGTGATAACCACCTTGGACACACCGGCTTTCCAGTCGTTTGATTCAGTCGCTGATAAACCACTTGTTGCGAACAGATACGAATGGAAATACAGGATCAACAATAAACGTGATAATTGGCTTGGCATTGTTACCTCGTTCTCAAAATCCCATGATCCTGACCTGTAATCCACGCGCGAAGGATTCACTTTAGCCCAAAATTTAAGTTGGGGTAGGTTGGGCACTCTTGCCCGACTACAGATCCGGTTTTTGACGGGCAGGAGTGCCCATCCTACCGTCGCTCAACCCGACTTCTAATGTGGACGGAGCGCTAGGCTATAGTTGCTCGCCAGTGCTTCGACACAATTTGATTTTAGGGGTAAGTATCAATAGCGGGAGCGCGCCGCGAACCGGGCTCCCCCTCTCCTCAAACATTTTGTTTTGATTCGCTAGTGATTGAAGCAACCAATAAACTCAGAAAATCAAAACAAAATATTTGAGGAGAGGGGATGGGGGGTGAGGAGCATGCATTTGACTCAGTGGCTCTGATCATTTTTCAACTGCCCCAGATGGGCCATAACTCGTTGAGTCGCTTAGCAAACGAGGTTCTACGATAACTATTTGTCGATCACCTTGGGCGGTCATCCAAGCATCTAATTCCGTTCGAAGGCGAGTCAAGCATATCCTGGTCTGGTACGACAGGCAACAATACTCTCGAAAGGTAATCCACTTTGATTTAGGCACTAACTTGACATGTCACACTCTTTGTGCCAAGCTAATCCAAAATAGTATTGGCACTAAAACCACAGAATTGCATTTTCGTGCCGTGTGAAATGGTCGTTTTTTGGGCACCTAATCGACATGAACAACTACATTGGTCGAGAGCAGGAAAAAAGCGAGTTCAGCGCAATCCTGTCCAAAAAGACCAGTTCATTGGTGACGTGCCAAGGAAGGCGTCGGATCGGAAAGAGCCGGTTTATTCGCGAATGCGCCCAAGAGGCCGATTTCTTTTTTGAGTTCTCCGGCCTTCCGCCTCGACCAGGCTTGACCAAGCGCGAGCAACTGGCCGTTTTCGCAGAACAACTCGCAAAACAAACCAGGGCACCTCGACTTACGATAGATAGTTGGGCGACCGCGTTTCAACTCCTCGCCAGTCAACTACCCGCTTTTGGAACTACTGTCATCCTGTTGGACGAGATTTCCTGGATGGGAATCGGCGACCCCGATTTTGCTGGCTACATCAAGAACGCATGGGACCAACTGTTTTCGCGGCGAGCTAAGACGGTGGTAGTACTTTGCGGGTCCGTGTCATCGTGGATTGAAGAGAACATCCTGAACAGTAGGGGCTTCGTCGGAAGATGTTCTTGGCAGTTTCACTTACGACCGCTCGCGCTTCACGAGTGCGAGCAGTTTTGGGGGCGTGCGGCGCCCCGAATCAGTACGACGGAAAAGCTCCGTTTCCTCGCTGTGACCGGCGGAATCCCTCGTTACTTGGAAGAATTGATTCCAAAGCAAACAGCGGAGCAGAACATCGCCCGGCTCTGTTTTCATCCCGGTGGAATGCTCTTCAATGAATTCGATAATATCTTTCACGATATCTTTAATCGAAAAGCACCGACCTATCGCGAGATCGTTCGATCGCTGATTGGCGGCTCACTTGGTGTCGATGAGATCAGCCAGCGAATCGGACGTGAAAGAGGTGGGAGCTTGAGTGCCGCGCTTGCAGAACTCGAGAGTTCTGGTTTCCTCACCAAAGATGTTCCGGCAAAACTGAGCCGTGCTGCTGCGAAGACGAAAGGGCTTCGGCAACGTCAACTAAGGTATCGGCTATCGGATAACTACTTGCGATTCTATCTGAAGTATGTAGAGCCGCACCGTGACCAGATTGCGAAAGGTCGTTTTAAATCGACCACTTTGGAGCAACTCGAGCAATGGGACACAATTATGGGGCTTCAGTTCGAGAATCTCGTGCTGGAAAATCTCGACGCGATCTTCAAAGCACTTCAAATACCTCAACATATCGTTCTATCCGCTTGTCCTTACCACCAAAGTAAGACACAACGTCAGAAGGGATGTCAGATTGATCTATTGATCCAAACCAAACGTTCCATCTATCTGTGTGAATTGAAGTTCCGAACCCAAATTGACTCTTCGGTTATTCGAGAGGTCGACAAGAAACTCGAAGCACTTAAATTACCCAAAAATCAATCCGTTCGAACGGTCTTGATCTACGATGGCCAACTCGCTCCATCGATCGAAGAAGAGCGAGCGTTCGATTTCCTGATCCCCACATCGAAACTGTTTGAGTCCTAAGCGCAAGCATACTGAATTGCTACGTTTTACATTTCGTCAAACGCTTTGGGACTTTTCCCGCGTTGGGTTCGATATTTCTCTTCAAGTCGCAATCTGCCCCACGCCGCGCGCCAATTACCGATGGTAGATGGAGCAAAGTCTTTGGTAAATGGCTACAATCTAAACCTACCGTCCATGATCTTATGCCCATTTGAGTCATGGGAAATCACTTTCCGACATCCGCATCAGTCGGACCGCACCCGGGCAACTGCGTTCATTATCGATCAACCTTAAGTCATTTAGAAACCGAAAGTCATCCCATGATCAAGCAAATAAAGCAAGTGCTCGAGCGGTTTTCCCTGTATGCCAATTCAACTCGTTTTCTCATGCATCATACAAGTTCGATTGCCTTGTTGGTCCTGCCTCTAGCTTTCTTTCTTTTCGGCTGTCGTACAGAACCTTTGACTCAACTTCCCTCCCCCGACCCAAATGATGAAGGAACCACAACCAGCATCAAGTTGGATTTTGAACGAGGGGGCAAAGAGTTAAAGCTCATCGCTGATGATCAATATCTATACATTGAATCTGACGGCCTGGCGGAACACCGGATGTTGGATGGAATTGAGGCAGCGAATCATCTCGTGCCATTGCCTCAACAATATCGAGGTGAAAACTCCTGGAAGATCCCAATTAAGCCGCGTAAATCTTTGAAGCCCGTTTATATTGCGGATAGCTTTTATCGCGGTGTTATCGCAATCGCAGTCAACGGTGTCCCAATCGTTAGTTCTCTGAATGAAGAGCTAGTGCATTCCTTTAAACCTAACGAATTGGATGATTTCGGCGGGCATTGCGGATGTGGGAGAGGTGATGAGTATCACTATCATCTCGCTCCCATCCACTTGGAATCGATCGTTGGTAAAGGCAACCCAATTGCTTATGCACTTGACGGATATCCAATTTTTGGTCTTTGCGATCGAGACGGTAATGAACCGACAGATCTGGACAAATACCATGGTCGCATGGAGGAAGGCGGATATCGGTACTACTCGAGTCGTGAATTCCCTTATGTCAACGCGGGACTGAGAGGGATAGTTGATATTCGCAAAGGACAAGTTTTTCCCCAACCAACTGGTTGGACAATACGATTAGACGACCCCGTCGCCAACGTTTCCTCTGGCGGGTGCAGCTATAACGCAAGCAAGAAATCCTACGAGATACAGTATCTAGGTGGAAATATCTCGAAAATTGAATATTCGCTGAAGGACCCAGACACCGCTGAAATCAAGATGACAGATCATCGTTTTCAGACTACAAGCCAGCTGTTGAGCCGTTGGAGCGCCAACAATGATACACCCCCGCCTCGAAAAGAAGAACCAAAACTTCCAACGACCACTATTAGAGTTCCAGACGGCTTTAGTGGTACCGTTTTTTTCATCCAAGATGCAAGTGCCCCAGCCTTGAAACCTCAATTTGGTAGGCTCCGGATAGATATTCCAAAAGACGGAGTCGTTCGCGTTCCCGACTTAAAGCCAATTGGAGACCACTATTCCATTTATGCCGAGTTTGTTGATGGCACGGCAATACGATCTGAGACGCGAAAGAATGCGGGAGGAACTTGGGTCAACGCCGAATGGGTACCGGCAAAGCAATATGCAGAGCTTACGGACGGAGGAGGCGGTTCGAAAGAGAACGCAAAAGGAAAAATGGTTACTTGGCTTGGATTCCACATTGGAACTAGTGAAAATCGAGGCGTACTGCCATCTTTCCCACCAGGTCTATAACTTGGGGCGTGCGGGCCAATGCTTAACGGCCCGCTCTAAGCAACATAGAACAGACGTAGTCTTCGAAACGGCATCATGCCCACGTTAAATCATGTTCCGCAATGGGTAGATCGCGAATGCGATTACCCGTCGCGGCGTAGATTGCGTTACATAGCGCAGGAGCAAAAGAGGCGACGCCGGTTTCTCCAACTCCCGCTGGTGCCGCTTCGGTTGCGACAATATCTACGAATATCTCGCGAGGTGAATCGCTCATCTTGCACATCCGATAACTATCGTAGTTCGTCTGCACCGCTCGCCCCTTCTCGAAGGTAACCTTTCCATACAAGGCTTGCGTAGCAGCCATGATCGAGGCGCCTTCGATCTGGGCACGGACGCGATCGGGGCTGACGACAGTACCAGAGTCCAACGAGACCCAAACCTTGGGAATGCGAACCTTTCCATCTTTGGTCACTTCCACTTCAATTACGTGACCTGTGTACCCCAAGAAAGATCTTGCGCAGGCGATCCCCAGTCCACGACCTTTGGGCATGCCAGAGGCACGCTTCCAGTTCGCTTGTTCGGCCACTCGACGCAGAACATTCTTCAAACGAGCAATATCAAATGGATACTCTTGTTCGCTGGCACCGCGATTGCCAAGCCCAGCTCCCTTCAAGTCGATGCGGCGATCGGCACCAAGCAGATCCATCAAGTACTCATAAGGATCGCGTTTCGCTGCCACGGCCAGTTCGTCAGCAAACGAGCTGACAGCGAAATTCTGTTGAATATGACAGACTGAGCGCAGCCAACCGGTGCGCACATGGGACTTTGCCTGGCCAACTTCCAAGCGAATGTTCGGAACATCGAATGGCAAATCGGTGTGACCCATCTCAGCTTCCCACGGCTGCGGCAAATCGGATCCTGCTTGAAATGTCGAATTGATTGTGGGGTAGACGGCGCGTTGCAACCATGCTGTCGGTTTTCCTTTTTCATCTACCGCTGCTTCGCAATGAACAGCAGCAATGGCATGGTAGTAATCGTGCTGTAAATCATCTTCGCGCGTCCATGTGACATGGACAGGCCGTTTGACTTGACGACTAAGCAGGGCCGCTTCAACACAATAGTCGGGTTTGCTCTTGCGGCCAAAACCAGAACCAAGAAGTGTCACATTGACCAAAACATCTTCAACGGGCATTTTCAGGGCTGGTCCAACCGCTTGCTGAACCGCTTGTGGATTCTGCGTCGCAGTTAACACGTGGCACGAAATTACTTTGCCGGTTGCATCGGTCGTCACATCCGCTACGGCACAAGTCGTTTCCATGGGCGCGTGCGACAAATGCGGCACCGAGTAATCGGCACGAATCACTTGTCGAGACTTTTCAATCGCGGCTGTGGCAGAGCCCGATTCTCTCAGCACCTTGCCAGGTTTCTTGGCCGTTTCCGCCAACTGCTTGGCAAACTCGACGGTGTTGTAATTCGCATTGGGGCCGTCATCCCATTTGATGTCCAGCGCATCGCGGCCTTGCCAAGCGGCCCATGTGCTCTTGGCTAGCACGGCAACTCCGCCCAACGGCTGGAACATGGGAGCGCCTTGGAAACCCGGGATCTCAATCACGTCGACGACACCAGGTACTTTCTTTGTTTCAGTTGCATCGAACGAAACGACTTTGCCTCCGACCACAGGTGGACGAGCGATCACGGCGAACAGTTGATTGTCCATCCGTGCATCGATGCCATAGATCGCTTTGCCGGTCACAATGTCATTTAGATCGGTGATCGGTATGTCTTTGCCGATGTAGCGCCATTGAGAGCGAGGCTTGAATTGCAATTCTTTTTCTGCTGGCACAGGCTGCTGTTTAGCGTCGGCCACCAATTCACCAAAACCCAACGAACGATTGCTTCCTTTGTGTTTGATCGCATGATTTTCGGCATAACATTGGCTTGCGTCCACATTCCATTTTTTCGCGGCAGCGCGTTCCAGCATCGTGCGGGCTGTCGCACCAGCCACCTGCATGCGTTTAAAGAAGAACCGAATGCTATTGGAACCATCGGTGTTCTGATCCCCTAAGCGTTTGTCACCGATGGCTTGTTGGATTACGACTCGATTCCAATCGGCACCCAATTCGTCCGCCACGATGCGTGGCAAGCTCGTGCGGATGCCGGTTCCCATTTCCGAACGATGAACGAGGATGGTAACAACTCCATCGGGTGCGATCGCTACGAAAAAGTCTGGCGCGAAAGCTTCAGCGTCTCGTTTACGTGGGTCGACTAATCCAGCTTCTTGACCCATTCCAACTTTGCCCATCAATATCAATGACGAAGCAGAAAGCGTGGCCAGAAAGTTGCGTCGTGTGACTTCAGTATTGGCAATACTCATTGGCTCAACTCCTTAGCTGCTGTCTTGATGGCTTCTCGGATACGCGGATAAGTTCCACAGCGACAAATATTCCACATCTCGGTTTCGATCACTTCGTCGGAAGGGTTCTTGTTTGACTTGAGCAGAGCAGCGGCCATCATCATCTGTCCAACTTGGCAATAGCCACATTGCGGAACATTGTGTTGCTTCCAAGCCTTCTGCACTGGATGTGAGCCATCGGCGGACAGCCCTTCAATCGTGGTCACTTCGCGATCACCCACTTCGCTAACCGCAGTCACGCATGCTTGAATGGCTTTACCATCCAAGTGGACCGTGCAAGCACCACACTCCGACATTCCACAGCCGTACTTGGTACCGGTTAGCCCTAGGTTGTCGCGCAGGACCCACAACAGAGGCGTATCCTCTGGTACATCGGCCAGCACATGTTTCTTACCATTGACCTTAATTGTTATCATGACTCGATTCCTGCTTCTGGCCTCGTATCGCAAAGGTGCCTGTTGGTTATCGAGTGATTATAAAGCATGAACTTCGATGAGTGGTAGTTGGAAAAGACAATCAGTTAGATGGTTTTGCGTGAACTGGTCCATGGAATCAAGCCGAGCGTTGAAGGCGTGGTGACCGAAGTACTGCGAGGAGCAAAATCTGCCTCAATCACGATCGCGAATTCTGATAATTTTTGGAAAACACTGTCGGGCAAATGGAGGAACGGGCATATCCACTTTTAGATCGCTTGTTTCTCCATTAAGAAAGTCACACCCATGCTACTTCGTTGCTTTCCGCCTTTGTGTTCCTTGACGGTCGCCCTTGTGCTCGCATCTCCTCAATGTCGCGCGGACATTGTCGTGTATTCAACGGGTTTCGAGAGTCCGACGTTTGCATCCGGAAGCGAGTTGTTGGGCCAGGATGGGTGGTCTACCGCCATTCCACCCTTTTTGAATCCGAGTGCGGCGGTGATCACCAACGCGCGAGCTTCATCTGGCTCGCAATCCTTGGGAATTTCGGGCGGAAATCTGGCAACGGCTGTTGAAGTCGCTCCTTATGCGTCGGTGGGTTCGTATCGAAGACCGCTGAACTACGACGCGACTGGCCAGATTGTTCAGTTTCGAACTGATGTATTCCTTAGCGGCCCGGTGACAGCCGATCGCTTCTTTGGGGGCAGCATGGCAATTCGAGCGGGCGGAGCGACTGTCGCTGAAATTGAGCTCTTCTCGAATGGTACGGTGGGGATCTTTGGCAACGTTCCTCCGAATTCCATTCCTCTGGAGGTAAAGTCAGCGGCGTTGGGTACTTGGCACGCGTTGGGAGTGGATATCGATTTCGTGAATCGTAGCTCCAAGTTCTTTCTCAATGGCGAAGCGTTCAGCAATACCATTGCTTTCAGTAGTTCAAGTGTTGGCAACATCCTCGACCGCGGCGCTTTTGTGACCTATGCACTCCCCGATGGTGCGTCTTTACGGTCCAATTACACTCTCGGTTTCGATAACTTCAGTGTCACTGCAGTTCCAGAGCCTTCGACCATGCTGACCGTCCTGCTCGGGGTGGGGTTGGCAGGGATTGGTAAGCTGCGAGCCCGCCGAATCGCGAGGTGAAACGCAACCAGATGCAGATTTGGTTATCTTAAGTCCCTAAGCGCCGCCTGATATTCATCTGGAGTATCGAAATCGCGCACAGCCAATTCAGCTGGAAACAGCACAAATTCGTGCGGGTAACGTTTCGTTAGCGCATCGACTCCTTCGTGGGGACCAAGTGTGAAGATCTCCTGAGTCAACTCCCACGGTAGTAGGGCTGGATGCCCAGCGATGGAAGTTTCGAGCGTTTCGCCAAATCGAGGTATATGGATCTTTTGCTTCGAAAACGGCGTATCGATCATGGCATCGATTACATGTGTCGATAATCCTGGCAAATCGGCAGGAGCGATAAAGCACCGCATTCCAGGGGCGGGAATTCCACGTGACAGGATGGTTCGCAAACCAACCATGACCGAACCTTTCATGTCCGTTGTCTGCTCAAGAGGATGCACGATCGTAACCGGCCAACGTCGACATGCGTCTCGCAACGCCAGGTCGTCAGAGCGAATCACTACAATAGTTTCAACAACTCGGCTTGTTGTCCAAGCTTCGAGCACTCGATCGATTACAGTGCCCATCGCTGCGGTTTCCAAGGCAAGGCCCTCTGAGGTCTGAGATTCAGAGGGTGTAGGCACTAAACAAGGTTTGCGCGCTGGCCAGGGCAATAACAATTTGGGTTGCCCCATACGGCGGCTGATACCAGCCGCAGGAATGATCGCATAACATGGATTCACTGGATATGGTTCCGTCGGTTGCGAGTGTTTAAGATGTAATTCCAACAAAGGCCTACGGATATTCCGAGTTAAACGCATGACACACAATATCGTAGACCATCATCGCTTAGTTCAAAAGCTGCTTGACCGACGCGAGTCGTTTGTGACGGTTACCTTGGTTGAGATTCGCGGTAGCGCTCCACAGATTGTCGGAGCCAAGGCGATCATAACCAACAGTGGTATTGAAGGGGGCACAGTCGGCGGAGGCAAAATCGAAGCGGCGGCCATCACGTATGCCCAGAAGTTGCTAGTTCAAGGTCGACAACATGCCGAGTTGGTTACTTGGAACCTGCAAACCGAAATTGGCATGACTTGTGGCGGCGAAGTCAAGCTGTTTTTCGATGTCTATGCAACTGCTGCGTGGCCGATCGTCGTGTTTGGGGCAGGGCATATTGCCCAAGCACTCGTGCGATTGCTCTTGAATTTGGATTGCCAAGTCACTTGTATTGATACGCGGCCTGATTGGCTCGCCAAATTGCCAGAAGATAACAAGCTAACCAAACACTGCGTAGAGACACCGCAAGAGTTGGTTGCGGTTCAACCCGCCAATGCGTTTTTCGTATTGATGAGCAAGGGACATGCCACGGATTTACCCGTGCTGGCAGAAATCCTCACCACTCGCAGCGCACCGTACGTGGGTGTCATTGGTAGTCCGCAAAAAGCGAGCGTGTTGCGACGCGATTTGAAGAGCCAGGGATTATCGCAAGAAAAAATCGACTCGTTTCATTGCCCGATGGGTCTGCCGATAGGCAACAACACACCCGCTGAAATCGCGATTAGCATCACGGCCCAACTGTTGCAGTTACGCGGACACTGAAATGAAGAGGTTTCTAGAAAATGCCCCACAGCCCACACGATGACGATTTGACCAGCATTCCGAACCTGTCAAACACTTGAACATCTCCGCAGACAATGCGACCATTGCCTCGATCGATAATTCTGGAGTAGTTTGCGTTTGGCACAGCTCCGACGGTTCTTTGATCGCTCGCTGGAGCAATGTCGCAGAAGACAACAATGCTAAAAGCGACGATGCTGCGCCAGCGGTATTCATGAGCCCTGACAAGCAATATTGTGCTGCATCGTTAAACGGTACTACGATGGCTTGGCGGCTGAGCGAGCCTTCACCCGTGTACACCTACAAACTCAAGGGCTCACGTGTTATGGGGTGGTCGGACGCACCACTTGCGTTGCAAATCTACACTGGTACTGAGAAACCAAGTGAAACTATTCGCCAAAGGCAAGTAATTCAATTTCCACAAGGTGAAGAATTTGACTATATGGTATCGTGGGAGCCACATAAGAACGCGGAACACCAATACACACTATCTACGGTAACACGCGCAGGAGAACGGAAGAGACCGCAGTGGATCGGCACTGCTACTTATACCCTTTCGACGGGCGACGCAAATGTTAGTGCGGGAACCTTCATTTTGGGCACAAAAATTATTGTCGTAAGCCTAGAAAGCCATAGTCGACATGTTGATGCATACAGTTCCTCAGTAAATGGCCAATTGGGAATTCGTCCATATAGTTTTGGAGCCAACAAGTTTGCACACCTGACAAGCAACGGCTACTTACGGCTCTGGGAATCAGGTGAGAAACTCTACTGGACACTTCCCGTAAAGTACTCCGCTAAGAGCAAACTCTCCTACTCCGCCAACCGATTTTGGATTGCCGATGGCAAGCAGATTCATGTACTTGATGGGACGCCGCGTTCGCTGAGTAAACGAGACGAAACGCCTTGGCTGCGATGGGTACCTGACGTTACTGTGTATGCTTGCCTCCCCGGAGCGTTTCTCCTCGTCATACCAGTCTGGCTTTTCGTCGACCGTGGAATTCGTATGAGTCATACGGCAAAATGGCTAGTCGGGGCACTTAGTATATCAGTTGGGCTCACCATAATTACGCAAATTGAAGCCCCAGTTCAATGGAGTCCACTCCACATTCCTGCGACAGTATTGATGAACTTGTTGGTTGGGGTTGGAATTGGTGCCCTTGTTCTAGAGCCATTGCGAATGGTGACAGTTAGAAAATGGAAGATGCCACTGGCTGGTGCTATGTTCGTTTTGATTGCAGTTCTCGCCAAGATTGTCTATGACGTGTGGCCCAAGCCTTGGGCCCTTGAGTCTACACCATCAGAATTCGGGTACTTTGTCGAACATGTTTTCGCTTTCCTGGTTCTCCCCGTGTGTTTCGGTGTACTGCTTCTGGTGAATCGCTTAAGGACCCCGACGATATTCAATGTGCCAGCTTGGGTACGTTTTGCTATGTGGGGTCATGGGTCTTTATTCGAGCTTTTGATTTCATCAGTCTTTTGGTTTGTGATATTTGGAATTGGTATGGCGTTCATATTCAATCTATTCCGATTAACGCCAGATATGATTCAGCAAAATGTTAGTCCGTATGTGATTCCTTTTACCGCTCTCGCTCTTACCGCCGCATGCTATTATCTCGCTGTCGCAGTTTGGTTAATTCGCCATGGGGGCTGGGAGACGCACGTCAAAAACAAGCTTGACGGTCGAGAATCGCGGTAGCGGTTTACAATTTGTTGGAGCTACTGACAAAACTAAACTATCTTCAATTTGTTTTTTCGTGGATGATCAGCGTATCGTTCACAGCAAATTCAGACATTAACTGTCGTTGACCACTTGGCCACAAGACTTCTATTTTTTCGATTGCTTGGGCGGTTCCCAATCCGAAATGCAATTCCGTTCCATAATGGCTTTGATAACCCCGACCGGCATGAACGAGGGCTACTTGTTTGTGACCATAGCTAGTAACCGTTACTCTTGCTCCGATCCCCCAACGATTGCTTTGACGACCAATCAATCGAACTTTCAGCCACTGATGCTTCCCCGGCGTCTCGTTACGGATAATGGTGGGCTTGGCGTTCACATTTAGTACGACAGCGTCAATGTCGCCATCGTTGTCGAGGTCATCAAAAGCTGCCCCCCGACTGCTTTCGACAACCTGCATTCCCGATCCAGCTTGGCGGGTTACGGTCGTAAACTTGCCTGCGTGATTGAGCAATAGGTAATTCGTGACCTTTACGTCAGTACGGTCATCGATAAAACGGATGTTGTCCATGAAATGTCCGCAAGCAAGAAATAGATCACGGTCACCGTCGCAATCAAAATCGACCGCTCCCACGCCCCAGTTGACATGCGGGTGAAGTGAGTTGTCGATTTTAGCCACGTTGGTTGCATCTTGAAAAAACCCTGCGCCCTGGTTGAGGTACAACACAGGCATTTCGTCTTGGTATGTCGTGCTGAAAAAGTCTAGCCGAAGGTCACCATTGAAGTCGGCACATTCGACGCCCATGTTGCCGTTTTCACGCCCTGAGCGATCAACAGCTAATCCAGCCAACAAGGCTTGTTCTGCAAAGTTCCCCTTGCCGTCGTTGACCCATAGAAAATTCGGGTAGCTATCGTTAGCTACAAAAATATCGCTATCTCCGTCCTCATCAAAATCACCAGCGATCACTCCCATTCCCGGTGCCACACTTTTCTGAATGCCTGATAACTGCGAGATATCGAGAAAGTGTCCGTCACCCAAATTCCTGAATAATCGATCCGGCGCTGGCGGGTAATCATGTGGGCCAGGATGGAACTGGTGGTTACCGATCATGCGTGTAATGTGTTTGTCGAATGAGAATTGAACGTAGTTAGCCAAGTAGAGATCCAGTAACCCGTCCGCGTCAATGTCGGTCATTACGGCTCCGGCACCGAACGCGTCATTGGCTAGGCCACTGCTGGCCGTCACATCCGTAAAGCTGCCATCGCCATTGTTCCGATAGAACACGCTTGGGCCAAAGTTACTAACGAATAAATCCCAATCTCCGTCTTCATCGTAATCCCCTGCAACCACACCTAGACCATAGCCCTCTGTACCCAGGCCAGCAGCTAGCGTTACATCCTGGAAAGTCCAATTACCGCAGTTGCGATACAAGGCATTGCCATGTGTTGCAAGTTCTGTCCCAACATCCAATTTGGGTGTGCCAGGAAGAGGTTTGCCGCTAAGCAGGTAAATGTCTTGATAGCCGTCGTTGTCGAAATCAAAAATGGCCATACCTGCAGTCACGGTCTCGACAATGTACCGACGGCCGCTTGCGCCATCGCTATGACGGAAATGGATTCCGCAGGCATCCGATACATCGACCAAATTCACCGTGTTTGATTGGGGATTGGCTTGCTGATTTGCCTGTTGAGCATGGGAAGTAGAAATGAGCATAACGCTGACAAGCATCGGGATCAAACCAGTGCGAGCAATATGAACAAAGTGTGACAATCCGACAATTTGCACTTGCGTCACTCCTGTAACAACACGTGCAGTTGGTTTGGCGTCAGGCCCTCGATGCGTTGCACGTTGCCATCCGGCCAACGAATTTGCAAATCGATCTTGGACGGTAACGATGCCAAACCAAAATGAAGCCGTGAACCATAATGGCTTTGGTAACCTCGTCCCGAACGCACCTCTGCTGTTTGAGTTTTGCCACCCACAGTCAATAGGACGCGAGTTCCAACGGCCGATCGATTGGCGGTGCGCCCCTTTAGTTCCAACTCCAACCAGCTATTGCGATGCACCGTTTCATTCGTGAGAAATTGCGCAGCCGAATCGCAATTTAGGATGATACAGTCGATATCGCCATCGTTGTCAAAGTCGTCGAAAACCGCACCTCGGCTGCTGGCAATTTGCTTTAGGGCAGGACCAACTTGGTCGGTTACGCTGCGGAATTGTCCGCGACCTTGATTCTCCATCACGCAGTTACGAACCCCATAGTCGGTTCGCGGGTCAATCTCCTTGGCGTTCTCGAGCAAATGACCATTGCAAATGTAGGCATCACGATCACCGTCGCAGTCGAAATCAACTAGGCCGACACCCCACTTCACATGCGGAAGTACTTCACTACTGATCTGGCTGATTCGGGCGACATCTTCGAACAAGCCCTGACCAAGATTGCGGAAATGCATCATCAATTGATCCGAGTAATCGGTCACCACAAGGTCATCGTGTCCATCGCCATCCAGGTCAGCAGCATCGACGCCCATGCTGCCATTGGCGGTGCCTCTCAAATCATACGCAACTCCCGTTTGCAACGCTGCTTCGGAGAATTGGCCGTGACCGTCGTTCAGGTATAGCAAGTTGGGTGCGCCATCGCAGCAAACGAAAATGTCGCTATCGTGATCGTCATCAAAATCGCCAGCGATTACACCCATACTGGGTCCAGCGACTGAGGCCACTCCCGATTGTTGACTGACATCCGTGAATGTCCCGTCGCCATTGTTTAGAAACAGACTGTCGGAGTCGGGAGGAAAATCGCGAGGTCCTGGTGAGTATGGGTAGGCCTTGGGAGCCAGTTTCTCATGGCGTTCGTAGGAGAATTTAACGTAGTTGGCAGAGAAAAGATCTAAGTCTTGATCATTGTCAACATCCAGCCATGCAACTCCAGCGCCGAATCTGGTGCCATCAGCCACGCCTGATATGTCGGTTACATTGGAGAATGTCCCGTCACCGTTGTTTTGCATCAACACGTCAGCTCCAAAGTTGGAAATACACAAGTCCTCGAAGCCATCGTTATTGAAATCGGCCGCCGCAACTCCCAAGCCATAATTGTTTTCCTCGCATCGCGAGGACGTGGTCACATCTTGAAAAGTGCCTTGAAGGTTCCGATAAAGTTGGTCGGTAGGTGAGTTTGGAAGCGTAGCCCCCGGCAAGGCCGCACCGTTTAACATATAGACATCTAGCCAACCATCATTGTCCATATCGAAACTAGCCAATCCTGCCCCTACGAGTTCGACCAAGTAGTTCTTTCCGCAGCTACCATCCTGATGACGAAAGTTGAGTTGAGCCTCGTTTGTGCGGTCTCGAAAACGTATGGCTGTCGGATTAGGCTTGACGCGTCCTTGCGCCTTGCAAACGGTGGGGAACAACAACAATAAACCCAACGACAAGAAGAACATGGCAGGCACAACTTGAGTAAAGCAATTCAAAATCGACTGCGCAGATACATAAGAACTATGGCGTTGTCGTTGTCTGAACATCTTTATCGAGTTCGTCTGCCTTTCGGTTGGCGGCCACGTAGGCATCCTGTAGTCCTTCAGCTTTATACGTAGCGGCAAGCAATCGGTAAGCAGCGGCGCTCGGTTGCCTTTCGACAACCTGCGTTGCCATCGAACGTGCCAACTCTATTTTACCAAGGCTTAAGTATAACTTGGCACTTGCGGCCTGCGCAAGCACACCCTGTGGGTCGATTGCCACAGCAGCTTTTAGCGCTTCCTCAGCCCGTCGGCTGTCACCTACCTGCACCGCTAAACTAGCCAAGTTGGTGAAGTTGACCACGTTTTGGGGATCGAGTTCGATGAGTTTTTGAATGAGCAACTGCTGATCTGCTAGTTGATTTTGTTGTCGAGCAATGCTGAGCAAGACTTGATAGGCGCCGATGTTCTTCGGTTCTAATTGAGCGGCCCTCAAGAGCAGCGCTTTCGCGGCAGAACGTTTACCTTGCGTTTGCAAGAAAGTTGCCACGGAAATCATTACGTCTACAGCAATGTGCGTTAGTGCCGTGTCGTACTTGGCCTGAAAAACATCTTGCTCAAATTGCTTGGGCCGTTTCAGTTTGGCGATGGCTTCGCGAATTTCAGCCGATTCCTGTGTCTTGCCCTGTCTCATCACTGCCGCATTTAATGCAAACAATAGTGGTTCGTTTTCGCCCCCCAAGTTGATCGATCGTCGCAAACTAACTTCAGCGTCTGCGGGACGCCCGGCTTGATTCTGAATCCTACCCAAGGCTTGCCAAAGTCCAGCCTCCTCTGGGAATTGGTGTACTCCCTGTTCTAAAACCGATTGGGATTTCTCGATTTCTCCCATGTTTTCAAAGGCCTCACCAAGTTTTTGAAGCATCTCAGGTGAATTGCCCCCTAACGATTTGGCTTGATCAAGTACTTCAATGGCCTCTTCGTTGCGACCTTTCTCCATTAGCAGAGTCGCCAAGCCAACGTATGGGCCCATGTACCTGGGAGAAAAACTGATGCACTTACGCCACCGCGCCTCTGCAATTTCTGATTGCTTAAGCTCAAAAAAGATTTGAGCGGCAAAGTGGAAACTAGCGGCTTCGGCGGGGTAGTCATTAGTCAATTGCTCGGCCAGCAATTTGAGTTCGTCCTGCAGCAAAGCGACGTTAACGGACGTTTCCCCTGAAGGAAGCTCAATGGTTGCCGATGGTTGTGGTAGTGGTTTGTCTGGAGCATTCGCTCCCACAACCGTTGGCTGCTCGATTCCTTCTATGCGTTCTGACGATTCGTCGTCTGGCAATGGAATCAGAAATGCCGCGACCAAACAAATGACCAACCCAAGGCCGATGCCAACGACCGTTGCACGTACCAAACTGGCTTGTTTCTTTGGGCGCAGTGAAAACTTGGCGTCAAGTTGATTGGGTTGCAACTGTCGTTTGTTCATTCAATTGCCGGCCATTACTTGCTTTCAAGTGCAAAATCGATAACCGCTGCGCTGTTCCCCACCTCAGCATTTAGTGCTCCATCTGCATTGTACTTGTCAGGTACTTCGCCTTTCGGCTTGGCCTTGTACTCTGTCCGCGTCGCACTTGACCCGCCCGAGGCCATTTGAGCTTTGTAAGCCTCGATGTATTGGGGACTGCCCGGAGTTAAGCCTTCCATCGGATTTGACTTCTGTTGTTGCGGCATCTCACGAGATTTGATCTTCACCGAATACACTCCAGGTTTCAGCCCGGAGTTTCCTCTGGTGGCAGCAACATACTTTCCTTGCAGATCGGTTGATGCGACCCCCGCTTCTCCGGGGCCCGATGGAACAAAAGTAATAACCGCATTGCTTACCGGCTTGCCATCCAAGGTTACGGTCCCTGTAACTCGAGTTAAACCAGTTCCGCCACAGCCAAGTGCGAGACTAACGAAGCTCGCCAAAATTATCGTTCGCATATCAATACCTACGAAAAATATAGTCGTAAAATGAAAAGAGCGGTCGCATTACCGCAACCGCTCAGGTTAATTCGCAGAAATCTACTTAGTTAGGAATTGTGGAAACTTCGCCACCACTCCTGCTGCCAAGTGATCCCCAAACACCGTAAGCGGAAGGTCCGCCATATATTTCTTGGAAACCAGGCATCTGCTGTACGGCAGCTTGATTTCCTGTGTCAATCGAATCCGAAATGAATTGCACCGATCCATCCGCCATGGTCATATTAGCACCACCAGTGTGGAAGCTGGAAATCGAACTCATTTCTTCGTTATCATCGCCCCAACCCCAGTTACACGATGGGCTGTTCGGAGGCAACATTGTGGTAAAACCTACGAAGTAAGGACGCCCGTCCCAAGCGCGACCAGTATGCGGTCGCTGGATTTCACGAGTCGGCGGAACCAACTTGCGACGACCATTTACCGAAGTAACACGAGCCAAACAGTCGGCTGGTGCCCATCCACGGACTTCCTGCACAACACCGCCGAGGATGTCATCAATACCGCCGCCACCGGCTCGCTCGCCGAGCATCACGGTGTTGGACGTGCCATCGGTGATTCCGCTGATGGCTAGATAGCGGTTGACTTGGAAGATACCGCGATTGTCGCGGCTTCCCCAAGCGCTCGGTGGAAAGTGGTTTTGGAAGTATTGATCGCCCATACATGCTTTGTAGTTCAACAGACATGGGCTTTCATTGCGGTTTGGTGGAGCTGGGTCAGAAGGGCAGATAAAAGAAGAGATATCCGAAGTCCAATTCTTTTGATCAAGCCCCCACACCTTCGACGGTGTGTCGTCATAGGCCCAGTCGGCTTGTCCTGCCCAAGGACGTGGCAGACCAGGGCCTGCTGGCCTAGCCCGTGACATCATGGCGTTGTAACGAGGAGCTTGCTCGACAAATGGCAACAACCCAATGGTGTAGGCATAACGTGCCCAAATATCCATCCCCAAGCCGGGAGAAGTTCCACGCAGGTCGCCACCCAAATGACCAAGTGCAGGGAATCGTTTGTAGGCAGACTCATAATTGTGCAACGCCAACCCCATCTGTTTCAGATTGTTGGAGCACTGCATACGCCGCGCCGCCTCGCGAGCTGCTTGAACGGCCGGCAACAGCAGACCGACAAGTATTCCTATAATAGCAATCACAACCAAGAGTTCCACCAAAGTGAAACCCCTACGATGACGTAACATAAAACCTCCTCATCTACACAGAGAATAGAAAATCGTAACGTGCTGATAAGTAATTCAATCGGTCAACGATTATATCAGACATAAGCAACCCTTCAAGGGAATTGTGCACACTTTAAGGGCCTTAGTCGCAGATTAACGGTGCTTAACCGCAGCTACTACATTACGGAATCGACAGGAATTGTGGCTGTCTTGCCTGCGCGGCTGGACATAGCAAGCAACAAGCCAAAAACGGCAAGATTCACCGAAAACATCACCAAGATGCGATTGGCGGTCCAGGCTGGAAAGATGTTTTCGGGCTTCTCTAACGGGGTGGCAACACCGTGGAGCAATACGATTGAAATGATGCCAAGAACGAGACCGATCAATCCGCCCGCGAGGCAATCTCCCAATGGACGTGAAAGGCTGCCAGAAACTGCACAAGCAACCACGCTGGCCACAACCATCGGCCCGGTAAGTGCCGCCCAACGAAAAATCCAATAAGTAGCTGAGGCACCTTGGTATTCGGTCCGGGCCTCCTGCATGTGCCCAAGGTAGGCACCCAGTACACCCGCACCAGCACCAAGTAACATGCCGGCCAACCCTCCACGGACACGTGCGGTCGCGGTTGGGTTTGCCAAAAACCCGCTCAGCCCCGCCAACACCGCTCCCCATATTCCAAAGGTGAAACAGCTATTCTTAAAATCCAAGGCCCGGTAGGCTTCGATCATTTCGGCCGACATACCACCCTTTTCACGACCTTCCGCTTCAATTGCCGCTGTACTATAGATTGGATGAGTTTTCTGTAAGGCGAACCACATGGCTAGGGTTACTACAACACAAGCAATTACGGGAATGATATGCGTTCTTAACATGATGGCTGTGCCTGAGACGAGAAGCAGATTATAAACCGTTTAAGTTGCAATAGTTTACTTCTAATTGCCGGTAAAGATACTCTTTCACAGCTAACTCGTCTACTTGCGGGAGTGTAGACTGAACTCTAGGCTCTTCTTGAGTTTTGCAAGTATTCGGTCGGTTTACCTTTACTTAGACATCTTGAAACCAAGTTGATTAACCAGTGAACAAAACGCTACAGTGGTTTTCAGTAATATTGGCCTTGTTTATCATGACCGCTTTGGCACTGGCAATTGTGGCGATCCAGCGGACCGGACCCGTCAACTCCGATTCCAATTCATTGTCTTCGGCCAGCCCAACCTCGCAGATCGGTCCAAACTCTGGCCAGTCGACTGCCAAATCGCATTCGGAATCGACTAATCTCGAGTCGACTGCTCCACCCCCGGCGACTGCCGCATCTGCTCCCAAGTCCTTGGATGCCCGGGTGTCCATTCCGACCTTTCAACTGAGTGTCGATAAGGCAGAATTGGAAGCCGAAGCGTTTGGTGCTGCGGATCAACTGCTATCCAAGCGGCCCAATGATGCTCAATCTCTGCATGTTTCTGCGGTTTGCAATTCGCAGTTCCATAAGACGGCCGAAGCCCAAAGACTTTGGTTAAGGTGCATCGAACTGAGTCCAAAAACCGAAACATACTATCTCAATGTAGCCGCCAACGCCCTGTTCCGAGGCGAGACCGAACTAGCCTTGCAGACTCTCGAAAAAGCTGAGGCTGTTGGCATACAATCGGCCGACATTGCGCATCATATGGCGCTTGCGCTAACGAGGCTTGGTGAGGATGAACGGGCCGTCGAAGTGCTCAAAAAGTCGTTGCGAAAAGATGCGAACATGGCAGCCCATTGGATGCTGCTTGGGCAAGCGGAATTGAAGCTCGGTCGATTACAGGACGCAAAGGCGAGTTTGAACAAAGCCGTAGATTTAGGCGCGCGGAGTCGAGCCATGTACCTTGCTCTGCTAAACACTTCTGTGCGATTGGGCGAGAAAGACCAAGCGGCGAAATATCGCGAGATCATCGAAACATCCGGAGACAAGCCGACCGATGACGGCCGCGAACAGTTTCGCGCTATTTCCGATCGAGAAGCCAAACGTGTCTTGATCACGGTGCTCGGCGAGGCCTGTGTCGTCTATCGCGATGCGGGCTTGTTCGAAGACGCCGAGCATACAGCCCTTCGACTTTTGGCCCATGAACCCAACAACTATGGCACATGCATGTTTCTTGCCGAACTATATCAGAATCGGCAAATGTTTGCTGAGGAAATGGTTGCCAGACAACGCATGCTTGAAATCAATCCCTCAGAGATCCGCAATCATTTGCAGGTCGCCCGCATATTGGCTGATGCGGGTTACGCAAAACGCTGCGAGGCCAACATCAAGTTAGTCATTTCGATCGCCCCGCAAAAAGCGATTGGATATGCGGCCATGGCAGAGTTTCTAGTCTCGCAGAGTCAGCCCAAACGCGCCCAATGGTATGCCGAACAGGCGCTGGTGCGAGAACGTAGCCCAGCAGGATTCAAGTTGCTGGCGTCGATCTTGCGGGCTCAAGGTAAAGAAACTGAGGCCCAAGAAATTGACAAAGCGGCGACGAACATCAAGGCGCCTGAACGATTATGACGCCGATAAACTCGATGACCTCGTGTTCGTAACTACAACGAATAATCAGATGACGCAGATGTTTCTCATGATTAGACTGATACCATTGAAGCTCACTGTCCCTTGGCTTGCGCTAATGTCAATCCAACCGGCCTTTGGTCAGTCGCCGCCTAGCATCATCCGTTTCAGCGATGTTAGTGCATCGTCGGGCATCAAATTCACTCACGATCATGGAGGTCGTGGGCAAGCCTACATCGTCGAAGGTGTTTCTGCCGGCCTGGCAACGTTTGATTACGACAATGACGGATTGATTGACATCTACTTTCTAAACGGACGCACACTAAAGAACTCTCCCGCCAAACCGGAATTGCGCAACGCCCTATATCGCAACAATGGTGATTGGACCTTTACCGATGTCACCGAGCAGGCCGGAGTAGAAGGAGGAGGCTATGGATTGGGGGTTGTGGCTGCGGATTACGACGGCGATGGCGATACCGATCTGTACTTGAATAACTATGGGCCAAACGTCCTATATAGAAACAACGGCAATCGAACCTTTACGGATGTCACCACTGAGGCTGGAGTTGCTAACGGGGAGAAAGTGGGGGCTGGAGCTAGCTTTTTTGATGCCGATGGTGATGGCGATCTCGACCTGTTCGTTGGCAACTATGTTGACTTTACTTATGAGAATCACGTGGAAATCCTACGTAATGGCAAGCGATATTATGCTGGTCCACAATACTATCGCCCCGTTCCAGATACTTTCTACCGCAACGAGGGCAATGGCAAATTCACCGATGCAAGTAAGGAATCAAACATTGGCTCTTTGGCAGGCCCAAGTATGGGTTTGGTTGCAGCCGATTTCGATGACGATGGCGATATAGACGTGTTTGTTTGCAATGATGGCGAGCCCAATTTCTTGTGGCGCAACGATGGCAAGGGGCACTTTGAAGAGGTCGGGCTCTTGATGGGTGTCGCGTGCGACTTTGACGGCAATGAGAACTCGAATATGGGGGTCGATGTCGCGGATTACGATCAAGACGGATTGCTCGATTTGCTAACAACGAATTACCAAGCCGAGTTACCGGTCTTGCGAAGAAACCTTGGCGGTGGAATTTTCGAGGACACAACTGCTTCTGCCCACATTCCTCATTCGCTGTTCCCGCATGTGACCTGGGGCGTTGGTCTTGTCGACTTTGACAACGATGGGGACCGCGATGCTTATATCGCGTGTGGGCACTTTGATCAGGTCGAACTTGTTGACGACAGCACAGCCAGACGTGTTCGAAATGTTTTGCTGGAGAACATTGGACGCAAGTTTCGCGATGTCACCCCCAGCGGCGGTGATGGCATGGCGATTGTCGAATCAAGTCGCGGGACCTGCTTTGACGACCTGGACAACGATGGTGATGTGGACGTCGTGGTATTGAACTCAGGCGCCGCACCTAGCATCCTTCGCAATGATACCGTCAGTCAAAATTCCTGGTGCCAAATCGAACTCAATCAACCTGGGCTAAACCCTCAATGCATTGGAGCTAAAGTATTCGTCAAGTACGGTCAAAAGCAGCAACGCTTTGATGTGCTCGCCGGACGTGGCTATCAGAGTCATTACGGCTGGCGCATTCATTGCGGATTGCCTAAGGATACCGAACAAGCGACTGCCTTGGTGCGTTGGCCCGATGGTGTTGAACAGAGCTTTGAACTCAAGCTCAATCAGCTTCAGCGCATCAATCGATCGCCATAAAGCAGCCACGAGCGCCAGTCAACTTTCTTGAAGACATCTGGATGCAATAACAACAGTCTTGGACCCATCATGACTACATACTTGCGATCGGTTTTTCTCGTACCCATTTTCCTATTTTTCGTGTTGTCTGTTGCCATCTCGCAAGAGAAGGCGGTGGAACCAAAGCCTCAGTTGCCTAGTGAATGGTTCGGCACTTGGAAAGGGGAGGTAAAATCTCAATCTCCTGATGGAAAAGCGAACACTTTTCAAATGGAACTTGAGATCGGTGAGCACGCCGAACGAAATCGATTGAAATGGAAACTTACTTACTCGGGCAATCAGGGGCGAAGTGAGCGCGACTATGAACTGATCGCTGACGATCCCGCGACCGGTCGGTATACGATCGATGAACGCAATGGTATTCGAATCGCCGCCTCTCTCGTCGGGAACTCGCTGCTATCGCATTTCTCCACCGGTGGGCAGACGATCTGGACGCGATATGAACTGATCACGAAAGAGCCGCCGGTTATCCTGTTCGAATTGGTTTCCGCTTCTAGCCAATCGGCCATCACCTCACAGGTTGAAGGTCAAGAAGTGATTAGCCTACAACCTGGGGCTTGCCAAGTTGCCCAATTAACTCGAGTTGTACCTGACTCAAAGACAACCACTGCAAAGAGCCACAAATGGACCGCTTGGGAGAAACTCGACACCGAGCCCTATCGTGGCAAGCAAGACGACATCTACTTTGTGAATGAACGTGTCGGTTGGTATGCCAATGGTGCAGGCAAAATCTTTAAGACGACCGACGTTGGCAAGACTTGGCAGAAGCAGTTAGAGCAGCCAGGAACGTACTTTCGATGCTTGGCATTTATTGACGAGAATCATGGTTTCGCTGGCAATATCGGCCCTGGCTATTTTCCCAACGTTTCGGATACCTGCCCACTCTATGTAACAAAGGATGGTGGTACTTCATGGCAGAAAGTAAACACGATCGAAGGCCCGTCTGTAGTTGGCCTGTGCGCACTTCAAGTTCTGAAGGAAGAGTTTGTGAATGCGGGCAAGCTGGATTATCGCACAAGATTGATTGGTGTTGGTCGTGTCGGTGGACCAGCCGCCATGATCGTTTCCGATGACCTCGGAAAAAGCTGGCAGCAAGTCGATATCTCCAAGCAAGCAGCGATGGCATTCGATGTCCATTTCTTCAATCGCCGCGAAGGATTTATTGCAGCCGCTTCGGATGCAGACGTCGCCCAGTCCCATGCATTGATACTTCGAACCAAGGATGGTGGTGCCACTTGGGAAAAGGTCTATCAGTCTTCGCGTCCTTATGAACTCACTTGGAAGATGTCGTTTCCCACCGAGCAAGTCGGCTACGTTACCATCCAGTCGTACAACCCCGACCCGAAGATGGCTGATCGCTTCGTTGCCAAGACAATGGATGGTGGTACGAATTGGCAAGAGATACCACTGGTCACCAACGCCGCGGTACGCGAATTCGGAATAGCCTTTCTGAATGAATCGATCGGTTGGATCGGTGCGATGCCTCATGGTTTCTTTACCGACGATGGAGGCAAGAGTTGGGCTAAGGCAGACATCGGTAACGCCGTCAACAAAATACGGTTGGTACCCAATGGAAACAAGAAGCTAGGATTTGCAATCGGGAGCGAAGTACGTAAGTTAGATATCAGCGAATAAAAAGCCAGCGAATAAATGGTGTCAGGTACCTTTTAACATTGCATAGGTTGAAAATGGAAGTCTCGTCCGACTTGCGCAAGCGCTGACTAAGTCCAGTTGGGGATTGCCAAATTGAAACCTAGGATCGGTAAATAATGAACAGTTGGCGTGCGCACGTTGTCCGTCCTATCTTTGTATGTTGCTGTTTGTGGATCTTCTCCACCGCACATACGCTTGGCCAAGAGTCATCACCTATTTCCAATTCAATTGGAATTCGCATGGTGCTCATTCCTGCTGGTACTTTCACGATGGGTGCCAAGGATAATGAGGGAAGCACTCCTCGCAATGCAACTCCACAACACGAAGTAACGCTGACCCATTCTTTTTACCTGGGCGTCTTTGAAGTAACCAACGAGCAATACGACAAGGTTATGCGGACGAAACCTTTGCGTAATGAAAATGCCAAAGTTGACAACCTACCTGCAGATACGATGAACTGGGAACAGGCGGTCCAGTTTTGCGAAAAGCTTTCAGAGCTTCCCGAGGAAAAACTCGCTGGTAGGACTTATCGATTGCCAACTGAAGCGGAATGGGAGTACGCCTGTCGCGCAGGCAGTACGACGCTTTATAGCTTTGGCGATTCGCCCAAAGACCTCGGTGACTACGCGTGGTTCGAGTCGAATATACGAGACGGCAAAACGGCGCCGGCGGCTCGGCGGGTAGGACTGAAAAAGCCCAATGCTTGGGGACTGTACGACATGCATGGCAACCTTGCCGAATTCTGCCACGATGTCTTTTCCGATTACCCCAAAGGCCCAGTTACCGATCCACGTGGCCCCAAGGATGGGTACAACCGCGTTGTACGTGGAGGCTACTGGGGCGGGCTCGCCGACCAATGTCGATGTGCCTATCGCAACGAATTGGGCGGCGCCAGTAATACGATCGGCTTTCGGGTCGCAATGAGCCTGCCTCATCAAATGAAACCGAACAAAGCTGTACAAGAGGTCTTGCTTTCAGAGTTTGATCTTTCCAATCAATTGGATCATCAGCCTCGCGGTAGCCAATTGTTGCCTCGTCGCCTCTTGGATTACAAAGCACTGAAAGAATCTTATTGGCACGTCGCGGCTTTCATGGCTGATGGGGCCGATCCGAACTCCAAGAGTGAAAATGGAACACCGATTTTGTTCCATGCGATCGACTTTTCCGAGATTGAGATTAAAAACTTGTTGTCAAACTGGGAAGTCGAAGCCCATTTGAGGAGCATTCGAAAGCAACCCGCTTTGCCAAGACCACAATTGCTGGTCGCAAAGAATCTTGAGGCGATCTTGGCTGCCGGAGCTGATCCCAATCTTTGCGACCAAGATGGGCAATCTCCACTGCACTTTGCCATCAAAAACCAGCGAACGAGTGCGGTTGAGTCACTAATGAAGTTTGGCGCCGATCCTAACAAGCCTGATGTGTCTGGGTTGTCAGCGATCGAGTATGCTAAGGAGCGAAATGTTGGTGCATCACTTCTTGCAGAGTTGACTAGTGATCGAAACAACATTGAACGGCCAGCACGAATACCTCCACCGCGCGTCATTCGAACTCCAGATCAACAGCTTGGAAGTACCTTTTTCCGCGCCATGGGAGGCGGAGCATCGATCGTTTATTCGGCCGACGGTAAACATCTCGTTACTGGCGAGACGGAACATGCCATTCGAGTCTTTGATGCCGCGACCGGGCAGAGACAATCCGTCATCAATACACGATTTAATTATGTATCGAACAATTACATCTGGTCCTTAGCGGCTATTCCGAAATCGCCAATCGTGATAGCGTCAGGTGGAATTGGTTACCCCCTCCGATTTTGGGACATTGAAACGTCTACGGAGGTTTTGAGACTGCAATGCAATAGCAACCATGCATCCGTTTCGCCGAATGGAAAATTCTTATTTACTGGCGACTATCTTTGCCAGATCGAATCGACTAATCCAATTAAGCTGTCAGGCAATGCTCGCGAATATCGCGGCAAGAACGCTCAAAAGATCGATGTGCGATTTTCTTTCTTCACGCCAGACAACAACTATTTGATCTTAGTCGACCGCGAGAAAGTCTGGGCGTGGAGACTTTCGGACGACGAAGTGGTCTCATTAGCAGACTCAGACGGCAATTCGCTATCAGAAATTGCCAGCGCAGATTTGGCAAAGGCATTCAAAAACACGACTGGCAATCAATCCAACGATATTCTGGCTATGGTGGCAACGCCGCAGTTCGCACGTCAGTTCAAGCCAGGGGACCCACAAGTTCTGAAGGCCAACAAGCAGTTATTGCAAGAACTATTTCAGAAGACGGAGTATCGTGCATTCGCCTTTTCACCGGACAATCGATTTCTTGCAGCACGTGGAGTTGCGAGTTGCATCGATATCTTTGATCTTCAGAATTTTGGCAAACGAATTACCTACGATGGACACACCGATGCTCTACTGGCTGTCGCTTTGTCGCCTGATGGCAAGTGGATCGCTTCGGGCGGGATCGATAAACAGGTAATTGTCTGGGATCGATCTACCAGTAAGGCTTTTAGAACGATCTCGCTAAAATCGGTTGTTCTATCGCTAAAATTTTCGGGAGACAGCAAACAGTTAGCGATCGGCGATGCTGGCTCCAATGTTCACATGCATGACCTCGCAGTGAATAAGACACAAGTTTGGAAGGCGCGAGGCCGAGTAACGGGATTGCTTTTTGACGACAAACAGAACTCACTCGTGGTGCTGAGCGAAGACTTGCAACTTTGGGACGCAAGGACTGGAAAGGTGCTTTCCACTTTGCCTGCTGGCAATGCCAAGTTTGGAAAAATCGCAAGCTCGACGTCGGGACTAATACTTGGTAGCGCGAACCATCAATTGGATGAATCGAGAACTCGAAACGTTTGGTCAATTCAAGGGAAGAACCTTGTTCCCAAGGCGGAGTTATTTGGCGACACCGATAACAAAGCATACCCACTGGCAACAAACGTTTTTGCCATATCGCGCGACGGCAGGAAAGCAGCCGCTGCTTCGAATTGGGAAATTCGAGTTTGGGATTTTGACAAACGTGAACCGTTCTCGCGACCGTTCGTAGGCATGACCTGCAACGTAACCGATATTGAATTCTCACATGATGGAAGATACCTGTCCGCTGGGTGCGATGATGGAATGGTTAGGCTTTGGGATGTGGCCACCGCCCGACAACTACTAATCATGGATGCCGATGTTGGTCGCATTGCCGACATCGACTTTTCAGACGAAAACGGTAGTTTGGCTACTGCCAACGGCGATGGAACCGTTCATGTATGGAATATTACCAACCATCTCACCGATGGCTTGTAAAGCCCAATTCCTTCGCGAGTGGACCGACCGCGGTACTGAATATTGGCGAAGTCCTGAACAGTTTTAGTCCGAATTACACTCGATGATCATGGCTCCGATATGGTTCGCACCGCCGACATCGACTTTACGGACAAGAACCGTAGTTTGATTGCCGCCAGAGGACTAAATGTGGTAGACTCGACGTTGAATCATTCGAGTTTTCCGGCAACCGCAACTAACCAAATTAGCTGCCTTTAGGGGGCGATTGGCATGCCGATGCACGACTGGTCGCGCGTAGCACCAGGAACTTATCACAACTTTCATTTGCGTTGGATTGCCGCGATCATGGATCAGCTTAACGGAGGCATTTTGCCTGCGGGCTGCTTTGCCATGGCGGAGCAAGTCATTGGTGGCCCAGAGCCAGACGTTGTTGCCCTCCATTTGTCTGATAACCTGGATGCTCAAGACTCCGGGACGTTGGTGCTCACCAAACCTGAGACGCGTCCGTCCACTAGCATCGTGATGAAAGCGGAGATGGAGCGTTATGCACAGAAGGCGAATCGTATCGTCGTAAGGCATTCGGCTGGTGAAGTTCTCGCCGTCATAGAGCTGATTTCACCGGGCAACAAGAACTCGAATCACGCGGTTCGGTCGATCGTGGAAAAGTTGGTTGCTCTGCTGCGTGCAGACATTAATCTGTTGATCGTGGACCCGTTTCCACCGGGGCCACGCGATCCCAACGGCCTGCACTCGCTGATTTGGCGAGAGATCGATGATGCCTCCTTTGTGATCCCCTCCGACCGCCCACTGACGATCGCTTCGTATCAATCGTTGCCGACTAAGACAGCTTGGGTCGAACCGATCGCAGTCGGTTGGCCATTGCCCGTGATGCCTCTTTTCTTGCGTGACGAGTTCTATGTGAACTTGCCGCTCGAAACGAGCTACCAAGAAACCTGGAACGCAATGCCAATCGAGCTCAAGCGAGTGATTGAGCAATCTTGAGTTCCTGTCTTCTCTCGTGCCGGGGAACTTAACGACAGCTTTCTAATTATCCGATTGTTTTTTGAGTCGTAATGGGGGCGGGTCGTTGGCAGGGGAATCCGCTGATTTGACTTCCTTGATAGTAAGGACTTCGGGTGATTCTAATTCGTAGATCTTGGATGGACGCTGCTGATTCGCATCATTGGCTGACGATTGCTGTTGATAGATGACAAGAACTTTCGTTACAAGATTTTTTTCGACTAAGCTATGGATATGCCGTATTCAGATGAAACACTTTCGCAACCACCGCGACCTCGATTCGACTCAACGCAATGGAGCTTGGTATTGCAGTCTCGTCAGCGAGGGACTTCGGAGGGCCAAGCCGCCCTCGCCGATTTGTGTCAACGCTATTGGTACCCGCTTTTCGCGTATGTCCGCTGTCTCGGGTACGACATGCATCAAGCCCAGGACTTAACACAAGGCTTTTTTGAACGCCTAATCGAAAAGAACTACGTTGGCGATGCGGATGCATCCAAGGGAAAGTTTCGCACGTTTCTTTTAACCTCACTAACGCACTTTCTGGCAAACGAACACGATAAACGAACGGCACAAAAACGGGGCGGCACGCGAAAGCAGCTTTCGTTGGACCTGGAGGATGCAGAAAGACGATTTGCGATTGAACCGTCAGCTAGCGAAACCCCTGAGGCGCGTTACGAGGAACAATGGGCTAGGTCATTGCTGGATCGAGTCGTCGGCCAACTTCAAAAAATATACATTGATGCGGGGAAATCCCAGCTCTTCGAAAACCTGAAACAGTACCTGGTCGGTGCCGAAGTTGAAACAGCGGGAGCGATCAGCAAACGGCTGGGCATGAGTGAATCCGCTGTGCGTGTTGCCGCCCATCGGCTGCGGACTGAATGTCGAAGTATACTGCGAGCAGAGATCGCAGCGACTGTAGCGGATCCTTCTGAAATCAACGACGAAATCGCAGCTTTGTTCGCTGCTTTTTCGCCCAAAAAATAGATCTTGCACGAATTTCGTGTAACGTTTTTTGAATTTTGCTTCATCTATTTTGTCTGTTCCCTCTCTTGTATAGCGCTATGTCAACGATCGATTTTCCGCAGCACACATGCCCGCGATGCGGTACGCCCATTTGCAGAGGGCTGACTGCTGGTCTGTGCCCAAAGTGTTTGCTCGCTGAAGCTATGGCGGAAGAACGCAGAGCGCAAGATGTGCACGCTACGGATCCTGCAGAAACGATGGACGCAGCGCCCGGAGCACGGCCTAGGCGTGTTGGCGTTTCACTTGATTCTACCAATGGACCCATTCAATTTGGCGACTACCTTCTTGTTGAGGAACTTGCGCGGGGCGGCATGGGAGTTGTGTATCGTGCTCGCCATCAGAAGCTTGGCCGCGAAGTTGCTCTGAAGGTGATCTTGAGTGGCCAATTCGCATCACAAAACGACGTGCGCCGTTTCGAAATGGAAGCAGAGTCTGCAGCGGCGCTGGATCATCCCGGAATTGTCCCAATCTACGAAGTGGGAGAACATGACGGGCATCACTTTTTCACGATGAAGTTGATCGAAGGGGGATCACTTGCGAAGAAGCTGCCCGAACTGAGAAGCAATCTTCGGGCTTTTGTATCGATCCTTGCCCAGGTTGCCGACGCAATCGATTACGCTCACCGTCGTGGAATTTTGCACCGCGACATCAAACCTGCCAATATTCTCCTCGATACCGATGGTCGCCCGATCGTTACCGATTTGGGCTTGGCCAAGCGCACCGAAGCCGATAGTGACTTGACGGGTACGGGTGCGATCGTCGGAACACCTTGTTATATGCCGCCTGAGCAAGCGTCGGCATCCCAAGAGATCACGACTGCGGCTGACGTCTTTGCAATTGGTGCGATCCTATACGAAGGGCTCACTGGTCGTCCGCCTCACTTAGCCGACTCGCCAATCGCGACTTTAATGCTCGCAGCAAAAGGTGATGTGCAGCTGCCAAGCGAAATCAATCGCAAAATCGATCGCATATTGGAGCTGATTTGCATGAAAAGTCTGTCAAGCGATCCGCGCCAGCGATATCAATCGCCAGGATTGTTGGCGGATGATTTACGTCGTTGGCTTGCTGGCGACTCGGTTTCGGTTCGACCCAAGTCTTTCGTATCGATCTTCGGCGATTTGGTATCCGATCAACTTCGGTCGGTTGTCGGCGCGATGCTGATCGGAATCATTGGTGGCATGCTGACCGCATTACCCATTTACGTCAACATGGCGACCGAAGTTTTCGGAGGCGAGTACTCGCTTATCCATTTGCCGGAACTACGCCAACATCTACCGCATTTGCGACTGGACGACCCTTGGTGGTTGAACTTACCAAAATGGATAGGCAGAATTGGTTTCTTGATTGCTGTTCCGTGTTCCCTACTGCTGGGGCTTGCGATTCAGACTCTTGTTCGCCCCAAAGGAATGCGACAAGCGATCGCTATCGGATTGGTCGCCGGATTGTTGATGACCATCGTGCAATTCAGCATGTATGGAATCGCCGCTAGTTGGCGAACGCACCAACTGATTAACGCAGATCGAATAGATTCGCTTGCCAAGGCTAGCCTAATGCCTGAGCCAGAACGACAACAAGCGATCGAGCGACTATACGCAGAGTATCCGGATCTTAAAGATATTGAACCAATGGACCGAGCCCGATTGCTTGGAAAGGTCGTATCAACGCAGATCATGCTCGCGTCACCACGCATATTTATTGGTACGCTTGGAATCTGTCTGGCATTTTCAATCATCTACTGTGTCGCCGGAACAGCCCATGCCAATCAGTTGTTTGAGAATCGTGTTAGGTGGTTTTCCATTTTAATGCGTTATATTGAAGTGATGATCCTACTGAGTGGATTGATGATAACAATCGTGTTTATGGTGATGTTCACTTGCGGGATGGTTACGAACGAAAAAGGAGCCCTTACGCTACCGAAAGAGTCGTACCCGATCCTGGCCCTATGGATTGTTGGCACAATCCCTGGTTGGAAAATGGCCCGCTGGTTTATCCGTTGGCCAATTTATATTGCTTGTGTTTCTCTCGCGTTGTTAATCTTTGGCGCTGTTGCACGGCAGCTTAATTGACAGCACGGGCATCCATGCGAGAAAATAATCTGTTTCGCCTGAATTCACTCAACCAGCGAATGTCACATCAGACTTCGAAATCTACTAACCTTTCCCTGATCGGAACCCCAGTATGTTAATCACTGAAATGCGTCAAGGCGTACCATGTTGGTTTGAATTGGCGAGTACCGATCCTGAAAAGAGCTTCTTATTCTACAACGCGCTTTTCGGATGGAATCGTTCTGACATGGACATGGGGGCGATGGGCATCTATTCCTTTCTTCTGAACCAAAACGGATGTGTCGGTGCATTTTGCAATATGCAGGAAGATCAAAAGGCGCAGGGAGTACCATCGTATTGGGGCGTCTACTTTGCAGTTGTCGATTGCGATGCATCGACGGCCCGAGT
Organism: Ottelia alismoides; assembly: GCA_037367405.1. NCBI lineage: Eukaryota > Viridiplantae > Streptophyta > Magnoliopsida > Alismatales > Hydrocharitaceae > Ottelia > Ottelia alismoides. Next base: position 1,137,796 of record JAZKJV010008684.1, read on the forward strand.
TATCGAGCTGGGTGGCGCGGTTTTGATGCCGCCGATGGATGTCAGCGAGCATGGTCGAATGAGCGTGGTCAGTGATCCTACCGGTGGCGTGTTTTGTTTGTGGCAACCGAAAGCGGGTGGCGGGAATTTTGTGATGTTCGAGGACCTCGCCATCGGCTGGGTTGAATTGGCTACGCGTGACACACAGAAAGCTCGTGAGTTTTACGCTTCGCTCCTGGGGTGGACTTACACCGAGTCGCCCATTCCGGTGCCGAACTCCGGTAACTATATCGAAATCTCAGTCGGTGATACTCGATATGGCGGCATCTTACCCATGAACGCCGAATGGGGTGAGATGCCTCCGCACTGGGGAATCTACGTCATGGTCCCAGATGTCGACGCCTGTTGTGCAAAAGCAATCGAACTCGGCGGAAGCAATCCTCTCCCAGCTTTCGATGCACCCGGTGTTGGGCGCATCTCAATGGTCACCGATCCCACCGGCGCCAATTGCTATGTGATTCAATTGCAACGCTGATGAGGTTGATGAAAGAAATGCCAAGGCAATTTCCTAAGCTAGGTTATCTGTCATGACAAAAAGATGTTTGACAAAAATATAACAGCGATCGTATGTAGAGGAGCAAACAAATTAGAGGCGGTGTCTGGGTCAAGGCTGATATGGGAAACGCCGTCAAAAAATTCGATTGGTACCGAACGGCGCAAACAGGCTCAATTCACTGTGGGTGGATCACTTCGCACGAGTTATCGGACGTGGAGCCCGGAGGGTGCCAGTCATACGGCGGAGTGAGTTATCCGATGGGTAACCCGCTACGATGATGGAGAATACAAATGCGAGAAACACCGCAACCGGGTAGCCCCAAATTGGTCCGCGGAGCACCGCGCAGAGTGCCGCAAGCGTGAGTAGCAAACAGATGATGTGAAAGGTGTACAGTCGCATTGGCTTGCACGCAATAAATTTACGTGTCGTTCGCATTGCTGTTACTACGGCCAGCGGGAAAAGGGTGTACTCACGTCTGTCCTGCACACCCAGGATTCTACCGTGAGGACCAATGCAAGTCATGCGAGAGACACAAACTTTCCAATTCCTCCAGTCGTTGCGGAGCATCGGCGAATGACGCTAGTATCTCCCCGTACGGTCGGGACATTAGGTCATCAACCGTCTTAATCCCAAGTTTGTTAAGTGTGTTTCGGCAACGAACGGACAACGGTAAATCGATGACCAGGACTGCCAGTTTCTCAGAATGGGTATTCGCCAAACTCAATGGATTAGATTGTGATACTTCAGGCGAAAATCTCTCTATTACAACCCGCGTACCGCAATCAGGGCAGTTGCCCTGCGAGTGAGCCAACAATCCTTCCGCAACGAATGTCATACAGCCGGTCAATTGAAAGTCGAATCTGCGTCCGCATACGGGACAGGGATTCAGAACTTCAACGCGTGAAGAGTCGTTTATCATCGTGACCGTCGTCTACATTCCACTGTTCGCCGATTCGTTGTCTGTTCGGAACGTCTCACTTTATGACATCCAAGCTAGCCGCGTAGTTCGAGTTCCCTGCAATCGCGAAATGGAAGATCAACAGAAAGAATAAGCCTGCACTGAAAAACAGCATTCCACCAAACAGGATCGAAAGTGCAGAGGTGTATGTGCCTGTCACAATGTAGGATTCCTGAGGGTCAAGTTCATTGTAGCGAGCGCGGACAATGGAACATTTCTTTAGCTTCTCATAAAGTGGCCTATGCCCTTCAAAACTCGATGCTGAGTAGGTGGGATGTATTTTATTGCCCGAGTATTGCTTGCCGACAACTTTGTAATCGTACTGGACAATGACTTCGTAAGAATCCCCATCTGAATCCGAATGTGTCTTGATCTCACGTCTGGCAAGTTGAGCCTCTACGGTTGGCCAACTCTCAATCGCCCTTGCCTTGACGATGCCTCGGAGCGCGTAAAAGACGGCTCCTGCCCCAAGTATCATAAAGACCGAGCAAAACGGATAGATGATCCAAAGAGCTTTCATCGGGCACGTTCCTTGGCGTCATGGAACTCTGGAGTGTCTTTACATAGAGCAAAGGGTATGTTTCTCTTCGCCATCGAATAGCGTGCGCAAACAAAAAACTGTGGCTGAGATCACTGCCCAAATCACCCCATGCGGTAACCAGTACTGTAGCGTATTCTGCTTAACGGATTCCGTTGATGACAAAAAATGTTTGACAAAAAATAAAGGCCGCAGATTGGATTAAGCTAGTCTAGCGAGGCGTTAGTTACCAATCAACATTGGTCGCGAAGCAAAAGGCGATGACTAGAAGAGTCATTCAACCGATGCAACGACACTCAATTAGCATCATCCTCCGCGATGATAACGTGCGGTGCTAAAGTCATCCGCGGCGATGGATAAAGCCAATCCTTAAATTGATTGTATCGGGAGAACCATGTGTCTCCAAAAACAGGGCGAGTAATGCCACTGCCAGATATAAACAGCGTAGGTTGGGGTGCACTAGCAGGATGAACTGTATGCCAAACTTGAAATACGGTGTTGCGATTAACTGGCAAGAAACTAAGGCCAACAATAGTTAGCACCAAAAAAGGACCAGTAACGAAACGGAACTTCCTGATCATTGTTTTATCCCACACGCTAGTGCTTCAATGTACCAATCTGCTTCAATTTGTTTTGGGACGCGAGCTTCTCTCTCCCAGGCATACTAGACGATTGTCTCAGGATGTTGAATTGAGAGTTTTAAGTTGGCTCTCAGGTCAACTCACGGATCAGTTTGCCGTCGTCGGTCGCTTGGGTAGGGCTGCCGAAACTGGTCGTGAACTGTGTAGTAGGTTGAATGTCGAATCGGTGCAGGATAGTAGCCATAAAATCTGCTACGCGGTATCTTTGGCCTTCTATCTGCGATCCATCGCGATTGGTTTGGCCTATCACTTGGCCACCGGAAATTCCAGCACCGGCTATGACTACGGGCGTAACGTCAGGGAAATGGTCACGTCCGTTAGCACCATTGATGGTCGGCGTCCTGCCGAATTCACCCATCCACAGAACTAGCGTTTCATCCAGCAAACCACTGGCCGATAGGTCCTCCATCAATGTGGCCCAAGGCCGATCAAGCTGGCCACATAAGTCTCTCACGGCGTTGAAATTGTCGGTATGTGTGTCCCAGCCACTGAGCCGCACTTCTACGAAGTTCACTCCGGAATCCAACAATCGACGAGCCAATAAACACTGCTGGGCAAAATCAGTTTCTCCGTATCGCTCGCGCGAGGCCTTGGGCTCCAACTCCAGGTTCAATGCGTTCATAAAGTCAGTGGTCACAATTTTCCCAACGCGTTTGAGCATGGCTTGTCTGCGTTCTACGATTGGTTCAGGATGATCGGCATCGAATTCTTCGCTTAGTTGGCTGATCAGGCTAAGTTGGTTACGTTTTCGTCGCAACTCGTGTAACAGTTCTTTAGCCTGGCCCGCATCTTCAATCACAAACGGCGCATGATCGGGCCCCATATATGCCGGCCCATGCGCTCGACTGCCGACCGATACATACTTGGGTATTTCAGTGGCAGGAGTATGCCGCGAGACGATGGAACCAACTGCCGGACGGGGGAACGATGGCACTGGAGAAAATCCGGTGTGCATCGTGTAGTCGCCTCGCTCATGATCGCCTTCGACGGATGAAAGATTGCGAACGATGGCTAACTTGTCCATGTGCTGGGAAATCAGTGGCAGGTATTCACTGATGTGCATACCTGCAACCGAGGTAGGAATCGAACGCACTGGCCCGCCAGTCCTTGTTCCAGGCTTGGGATCAAACGTATCCATTTGACTTGGACCGCCTTCCATCCATAACACCACACAGCGGCGAGCCCTTGATGCCAAGGTTGTTGAGAACGCATTGAGTTGCGACGCCCCGAGCCATCCACACAAGCCGCCGAGCCCACTTAACATCAATTGGCGTCGATTCCACGAAATCATGCTTGGTTTAGACATGCTATGTTTCTCCCGAAAACAATACCCGTGATTGGTTCGCCAGCACAAAGTACGCTTTATTCAATGGTTGAAGAAGAATTCGTTGGAATGGACTAGTGCAAAAGCAACTTCATCCAGCGAACGATTGGCGCAACGCATTCGCTGTTGCTCATTAGGCAGGTGGCCCAACGTGCGTAGAAAAAGCTCGTCCAACGAAGTCGTCGGCGCTTTGACTTTTTCTGTTAATCGCATCATCAAGCCCTGAACGGACTCGCGGTACTGATTGGTCTCCGTAAAGTCGTCATCGCTCGAGCCAATACAGTAACCGATCATTTCCGACCGTCTTTCCACCGTGAATGCGATGTTCAATGCCTGGGCGATCGAGTCGATCAATTGCTCCGGCGTTAGCGGCTTGATGGAACGTACCGCAAACAACTCCTCATCGGCGGCAGTATATGAACTCTTGCCAGAACGCTTAACCGAAGATCGCTGGTAGGCTTGCGAGTTGCAAATCATTCGAACCATCGAACGTACATCAAAATTCTGCTGGCGAGCTTCGTTCGTAAGAAAATCCAACAGAGCCTGACTGCTGGGGGCATTTTGCTGATTGAAATCATCTGGAGTGGCGACGATGCCACGGCCCATCAATTGATACCAGATTCGATTGGCGTAAGTTCGAGCAAACGGTTTGCATGATGTAACCATCAATGCGAATTCGTCACGCCAGAGGGCGGTACGTGGTATCGCCGACGTAAAGAACTTGGGGCGTTCATCGACATGAACGTCCTTGGTAGAGTCCGTTCGATCGCGCAGTTCGAAGTTGTCATCGGCAACCTGTCGTACGTCCATGCCTTGGAAAAACTTGGTGACGTTCTCGAAGTCGCGTTGGGTCCAACGATCGAACGGATGATCGTGGCATCGAGCACAATCCAAGCGAACGCCCAAAAAGATGCGTGATACTCGCACTGCAGGTTCTTCGCGATGGCGAAGCAAGAACGCGGTTTCACCGTCGAGTGCTACGAAGCCTCTAGCCGATATCAAACGATACGCAATCTTATCGTAGCCGACCGACTCACGCAGGCTCCGTTCGAGCCAGCCACGCAGCGATTGCCTCGCAACTTGAAAGTCCTGTCCGTAACCTACCAGCATTCCTGTCCAGGTCTCTGCCCAACTGGACGAAAATTCTTCCGAACTGAGCAAGCGTTCGATGGTCTCATTGCGATTGGGATGCATTTGAAACTCACGAATCTCTTCCAGCGTAGGAATCCTGCCTGCCAAGTCCAGCGTCACACGCCGCAAAAAGACATCGTCCGAGCACACTGAAGCCACTTGCAAGGAACGTTGGTCGTGTTCTCTGGCCAAAATCGAATCGATGGTCGACTGCCCCCAGCAGTTCACCGCGCCAATGCACACTACCAATGCGATTGACCAGGAATTCGATAGATGTCTAGAAGTCGTCATTGGCCAACTCCTGCTTGACCCGATCCACTTCACTCAGGATCTCTTGCAGCGCCCACTCATGTTCTTCCTTGAGCGTGTATCCGTCATCGCTGGCATCAAAGTGATCGCTGATCCAGGCCCCCAATCCGTCAAAGTATTGTCGGCTTAGTCGGTCTTGCAACGATCGCATGACCAATGATTTGCCTGCGGTGGTTTGGTAGGCCTTGGCCAGAACTGGATGGTCGATCTGTTTGCCAAACTCAACAATGTCCAAGCCTCGGCGCCGGAACGCCCGTACGCTGCGCAACCGCTCGCGTGTTGCATTGATAACGTCTTCTTGTTGTTCGGGATTGACCGTCCATTTGCTTTCGTCAGACTCAACAAGCCACTCATTCAGCCAGTTCTGCAAGGCTGACTGAACGTCAGCGGCAGGCGTTCCCATGTACTCAATTGTCCGAAAGGCGCTGATGCTCGAAGTCAGCAACTCGCGCCAATCATTTGGGACACTGTCGTCCAATTGTTTGGCCATAGTCAGAAGGTAAGGTTGAAGTTTGGCTGCAACCGTTTTGCCAGCCGTATACGTCTTCAGTTTGTCTTCAATCTCAGCTACAGCCTCTTCATTGGGTACCAGGCCATCAGCTTTATCGATAAAGATGTTTTCGAGATAGTCGAAGTAGCCATCAATCTTCTCATCAATCGAGTAATCTTCATACATGCTCTCGGTTGCAATCATGGCCGCAAACAACCTCTCGGTCATCGCCGCTCGCACAGCTTTCGATACCGCATTGTGCTCAGACAAGTCATTGCTCCATTGCCCCAACGCGCGACTGAGTCGATCGGCCATCTGCGCGGCACGGGACAGTCGTTTGAATTGTTCATCGGCCAGACGTTTTGCGCCAGATCGAAAAACAAGCCGGTTGTTGCGATCGAGAACGAATATCTCCTCCCATTGTTCGCGCACCGCACGATAATCCGGTCGCACACGGTTCTGAACTTGTTCGACATAGACTTGCGCCGGAGCATCAGGGTCGAGGAAATATCGTTTGACCAATTGATCGGCTTCGTTATCGTTCCGCAAACGCGAGCCGTATTGTTGAAGCACCCTGGCCACTGTGGCCGTATCTTCATCAAACTGTCTACATGCTTTTTCAAATCGAGCGGGAAATTCTGCGTGTTCTTTCTTCAAGACGAACTTCTCACCCGAACGTTCAAACATTTCACCGACAAATGCTAGAGTAGATTCCGCTTCTGCTTTTTGCCTTAACTGCTCTTCCCACTGCTGAACGACGTTCGCCATCACCACTTGACCGGCGGGCGAAGCGACGGCTTGTGTAAACTGCCGAACCAACTCGCGGTCATCATCTCCGCGCGGCGCCAACTTTTTTGCCATTGCGGTCAAGGCTGCTTCGCGTTCAAGCGGGGCCGGGACGTTTGTGGCTGGTTCTTGCGATTCGAATTCATCATTGAGATTGGCTTGCCGCGCATCTTCGGCCAGGGGTGCAGATTGCTGGCCCAACGCAACTGAAACAAATTGCGGTCGAACAAAAGCAGAAAGGAACATCAGGCTAAGAACAATCGCCCACAACAGTCGCTTACTGCGCGAATCGGCATCCGTCCGGTCGGCCAACAATTTGCCAATACGATACGCCAGCGAAGCTCCACCGGCAGACCGAGCAAACACCGGCGACGCGCGAGGATATTCAACCAACTGCAACAGAGCACGCGCATAATCGGTGGCGAGAATCGAACCGTCGCGCAATATGCTCTCATCACACCTTAGCTCCGCACACTCATCGAATCGTCGCAGCGCGTACCATGCCAATGGATTGAACCATTGAAGAATGGTTAGCAAACGGGCCAAGAGCAACCACCCCACATCACCGTTCTGGTAATGCGCTAGCTCGTGACGCAGAATTCCCAGCCGCTGCTGCCGAGTCAACTCCTCCCAAAAATCGCTGGGGACAATCACTGTCCAGCCCCTTGCCGTGATCGTCAACATGGGCCCCAAGCTCGCATGCTCAACCAGCTGAATAGGTTTACCAACTCGACAACTCTTGAGCAAATTCATCCATTGTTTTTGATACGTCGAGCGGGCGGCTACACAATCTCTTAAGGCCACTTGAAGGGCGACAATTTGCAACAGATATCTTGCGACGATGACGCATGCCCCGAAAAGCCAAGCAACGACCAAAGATCGAATGAGTGTTGTAAGAGTATCTGCCGCATTTACCGTATCTACCTGGATCGTTTTGAACCCAAGTTCTGACGGCATTGCTCGGCGATATGCCAATTCGTGATCTGCCGGCGACTGGACAAGTGAGTGTCGATCTGCCTGAGCATTGCCGACAGTTTGGTTCTTTAACCAACTAATGTGATGTTCATCAAGAATGCGATCTCGCCGGGCCGCAATTGCAGAATCAGCAGCATCAATCTCGCTGGTTCGTGCAGTGCCCTGTAACTCCACAACTCCGTCATGCTCGATGAATACAGATTCTTCTCCGACTGATCCAGTCACCGGCGCAGCTAGGATGCGAGAAGTTGCGATTAAAGAGCTTGACGAGTCGAATGAGATTTGGTGATTAGGCCAAGGCGTGCTGATCGAAACTGGATAGCGCACATTAATCAGGCAACCGGCTGGCAGCAACACAAGGAACCAGGCCAACTGTTGCCAGCGTAGCGATTGGATTCTCGACCAGCGGATCAGCCAGTAGATCAAAGCTGCGGCAACTGTAATCCAGGCAGTATTGTGCAACAACAGCATGGCTAGTTTCTCTACATCGAGCGACATGGTTTACCTCGCTTGGCGTTTTTCGGCATCTTTGATTAGTTCTTTTAGATCGCTGATCTCTTCCTGACTGAGATCGCGGTTGTGGAGAAGCTGGGCAACTAGAGGAACGACGTTGCCACCTGCCACTCGTTGGACAAGAACATCCAAATGGTTCGCGCTGACAGATTCGGCTGAAACGCTGGCCGAGTATTTACTCGGTCGCGTATCGGTCCGATGGACGAGGCCTTTTTCGACTAATCTATTCAGACGCGTTTGAATGGTCGTATACCCCAACGGTCGACCAATCGCTTCGTGGGCTTCGGCCAGCGAGAGTTCCCCACGCTGCCAAAGCATGCCAAGCATCTCCATTTCACCTGGCGAAAGTTTGCCACTTGCTTTTTTCATTTAACAGCTCCCGTTGGGACACACTCACAGACAACTGAGCACTTTACTACTCATGTCGTATAATTTATACGACCACTGTCGTAAATGTCAAGAGAGCAAAAAAGAAGTGCCAAAAAAGCTGTCGGTTACCGTCGCCGCGACAATTCAAGAAAGCGAGCTCTAGGGATCACCCAGCCGAAGTAGGCTGTGCGTCGGGCGCTGATATGATCGGCGGCTTGGGTGCATCGCATTGGGCTGCCTTGCCTGGAGCGACAATCTTGTCAACATGCTGATCTCGCAACTGATTGATGGCGGCGATCAGTTTCCGCACATCATGACCAGCAGCAGCCGACATTTCATGCCGTACCCTGCGAATTTCATCGTAGTTGCTAAATGCTGTGCAAGAGAAAATTCAAATTCGAACACTTTCTACTCAAACAAACCTTACGCCCGAAAATGCCATGGTCCCCTTGAGCAATGGAGCCAACGCGATAATCGCAAACGCAACAACGAAGACTGTGATGAAACGCTTGCCCCAGAATGTTGTAGGCACAACGGATTCCGTTAGTGACAAAAAAATGTTTGACAAAAAAATAACAGCCGCAGATTGGATTGAGCTAAATTGCTTGTGTCGGGAGAACCATGTGTCTCCAAAAACAGGGCGAGTAACTCGTGTGATGAAACGCTTTGCTCCGGAATATTGTAGTCTCGTAATGGGCACCTTTTTTTGCACGTCATCAGAATGCTACGACGGAGATGTTTCAGGATTGATGATGCGCGCGGCGATTTCGGAGAAATCGCCCTACGAAAAACGGCCACACACTGTATGACCGTTTATGGATTCAAATTGCTATTGAAGCAGCATTACATGGCTGACGATGGATCAGCTGAGCGATCTTCAGGTTCTGCACTTGGTGGTGGCGCTTGCTGCAACAACGGGAAATCTTCTTCCATGGCTGCTGAACCACGATTGACCAAGTCTTCCAAAGCTTCGCGGCGGTAGGATACTTCGGACTCTTGGAACGATCGGAAACCGGTACCGGCCGGAATCAAGTGTCCGAGAATCACGTTTTCCTTCAAGCCAACCAACTTGTCGACCTTGCCGGCCAATGCTGCTTCGGTCAATACCTTGGTGGTTTCCTGGAAGCTAGCTGCCGAGATAAAGCTGCTACTTTGAACCGATGCCTTGGTAATACCGAGCAACTGAGTGCTAGCGGTCGCTGGCTTGGGCTTCTTGCCCTTGGCTGGCTTGCCGCCCAGTCCTTCGATTTGCGTGTTGGTTTGTTCAAGAGCTTCCTTGGGAACCAACGTGCCAACCGAATACTCGCTGTCGCCAGGATCGGTGATCTTCAAGCAATCAGCCAACTGGTTATTCACACGACGGAATTCAAACTTGTCCATTACCAAACCTGGTAGCAAGCTAGTGTCGCCCGGCGATTCAATCTTCACCTTACGCAACATGCGAGCGATGATGATTTCAATGTGTTTGTCATTGATATCCACGCGCTGGCTACGATAAACCTGTTGAATTTCGTGAGTGAGGTACTGCTGTACCGCTTCTTCACCACTAACTCGAAGGATGTCGTGTGGAACAAGAGGACCATCAACCAGAGCTTGACCGGCTTTGACGATGTCGCCTGTGTGGACCAAGAATCGTTTACCGTGTGGTACCAAGTGCTCGTGCTCAACACCACTTTCACTGCGAACGATAATCGTTCGTTTGCCACGGCGTTTGGTCTGTTGAATTTCTACCACACCGTCGACTTCAGCGATCACGGCAGGATCCTTGGGCTTGCGAGCCTCAAAAATCTCAGTGACCCGAGGAAGACCACCGGTGATGTCGCTGATTCCCGACGATTCACGAGGCATTTCAGCCAGTTCTTTACCGGCCGTTACCATGCTGCCTTCTTGAACGGTGATCACAGCACGCTCTGGCATGTAGTAAACGTCCAGTGGTTTGCCTTCGGCATCTTCGATCACGATTTGTGGGTGAAGGTCACCCTTGTGATCGACGATGATTCGGCGAGTACCACCACCTGGATCGCGCTCGATACGCATGGTTTCGCCTTCGACCACGTCGTCCAAGCGAACCTTACCGCTGACTTCGCAAAGGATCGGAATCTTGTGCGGGTTCCATTCGCAGAGGACGGCGCCCTTGGCAACTTCTTGTCCTTCGGCAACCATCAGTTTGGCACCGGTTGGCACTTCATACTTCTCGATCTCGCGACCCTTGGAATCCAACAGCGTCACTTCGCTGTTTCGTGTTAGAACGATTTCAGCACCTTCTTCGTTTCGAACACTACGAATGCGTGCGAAGCGAACGGTACCGCCCTTCTTGGCTTTGATTTCGTTCTCTTGAATACTCAAGTTAATCGCACCACCGATGTGGAACGTACGCATCGTCAACTGAGTACCGGGTTCACCGATCGATTGAGCAGCGATGATACCGACGGCCATACCTTCTTCGACTTGAGCACCCGTCGACATATCCATGCCGTAGCAGGATCGACAAACACCAAGCGAAGCATCGCAAGTCATCGGGCTGCGGACTTGAATTTTCTCCAGTCCCATTTCTTCGATCTTGCGAGCGATTTCCATGGTGATCATTTGGTTTTCGCGAACGATCATTTCATCCGTCACAGGATTCATGATGTTTTGGCGAGAGACACGACCCTTGATCGCATCCGCCAAACGCACTTCAACCTTTTCACCGCGATAAACGACTCCCTTGGTGATACCTTGGGTCGTTCCGCAGTCTTGAAGCGTGATCACCACGTTCTGAGCCACGTCAGCCAACTTACGAGTTAGGTAACCCGAGTCAGCGGTCTTGAGTGCCGTATCGGCCAAGCCTTTACGAGCACCGTGAGTACTGGAGAAATACTCGAGCACCGTTAGACCTTCGCGGAAGTTCGCCTTAATGGGCGTTTCGATGATTTCGCCCGTTGGCTTAGCCATCAGACCACGCATACCGGCCAACTGACGAATCTGTTCGATACCACCTCGAGCACCGGAGTGCGCCATCAAGAACACCGGGTTCACATACCACGGTCCCAAATGGTCGTCCAACTCCATCGCTTGCATCATGTCCTTGGTAATCTTTTCACGAGCGTGCGTCCACAGATCCAGAACCTGGCTGTAACGTTCGGCTTGCGTGATGATACCGCGGTCGTGACGCTTCTTGAACTTCATCACTTCCTTTTCGGCTTCGCTGATGTAGTGCGTCTTCGATTCTGGCGTCACTAGGTCATCCGTACCGAAGGACAGACCACTGCGAGTCGATTCCTTGAAGCCCAGCTGGTTCATATCGTCCAGCAAATTAATTGTCGCACGACGACCAAGCTTGTGATAGCAGTCGCTGATCACCGCAGCCAAGTCACTACCCTTCATGGCATGGTTATAGAAATCCATACCATCCGGCAACATCATGTTGAACAGCACGCGACCATAAGTGGTCTCGATAATGTTACCCATCTTGGCGTTGCCGTCTTCAGTCTTGAGTCGACGGTGACGTGGCAAACGGACCTTGATCTTGGCGTGGCGATCGATGATGCCTTGCGCGAAAGCCAAGTCAGCCTCTCCCATGCTGGAGAAGACCATGCCTTCGCCCTTCATGCCGGCCTTTTCGATCGTGATGTAATAGCAACCCATCACCGTGTCCTGCGACGGGCTCATAATGGGCCGACCGTTGCTAGGTGCAAAGATGTTGTGGGTGCTCATCATCAACGTGTGTGCTTCGACTTGTGCTTCGATCGAAAGTGGCAAGTGCACTGCCATTTGGTCACCGTCGAAGTCCGCGTTAAAGCCTTTGCAAACCAGCGGATGCAAATGGATCGCGTTGCCTTCGACCAGTGTTGGTTCAAAGGCTTGAATACCCATGCGGTGAAGCGTCGGAGCACGATTCAACAGCACAGGGTGATTGCGAATCACTTGCTCGAGAATATCCCAAACTTCTTCGTCCTTGCGCTCGAGCATCTTCTTGGCTGACTTAATCGTGTCGGCGTGGCCGAGATCCTTCAGCTTGCGAATGATGAACGGCTGATACAGTTCCAAAGCGATCTTCTTTGGCAAACCGCACTGGTGTAATCGCAGGCGTGGTCCAACCACGATCACCGAACGAGCGGAGTAGTCAACGCGTTTTCCAAGTAGGTTTTCGCGGAAACGACCTTGCTTACCTTTGATCATGTCGGTCAAGGACTTCAGCGGTCGATTGCTACTGCCGAGAACCGGGCGCTTGCAGCGGTTGTTGTCGAACAAGGCGTCGACCGATTGCTGCAACATACGCTTTTCGTTGCGAATGATGACTTCAGGTGCATTCAGGTCGACCAGCTTGCGCAGACGATTGTTGCGGTTGATGATTCGGCGATACAAATCGTTCAAGTCGCTGGTTGCAAAGTTGCCGCTGTCGAGTAACACCAATGGGCGCAAATCTGGTGGAATGACCGGAATCACGTCCAGGACCATCCACTCGGGACGATTGTCGCTGTCACGGATGGCTTCGACCAACTTCAGTCGATTGATCAAGTCCTTCTTGCGTTGCTTGCTGTTGGTCTCAGACAACTCTTTGCGGAGTTCGTCACCGAGGGTTGCCAGGTCGAGCCCTTGCAGCAGCTTGCGAATGGCTTCGGCGCCCATTTCGGCATCGAACGAGCCTTCGCCGAACTGCGTCTTGGCTTCACGGTACTCGGCTTCGCTGAGTAGTTGCAACGGTTGCAGCGTGGTTTGCTTTGGATCGAGGACCACGAAGTCTTGGAAGTAGATCACCTTCTCAAGACTGGAAGTCTTCATATCCAGTAGCGCGCCCAAGCGGCTGGGCATGGCTTTGAAGAACCAAATGTGGACCACTGGCGCGGCCAGTTCGATGTGGCCCATGCGTTTGCGGCGCACGCGGCTGTGAGTCACTTTCACACCGCAGCGATCGCAGATCATGCCTTTGTACTTCATGCCACGGTACTTGCCGCAAGCGCATTCCCAGTCCTTCTCTGGACCAAAGATACGTTCACAGAACAGACCGTCCTTTTCGGGACGATAGGTTCGGTAGTTAATCGTTTCTGGCTTCTTAACTTCGCCGAACGACCAACTGCGAATATCCTGTGGGCGGGCCAAACTAATTCTAACGGACGTGAAATCGTTTACGCGATCGTAACTGGTTTCAGCTGTCGACATATACCGCTGCTCCTAGGAATATGGATGGTGGTCCGTGGATGCTGTCAGTGCTTCCGTTGGTACCAAGCGTCAATTGCGTTGAAGTCGAAAGGGGCTGGAAAGTCGGAGCAAGTTGAACGATAAGCCCAAACGGCGCGAGTGCTCCACGCATCGCGCCTTGGGCCGCTTTCTGCAAGCGATCTATCAACTTAAATTTTTCGTTTCTCAAGTCGCATGTTGAGGGCCAAGCCGCGAATTTCGTTGGTCAAAACGTCGAAGCTGGCGGGTGTGCCGGCTTCCAAGGTGTTTTCACCCTTGACCATCGATTCGTAAATCTTGGTTCGGCCTTCGACGTCGTCGCTCTTGACCGTCAGCAACTCTTGCAGGATGTAAGCGGCACCGTATGCTTCCAGCGCCCACACTTCCATCTCACCAAAGCGCTGACCACCAAAGCGGGCCTTGCCACCGAGCGGCTGCTGAGTGATCAACGAGTAAGGACCGGTGCTGCGTGCATGGACCTTGTCGTCGACCAAGTGGTGCAACTTCAACATATAGATGTAGCCGACCGTAGTCTCTTGCTCCATCGGTTGACCCGTGCGGCCGTCGATCAAGCGGACTTTGCCGTGCCGTGGCAGTCCAGCTTCTTCCAAACAGTTGTTGATGTCGGTTTCAGTGGCTCCATCGAACACTGGCGTGATCGACTGGAATCCAAGCTTGGCACCGGCCCAACCCAAGTGAGTTTCCAAAATCTGGCCCACATTCATACGGCTAGGAACGCCCAGCGGGTTGAGCAAGATTTGTAGCGGTGTACCATCAGGCAAGTGCGGCATATCTTCGATCGGTAGAACCTTCGAGATAACCCCCTTGTTTCCGTGGCGACCGGCCATCTTGTCACCTACGCTGATCGTTCGCTTGGTCGCGATGTAAACCTTGACCATCTGCAAAACACCGCTGCGAAGTTCATCGCCGCGCTTCATGCTGTTAAGCTTGCGATCGCGATTATCGATTGCATCTTCGACTGCGGGCCAAAATTGCTTGTGAACTTTGCGCATTTCAGCGTGATGTTTTTCATCCAACTTGTTCAGCAAACGTGACAAGTTAAATGTCTGTGCATGTTCGGCGATGTACTTCGGATCTTGACCACCAGACAGCGGTGATCCGTCGTCGTCCTTTAGCTTCGAACCAATAGCCTTTTCCGATTCTTCGACGTAGGTTGCAAAAGCCGCAGCGATCTCATTGTTGCCAGCGGTTTCAATATCCTTAAGCGTCTTTTCGAAGACCTTTCGCTCGTCGTCCGACAAGCTCATGCGGCGGCTAAATTTCTGAGTATCGATGACGATACCTTCGATGCCTGAAGGGACTTCCAACGAGTCGTTTTTGACGTCTTCACCAGCGCGACCGAAGATCGCGTGCAGCAGTTTTTCTTCGGGCGTTAGTTCCGTCTTGCTCTTCGGAGAAACCTTACCAACCAAGATGTCTCCAGGTCGAACGTAGGTTCCGACTTGAACGATACCCGTTTCGTCGAGGTTACGCAGAGCCTTTTCCGAGACGTTTGGAATATCGCGAGTGAACTCTTCGCGGCCCAGTTTGGTTTCGCGAATTTCGACGTCAAAGTCCTCGATGTGAATCGAAGTGTACGTGTCGGCTCGCACCAGCTCTTCACTGATGATGATCGCGTCTTCGTAGTTGTAACCGTCGAAGGACATGAATCCAACCAGCACATTGCGACCGAGCGCCAATTCACCGAGATACGTTGCCGCACCGTCCGCGATGATCTGGCCCTTCTCGACTTTGTCACCTAAGTTCACAATTGGGTGCTGATTCAAGCAGGTGCGCTCGTTCAGTCCTTGGTACTTCTGCAACGGATAGACATCGGGACCAATTTCAATGCGAAGGGCATCACAATAGGTCACCTTGCCCGCTTTGCGAGCGCGAACAACCATGCTGCTGTTCTTGGCAACTTCCTTCTCTAGACCGGTGCCAACGATGGGTGGTTCGGTTACCAACAAGGGCACGGCCTGACGTTGCATGTTCGAACCCATCAAGGCCCGGTTAGCATCGTCGTGCTCGAGGAACGGAATCAAACCTGCGGACACACCAACCATCTGGCTGGGTGCAATGTCCATGTATTCGACTTCTTCAGGCTGAACGATTTCAAAGTCAGCACGATAACGAGCAATCATGTTTGGGCCTGAGACCAAGCCACCATCTTTAACTTCGGTATCTGCCGGACAGATATAAACGTCACCTTCTTGATCGGCACGCAACCATTCGACTTGGTCGGTCAACTTGCCTTTGGCAATCTTACGATAAGGCGTGATCAAGAAACCGTACTCATCTACACCAGCATAAATCGCCAGCGAACTGATCAGACCGATGTTGGTACCTTCAGGCGTTTCAATCGGGCAGATTCGGCCGTAGTGCGAAATGTGAACGTCGCGAACTTCGAAACCAGCTCGTTTACGGTTCAGACCACCAGGACCCAACGCGGACAATCGTCGCTCGTGAGTCAATTGACTGAGCGGGTTGGTTTGGTCAACGACCTGAGAAAGTTCACCACGACCAAAGAAGTATTCGATCGCTGCGCTAATGCTCTTGGGATTCACCAAGCTGCGCGGTGACATCTCGTCGGCTTCTTTCAAGCTCATGCGCTCTTGAACCGTTCGACGCAACTTGAGAAAGCCTTTGCGAAGTTCTTCACAGGCCAACTCATCAATCGTTCGAAGTCGACGATTACCCAAGTGGTCAATGTCGTCAAACTGAGCACCCGAATCCGGGTCATACAGATTGATCATGTACTTGATCGAAGCGATCAAGTCGTCGGCCTTGAGCGTCATTTCGGATTCTGGAACTTCTGTTCCCAACTTGCGATTGAGACGGAAGCGGCCGACGCGGCCAAGTCGATAACGATTGGCGTCGAAGAACTTTTCATGGAATAGCAGTCGGGCTTTTTCCAGTTGCGGAGGGTTGCCCGGACGTAGTCGCTGATAGATCCTCAGCAGAGCTTCTTCGTGGCTGTTCGTGTTGTCTTCCGCTAGAGCATTAACGATCAGGGGCGACTTCGGAGCCTCCATCACTTCAATGGAAGAAATACCAGAAGTGCAGATCGTTTCAGCAATATCCTTCGTGATCTTCATACCGGCTTCGATGATGATTTCACCGGTACGCTCGGAGTCACTTGGATAGACAACGTCATCGACGGCTACCTTGCCATCTAGCTTGGCAACACTGCGACCATCAACCACTTTTTCAACACTCGTGGTGTAGAAAGCGCGAAGCAGTTCAGTGTCGGTGCTCAGCTTGGGATCCATGGCGCGAAGAAGCGTCATCACCGAGAACTTGCCGCTCTGGTCGATGCGGACGCTCAAGCTGTCCTTCTTGGTCACGTTGACTTCGATCCAACTCCCACGCTCTGGAATCACGCGGCAGCTTGGCAGTTTGCGATCACTGGTTCCGTCTTGATCTTCGACAAAGTCAACACCGGGGCTACGGTGCAACTGGCTCACCACCACACGCTCGGCCCCGTTGATGATGAACTCACCACCGCCCAGCATGATTGGAATATCACCCAAGTAAACTTCTTCTTCGATCGGTTGTTCTTTGTTCAGACGCAGCCATACCTTCATTGGCTTGCCATAGGTCAAGCGAAGCTGACGGCATTCGTCCGGCGTGTATCGAGGTTTGCCCAATTCATAGCGGATATAGTCAAGGTTCACTGTCTTGTCGTAACTTTCGACAGGAAAGATTTCCTTGAAGACGCTTTCGAGGCCTTGGTTCTTGCGTTTATCTGGGGCAAGATCCTCTTGCAGGAAAGCTTCGTAGCTGCGAGTCTGCAGTTCGGTTAAGTTTGGGATTTCAAGAGCATCCAAACCGGTACCAAATCTGCGAACGGTAGTGGGCTGTAATCGTCTTTGCGAAGTAGTGGCCATTGACGAAACGTTCTCCTAAAGGAACCACGTAAAAGAATCAGACTCGCCCTGCCACACGCAACCGCCGTGGATACGTGTGTGACAAAAGATTACAGCGCAGCGGTGTCGGCGTCCTGACACACACCGCGCCGGATAAAGAAAAAAGCAGGGAAGGAGCGAGCTGGCCGACATGCACGGAAATCAATATAACGCAGCTCACCCAAACCGGCAAACCCAGTCTAGGCAAGCGTACGCGAGTTTTTATGGCGAAATCGAGCAAACCACCCTCCTGTGGGTGGTGCCGAACCGTATTTTGCGAGTGCCAAAATTACCAATTTTTGTTCTAGCGACCTTGACCGCCGAAAATCTCGCAAATGTCGCGAGAAATTTGTAACAATTAGGCTCATTGGCAAACGAATTGCAGGCCGCCGTGCCTGGATGCAATTCGCATTCCCTTTTTTCGGAAACAACTCGCAGAAAGTATGGTAGGTCTAAGTCAATGAGTGTCGCCTTTGCTCTGCGAAAGTAGCGGGATATCTACCTTTGCCGCGAAATTTGCGCTACTTTTGCGGAGCAAAAGGCGACACTAACTTAGAAACTACCACCTCAGTTCAGGTTCGTTGAATTACTTCAACTCGACTGTAGCGCCAGCTTCTTCCAATTCTTTCTTGATCTTGGCAGCGTCATCCTTGGATGCTTGCTCCTTGATCTTAGCTGGGCAGCTTTCGACCATCTTCTTGGCGTCCATCAGCGAAGCACCAGTGATGTTCTTAACTACCTTGACGACGTTCAGCTTGTTCTCACCGAAGCCGGTGAGGATAACGTCGAATTCAGTTTGCTCAACAGGAGCAGCAGCAGGACCAGCGTCAGCAGGAGCGGCCATCATCACAGCACCACCAGCGGCTGGTTCGATGCCATGCACTTCCTTGAGGTAGTCGCTCAGCTCTTTGGCTTGCTTGAGAGTCAATCCAACGATCGACTCGCCCAGTGACTTAATGTTGTCTGCGAATGCTGTTTCGGACATGGTTATGGTTACCCTTCTTCAAAAGTAATAAGTTCGTTATTGGTTTAAATTCGACGAGACGCATTCTTCAAACTCTGCCTCTGGGAAAGTTTGAGGTACACGAGCGGAGAGGGCACCCTCCCCGGCCGCTACCGCGTCCGACCCTCCCGCAAGCGGGAGCGTTTGTTTCCATGCGGCTCTAAATGACCGCGCTTCAATTTTTCTATCAACGGCGGCTTGCTTGCGAGCTCCGATGCAATTGCTCGTTTGCGTCGCTTGGCTTCCGCGGAATCCATGCGACTATGCCTCACCGCCCTCCTCTTTGTTTTCGATCAACTTCTTGACTTGGCTAGCAAGCTTGGAACCGCCACTGAGAACTTGGCTAACCAAGTTCGATCCTGGGCTGAGGATTTGACCCACAACCATGGAAATTTGTTCGGTTCGGCTTGGCCATTTGCTTGCTGCCAACACTTGATCCGCAGTCATGGCCTCGCCATCCATCACACCGCCCTTGAGTTCGAACTTGGCGAACTCTTTGGCTTTGACGATTGCGGCGATCTCCTTTGCAAGGCTGACGAAATCTTCGCAACCCCACACGACAGCCATCGAACCCGTGTTGACATCAAACACAGGGCGAAGGTTGGTTCCTTCAGTAGCCCGTGCTGCCATACTGCGCTTGATCACCAGCATGCTGATGCCCTTTTCGCGCAGCTTTTTGCGTATACCAAAGGTAGCCGCCGAATCCATTCCGATCACATCGACCAGGATGGCATCTGCGACTCCTTCCAATCGGTTCTTAATATCACCTGTTACCAGGTTCTTAACGTACTTGCTCATATCCCGTTCCGCTCAATGAAAAAACTGAACCTTGATTCGCTTAACCTGCCACGCGTACACTTGGAGACATCGTTGCACAAATGGCAACGCTCTTGATGTAAGTACCTTTGACAGCGTTTGGCTTGAGACTGTTCACAAAATGCATGAACGCTTCTACGTTTTCAACCAGCTTGTTTTGGTCAAAGCTGAGTTTGCCAACGATGGCATGTACGTTTGAACCTTTATCGTTTCGGAATTCGACTTTACCAGCCTTATATTCCTTAACAACTTTAGCAACGTCAGCGGTCACCGTACCGGCACGTGGAGAAGGCATCAATCCGCGAGGACCAAGCACCTTACCTAACGGACCAACGAGACCCATCATGTCGGGAGCGGCAATACAGACATCGAACTCGGTCCACCCATCCTTAATCTTTTTTGCCAAGTCATCTTGTCCGACTAAATCAGCACCGGCTTCGGTAGCTGCTGCCGCCAAGTCACCCTTTGCGAAGACAACAATCCGCTGTGTCTTGCCGATGCCATGAGGCAGAACGACTGAACCACGCACCAATTGATCGGCTTGTGCCGGATCGATACCGAGGTGCAGATGGATTTCAACCGATTGGTCGAACTTACGAGTTGGGAAGCCCTTTAGAACTTTAACTGCTTCCGCCAAAGGCAACGGATCTTTGCCAGGTGCCTTGGCGAGCATCGCCTTCATTAGTTTTGATGTTCTAGCCATGCTGATTAGCCCTCTACCACTTCCAAGCCCATGCTGCGTGCGGTGCCTTCAATCATGCGGGCTGCATGGTCTAGGTCGCGAGCGTTCAAGTCAGCCATCTTCTTTTTGCAGATGTCCATCACTTGGCTTCGCGTCACTTTGCCAACTTTCTTTTTGTTTGGTTCACCCGAACCGCTGGCGATACCAGCCGCTTGTTTGAGCAGCGAAGCAGCCGGAGGGCTCTTGGTAATGAACTCAAAACTTCTATCCGAATACACTGTGACGACCACAGGAATCGGCGTTCCGTTAAACTCCCGGGTTCGCTCGTTGAATTGCGATACGAACTGACCGAGGTTGATACCATACTTACCAAGTGATGTACCCACTGGCGGAGCGGGCGTTGCCGATCCACCGGGGACTTGAAACTTGGCTTGTCCCACCATCTGTTTTGCCATAGGAGAAAATCGCTCCGCTTAATATTGGTAGCCAAGCCCTTCAAGCAAATCTTGAATTCGTCAGCAGATAACTCGTAAACATTGTCAAGTTCGGTTTAGTCAGATCACGCATTTTCAAGCAGTCGTTAGACTGCTTCGATTTGCCAGTGATCCAATTCAACCGGAGTACTTCGGCCGAAAATGCTGATGATGACAGTCACACGACCGTTGGCTTCATCAACTTTTTCCACTTCGCCTTCCAGGTTTTGGAAGTAGCCTTCCTTACAGCGGACTCGATCGCCAACGCGATGAGGAATAGCTGTCTTAAGGGCCTTTTCACCTTCGTCTTCGTCAGGGCGTACCGTCTTAATAATCCGCTCGACATCGTGCGGATCCATCGGAGTCGGTTTGCCGTTGGCACCGGTGAAGTCACCAACGCCTGGAGTTTCCCTAACCAAGAACCAGGTGTCATCATTCACGGCCATGTAGGCCATGAGATAACCTGGATAGAGCTTCCGCTTGACAACGCGGCGAGTACCAGTGCGTGTGAACGTAACGACATCTTCGGTCGGGATGATAATCTCGCCAAAGTGCGCTTCCATTCCAGCAAGCTTGATGCGCTTAACCAGCGCGTCGCGAATACTGTCTTCGCGATTGAATGCCACCTTGATGATGTACCAATCCATGACGATTGGACCATCAACCGGCGAATCTTTTTTAGCAGCTTCACTCACTTAAGCACCCCCACGCCAGTATTAGCGACCGCGAGCCAGCATTGGATTGCTTGCCCGAGCATCTCCTGGCTAGGAAGAAAATGCAACTTGTGGATCGCTTTCGATGATCTGAGAATTTAATTGATCCCCAGAGCAGAGAAAATCAAAACCCACACTAAATCGAAAAGGAACAATATCGCAGAAAGGAACAGGATCGTAAAGATCACCACCACGGAAGCTCTTACCAATTCACGTTGAGTTGGCCAAGAAACCTTGTTCAATTCCGCTTCTACCGAGATCAAAAAATCTGCAAATTTTGGCCAGTTAACCAAACGGTAACCGCACCACATTCCCACAGCACCGATCGCCACAGCAACCAGATAACTCAACCATCCACCGACCGACGGCAACCAAACGGCGATCTTCGGCCCGAGGAAAAGCGTGTGGGCTCGCCACATGGCTACGATCACTACCAACCAGATCGCAATACAGGTGAATTGGCGAACCAAGCGACCCTGATTGCGCTTGTATACCCCAGATGCAAACATTTCTTGCAACAGAGGTCGGTTAGGTAGTAGGGAATCTCCCGCAGCCATTTAGCGCTCCAACTTGCGAATCCTTCGCATGCGTTTTATTTCCAAATTCAAAACCGCCACATCCATTCCGGGTGCAGCATCATTTAACTTGCATCATCCATTCGATCCACCGGCAACATCAATCCAGTGGATTGTTATACAGCAGGGGCGGAGGGACTCGAACCCCCAACTTGCGGTTTTGGAAACCGCTGCTCTGCCAATTGAACTACGCCCCTTTATTGCCACCAGGGGCTTCAGCGTTAACCAAAGCCCGAGGGATTTCAACTGGTCCACGGCTAGCGTCTGAGGCTCATTACCCCCGGCTAGCGCCTGAGGTTCACTCATGTCGCTTGGCAATTGGTGGCGCACCAATCAGCCTTGCGAAACTAGGCGAGAATCTTGGTTACAACGCCTGAACCTACGGTCTTACCGCCTTCACGAATCGCGAAACGAACACCGTCGTCCATAGCAATTGGTTTTTGTAGTTCGACTTCCACCTTGACGTTATCGCCAGGCATACACATTTCTGCGCCGACCAATTTGGTCGAACCAGTTACGTCGGTAGTACGGAAGTAGAACTGAGGACGATACCCGCTGAAGAATGGAGTATGGCGACCACCTTCATCTTTGCTCAAGCAGTAGATTTCTGCTTCGAACTTGGTATGAGGGGTGATCGAACCTGGCTTGGCCAGAACTTGACCGCGCTCGATATCTTCACGCTTCATACCGCGGAGCAAGCAGCCCACGTTATCGCCAGCGCGACCTTCCTTCATTTCCTTGCGGAACATTTCCACACCGGTTACGGTGGTCTTGGTTGGCATTTCCTTCAAGCCGATCAGCTCGACTTCTTCACCAACCTTGACGATACCGCGTTCAACTCGACCAGTCGCAACGGTACCACGACCTTCGATACTGAACACGTCTTCGATCGCCATCAAGAAAGGCTTGTCTTCTTCACGAGTTGGCTGAGGAATGTAAGCATCAACTGCATCGAGCAACTTGGTGATGCATTCGCTGGCCTTGGGGTCGGCCGGACTGTTGTAAGCAGCCAGTGCATTGCCCTTAACGATCGGAATATCGTCGCCAGGGAAGCCATACTTGCTGAGTAGTTCGCGAATTTCCAACTCAACCAACTCGAGCAACTCTTCGTCGTCGACCAGGTCAACCTTGTTTAGGAACACGACGATCGCTGGCACGTCAACCTGACGAGCGAGCAGAACGTGTTCCTTGGTTTGAGGCATCGGACCGTCGGCAGCACTAACAACCAGGATCGCGCCGTCCATCTGAGCGGCACCGGTGATCATGTTTTTAATGAAGTCAGCGTGGCCAGGGCAGTCGATGTGAGCGTAGTGACGGTTGGCTGTTTCGTATTCGACGTGCGAAACGGCGATTGTCACCGTCTTGGTGGCGTCACGAACGGTACCACCCTTTGCGATGTCCGAATATGCTTTAGCTTTTGCTAGGCCCTTTGCCGCTTGAACAGCGAGCAAAGCACCGGTGGTGGTTGTTTTACCATGGTCGATGTGACCGATGGTACCGACATTACAGTGCGGTTTTTTACGCTCAAATACCTCTTTGGCCATTGTAAGTTACACCTAACAAACAAAAAAACTTAGTGACTCCGTGAGCCAAGCCCACGCGGACCATGATGACTCTACTAACAAATTCGCCTTGCGGCTCCGAGCCCATGCTAGCGGGCTTACCATGCGAGGCTCCTCCTTGCGAGATTCTGTCCCCAGAACCCTGACTCCGTGCCTTGTCATCCCCGAATCATTGCTGATTCACCGATTTCCAAAGCTAGAGGCAAGAGCTGCTGATGGGACTTGAACCCATGACCTCTTCCTTACCAAGGAAGTGCTCTACCAACTGAGCTACAGCAGCCTCACAAAAGCGGGTGAAGGGAATCGAACCCTCGTATTCAGCTTGGAAGGCTGCTGCTCTACCATTGAGCTACACCCGCCGATCATTTTCCATCCATCGCGGCAAGCTTTGCAATTTGCAACGATTACTCAGCGATATCCTTCAGTAAACCACCGACACCAATTCGGCTGGCAAGTTCACTGCCCTTTAGTTTGCCAGTAAGGCACCCGTTCGCCAATGGGAGGTACAGGATTCGAACCTGTGTAACCGAAGTAACGGATTTACAATCCGTCCCCTTTAACCACTCGGGCAACCTCCCGGACCCATCCGTTTTCGTCGAACTCTCCAGCCCTAGCTATCAAACCGCTCACTGCGTTAACCACAATGAGCCAGTTTGATACTAGAAAAACAGGAGCCAGCGAAGGGACTCGAACCCCCGACCGGCTGATTACAAATCAGCAGCTCTACCAGCTGAGCTACGCTGGCCCGACGATTCCGGGAAACGCAATAGTTTATCGGCTCGCCATCCTGCCGCAAGACGAATTGCCACTCCCTCAGCCGGTTTGCAGGATAATTTTGCCGGGATTCAGTGTAGAACAGTTGTCCTCAACTGCTTAAGGCCTACCTGAAGCCATTACCAACCGAGTTGTGTTGGCAAACCGAGATTGTCAAAGCGTGGTAATCGCGCAGACGCTGCCCTTTGATGGAGCGTTGGTCCGATTTTCCCGCGAACAGCGATGGCGAGTGAGTTTGCGGTGCGGTAAGTTGGGGACAACTATGCTCTACATTACGGCGATTTTGGAAAAATCGCCCTACGGCACGACATACCGCACAGCATTTCTGACCGGCTGGCCAGGCGTATAAACCGAAGGGAACCCGCCCAATCCAGGGCCAACAACACCAGTTCGGTACCTTGCAACTGCCCCATAGACCGGAGCCGGCGGTGTAACAACAACCGGTGCAACATACGCTGGCCGATAGGTTGAGTATGCAGCCACAGGCGCAACGTACGTCGGCACGACCGGGCGATACGCTGAAACAACTGCCACTGGTGGCGGTGGCACAAATGCTGGCACGACTGGCCTAGCAACTACCACCGGTCCATAACCGACGGGAACCGGTCGAACGTACGGTTGCGAATAGACCACAATTTGCGCCGACGCCAAGCTCGCCATCAGCAGCACAGCCGCCAAGCTACCTGTCACCATTCTGAAATTCATTTCGTCTGACTCCTGTTCGGATAGCGGATACCTCTATAGACCCAAACCATTATAGGACGCTCGCCCAAGGAGGCAAAACGATTGTTCCATTGTAGAGCAGTTGTCCTCAACTGCTAACCCGCCCCCTCCCAGACGGACCCGGTTGGTGCATGGCACCTTCTACATTGAGCCGGTTGGTGGGTGGCACCATCTGGCTTGCTTGCAATTCAGTACAAAGGAGCAGACATACGCCAAGTAATTGAGTACTCTTATCGAATCATTTAACTTGACGAAGAAGGTGTGGTTTATATCCTCGCCGTGATCCATGGCGCACGCTTAGTCTCAGACTCGCCCTAGCGTGCAACTCGAAAAGGAGAAAGCTTTTGGACTCTTCTTCACTTAGCGCTCTCGAGCACATTCGCCTTCGTCCGCAAATGTATATCGGATCCACAAATCAGTTGGGGGTGGAAATTGTCGTTTTCGAAGCGATCGACAACGCGATCGATCAGTATTTGGGTAAACATGCGACTGAATTGAATGTGGATATCAATGACAAGCATGTGATCGTTTCCGACGACGGGGCTGGCTATCCATTTGACTTGCGTGACTCGAACAATTTTTCGATCGGCGAAAGCTATTTGACTAAAATCCACAACCGAAATACCGCTGACGATCACTCTCCACACGTTCACTGCTTGACTTTCGGTTGCGGTGTTTTTTGCTTGAACGCGCTAACGGAGTCGCTGGTTATTTCTACTTGTCGTAACGGAGAATTGTGGCGTCAAGAATGCGCACGTGGCATTGCGATTTCAGCGCCCCGAGTAATTGAAAAAGGAACTGGACGTGGCACCACTGTCGACTTTGTGATCGATTCGCAGATCTTCCCGGAGCCACTGGTAAATGTATCTAGCCTTTCTGCACGATTAAAGCTTTGCGCCTACCTTTTTCCAGGTCTGAAAATCCGATTTCAACAAGAAAACTTTTGTTCAAGAAATGGTTTAGCGGACAGGGTTCATGATCAAATGTGTGAATTGGCTCAAGCCGATTTCGATGCTTAGAAAATGTCCGTTGGAGATCCACTCCGATTTTCTATGCACAAAGTGAGACGGAAGACTTTAGTCTGCAAGCAGCAGCATTTGGTGGAACGACAACGAAGACCGTTTTTGAAACTTTTGCCAATGGCGCGCGAAGCGTCGAGGAGGGTACTCATTGCACTTCTTTTAGGCAGGTACTTAGTCGTCGAGTGCGGTGGCGACCCGAGTATGCAACTATTTCGGTAGTTATGAAGAAGCCGACTTTTTCCGGGCCAACAAAAACACGACTTGATATGCCTTCGATGAAGAATCCATTTGTGGAGGCGATTTCCCCAGCGCTTATAGAATTCTGCAAGCAAAATCGAATTGGTAAGTATGCGTTAGAGTAGGCCGATTTCTAAGAGGAAGTCGGCCCCGTAACGCTTGTTCAGTTTTCTCTGTGTCTCAGTGGCTCTATGTGAGTCAAGTCCGACTGAAAATCGATCTCGCACAAGCTCTACAAACCAGAGAAGGACAGTTGCGACTTGATCGAAACAGCTTTGGCTTGCCGTGCGAAATGGTATCGAGCGGTTTATTAGATGGGCAGTAAGCAGTTGAGGACAACTGCTCTACAATGGCATCGAACTGAAATACTTCCTATACTTCAACTGGGAAACGCCCTCTCAAACGCCTCTCAAACTACTTAAGGATGTTGCCTCGATGAACGATGCGAGCTCTGCTGGATCTGCTGTGTCTGCGACGCCCAAAGCTCAATTGGTTGCAGAAAAATTGCGAGCCGACCCGCGCGTCCAACAAGCACTGCAGTTGCTGCAAGCCGCTCTCAAAGAGGCACAATCGCAAATCAGCGGCCCTCGGCCGGCCAATCCAGAACTGAAGGAACATTACGCTCAACTGCTTCAACGGCTCGCCTTGGCTCGTGGTGGGGCAACCTATTTTCCATATCTTGGCAGCGGAATCGGCAACGGCCCTTGGGTGGAACTGGCCGATGGCAGCGTCAAACTGGATTTCATCGCAGGTATCGGTGTTCACGGTTTGGGACATAGCAACCCAGATCTGCTGAACTCCAGTATTCACGCTGCCCTTGAAGACACCATCATGCAAGGCAACTTGCAGCAGCATCCGCCTTCAGTCGCAGTCGCCGAGCGTTTGATCAAACTAGCCAATGTGTTCGGCGCCCAACTCGCTCACTGCTTGCTTTCGACCAGTGGTGCGATGGCTAACGAGAATGCGCTCAAGATCGCTTTTCACAATCGCGCCCCAGCCGATCGTGTCTTGGCACTGGATAACTGTTTTGCCGGACGATCGATCGCTATGGCGCAATTGACGGACCGGCCACAATATCGAACGGGCATTCCAACTGCGTTGGCTGTTGATTATCTGCCCGCAGAGGATCCTCAGCACAGCCCGGAATCCCAGCAGCGATCCTTGGCTGCACTTGATAAGTTGCTCAAACGTCATCCAGGTAAGTATGCGGCGCTATGGTTGGAATTGGTCAGCGGCGAAGGCGGTTACTACCCAGGTTCGCAAGCCTTTTTCACCAAGTTAATTGAGCGAGCCAAGCAAGACAATGTTTTGATCATCTTCGATGAAGTCCAAACCTTCAGTCGACTTAGTCAGCCGTATGCCTTTCAGCACTTTTTGCTGGACTCCTACGCTGATATAGTCACCATCGGCAAGATCACCCAGTTGTGTGCGACTCTCTATCGCACCGAACTGAAACCCAAGGGGCCACTGCTTAGCCAAACATTTACGGCCGCCAGCAGTTCCATCGCGGCTGCCCAGGCAGTGCTCGATCAACTTGAGAAAGCCCATTGCTTTGGACCCAAGGGCGAGAACATGCGGCGCCACGAGGTCTTTGCCAAGCGACTGAAGGAGCTCAGTGAAAAGCATCCTGGCAAGATCAGCGGCCCACACGGCTGTGGCATGATGGTCGCCTTCACACCCGGCGACGGTTCGAACGATGTCGCCAACAAGATGGTCTACGCCATGTACGATGCCGGGCTAATGGGTTTTGTCGCCGGCAGCAATCCAACTCGAATTCGGTTCCTGCCACCACCTGCGATCACTACCGACGAACACATCGAATCAGCTTGCGATATCATGGATCAAGTGCTCGCGAAGTTCTGATGGGTCGTGGGTCGCATCTGCCGGATGCGACTCCGTTGTGCAGTTTGTCTCAGGTGACCACGGCTTACGACCGAAGCAAAAGTCGATTGGCTCGACAAGATGTGGCGTTCGGGACGGTCACAGATCTAAAGCGGTCGCTTCCGGCAGTAGCGACCAGTCAACATAAGTGGAAACTGCTTTTGTCACAGTGCCAATAGGTTAAGCGATTTGCGATACTGGGCTAATGGTAAATTCATAAAACGATGAGACTCCAGGATGCTAACCCGTTTAATCCCCCAGATTCGAATGCGCATGCCTGGTCGATTCGACGTCGAACATGGGTCGGCATAGTGTCAGGAACTGCCTTGCTTTTGTTTGGTTTGATAAATGTTGCTCGAATCGCATACTATTGCATCAGCTATCCTGGACTCACTGACCCTACCGCTGGGGAACTCTTTTATTGGCCGGGCCTGGAAGTCGAGTTATCAAAGTTCGTCATCATCATCGCTATCCCGTTGAGTTTAGCGATTCTAGTGACATCCATTTTCTCGTTGCGACGCCAGCAAGAGCTCGCTGGTCGGCGGGTTGAGGACTAACTGACGCTTCCCTCGAAGCAGGTCATATGTCCGCTGGTCGACAGTGTATACCAGAGTTATAATTTCCCGACCAAAGAAAAACGACATTTCTCGCTTAACACCACCGACTGGTTCCCAGGCTGTCCCTGAGATCGCGCCCTATCGAACCAAGGACGGGAGGCGGAGCCTCCAAGACAGTGCGTTCCCAGGCAGAGCCTGGGAACGAGGGTTTGGCTGAGAAGTGTCGAAATACTCAGTTTAATTGTCCTCTCGTAAACCACTCCGGAATGTCCTGATGAGCGAAAATGAATTGACGGATCGCGCTTCGCTGATTCGCCAGCGCTTGACGCAACTTCGGGACAGTCTTTGACTACGATTCTAAGCTGGCACAAATAACGGCCATCGAACAACAGATGGCTGCGCCGGATTTTTGGGGTAACCAAGAAAAAGCTCAGGCAACCGTTGCGGACTTGAAGAATTTGCGGTTAGTTGTATTGCCGCTGAAAGAGGCTCTTTCCGGTGCTGCGGACCTCGATGGCCTGATTGAAATGCTTGCCGAAGACGAATCGCTTCGAGAAGATGTCAACGGCGAATTAACCAGACTTGAAGGCGAAGTCGAGCAACTGGAGCTGAAGGCGCTTCTAAACGGAACCCACGACGCGGCCGGTGCACTGCTCAGCGTTCACGCTCGCGATGGTGGCGTCGACGCAAACGACTGGGCTGAGATGCTGCTGAATATGTATATCGCTTGGGCCAACCAGCATGAATACTCCGTCGAATTGCTCGATCGCCAAGACAACTTGGAAGCGGGCATCACTCAAGCCACGATCGCGATTCGCGGACCAATGGCCTACGGATACCTCAAAGGCGAAGAAGGCATGCATCGGCTCGTTCGCATCAGCCCTTTCAATGCGGAAGGCAAACGTCAAACCAGTTTCGCAGCGGTCGACGTTTCGCCTGAGATCAATGATTCCGTCGAAGTCGAAATCGAAGAAAAAGATGTTCGCGAAGACACGTACCGAGCTAGCGGTGCCGGTGGCCAGCACGTCAACAAGACGGACAGTGCTGTTCGTCTGACCCACATCCCAACTGGAATTGTGGCGGCTTGCCAAAGCGAACGAAGCCAACACAAGAATCGATCGCAGGCTTGGAAACTACTTCGAGCTCGATTGGCTCGTGTGGAAGAAGAGCGACGTGAAGAAGAGCAGTTGGCGAAGTACAAGAACAAGGTACGACAAAAAGGTTTTGGTTCACAGATTCGCAACTACTTTCTGCACCCCGAGCAACGTGTGAAGGATTCAAGAACCGAGTATCTGCAAAACAGCTTTCATGCTGTGATGGCGGGCGATATTCAAGGCTTCCTTGAGTCCTTCCTTCGCTGGCGAATGATGCAGAACGCTGAATAAGCGCACGTGTAAATTGCGGTTTGTAGTGTCGCCTTTCGCTCCGCGAAAGTAGCGTTGATTTTGCGTTTGCGGTTCGAGCGATGCTGGTTAGCGGCCCCGCTGCTTTCGCAGAGCGAAAGGCGACAATATGCTCTGCACCTATAGCAGCGACGAATAGGCCGAGCGCCAATTCAAACTAGTGTCGATTTTCAATGATTCTTAACTCTGTCGATAGAAAGCGGAAATGACACGTGTCCCGCAACGAGCCGCCGAGTCATTAACGCTGGATGGCGGCAAGCTTGGAGTGCTCAGTTTCCAATGGCAGGGCGATCGATACGGCCATCAATGGCGAATTGGCGATCTAATCATTCTTGAGTCGATCGAAGGTCCACCGAAGACCGCATGGCCCGATTCGCCGCCGCTGCAACAAGTTCACCTGCAAACTTTCGGCGATGGCCGCCAAGTCGTCTTCGGCGTAGGCATGGCTGGCCGAGGACATTGGTCGGCAAGTTTTACACTTGTACCCGACTTGGCCTGCTGGATTGTTGAACTAGCGTGTAGGTCACCTATCCATCCCGAGAAACTATCCAGCCAATATCGATTGAATTCACTTTGGCGACTCGTTGACCCCACATGGCAATTGGATGCAGGGGGCACCTTTTGCGAGTTGGAACCGATTTATCCCTCGGTGTTCAGCCCACAAGGTAGCCGTGAGTCCCTGCACATATCACCAAGTCTCATTTCTGAAACAACCCCATCCACTATCCAATGGGCCTTTCGACTTCGCGTCAAGCCTTAAGACCAACTTAGGTACGCCTGAAACGGCAACTATAGTTAAGCATCTACATCGCAACGAAAGGCTTTACCGCTAGGTCGTATCATTCGCCAAATCTGCTCGGCGTAACCCTTGCCATCCAGCATCGAGAACATCACGCTTGGATACTTACATTTCTTGAATCGCTCCGCGATTTCCTTCCGGGTTCCGTCGAAGGTCATTTGTCTTCTCGCTGTCGCTTCGATGGTTGCAAACGCGGCCCGCAATTCATTCTCGGTTTCGCGGACCCACTGGAAGAACTCGTCTGGCACACGCTCAATCACCTTTGACAGATCGCTGCCGCTGCTTAGCACTTCCCAAATCGCTTTGGGGCTGACGCCCGTCAACAACTTATGCAATCGTTTATATTCATCGAACTTGATCTTCACTCGTTGGCCTGATTCAAACCGAACAACGAATCCCTCCCGCGCTGCGTCTTGGGTCGCCATTAGTTCATCGAATTGGCTGAAACCGTCATATCGCTTTACTACTGGAAACGCGGAATCGTATGCGTGTAACGGGTATTCTTTGCCAGTCGCTGTTTCGATGATGGCCAACAAAACCAATTCTTCTCGGTCGCCGTAATTAACGACAATGCGATTCTCTGGATAGATGATCTCGAAAAGATAGGTGTAACTACTATCAAAACGCGCATGGCTATACTTTGCCGCAAGTATGGCTGAGGCTCGCTGGGCTTGCTCGCTGGCGAAACTTCCACGGCTTGCAATCTGTGGCTTACCATCGACGTAGTAGAGGATTCCAAGTGAACCGTCCAATTTTTCATAGGCTTCGAAAGGTTCAACCGGAACAATGCCATTGAGTTGCTCGACGCTGAAAAACTTCGGAAACGGTCGAGAAACAATGTTCCATTTGTCATCGACAATCAATCCGCGACACTGCATCGTCTCAGAATTCCATCGCCAATCGAACTGTGCTCGCTGGCTGTAATTTAGTATTCGCAGCGGTGCCAACGGATGGTGCTGTTCGTTGATGTAACCAGCCGCAATCTCTCGTTGGATTGCATCAATGTCCAAAGAAGGCTGCGGGACACATTGGTGTAAAGGAATTGCCGGTTGGGTGTTTTCTTGAGTCATAGTGTTTCAAAAGCAACACGAGGCTAGTGCGTCGACGCAATTTGATTTTAGGGTAGGTTGGGCACTCTTGCCCGACTGCGATCAGGTTTTTGACGGGCAGGAGTGCCCATCCTACAGTCGCTCGCTGCTGCTACAATTGAGACGATTGTGCAACACAAGTGGTTCGTCACAATCTAATTTTAGGGGACAGTAGAGCCGGCCCAGATTTTCTGAGCGACAACTTCCTTCTGAGTGAATCGGCCTTCGATGAAGGCCTTCTCAATGATCGACTATTCGAATCGCTGACACTCGATTGTCAGCTATTCATGAAATCCATGCAAACAAGAAACTGCGGCCCCGGTTGGCGGCCCCGGTTGGTGCCACCCACCTATCCCCAGTTGGTGCCAGGCACCAATTGCAGATGGGCACGTGCTTCAGTTGGTGCCACCCACCTATCGTGCACGTCAGTTGGTGCCACCCACAAATCGACGATGAAAGCCTGCGCAGTCCAGGAGCTTTGAGTAGCCTATAGAAGACAGGAAGATTGATGACAGGAATACTTCAGAAGTGTCTGCCCCAGGCATTCTCGTTCCAGAGCGTTCTCGTTCCCAGGCTCAGCCTAGGAATACTGTTTTCAAATATCTCATCCAACTTAAATTGCCGAAAGCTCCTACACTGCGCAGGCTTTGTGATGGTTGGTGGGTGGCACCAACTGAAACGTTAATTGGTGGGTGGCACCAACTGAAACGACAATTGGTGCCAGGCACCTTCTAGGCAGCGCGGCGGAGGGAGTTGGACTGGCTAATTACTTGGCTTTCCAAACTTTGCTTAGCGAACTCAAGCCTACCGGTGATCTCGGCAATTAACGATTCGTCATTCAAGCCAGCTTGCCATGCTGCAACGGACGCTAAATTACCTGTGAAGAGTCCAACTGCTTTTTCTGTAATGCTTGCAAACCAATTGCTCTTTTCGGTTCCGCTGACGGTGCTCAGGCTGGCTAACTCACGCAAGCCGGCTGCAGAAGGTTGACCAAAAGTGGAGCTATCGTCGCAGTAGGTTACTTGGCTTGATGGCTCGCATTGGCAATTCAAGCCCAGTCGTTTGAACAGCAAGGCCAATTCAACCTCAGCCGTTTCGGCGCTGAATTCGTCTGACCAGCCCTCGATTGCCAACATCACTTTGCGGCGATAGAAACCGACCGCAAGTGTCGGGGCGATCGCTTCATTCGGACGCCTCGCAAAATAGGATTTCTTCTTGAGATGGCTACTTACAGCGCAGTTTGCATCGATTCCGTAAATGGCCTTTGGTTGTTTCGAACCGTCGACTGACGGGGACACTGCCACTGCTGGGGACACAGCGGTGATCGCATTGTTGGTAAAGTGTCGCAAGGCGGTTTCGGCCCAGCCATCGCTAGCTTTTACGCCGTCCATCATCACACAGACGATCGGCGAACTCGCGGCCAGCAGCCCGGCATTCAGTAGTTGCGGCAGGGATGCCTTCGGTTGTTCCCGCACGAACACTACTTCATCGTAGAGATCGTAAGGATCCTCATAAGAACCGTCATCAACAACAATCACTTCGCAATCGCTGGGGCGATTTTCCAAGACGGAAAGCAATGTTTCTTCCAGTCTTTGGTCGTTGTGACGATGTGGAATAATGATAGAGAGACGGAGCACAGTTTATTCCTCCTCATTGGCAAATCTCTGCCAATAGTGAGAGGGCTGGCTAATGGCGTTGCATCCCTGCGTTGCCATAAAACCTTCCGTGGTCTTAAGCTTGAAACCGGCGATCATATCGCGACCCAAACGAACGGGCCAAAATAGGTTTCGGACAGAAAGCATCCAAAAATCGATTTGTTTCGTACGACTTGCGCGGGAAAGCTCTGGGGTAAATGGCGCATCTGGGATAAACGGGGTGTCCAGGAAGACTTTCGAAAAATCTTGAACAAACTTATAGATAATCCCAAAAACCCTGAACTATTTTACTTGATTCTTGGTCCTAACAAACGCACAATAGAGTTATGGCCGCAGTGCGAATTGCGGTTGACTTTCCGGGTCGCGGGAACGCAACGCGACGGGCATGTTTCAAACTCGATATTCCCTCTCTAGGCTGACTTTAGGTGGATTCGAGTGGACCCTGTTTTTGGAAGGAGGTGATCGCGTGAGTAGTTGTTCTACCAGCCATAGGGGTGATAGCCCTTAGGTAGCCGGCGGGCTGCCACTGGCAGTCGTCCCCTCGTGCGGATCACCAAAAAGATCGTAAATAAAGCACGAGTAAGTAAAGCGGCGGGCGTGGATTTCACCTTGTGATCCACGCCCGCTTTTTTGTTTTAAGTGGACTAAATTCCGTGTAGCCTAGGCATTCTGCTTGGGTGTAGGCCGATTTCTCTGAAATCGGCGAGCGCTGTAACCCTCTCCGCTCGTGTACCTCGCGACTCTCCCAGAGGGAGAGTTGGGCACAATCAGAGAACTATGGCCCGAGCAGTGGAAACTCTTCGCTCTCCATCGCTTCGCCAGACAGCACACGCAGTGGACGTAAAGAAATAGTGCTCGAAATTGCGTCGTCGTCGAAAACTTCTGACCGGGTAACTTCTTCGGTAGCAACTGGTTCTTCGACACGGATGATCTTCATCGGGCGACTGTTGGCATAAACATAAACAGAGCCTTTTCCTACAACTTGCGCACGTTTGTGGTTCACCAGCAATCCGGTGCTCTCATCGATACCAATTCCAACGCGATCTGGGTGGTTGGCTACGGCACTTGCCAGTCGCTCAAATCGTTTTCGCTGGGAAAAATGTTGGTCAATGATCGAATTGGGTAACAGGTCCAGTCCATCAGCTAAGGTCGGTTGTTTTTGCCCGCCAGAAATCATCACTCGTGAAGCGATGGCAGAGCCCGCACTTGTGCCTCCGACAACGCCACCGCGAAACATAACGTTGCGAATCTCGCGCTCGACCGCGGTACCTTGATATCTTTGGGATAGCCGTTGCTGGTCGCCCCCCGAAATCCAAACTGCAGTGGCATCTTTCAACTTGTTTGCGAACTCTTCGACTTCGGCTTGCGCTCGGTCGAAAGCATGCAATATGTCCACGCTGGCCCACTTGAATTGCGACCACGTCGCCAGAGCGTACGAATTATCTCCAGCATCCGCCATGCGACTGGCCGTTGGAATGACTACCAACTTGCCCTGCTCGCCTTGGCCATGGTGATGAAATAATTCCAGCAATGATTGAGGCAACTGACCACCACCGCAAAGTAGCAGCGTGCCTGGCGATTGCATCGGCGGTAAAGCTGATTTGGGAAGCGGCGTCGTTGCCGATGCTGTAACGACCTCGGGCTGTGCCGTTTGCGACCAAGCACAAGGCGTAACACCAATAATGCAAGCAAACACAAATCCATTTAATCGATGAAATAAGCTCATCTGATATGAAGTCCTTTCCATCCTGCCCTCGCCAGGCCAGTCATTGGTCCGAAATGGTTGCGAGTCGAGAATGCGTTGAGGATAGGATCACGACCAAACCTTAGCAACCTGGGATTTGCATTTTGCGTCCCATAAATTTACCAAAAGTCAGCCGCAATAAAGTTGCACAGTTCTCCGGTGGGATTGTCTTTGATTGTGAGTCTGTACGTCGTGGGGTTCTTGCTAGTGTGAACAAATTTTGAAGCCGTTGCAACATTGAATGGCTCGAAAAATCCCCAAAGCCCAATTATTTTTCGATTTAGCGTTTTCGGAATCGCCAGTAATTCGGCCGGAACGCGACGACATGCGATTTAAATAGGAATTTTCTTTTCAGTTGTCGGCTACGGAATCGAATTCCCGCATACCGCCTAGCTTAACCAGCTGTCGCAAGTTCAATTGGTGCCACGCGCAAGTTCAATTGGTGCCATGCACCTTTTGAACTGCTAGCCGGCCGCGAGAGCGTTTGCCTGCAATGCAGGTAGCCTGACGATAAACGCAGTGCCTTTACCCAAGCTGCTCTCGACGCGGATCCGGCCTTGGTGACCTTCGACAATCTCTTTGCAACTGGCCAAACCGATTCCGTTGCCGCCTTTGCCGCTAGCATCTGGTCCTGACTTGGTCGTGAAATAGGGATCGAATATTCTTGGCAGGACCTCAGGCGAAATGCCTGTCCCCGTATCTCGAATCGTCAACACGACCTCTTTTGAATCCGCATCATGCTGAAGCAGGACCTTTACCTGTCCACCTTCGGCAGTCGCTTGGCGGGCATTGACCAACAAGTTCAGAAGCAATCTTTGTATTTGGCTAGCATTGGCCATCACTTCTGGTGTGTCCTCAAGTTTGTGTTCGAGGCCGACACGGTATTTGCGAAACTCGCGTTCTAATAACATCAATGCGTCCTCGACCAAGGGCCGAAGCGATGTGCTTTCTAGTTGGCCATTTCGGCTGCGGGCCATCGTCAGAATACTGCCTGTGATCTTCGCAGCACGATTGGCGGCATCAAGAATGCGTTGCAAAGATTTGTCGCGGGTTGGTTCGTCTTTGTGGCGCAATCCGAGCTTGGCGTAGTTCAAGATCGTCATTAGCAAGTTATTGAACTCGTGCGTGGTCGTGCTGGTCAGTTCGCCGATCATCGCCATCCTTTGCGATTGATCTAGTTGCTGCCGCAGATTTGCTAGCTCTTGTTCCAATTCGTGCAAGTCTCGATCTTCCACTGAACGCATGTCCCTACCTGATGAGAAGAGCGCCAAAGTTTGATTCCTCTAACGATCTTATCGGCCCCTGCCGTGAGATAATCCATCGCAAGCTGGGGATCGTTTGTAGAACAGTTGTCCTCAACTGTTTGCTGCGAAAAAGCAGAGTCAATTCGACCGCTAACTTTCGAAAACCGGAATGCTCAAGTACGGATACTCTTTCGCGCTTCCAGGTTTTTAGCTGCGCCAGCCCGGAAACAGTTGAGGACAACTGTTCTACAATGCACACAAGGTGCCACCCACCTTCCGATGCGGCAGTTAAGATAGTCGCAATGGGAACTTCGGGGCGACTGGATGGAAGGCACAAAATGAGCAGCTTAACTTGTTGAAGAAAGCAATCAATCGCAGTGAGAATGTTGCAGCGCCAAGATGGTTCGATAGAGTGGAGGAACTTTCGATTTTCGCTTCTTTGGCTGCAAATCGCTTGTCTTGGTAATTTGTCATGACTCTGGGAAATGATATGAACAACTCAGTCCGCAGCTTTCGATCCTTCTCTGATCTTCCGGAAGATGAATCGCTTAAATTCTTGGGAATCATTCCGACAACTTCCGGCCAAGGCGCGAGTAAGTGTGGAAAATCTTGGACCTTCAGTATGGAGGTTGATGCTTGGAAAGTAGTTGGCGGCCCGCTTGTTGAATCACGTGTCTTACTTGTGTTTCGCCAACTGAATGAATCTCAGGTGGAATCTCT
Source organism: Ottelia alismoides (assembly GCA_037367405.1). Taxonomy (NCBI): domain Eukaryota; kingdom Viridiplantae; phylum Streptophyta; class Magnoliopsida; order Alismatales; family Hydrocharitaceae; genus Ottelia; species Ottelia alismoides. The sequence continues at coordinate 1,175,104 of JAZKJV010008684.1, forward strand.
AATGGACAGACTGAGTGACATGTCGCTGATCTCGTTTGTCGCGCGACGCCCAAAAAGTACATTGAAGCCAAAGTACTATCCTCGACCTGTACGTCTTGAACTAGAAAGTCTTTCGCTTTCAAGAACGCAGGATAGTGACTTGAAAAAGATCAAATCCAAGCACGTTGAAGCGACACAAGTCGAAGATCCCATTTTTGGAACCATCGTCTATGACAAGTTTTGGAAGCTTTACTATGTAAAGGGAGCGAGCTTTAAAGGATCAAAGATGGCAGTTCATTTTAAAGCGACCAATCGAGAAGAACTTGAATCCCTTTTGAAGAATGCAAAGAAGCTTTGGAATAAACGCTTGCCATGGTTCAATGCTTGGCGTGAGTTCGTTTACGAATCGTGTTTCCATATCTCTACGAAACGCTGGGCTGAATCGGAGCCATTGACAAAAAAGCAATTTCTGCAACTTCTTGGCTGGCCATGTTGTGTAACATTCTTTTGCCGTGACGGAAAATTTGCATTTGAGCTGCAAGGAAACAACAGTAGGATCTTTAAGAATCCCGGTGTCTTTATAGCTGGTACCACCCTGACTAAGTTTGATAGGGTTGGATTCGGAACCCATCGCTTTGTCTAGTAGCATTCTTATCACAGCTACTAAGCTGCAATCCTCTATCGCGCCACGTACTCTATCGAAAATCTAACTCTAAATTTCGTGCTTTGGCAAAACTAGCTAGTACTGGCTACCTAGTGGTTCGCCCAACTCAGATTTTGGGGTTGAGTGTCGCACAATTGTCCCAATTGTTGCAGCAATGATTGGGACAATCGTGCGACAATAAAACAGAAACCCCAGAATTTAATCTGGACAATGCACCAGCGAACCAATTGACACCCTCAATCTCCGGCGACTAAACTGCATTAGTGCAGTAATTCTCTTGAAAGGTGCCTGAAGATGTTGATCGACCCTAAGAGCAGCGTTCCGATCTTTCGCCAGATCGCAGATCAGTTGCGCAATGCTATTGATGCCGGTGTGTACAAGTCGGGAGAGATGTTGCCATCGTTGCGAGCACTGGCGATCGATATCAAAGTCAATCCCAATACCGTTCAACGGGCCTACGATGCACTTGAACGAGAAGGGGTTGTCGAGACTCGCCGAGGTGTCGGAATATTTGTGGTGAAGATGGCAACTGGTAAACGAAGCGCTGCAGAACGCAAATTGCTAACTCAATTTGATCGGACTATTCGGCAAGCTATTGCGTCCGGTCTCACGCCCGATGCAGTTAGGTTAGCGTTCGAGGAATCGATGCGTGAATTCCTTTCTGAAGCGATGCGATAATGTTGCAGCAAGCGCAAAGCGATTTTGCCATTGAGATTAGAAACCTCACCAAACGCTACGGCAAGACTTTGGCCACTGATGGTCTGAACTTAACCGTCCGACGTGGAACCACGTTTGGGCTACTTGGTCCCAACGGTGCGGGAAAGAGCTCTGCCATACGAATGCTGATGGGGCTCTGCGATATTGATGATGGCACAGCAATGATGCTGGGGTACGATGTCCAGGAGCGTCCATCTGAACTTCGGCAGCGCATCGGATATGTCCCCGAACTTCATTTCATCTATCGTTGGATGACCATCGAAGAAGTGCTGGTGTTTGTAAGTGCGCTGTACGAACGCTGGGATCAGAACCTAGCTGAGGAATTGCTTGCGAAGTTTGAGTTGCCAAGAAAAAAGAAGGTCAAAGCACTATCCAAAGGCATGGTCGCCAAGCTCGGTCTATTAGTTGCCTTAGCACATCGACCGGAATTGTTGGTGCTGGATGAACCTACATCGGGATTAGATCCCATTATACGTGAAGACTTCCTTGAAAGCGTGCTGCGCAGCGATACAGGGGAGGAGCGAACGATCTTGTTTTCAAGCCATCATGTGGACGATGTCGAAAGGGTTGCCGACGATGTTGGCATCATGGTCGGTGGCCAGTTGGTGTTATGTGGTGCCATCGAAACGGTACGAGAACAAGTCAAACGAGTTCGCTTCGTACTGCGCGACGGAACACTTCCCTCCAACGTTCCGCCGGAAGTCATTTACCAAAAGTTAAATCGACGGGAATGGATGGTGACTGTCCATCCTTTCTCAGAAGATTTGATCGCGCGCATCAAGTCAGAAAACCCGATCGAACACGCTGACGTCATGGAGCTAAGTCTGGAAGATATTTTCAAAGACTTGGTTCGAGGGCGAACTGCTTCAAAAAGTGGAGTTGAGTGATGTTTAGGGCGCTACTCTATAAAGACTTTCTATTGCTTCGAGTTTACCTACGAATCTCTTTTCTTACGAGTATTCTTATCTATCCAGTTGGTTTCGGTTTGGTCTTTTGGGTTACGGAATCCTACTTGGACGAAGCGAGCAAGCAACTCACTTCTCAGGTTCACACTACGCTTGCCGGCGCGAGTGTGTATGGCTTAATTTTTACGAGTCTATTTGCAGCCATAATCGCCGCTAGCACCATCGCCTTAGAGCGCAGCGACCGCTCTTGTGAGTTTCTTGCTTGTCTGCCACCAACGAGATGGCAGAATTTGACGAGCAAACTGCTGCTATTACTGTGCGCTGTTGGAGGGATGCTCCTACTTCACAATTCCGCTACATGGCTTGCCTCGTGCATGACGGCCTACGTGCGAGCGGCCGACATGGTGAGAACCACCGACCTGGACACCAGTTTCATCCGTAATCTCGTAACTACCTGTGTTATTCTTTGCATCACGGGATTTTCATTCGCCGGATCGTCATTGATGAAATCGAACGGTGGCCCTGCGCTGATGGGGCTGATGTCTCCCTTATTAAGCCTGTCGGTTGCTACTGGCTTAGGCAAACTGATTGACGTTTCGTCTGAAGGGGATCTTTTTGCAATGCGGTATGCTGCTACCAGCGCCACCTTGGGTATCACGATGCTTGTCTGTGGCAGCCTTTGGTATCTCAATAGGAGTGAACCGTGATTTCACGCAAATTGCGCCGACGCCTCGGGACTTTTGTACTTCCATCACTTGCTATCACTTTAGGCCTGGCGTGGCTTGTTGTGTCGGTCTATTGGTCGAGATCGGTGCAAGCGGCCAAGTATACATTGCCAGCTGACCAAAGTGCTGGATCGATGATGTCGTTTCTTCGTAGACTCGACAGCGAATATGAACCTAGGACAACGGTGTTTAGTGAGTCAAATTTGCCAGCAATTAACAAGGCTGTCCAAAAGGCAACCGAGTTGCTCGAACAAAACAGCACGGGGCTTTCAACATCCGAACTGCGTGAAGCCGCCTACTACCGACTTCGTTTCGGCTATCTATCACTTTTATTGACTGACGACGATTTGCAGGATGACAAAGAATGGAATGTGCTCCTTACCATGACTCGCCGATTCTTCAACGAAGCTACGTGTGTCTCAAGTAAAGAAAGCGCCGTTGCCGGTTATGCCATGAAAGCTCTTGATATTTGCGGCCGTACCTCTGAAGCAATCGAACTGTCGAAATGGATCGAAGACAGGTTCGGACGTTTGCCTGAAGGACGCCACAAATCGGAAACCCTTCTTGCGATTGGTGGTATTCGTCATCGCTTGAAAATGCTCGGTTCACCAATAGAACTGAAAACACGCTCGCTCGATGGTAGCATGATCGACTTGCAGGATTTTCGCGGAAAGGTCGTCCTGGTCGAGTTCTTTACGACGACCTGCGGTCACTGTATCGCAGACTTTCCCGCGATGAAAAGGATTTACAAGAGTTATCATGGCAAAGGATTTGAAATCATCTCCATATGCTTGTTTGCATCCAAGGCAAAAATTGAATCCTTTGTCAAAGAACATCAATTGCCATGGATTCAAGTTTGCGATGATCCCGTTGAAGGGAACGACGAGTGGGCTTTACCGTTCAGCATCAATTCCTATCCAACGACGATGCTCATCGATCAAACGGGAAAAGTGATCGAGTTCGGCGTAAGACCGCTTGCACATCGCTCCGGCGATCATCGAGATCTTGAAGAGAATCTCAAGCAACTGTTGCCCGAAGGTTAAATCTGCTAAACCAGAGGCACTTGACGACAGGAAAATTGGCTCATCCGATGTGAACTCGCGAGGATCTGAGGCTGGTACGATTTTTGGCGGGTCGCTTCTGCCGGAAGCGACTAGGATACACCAGCAATCGTGCCCGACCAAACCGAATCTCCGGATTATGAAGCCTCTCACTTCGGCGTCGGCTCGTGGTTCGATGATGACCAGTCGACCAACGAGTCGCATCCGGCAGATGCGACCCACCAAAACACCCGGAGATAATGCAACTACTTCTACGTATGCTTAACGCAGATGAACCGGATTATACTCGACACGAAAATTCAGCGATTGATTTTTCTGTCATCCATTTTTTGTCTCTATCTTCCAAGTTCCAAGTATTGGCTCGCGAGGATTTCGCCGAGTTTCACAATACCCTCAGTTGTAATGACAAGTTTTTCTTTTTGTGATGGCAGATCGAAGGCTTTGCAGTGAATGAAGTTGGGATCAGCGGCAGCAATTGCCTCTAGGTTCGCAGTAACATCGATGGCATTAAGGCCTTTGTCGTCAGTTGGCGGCTGCTGACTAACAAACCATTTCAACGAGGGTAGGTTCAAGTCTTGGCGACTTTTCGAAACAATCGACTGCAGCCACTTGGCGGCCTCTTTGCGATAGGGAGCAAAAGACATGTCGTTCTCACCCACATGATAGAAGATGCCGGCCAGGTCTACCGGATGCCCTTTTGCTTGCAGGTCCATCATGGAATCTTGGATGAAGCGGATAAACTGGGGATAAAGGTTTCGGTCTTTTGCCTCTGTTCCCTGTGGTGTCCAATCGTTGATCTGAGAACCGCTGTGAGTGAACTTGATGATAGCGATGTTGTCGATAACTTGTTCTTCGAGAGTCTTTCCAAAACTGAGCTCGGGTCCAAAGGTATCATAGAATCCGGCCGAACCTAAGGGTTCCCAGCCGTTCGAAGTTTTATAACCACCACCAAGGCTATACTTGAACGCGATCTGCTCATTGCCTTTGGCGAGCAACTTGCCATCGTCTAGCAGCTCAAGCTCCTGCTTAAAGGCTCGTTCGCCTTCCATGTTGCGATGTCCGGCAAGAACGAATAGCTTGATCAAGCTTCGTTGTTTGTAGGGCCAAGCCTTGAGTGTTCGTTCAACAGTCGTTTTCTTACCGACCGTTTTAAGGTAGGCGTTCGCGTAATTCACACCATGTTCGAGTTGCCCCAACGTGCCGTAATGATAATGCAATCCCACCCCGCCTCCGATTTCGACGGCATCATGAGACGTCGGGACGTATTCAGCGTTCGGATCAGAATCGGTGAATTCCTTTTGTCCAGCACGAATCGCGTACATGTTCATGCGATTGTCCATGCCCCAAATCGTTTTGGTACAAAGCTCGCCGATATAGAATTTGAGATTGGGCGTTTTGAGATCGCGCCGCCAGCTAGCCGCAAAGTTCATCAAGTTCTTGCCATAGTTCGGCTTGAATTCCTTGTTGAACATATCGTTCTCGCCTTGATGCCACATAAAGCCTTCGATTCGGTAGGCGATCTTCTTTTGATCCAATTCGGCCAGCGACGATTGAATTAACTGAAGGGCCAGTGGGTAAAGCTTGAAGCCGCTAGGATCATCTGGATTCCAATCACCACCCAAAGTCGTGCCACCTGCGGCGCACTTAATAATCGCGGTCGGGGCCTTGAGTTGCTGCGTGACAGTTCTCGCGAAGCTCAGTTCCGGACCGACGACATTGTCCACAGGTTGGAGAGCAACCCAACCGTTAGAAGTAAGCTTTTCCTCGCGTCCGATGTTGTACGAGAACAAGACCTTTTCTTGCGGAATCTCCAAACCGACAAAGGGCGGAAAGCGTTTGATATCCGCGACCTTGGAATCCGAGCCGACCATGTTCGATTGACCCGCGAAGATGAAAACACGCAATGTTGTCGTGTCTTCGTCGCCATCGTCGGCCATGGATGTTTCACTTTGTCCCATTGACGCGACTAACAACAGGCAGCAGCACAGGAGCTTGATTTTCGTTCTGATGATATGTTCCTTCGTAAGTGGGTCGCATCTGCCGGATGCGTCCATGTTACACAACTTGTCACCCACCGACACAAATCCACCGCCGAAGCAAAAAGACCAACCCGACTCAGCCGTTTCGGGGAGGGCTTGCTTAGTCGATCCGCAACGAACCCTCTCTGCTCGTGTACCTCGCGACTCTCCCAGAGGGAGAGTTGGGTAAAGTTGTTGGAAAGTACCGTCACCGTGTTTTCAGTGCGAATCATCTCGCTTAAGCTCGAATCGCCCATTGTCACGGTACGGTGCGAACTCTATTTTTTGGCCTGAAGCCGACATCCTATTCTGCGGTGAAGTCGAAGGCTCGGCGCATGGCATTGCGTCTGAGAGTATTTCTAAACTGATAAACAACAACCGTGCCTGATCGTTTTTCCACGTCCATGAAAATCCAGCAAGCTGAATGGCTTGTTCCTTGCCATCAAAAGTCAAAACTGGCGCTGGCATCCCATTTTGCAGAACGGAACGTCGCGCGCCAACGGATTCTCCGGGGAATCGAAGCTGCAATTGCTCGGGCACCGACGTAGACGAAGCATGCGGGTGTACCTTCATTGGCAGTTCTTGATTGATGCTTCGAAAACTAGCATGGTTGCTTTCTATTGACACTAAAATTGGTACCTCATCTTCTCGATTAGTTGATGCACCTGATTTTGCGATCATTGGTCCATGAGGCAGGCTTAGCGTCAAACGGTATGCCGATTCGGGCAAAAGGTCATAGGAAAAAACTTGCTTGTCGTAATGCAACGGCTTAGTTTGCTCACTGACGTGAATCTGAAGTTGGTGTTTTCCTTGAGGTACATATAGCCAATGAATGCTTGGTGGAGTCGCTCCCTGAGCTTTGTAGATAATGAAATCTGTCTGTAAAGTCGGTACATCGCTGATCAGACGACAAGCATCGAAGAAATCTTCCATGCGACGCTCATTGGCAAACTTGCTTTTGAGGTTTTCACGATAATGTTGCTCGAGTTCTCGCATAGGCTTGGCTTTGACATCAAGCTCAGTTCGTAACTCATCAACACGTGCGACGTGTCTGCGAAGATGAAAAATCTCTTGGCTGAAATTGAACAGTTGCCAACCCATGAGAACGATCAGCAGATACGTAAGCGCTCGAATACCATTACGCACGGTTAGCCAAGTATGAGTGACCGGCATATTACTCATCGCATTTGCTCTTCCAAGGCCGATGGGAATGGCAAATAATCGCGAGGTGTATCGGTCAGCGAAACTTGAATGAATTCCGCTGAGTCACCCTCGGAAGGTTCGTTATAGGAGGGCCGCAATCGAACCAAAAATGGAACCTCATCACCCTTTGCGAAATTCGCCTGCTGCTTTGTTGATTGCGTGACACTTTGTTCGTAGTGGAGACTATGCCACTTCGACTCGAGAATTAGTCGATCATCAAGAAAGACTCTGAATACTCGCTTTCGTTCTTCCGCTTGCGTAGTTAGGTCCCAATCGACATTATGGAATCCTTCGGACAGTATCTGCTGGTAGGGGCCAGCCTTCGATAGCCGAGCATTAGCAATATAGCGAAGCGGTTCCTTCGCTGGCTCGGTACGTTGGTAATTCGATGAGCGAATAACGCCAAACTCTAATACAACGGGTCGTCCAGGCGGGACATAGATGCGAGTTCGATTCAGGCGACTTTGTAGTTTGCGATCGAACAACATCGGAACCGAACGAATCGAAATCGTCTGGTCGTTGACAGGTTTTATCTCCGAATAGTGGGCTTGCAACTCGCCAAAGCTCGCTTCAAATTGCACAGCGGTAGACGCGATCATGTCGAAGCGATCGATGCTTGCTTGATAAGAAACGCGATTCGACTGAAGCTCATCGAACAATTGCCGATCGGCTTGCAATTCAAGTTCAGAGGCGTACAACCGATTTTTCAGTTCGAGAATCGTTGAATGGGATTTCCAAAGGAAAGCGGCCATCGCGACCACAAACGTGGCCTGCAGCACATCACGTATCGAGAACTTCATCGCCTGGTTCTCTATCTCGAAGTAAACAACTATTGAGCACTCAATCGTTCCTGAGTTGCTGAAATCGCCCGCTGGAATTCGGCTGGATCGAGCTCAAGGGCATCTTGTGCTGCGGTTAGTGATTGCAATCGACCGGGACTGATTTCGCCTTCGGCACCGGCCACTGCAAACATAGCTTGGACCAAAAGGAGTTTTTCCTCGTGCTCTCGCCGCAATCGGCATTCATTGAGAAAGTACATCGTCTTTGCCCGTGTCATCCTTGATTGCGCGCAAGCTCGTGCTAAAGCCTCGCGAGACAGTTCAATCTGCGTAATATTATTATAGACCTGCAAAGCAACGGAGATCTCCTGCTCGGTAACTCGCCCGTCTTCCATCATCATCAGCGCGATCACTGTCAACAGATCTTGTTCAAATGGAACGGCTGTTTTGCCTGCTTGCGTCACAGCAGCAGCGGTTTCGATTCGCGTCGTCAAGATGACGGGGTCATAGACGTTTTTGCATCGCGTACATTGGACATACTCTTCCAGGCCGCCTATTGGCAAGACCGGAATAAAGTAAAGTGTCAGGAATGGACGCGTCGCCTTCAATCGAAAGGCTTCTCGGTTGGCACAATTGGGGCAGTGAAAGAAACCACGACTTCGAGTGCTGGACCAGTTTAATGTGCCGATCAAAATCATGATGCAATGAAGCGATACTTTTATTGGGCTGTCTCAAACCAGAAACGATGGCTTTGTGGATTCATTATATTCAATAGCAAACTCGGCGGTGTACCTAGGTTAGATAAATAAACAATCAGATGAATAGCCAACAAGCTTTAGAGAAAATCAGAAAGATCATGCCACCGCCCCAAAACCCAACCTTTCCACAGAATGGAGCGAGAGTTTGACGATTCCTAGGAAATCATTTTTTCAAAATCGCCAGGATTTTTTCCATCAGCTGTGCTGAATCGCGCGGCCAACTGGCTGTTACAACCAGCCCGTCCTGCTCGATTTCATTGTCGGACAAAATCGCTTCGTTGTATTTGGCAAGTTCCGCTTCGATAGGTGTGCATCTTGCAATCAGTTTTCCTCTCAACATTCCGTGCTGGCCAAGCCCACGCTGGCCCGTACCGATGCCGATCAGCAATTTGCTCTGACTGTCAAACTCATTGACGAGACGATTGACTTCCGCGCCGTGTGGAGAGCCTGGTAAAAACTCGCTGGTATCACAGCCAATAAAAACGATTCCGTCATACTGAATCGCTTGCAGATCCGGATCGACAATCGACTTGGCTACGGCAGTGCCGCGTCCAAATCCCTCAAACCATGCGGCCGTTCCCAATCGCGTACTTGCAAAATTCAGTTTCACATTTGACTTTTGAGCCGCTTCCATCAAGGCTTGATAATCGTCATACCACAAACCTTTACTTGGCATCATCACCAGTAGGTTTGCTCGCGGGCTAGTGAACTGGTTGGTGGCGGAAGCGATCAGCAAGCCAATAATTGCAAGGGCGGGAATGATCGCTGCCCCGATGGCGATCCATCTTCGCTGCCTGGCATCTTTCGTTCGATTTGCGGAACTTAAATTGTAGTCGGATGCTTTCGCCGATTCGACCAGTGTGAGAAAGTTGCGATGCGTATCCTGATCGGCAGCATCGGGAGATTTCTGCGCGGCTTGTTCGTTCCCCAATTCTACTTTGCTGAGCGCTTTGAGCAGTTCGGTTGGTGTGGCAAATCGATCGATTGGATCCTTCGCTGTCATGCGATGCAACGATGTTGGGGTGGTGCAGTTGAGCAGCGATACGAACCTCTTGATGGAATCGACGAACGGCCTGTGAATTGCTTAAGAAACTGGGATGAATGACCTTCAATGCCACGGTACGTTGCATCAACAGATGTTCGGCTCGAAACACAACGCCCATGGCACCCACAGCGATGGACTCGATCACTCGATAGCGAGGGTGATTCTTTAGGGCTGCAGGAATCGAATCAGGCTCTAGGAAGGGCTGCTCTGGCCTTTCGAGTTCATTCGCACGTCGCGCCAGTTCTATCAAGCCGCCGTCGTCTTGGTTGGCAAGATGGTCGCAGCAGGTATCGCAGTTGAGCAAGTGCTCTTCGATATAAGATGATTCCAAACTGATCAATCGCCCTTCAGCGAAGGCTTGAATGGATTCCTTCGATGGGTGGTTTTCTTTCTCATACGTCATCTAACAATCCTTGCGATTCTTGCCGCAGTCTTGCGACCACTCGCGACTTGGCGATGAAGACGGCATTGTTCGTCATCTCAAGTTCCTTGGCAACCTCGGCGACCGGACGAGCATCAAGAGCAAACATCTGAAACGCTCTCCAGGTTTTGGGTTCAAATTCTTTTTGCAACTGGTCCAGCAGTTGGCGCATCACATGGCGATCATGTTCTTCATTCCACATCTGCGACAACTGGCTTTGCGGATCTTCCAGTTGAGCGATGCGCTCTTGAATTTCGCTGCCTCCGATACCTTGCTGGATTCCTTTTTGGGAACGCCAATGGTCCTTCAAGCAATGGCAAGTAATCGTACGAAGCCAATTTCGAAATGCACCGAGATTGCCGTTATGGTCGAAATCCGCCAATCTTCGCACGACGACCACTAGGACACTTTGAACAATGTCATCAGAGTCGTGCGAAATCACATCGCTTCGCCTCAGCCAACTTCGAAGCATCGGTTGATACATCTCAGTAAATCGATGCCAGTCTTCCGGAGCAGAACTGTTCTTTAGTCGCTGCAGTAGACTTAGGCATGTTTGTTCTGACATTCTAACCTCGTACGGTCCGGCAGCGGCATCTGAGAAAATGGCTTCCCAGTGCATTTTACTGGACCTATGAGGCTAGTCCATCCGTACGGTACCTCGCAATTTGCGATACAGTATCTCAAGCAGGCTCGATATGCCGAAAAGCTTCGCGATCCAATGCGCAAAACCGTTTCTGGCATCTTGGATGGTGCAGATAATGGTGCTTGGCTTTGTGGTGTTCCCAACTCGATACCAGTACCAGGATCGCAGAGCGCGCCGCACACCGGGCTCCCCCTCTCCTCGCATGTTTATCAGTTTTTGTTTTGTGGTTCAATTTTCCAAAATTCTTGCACAGTGTTCTTGTTCCAAACACTCCCGACCCCTTACCGAATGCGTTTGTGAAACAGTCGCCCGAGTTCGCTTGCGGCGGACGAATTAAGAGCAACTATCTTCAAGCGGAATTAAAACACCTTAGTCAAAAACTGATAAACATGCGAGGAGAGGGGAGCCCGGTGTGCGGCGCGCTTTGTCATTCTGACTCAACCCTAAAATCAAACTGTGACGAACCACTAGCAGGCAGCTGCAAAAGTCGGGAGAACCGCAACCTGTTGTGCAGGCAATACCAATTGCTATCTCAAGTTATTGTGCAATCAAATACTTTTCCAGCAACCTGCTAGGGTAAAGACAAAGGCCACGAATTATGCAACGGATCGATTGTAGGCTTCGCGATAGTACTTCGCGATCGTATCCACAACACGATCCTGCTCGCCATTGGTAAGTTCAGGATAGATCGGAATATGCAGAACTTCTCGAGCGGCACGCTCAGTCTCAGGCAAGCTCACCTTCGAGCAAGTCTTTCCTTGGAAGCACTGTTGATTGTGCAGCGGTACAGGATAGTAGATCTCACAACCGATTCCGTTCTGTTGCAAATAGTATTTCAATGCATCGCGTCGACATTCGCCAACACGTAGTGTGTATTGATTCCAAACGTGAAAAGCGGCTGGATCTTGAAATGGCAGGCCCACGACTTGCGAAAGTCCGCTGTCTTTGAACAACTCTGAATAGCGTTTCGCATTATTTTGTCGGGCTACTGCGTAATCTGCGAGTCGTTCGGTCTTGATCAGCAAAGCGGCTGCTTGCAAAGTATCCAAGCGGCTGTTGATTCCTACTGCCGAATGATAGTAACGTGGTCGCATTCCATGACCGGCCAACAATCGTAGTCGATCGGCAAGTGTATCGCTGTTGGTCGTCAGCATGCCTCCATCACCGAAGCCGCCGAGGTTCTTGGTGGGATAGAAACTTAGGCAACCGAATTGTCCCCAACTGCCAACTGGCCGACCATGATAAGCAGCGCCAATTGCTTGGCAAGCATCTTCGATAATGGCTACTTCGTGCTTTGCGCCGATCTTGCAAATCTCATCAATCTGTGATGCTTGGCCAAAAAGATGCACAGGAATGATCGCTCGAGTTCGTCGTGTAATGCAGGCTTCGATAGCCGATGGATCGATATTGTAAGTCTGTGGATTAATGTCCGCGAAAACAATGTTGAGATTCAAACGATCCACACAACTGGCCGTAGCAAAGAAGGTAAAACTTGGAACGATGATTTCGTCGCCCGGCTCCAACTCCAGAGCCATCAAGGCCAACAGCAATGCGTCACTGCCCGATGCACAGCCAATCGCATGATTGCTGTGGCAAATGGACGCGATTTGCTTTTCCAACTCAGTGACTTGCGGACCGTGCAAGAATCGGCCGCTGTCCACTACTTCTGTAATGGCCGAAATGAGTGCATCGCGAATCTCTCGGTTGCCACGATTCACGTCTAGCAAAGGGACTGGCGTGGTCTTTTGGTCGTTATTTTGCATAGTGGGTCATCCTTGACCGGCTGAGGTTTGACTTGTGAATGATGAATATGTCGCGTTGGCATGGCCCGGGCGACTGATGGGTTGAGCAGATTAGATTTTGTTTCTTAAAACTGGAACGTTAATCGTCGAGGGCAGATTAGGTCAATATGGAACTTTACTGGGTGATCGTTTTTGTGCCGCAGTATCCCGTAAACCGTAAAGCAGGAAGATTGATGACTGGAAAATAAACTACTGGTAGACCTCTCGTTGCTCATCGATCTCGATCGTCATCGGCGGGGGTTCAGAAAATCCACGTCGCACTGACTCAATTTGAGATCGTGTTGCCACCCCACGGAGCTTTTCCAGCCACGTTGGATCAGATGCTAGCAATTGGCTGACTTGGTCTGCTGCGTTGCCTGTTACGTCCAGCGACGAATTACCGCTTCCGTCCAGATGATAATTGATGCCATAGTCGCCAGTTACTCCGTGGTCTCCCAACCAACTTCGCAGTTCACCCGCAATCGACTGGATGGCTTCACCGAGGCTCACCACTTTTGATGAACTATGCGTCTGTGCATTGGTAGCATTCGATCCAGCAGAAAAGACGCTAGCAAAAGCATTGCCCATCGACTTGACCGCCGCCATCGTTTGCTTAGATGCAACGGCCGCGACCGGAGCGAGTGAAGCTAATGCGATGGAAGCTGAATTCATTCGAGAGCTTTACTTGCTATGAACGGAAAACGTTGATCAGCCGGAAGGCGTTGGCCGACCGCTCAAATGGCAACCGGACGCTTAGGCAACAATGTCGCCTTTTGCTCCGCAAAAGTAGCGAAAGCTCCCGGAAGGCGTCCATGGTTCCATTTGGCGCTGTGGTACTAGCTAGTGCTTTGTCCAGATTAGGTTTTTGGGTAGGTTGGGCACTCTTGCCCGACTCAAGATCAGGTTTTTGACGGGCAGGAGTGCCCATCCTACATTCGCTCAACACCAAAGTCTAATGTGGACGGCCCACGGCTAGCGCCTGAGGTTCACTGGTCATGGCTCAACAGCCTTATCGGAAAAGTCGACCCAGTTTATCCAGGAATAACATCGTTTTCTCTAGTGGCGGAAACCGGCGTTGTTGCCGTTAGGGTGGCTTCTAGCACGCGTTGGCGACGAACTTTGCGAACCAGTGCACGCACTCCGTCTCGCTTGATGATCTCACCGCCTGTGGGCATAGCACCAATCTGCTCAATCATCCAACCATTCAAATTGTGAACCATGCTATCAGCCCGTTGTAAATCGATTCCGGTCAATTCCTTCAGCCTGGCCAGCGACGCACCGCCGCCAACGACCCAGCCATTGCCGGATCGAATGACGTGGATTGGCAACAAATCGTATTCGTCTTGAATATCACCGATCAACTCCTCAATGATGTCTTCGAGTGTGATCATACCAATGACTTTGCCATCCCCGTCACGTACGAGCGCGATGTGGGTATGTTCGCGCAGTAGGTTCTCCATTGCCGTAGCAATTGGAAGGCTTCCTTGCAGGCTGGGTATCTCGCGAACGATTCCGCGAATCGATGGCTCGGTGGGACTGAGTTTGAGGGCCGATACCACATCCTTAAAGGTTACATATCCGATGATCGCTTGCGGATCATCTTTTTTCTTTGCGACAGGGAATCGTGTGTGCATATCCAAATGAGCGGCGATCAAGCACTCGGATAAAGTATTGTTGATGTCCAACATTCGAATGTGCTCGGCCGGTATCACAATTTCGTTCAATTGCCGGCTTGCCAGTCGGGCGGCACCTAGAATGATGTTCTCTTCTCGAGCGCCGATCAGTCGCGAGGTTCGTGCCAGACTAACGATCGCTCGCAGTTCCTGCAGTTCCGCAGCTTCCGTTCGAGCGTCAGCGTGCGGCCCGGGTTTCCACAGTTTTTCGCTCAAGTCCATCAGGCCTGAGGCTGACGCTTCCAACATCCACACAATCGGCCAAACGCTTAGCGCAAACCATTTCATTGGAGGCGACAAGGCCAGGCAGACCCATTCCTTGTTTCTCAGCGCAAACAACTTCGGCACTAATTCGCCGAGCACGATGGTGACAGCCGTTAGTGGAAGAACCACAATTGCCACCGCCAACACATTGGCCATCAGATTGCTTAGTCCGAAGTTCTCAAGCATCGGCGAGATGTCGTCCGAAGCGCTGGCACCGCCGGTCGCGCCAGCGATTAAGCCAACCAATGTGATTCCCAGTTGCACAACCGCCAGACTTCGCTCAATACCCTCTTTCATGAGCAGTGCAGCAGACGCACCCGCGCGACCATTGTTTGAAAGTACCTGTAATCTGGCAACAGAGACCGAAGCAAGCGCGATTTCGTACGCAGCAAAGATCGCATTGACGAAAACCATCGCAACGACGATCAACAACTCAAGAAATTCCATATCCTCTTTCGTGGTCTAGAGCGGAACCGACCAAATTGATTTGGCGACTTTCGCCATGGCACTTTGCCTCGCAATAACGGTCTGTTCAGTCCACTCATGATAGTTTGTAAGTTCTTTCGTTAGACGATACTTTGACTTAATGTATGCCTCCAGTTTGTTTTCAAAAGACTGATTTGCAGCGACTGCAGAGTTAAGACTTCGTTCTAGGAGCGTATAGTTACCCACTCTTTCACTGACCCGATCGATTGCGTCAGTTGAGAATCTCTCCCAACCACATTCAGATGGATTTTCAGGTAATATGTGCTCTATCGTTGCCTGCATTGTTTCGTCGCTTATGTCAGCGCCACTCATTTGTTTTTCCAGCTTTGCGAGCAGATACCTAACGCGTTTACCTGAAATGCCGCGTGACTTAAGACGAAGTGTCGAAAAATCGGCTTCAAACTCGTCATCAGGAATATAGATGAGTGAAAGCGTATCGCGGAGGTCTGCAAGTCGCTGGGCTTCGCCACTCCGAAGCCGAAGAGCCGCCCGATTATAGACTTCCTCGAGTATATGAGTACTTCTTCGGCCGACGCCATTGAATCTGACCGACAATACGGCGCAGTACCTCAGCACGTCAACAATTTGATTTGTGTCGTCAAAACAGTCCTTGGCGGCCAAAACAAAAGGTGTGTATTGAGATACATTGAAGAGGTTCAATACACGCACGTGCTCTCTTGCTCCTTGATAATCCAACCAAAACTCGTTTGAGTAATCATTGATCGCTTCGTACCAAGCTGCATCTTTCTCCAAACGATCAAGAAGCGCGAAGACACTGGCGAGTGTTGTGACTTCTCGCTTTATCGTTTTGAAAAGTTGCTTTTGTCGAATGTACTCTCGTTGGGAATTCAGATGATGGCGGAGGAATTCTGGAAAATTCGCGACCCCAACGCGGGCTGTAATCCGTGTCCATTGCTTTAGAACGGGCTCCATCTGTGATTTACTTAATCGGTCTGCCATAGACAGCAGATAGTTCTTTAAGAGGTCTGTTTCGGTTAGCTCCAGACCTCGCGCATTTAGCGTTTCAAACACAGTGTAAGCGCTGAGTTGGTCTTGCACGCGAACACTGATAAACACCAATCTTTCCGTAACTACCTCATTGACAAAACGAGCAACTTCGTCGCCCTTTTGGTTGTGCCCAAATTTTTCGCGCACCTTACGGCAAAAGAATTGAAAACAATCCCAAAGGAGCCGTTCAGAGTCCGTCAAACCGCGCGTTCCTCCATGCGGAGCTTTGCGTTGCGCGATGTTTAATTGAAAGAAATCATCGTCGTTGGCATTTAGTTGGAGTTTTGGCGTTATCCGAAGACTTGCAGGATCTTTTGCACCTAAGTAGCTTCTCTCCAATTCAGATGCTCGTTCTCTGTTGTCATCAGCGTCGATACCGTCATCTGCCAAGGAATGCAAATAGTCGACACACGAAAGAATAAGAATACTTAGCGTTGCCATCCGTTGTTGGCCGTCTATGATACGAAAGTGTTTTCTTTCGCCACTCTCAAGCACAACAGCCCCCATATAGTGGTCATCACGGCTTTGTGCCACAGACATGAGGTCCTCCCAAAGATCTTCCCAATGCTCCGTCTTCCATGAATAATCCCGCTGGTAAGAGGGCACTTTATAGCTTTTGCCATTGCTTAGGAGTTCTTTTAGGTCTTCCGTATCGGTATTGAGTAACGTACTGCGTGACATAAGGCGAATAACCAAGAACCACTTAGGGTTTAACTTCGAATTTGTCGCTGCCCACCAGGCGTCATCGCAGGCATTTGACTATGCATTAGTCTAGCAAAACTTGGTGACGTGCGATACTATTGACCGATTGCGACACTATGCTCCAGCCCTTCTGTATGACACCATCGCCCAGCGATTCCGATAGCGTTAATTCATGAATGCGATTCAAAACGAACTTCAACGAGGATGGCAAATCCACCAGCAGAAGCGTTATTTTGACGCCGAGCAAATCTATCGCAGAGTGCTCGCTCAGGTCCCTAACGATGCGAACGCATGGTGTTATCTTGGAATTGCCATGCATGACCAGCGCCAGTTTGCAGAAGCCGTAGATTGCTATCGTAAAGCGATCGCCATCAATGACAAGTTTCCGATCGCGCTGAATAACCTAGGCAACTCGCTGCGTTACATAAATTGCATCGATGAAGCGGACGCTTGCTTTCAAAAGGCAATCGACCTCAAGCCGGATTACTTGAATGCCTACAAGAACCGAGGCACGCTGCACGTATGGACCGGCAGTCTTGAATTGGGGCTGAAGTACTACGAGAAAGCGTTACAGATCAATCCCAATGAAGGGGAACTGCATCGCAATCTGGGTGTGATCTATCTGTTACAGGGGCGATTCGAGGACGGCTGGCAAGAATACCGTTGGCGATGGCGAGTGGGTGACCTGCATCGTCCCAATGTGCAAGCACCTGTTTGGGATGGAAGCAATCTCGCTGGAAAACGCATTCTGCTTACTGTCGAACAGGGACTAGGTGACACGATTCACTTCGTGCGATATGCGGAAATCCTTCGCAATCAAGGTGCGAAAACGGTAGTCTATTGCCAGCCACCATTAATGGCGTTGCTACAAAACTCGCGAAACATCGGTCCTGTGTATCCAAACAGCCTTGCCTTCGATCAACCTGTAGACTTTCAGTGTTCGCTGATCGATGTTGCGGACATTCTTGGGACAGATACCACGAACATTCCAGGTCGCTGCCCCTACATCGAACCTGCTCAACATCTGGTTCAATACTGGCAACAACGGTTCCCGAAAACGACTTCTGTAAAACGTATTGGCATCGCCTGGCAAGGTAACCCAGATCATCAAGCGGATGTATTTCGCAGTATTCCACTCAAAGCGTTTGAACCGCTAGCTGAGTTACCTAACGTCGAACTGATCAGCTTGCAGGGCGGTTACGGCAGCGAGCAAATCGCAAGCTGGAAAGGTGCCAAGCCGATTTTGGCACTTGGGAATGAAATTGATAAATCCAGTGGAGCGTTCATGGACACCGCTGCCATCATGCGGCAATTGGATTTAGTCATCACCAGTGACACTTCGATTGCTCACTTGGCCGGTGCTCTGGCCGTGCCCACTTGGATCGCAGTTGGCTTCATTCCCGATTGGCGATGGTTGCTTGATCGCGAGGATTCGCCTTGGTATCCAACCGCGACGTTGTTTCGGCAAGCCAAGCTGGGCGACTGGGAAAGCGTGTTTCGCCGCATGCGCGATCGTTTAGCGAGCACACAAGATGCTACCTGATGACGAATTGTGCTTGTGCTTTCATGTGCGATGGCGGAAAGTCATCAACTACATTCGCATTCATCGCATTCGAATACCCAGTCAGGTATCTGAGTGTCAAAGTGCAGGGACCGGTTGCGGATGGTGTCGCGCGTTCATTCGCAAGTTAGTCGAAAAGTGCGAGCAAGATCCACCCGATCCCGAAAACATGGAAGCCTGGTTGCGTGTGCATTTTCCTAACTTGGAGAAATACTCTGCGTCGCGTCAAGCCTATATTGCCGAAGGCAAAGGCACGCCGCCTCCGTAGCAAATGGCTCTAAATATCTTTATTCTGGACTTGGCGTGAAAACGGGAGGGAGGGCGAAGCTCCTGCTGAGCCTCTATTTTCAACTGCCTAACATTCACAAGCTGGTGGGACCGAGAAAGGACAAGAAGATTGACAGGTTTTATTGTCGCACGATTGTCCCAATCGTTGCTGCAACAATTGAGACAATTGTGCGACACTCAACCTAAAATCAAATTATGACAATCCACTAGAACGCCCCAGTGGACGCCTCATCAGGGACCTGCGGAGGCTGAATATTCGGTGCATCAAATAAAGGCGTTGGCTCCGAAGGACTCTCTACTGGCTTATTGAGTGTCGGCTGCTTGCTGCTTCGTGGCGTTGGCGAGGCATCTTCGCTTCGGTAATTCTGTTGCGGCGGTCTTGAGGTTGATTCAGGAAAAGCCTGAGACGGTGCGCTGGGAAAGGCCTGCGGTGGTACGCCAGGGGCGTATTGACGCGGGTACTGCGGTTGTGAATTGAACGTCGGAACTTGTACTTGCATGCCTGAGAACGATGAATAGCCCGGCGCGGACCAACCCGGAGCGCTATTGTATTGCGGATAACTGCTGGGCGGCACAATGTTCGGCGGCACGCTGTATCCGTTGCGGGGCATGTTGTTCTGGCCGATGATGTTTCGATTCCAATCCAATTCATCAGGATCATTCAAAAGTTGCCCAATGCGTCGACTGACGATCTCATCTTTCTTTTCAGCTCGTTTCTTGTGAAGCTCTTTCGATTTCTGAAGCTGCTTTTCGACCTCTTCAATCTGCTGTGCCTGGAGTGCGTGGCGAACGTCAAACTGGTCGCTGACCGCAGCTCTCAACTTTTCCATTAGCTCATCACGCTCTCCGCCGCGAGCGTTACGAAGTTTGCCAAGTATCTCACTGGTCGCTTGGTTTGCGACCTGCTCTTCGTTTGAATCTGTCGGCATCATACCCAGCGGCGGCGGAGTGAGCACATTGGTATAGGATTGAACAGGTTGGTAGGGTACGTAATACGAATAGGGTGAATTGCTTGCGCCAGGAAAGGTGCCTTGATTCGTTGTCGAAGGCGGCAAGGAGGGCAATTGCGTGTTTGAAGGCTGAACTGGCAAACTCTGCTGCGCCACGTTTCGTTGCGTGACAACGGGAGTAATTGGTGAATAGTACGCAGGTGCGGATTGGTTGGTTGAAAAAGCATTTCCTTGTAAAAGCGACATATCCCTTGGCACGTTATCGCGAATCAGTGTTCGCCGACTAGACGCGTAGGCGATTGCGAAACCCGTTCCGAACAGCGACATTGCAATGACGCTTGCAACAATCCATTTAAGGGCACGGCGCCCGCGACTGCCTTTGTACATAGGTTCTAGAGAAGCAGTGAAGTTTTCATTGTTCATGCGAAATCCTTTCATAAATTGACTTAATTACTACCTGACTAAGCGATCCAAAAATGCGTGTCGGGAAGGCGAGGCTCCTTGAAAATATGTTTAGAGACGTGGCCTCACCCGAGTACGTACACATTGCTTTTCTTGTATTTCCTTTTTTTCGCTCAGTGACTATCGAATTTCAGGCAACATGCTGGTTTCCAAGCTCTTCTGAAGTTTGTCTAAGGTTTGGTTCGCTTGCCGTAGTTGATCACCTAACTGGATCGAATCAAGATCCGCTGGCCAGTTGGGCAACGAACGGTTAACCGTCTGGTTGCGCGCATTAGAAACGATCGTGCTTTGCGGTTTCTCGATGGCACTTACATTGGGGGCAGTTTGAAGTGATTGAAACAGGCCGGCTGTGGTGTAACCGGCCATTACGAATACCGAAATTCCCAAGGCATAACGACCGGCTGACCATAGTGATCGATGAGATCGAATCTCAAAGGGCAACGCGATCCTTGCCGGCGCGCGCAAGTGAGCCAAGCATCCTCGCAGTAACTCTGCTGCTTCATCAGCCGTCGCGATGCGGCGGTCGATCGACTTTTCCAAAAATCGATGGATCAAACGATCCAGCCATAATGGCATCGATTCATTGACGTCGTGGACAACACGTGGCCGATCATCGATCACTTTGCGAAGCACGGCTAACGGTGAATCACCACGTGCCGGTGGATGGCCCGTGGCCATCGTGTACATAACAGCGCCAAGGCTATAGAGATCACTTCGCGCATCAACCGATTCTCCACGAGCCTGCTCGGGACTCATGTAATTGGGAGTTCCAGCAATCATGCCACTGGCCGTCATCGAAGCGTCATCCAGAGCGCGCGCCAGACCAAAGTCGCTTAACAGGACTCGATGCCCGCCTTCATCGAGCAAAATATTGGCGGGTTTGATATCACGGTGTACCAACCCTTGACCGTGGGCAGCGCGAAGGGCTTCCGCAATCTGAAGGCCTATGGTCAGCACTTCGACAACCGTAAGCGGACCATCGCGCTCGATGCGTTGTTGCAAACTGCCTCCGCCGATGAGCGGCATGACGATATAGGGCAACGCGCCGTCGCCGTGGATCGAATAAATCGGAACGATATTCGGGTGGACAACCGATGCAACAGCCTGCGCTTCACGAAAGAATCTTTGTCGGGCTGCTCCGGTACCGGCCAGCATGGGTGACAGCAACTTAATCGCTAGCGGTCGATGAAGCTGTTCATCCCAGGCTCTCAGCACCACACCCATACCACCTTGGCCAATAACGGATTGCACCGGCAGGCTGTCCAGCGTGCCTAGCAAACCGGGATCTTCGGATGGCTTCAGCAAATGGTTCACCCAAGATACACCCGGATTGGCACTCGAATGAAAGATACTTTCCATTCGAGTTGCATCGGGCGATTGACTTAGTTCAGCAGAATCACTCAGGACGTCGCGAGTCTCTTGCCACAAAGCCACTGAACCGGCGATTCGATTCAATTCGATGCGACACGATTCGCAGTGATCCAAGTGCTTTTCCATTGCACTTTCGTCGGACTTGCTGAGCTGAGAATGCAACAAGCGAACCAATCGATCGCTTTGGCAATGTCCTCCCGGAGCAATCATTCGCTCACCTCGCGATACGGTTCTAGCAAAGTTTTAATGCGAGCTAGTGTTCGGCAACGAGCGACGTAGACCGAACCTACGCTCATATCCAACTGCTTGGCGACCCATTCCCCGGATTGACCATCGACAGCGGTCATCCAAAAAGCTTGCCAAGTGGCTTTGCTCACTTGATGTCGAACTTGATCAGCAGCCCAAAGAAATTGTTGACGCCGGGCCTCGGTATCGAACATTTCCACTTCACTTGCGGCCGCCGGCTGTTCCGACATGCGACGCAGAAAATCGCTACCGCCCACGGCTGATTTATTGCGGCGACGCAGTTGATCGATGGCCGCATTGCGCGCGATCTGTGCCAGCCAATTTCCGAAGCGACCATCCTTTGAAAGGTCAAAGCGATCGATTTTGCGACTGACACTCAGCAATACATTCTGCGTGACCTCTCGCGCGTCGGCGTCCTGCAAGCCTAACTTGCGAGCGATCCGGTAGGTCGTCGGTTCGTAAATTGCACAAAACTCCACCCACGCAGTAGCATCGCTAGCATTGTGAAGTCGTGCAATCAGCGTCTGGCGTGTATCGGGTATCCGCATAAATCCTCCATAAAGCGGTCGTTACCATACTACACGTAACGAGAACCAGAAAGCTTACATGAAAAACGCTAAGAATTCTGCCCCAAGTGTGCCGCGTCGCTCCGCCGACGTGATTCAGTGTGCCGCGTCGCTCCGTCGACGTGATTCAGTGTGCCGCGTCGCTCCGTCGACGTGATTCAGTGTGCCGCGTCGCTCCGCCGACGTGATTCAGTGTGCCGCGTCGCTCCGCCGACGCGATTCACCATCATTCACCCTGTATTACCTGCGTCAAACGAATCCATGAGTCGCAGCGTCAAGTAGCCTGGCAAAAGCGAGAAAAAGGGAAATTGCATAGAATCGGGAATCGACATTGCGTTTCCAACGGGACTCAGCAATATCCCACTAAATGTAGCAACCGTAGCAGCAACCAGAATCTTGAACACAGTCACCGGCAGAACTGCTAATCCTTTCGGTTTATCATCTTCGATTGGATAACTTTTGGCGATGATCCATATTGCTAAACCACCTATCAAAGC
Organism: Ottelia alismoides; assembly: GCA_037367405.1. Classification (NCBI taxonomy): domain Eukaryota; kingdom Viridiplantae; phylum Streptophyta; class Magnoliopsida; order Alismatales; family Hydrocharitaceae; genus Ottelia; species Ottelia alismoides. The sequence goes on from JAZKJV010008684.1 coordinate 1,197,877, forward strand.
CCAAAGGACATATCCAAATACCGAATTGCCTTGGCGCAGATATTCTCGAAACTCAAAGGCAACGCCGCCTAGTGCCAGACACACCAATACAAATGCGATCGAGTACACGACGAGCGTTCTGAAGCTAATTGGCGTTGGCTTACTCATCCCTTTACCAAAATCTCTTACCTAAATGCGCGCGAACGTAAATTAGTTGATACGTAAAGTATCGAACGTACAATCCGAATGGTCGCGAGACAACATGCCGAATTGTCTTGCATTACCTTGCGTATAGGTCAAACTCGCCAAACTCGTCCTTTATTGCCAAAATGTTAGCGGGTACTTCGGTCACGATGTTATCTAAAACACACAGAAAGCCAGCCGCATCAAAGTCATCGATGTACCACGGGCATTTGCCGTTCAGTTTATATCCCCATGGCTCGATGAATTTATCGATCAAGTATTCCAGCCATTCTCTGCCATAATAGAATTTCTCGTTCTTATCCCACTCCAATCCCATCAGATCATTCGTTGGAACCCATTGGCAGTACAAGGTTGGAGGCTTGCCGTCACCACCACGGTTTCCGTTTTTATCTACGTGCTTAGTCTCATTAAAATCGCGAAGTTGCTTTGCCTGCTCTGGTGTGAGTGGCCGATCGAAATTGAACGCGCGCAGATAGATTGTCGAAAAACCCATCGTTTTCTCCCAGGGGTGACGGCAGGAGATTGCTAGATGTCGAAAACTGCTTGATTTTTCCAGTATATCGCAGTCCGACAAATTGTGGCAACTTAGCGTGAACCAAACCACTGCGACCAATGTCTCGCTATGAAAGTGAAATATAAAAATCAGATTTACCTGAAATGAAATCTAGAGAAAACCACGGACTCCATCGCATTGATGACAATTCGCTCCACTTTCATCGGACGCCAAGAAACACGCTGAATCGAATGGATCGCTCCGGCAGCTTGCCAGCGAACAGCATTCAGAAACTAGCCGACTTCGTAGGCAAGCCTGGCCAGTTACATCGCGATTCACAAATCGGTTCGATTGGAGGCGGAAATCACTTTGTGGAATTCCAAAAGGTGAAGCGAATCATCGATGGAACAGTGGCTCATGCGTGGGGCCTGAAAGAAGGCATGGTGACCGTCATGGTTCACACGGGATCCGTTAGCATCGGTTCCGCAGTGGGTTCGCACTACCAGGAACAGGTGCGTCAGTTGCATCCTAAAGACGTCGCCTTTCCAGAGAATGGGATCTTTGTGTTGCCAGTTGCAGAACGATTTGAAAAGACGGCTGCAGTGTTTTGGGATGCGTTGCACAACGGCGCCAACTTTGCGTTCGTGAATCGGATGTTCTTGGCTTTGATGGCATGGTCTTCGCTTGAAAGTGTCTGCGGACCAGTGGACTTCGATTTGCTATACGATGCGCCACACAATATGGTCTGGCCATCGGAGCGCGATGGTCGACCAACGGTTATACATCGCAAAGGAGCTTGCCCAGCTCGTGGATTTGATGCGATGGTCGAAACGCCGTTTGAGTACTATGGCGAACCGGTGCTGGTTCCGGGATCGATGGGAGCGAGCAGTTACGTGTTGGTAGGCGGAGGTTTTGATGGCTCCAATCAAAGCGCGGCTCACGGTGCAGGGCGAGCCCTATCGCGAGGTAGTTCGATGAAGGGATTTGACAAAGAATTCGAAAAGTTTTTGGAGCAGTTTCGAGTTGTGACGCCAGTCGATTTTCGTCGTCAGGATATTCGCATGCGTCGCGACATTATCGAAAAGAAGCTAGCCGAACTCCGTCAAGAAGCCCCTTTCGCGTACAAAGGGATTGGTCCGGTTATCGAAACGATCGCTGATACCGGGATGGCCAGGCCTGTCGCGGAACTCACGCCGATCATGACGATTAAAGGTTGATCATCTGCGACCTGTATCCACTGCATCATGTGTCGCCTTTCGCTCCCGCGAAAGTAGCGACCAGTGACGCATCCACCGTCTGGCGACGGTGGCTACGACGGCGCTACTCTTGCGGAGGAGAAATCACTTGTGAAAGTGGTAACTTGCGAAGGCGATACCCCATCCACCGTAAGGCAAATGTGTTGGCAAGGGCAAGCGACAATCCGACAGCGCAGGCGGCCAATATTGCCG